>OX940954.1:32500-714791 GCA_954870475.1 Euphrasia confusa | reverse complement strand
TTTGTATATATACAAGCATACATTATATGGCTATATATATTCGTGGCGTAGTAATTATTTAGTAAGAAAATAGGGGGAAATAAATAAATACTAATTAATTAACAAATTTTGATTTTATATACAATACAATACAGGGAAGCAAAGGAAATGCAAGACCACTTCAGCCATTAAATGGAAGACCTGTGTACTCTTTTTATAAATATTAGTTTTGAGTTTTAATAATAATACTCTTTCTACCGAGAAAAGATGACACTCATCTTTTATGAGATAAATAGAATAATAATTTATTCGATAAGAAAAGCAAAAGAAATGCTCTCTAATAAAATTTTACTTCTTATATATCTCTCAAAATGTTACAATTTCTTTTTTATTGTCTATATAAAAATGTCTTACTTTTTTATTTTGATTACTAAAATAACACAACACCATATATACAAATTAGATGCACACATAAAATAATTTATTTCATTTTATTTTCTTGTCAAAAAAAAAAAGGGAAAGATAATATTTTTTTATTAAATAAATCTATAGAGATTTAAAACATATATTTTTAATAAAAAAATACACTTTTTTGTCAGAGCTAATAAAATAAAAAAAAAACCACAAAAATAAATAAATAAATAAATAATCAATTAAATTTCATTTTGGGAAAACCCAAACATCTACTTTATCTTTTTTTATAAAAAAAAAAATTCAAAAGCATTCACTTTTTCTTTTTCCTATTTTGATTAAAAGAGGCAATTTTAAATATGAAAGGTATCTTCCATTATGACTTTTACCATTGATCCACCTATTTAAAGTTCATTTTTACAAGATTGGTAGAACTAAAAAAACACGCGAAGATCTCATAATATTACAATGCAACTCAACACGGTATTGTAAAAACCAGTTGTCATAATTAATCTATTTAAGTAATTCATCACAAACCATGAATGAGATCCTACAAAAAAATATCTTCAGGCCAAATAATTTTGGAACCATATATATATGGCGATTAATAAGAGCAACCTCTCAGCTCTCATCTATATATTCGTCATTAATCAACCTCTCAGCTCTCATCTATATATTCGTCACAACTCTGTTTTTGTCGTCACTGTTATGCGTAACAAGCGACAACGTACTCAAAACTGGTAAGATCAATGCTTATAGTGATTTATATATAAGCATGAACTATATTAATCTACATGTTATATATATATATATATATTTGTGTAAATCGTATTTTTTTCACATTGATAATTATATGAATATGTGTAAATACTCTAAATACTACATTTTCAAACAGATGATGACTCATCATTTTCGTACGACTTGCGGGCCGTAAATGGGCCAGCGCATTGGGCCAACCTGAACCGAAGCTGGGCTCTATGTGGAACTGGATCACATGCAGCAGTCACCGATTGATATTGGCCAAGAAGTATATGGGCCTTCAATTGAAGATGTCAGCGTATACTATAACCCGGCCCGCGCCTCGATTGTGAACAAGGACCATCACATCGAGGTCAATTTCGTCTTTCCACACATGCCCTTGAATTCTCAATTTTTACCTTCTTTGTTATTGAGTTTTGTTTTTACTCTAGGTAACATGGACGGAAGATGCAGGTGGGATCTTGAGTATAAGTTGCAACGAGGACACTGGCATATCTCGTCCGAGCAATATGCCATAAACGGAACCAAGTTCGTATTAATTATTTCGTATTTATATGTTTTTCAATTTCGAAAAATATATATATAATGCTGTAAATTTTGTTCGTAGATTTGATATGGATGTTGGAATTATTTTAATAATTCATGTATTTTGATCAAAGTTGTGTAATTTTTATGGCAATAAAAATGTATTCGATTTCGAGTTTAATCGTTACAATTATTATCTCCATGTTACGAGGTAATCGTGGTATTTTATTTCGTCAAAATCCGTTAATCGGTGAGTGAGAAATAAATGTTTGAAGATTGCCATAAATACTACTTTGGTGAATAAAGCAATTATTATTTTATTGGGATAAAGTTATCCCACATTGGAAGAATACCAAAAGTCATATCTCTTTAAAAGTGATAAGAGAATATGAGTGTTCAACAAGTTAACTAAGTCCATGCACCCTTAGCGGTACATGGCAAGGGCCACACGCGCGCGCCCCGCCCCGCCCCGCCCCGTCCCGGCTCGGGCTCGGGCTTGGTCCTGGCTCCTTGGTGATTTGGTCAATTGGACTCTGGGCTTCCCGGGGCACACTGGGCCAACTGAGCTAGTTGAGCCAGTTTGGGCAAACATGTCTATATCTTTTTAGACACGGTCCGATTGAAGTATTTGGGCTCGTCTTGATCGACCCAATAGTTGAACACATATTAAGTCTTTGGGCTCGGCCCAACTGAAAGATATTAATTAATTTCGTAATTAATTAATTGGGTTAATTGCTGAACGTGGGCGGTTAGAGATGGAGTGGTCAAACTCCACTCGGCTGGAACGGCCTGGAACTGCCCTGAACCGCCAACTGCTGTGAGTGGTTGTAACTCCCCCTGAAGTGAACTCTATAAAGAGACCTGTACATGCATCATTTCATGCACGAAATAGAGACGAAAAAATCAGATATTCATATCATCATTACATATCACGAGTGTGCTCAGTTATCACGGTTTCCGTTCAACCGAGGGTTCGATTCAGTGTGCAATCGTTCGAGCCCCGCTGCCGTTGTATCTTTGAGATCAGAGAGCCTGTAACCGTAGCATACACGGGGCTTTACTGATTTGCGGAAAGTGCAAACGCCTCGGCCAGCAACCTGCCGTTTTACTTTCCGTTTTTATCGTTGTTTTATTCCGGTTTGACTAACCCGTTTGTTACATTTTTCCCAACAATCGCAAATCAGTAAATATCATGTCTACCGGAGGAGGTAACAACGATCAGAACAACAAGGAGGTCCCCGTCATCGACGTTGAACAACCCATCAACAACAAAGAAGTCCTCATCGGGAAGATTCCAGTGGCTTTGCCCATCCACACTCAAACCATCCCGAATGCCGAGAAACCCGAGAAGTTCACCGGCGTTGACTTCAAAAGGTGGCAGTCCAAAATGATGTTCTACAAGACCACCCTTGGACTGCAGAAGCATTTGACTGATGACCCTATGACCATAACTGACAAAGACACTGATGAAAGGCGCTTTGCCTTTGAAGCCTGGGGGCAGAGTGATTATCTCTGTCGGCACACCTTCTTGAACGGGCTGTGCAACGAGTTGTACAATGTGTACAGCACGTACAAGTCTGCCAAGTCCCTTTGGGATGCCTTGGAGAAGAAGTATAAGACCGAGGACGCTGGTACTAAGAAGTACGTCGTCGGCAAGTTCCTGGACTACAAGATGGTCGACTCAAAGTCTGTGATCTCTCAAGTCCAGGAGTATCAACTGATCTTGCATGACATCGCCTCTGAAGGGATGAAGATCAGTGAGTCCTTTCAGGTGGCGGCTGCCATCGAGAAGCTCCCTCCCGGGTGGAAGGACTTCAAGAACTACCTTAAGCATAAGCGAAAGGAGATGAGCCTTGAGGAACTCATTGTCAAACTTCGGATAGAAGAAGACAACCGTGATCGAGAGGTCAAACCGGGGAGAGTTCCTATGGAGGCTCGAGTGAACTTGACTGAGCCACAAACTGCCAAAAGGAAGAACACTTCTAAGGGCAAAGAGCCAGCCAAAGTCTGGAAGTTCACTGGAGTTTGCCATAACTGTGGCAAACCGAACCACATGGCCAGAGACTGCAACAAGCCAAAGAGGCCAAACGGGCAGAAGAAAAAGCGACCAAGTGCCAACGTGGTTCAACACGAGCTGACATGTGCTGATATGACTGCTGTGGTCTATGAGGCCAATCTGGTTAGCAATAACAAGCAGTGGTTCATTGATACCGGAGCCACACGACATGTATGCTCTGACAAGGATGCCTTTGCCTCGTATGCTCCTTGTACCGGTCGCAAACTCCACATGGGTAACTCCGCATCGTCTGAAGTTGCTGGAGTTGGGAACATTGTCCTCAAACTGTCTTCTGGAAAGGAGCTCAAGTTGACTGATGTGCTGCATGTCCCAGACATCCGAAAGAACCTGGTTTCCGGTTCTGTTCTTGTGGAGCATGGCTTCAAACTTGTATTTGATGCTAAGAAATTTGTACTTTCTAAATTTGGACTGTTCCTAGGTAGGGGTTATCTTGATCAAGGTCTGTTTAAAATATCTGTAATGGCTGTTCGCCCCCCCTTTGCCCAGAGCAATAATGAAAAAGTTGTTTCCTCTTACTTGATCGAGTGTTATGATTTATGGCATTTTCGTTTAGGACATGTGAATCAAAATGCAATAAAAAGACTTATGAATTTGGAATTAATTCCAACTTCTAAAATAAATTCACAACATAAGTGTGAAGTTTGTGTTGAAGCCAAACTGGCTAAGTTACCGTTTCGATCAGTCGATCGTTGTACTGAACCTCTTGGACTTATTCACACAGACATATGTGATTTAAAGTTCGCACCGACAAGAGGTGGTAAGAAATACTTCATCACTTTTATTGATGATTGTACGAGATTTTGTTATTTGTACTTATTAAATAGTAAAGACGAAGCCCTAGAGGCATTCACTAAGTACAAAACCGAAGTTGAAAATCAACTTGATAAACGGATTAAGATAGTCCGTAGTGACCGAGGTGGAGAGTACGTAGCTCCGTTTGAACAATTATGTTCTGAAAATGGAATAATACATCAAACAACCGCCCCGTATTCACCTCAGTCAAATGGCGTTGCTGAACGAAAGAACCGAACATTAAAAGAAATGATGAACGCCATGTTGATCAATTCTGGGTTACCCCAGAACATGTGGGGGGAAGCCGTTCTGACGGCAAACCACCTACTGAATAAGATTCCTCTTAAAGGGAAAAATGAAACTCCGCACGAACTTTGGAAAGGTCGTAAGCCATCTTACAATTACCTTAAAGTGTGGGGGTGTTTGGCCAAAGTGTCGGTTCCTGAGCCAAAACGAATGAAGATAGGACCTAAAAACGGTCGATTGTATCTTCATTGGATATGCTTTGACTAGCATGGCATAGTGAGATTCTTAGTACACTATTCTGAAAATCCAGAAGTGACTAAAGGTACGACCATTGATGCCGAGAAAGTGCTCAAAAAGTTCAATGCCCTTGATGGTCCTGAATGTAGGACTCCGATTGACCGAAGTGTCAACTTAACAGTCAATTTGGGCAAACCGATAGCTCAGTTGGATTACTCCCGAGTAATAGGTAGTCTAATGTACCTAAAGAATTGTACTCGTCCTGACTTAGCCTACGCTGTGAGCAAACTGAGCCGGTACACGAGCAATCCAAGTAATGAACATTGGGATGCTTTGAAAAGAGTGTTAAAGTACTTGAAACACACTCGAGACTATGGACTATACTACACAAGATATCCTAGTGTACTTGAAGGATATTGTGATGCTAGTTGGATCTCAGACTCAAAGGATTCTCATTCCACTAGTGGTTATGTCTTCTGTATAGGAGGCGGAGCAGTCTCGTGGAAATCCACGAAACAAACTTGTATAGCCAGATCAACTATGGAATCTGAGTTCATCGCTTTGGACAAAGCAGGTGAAGAAGCTGAATGGCTTCGAAATTTTTTAGAAGATATTCCATGTTGGAAAAAGCCTGTGTCTCCAGTGATGATGCACTGTGATAGCCAATCGGCCATAGCGAGGGCACAGAGCAATATGTATAACGGAAAATCTCGACACATACGTCGAAGACATAACACCGTTAGGCAATTGATCACAAATGGAGTGATTTCCTTAGACTATGTTAAGTCACAGGAAAACTTAGCCGACCCTTTGACCAAAGGGATGACTAGAGATCAATTAAGTGTGTTGCTAAAGGGAATGGGTTTGAAAAACCACAACTAAAGAATGACCATGGCGGTAACCCTACCATGCTGAGTGGAGATCCCACAAACTTGGTTCAAAGGGAAAACTAAGTCATGCTAGTTCAGTTAAGCACTTGGAAATAAAGATTTCTGTTTCCATCCCTATAGGCAAAGAAGTGCTAGAACCTGAAATGTGGTAAAGGTTAAGTCGCTGAGACTTTTAATGAATCCCACACCTCGGAAAGGTGGAGTATTTCAGGGTACTCATGCTGGGAGGTCACCTATATAAATGTGAAGTAGAGGCCGCTTCAAAATGTAAACATTTATGAATCCAAAGAGTTGTCCAGGGCCTAAAACGGACACAACAGAGAAATGGAAACTGATAGGGATTTGTTGTGTGACTATTATTGACTCGGTGTACACTACGGAGGAATAGTTCAAGGCATAGCGTCCACTAGCCCGCCAGTACATCCGATGATTTTCACTAAGGGAGGTTCAAAGCCACAAGCTACCTTTCCAGAAGCAATAGATCCTTCCGAGAACCGAGCACAAGAGTCTGCATTCATGGCATATGCATTGATTTCACTCATGTGGGGGATTGTTGGAATTATTTTAATAATTCATGTATTTTGATCAAAGTTGTGTAATTTTTATGGCAATAAAAATGTATTCGATTTCGAGTTTAATCGTTACAATTATTATCTCCATGTTACGAGGTAATCGTGGTATTTTATTTCGTCAAAATCCGTTAATCGGTGAGTGAGAAATAAATGTTTGAAGATTGCCATAAATACTACTTTGGTGAATAAAGCAATTATTATTTTATTGGGATAAAGTTATCCCACATTGGAAGAATACCAAAAGTCATATCTCTTTAAAAGTGATAAGAGAATATGAGTGTTCAACAAGTTGACTAAGTCCATGCACCCTTAGCGGTACATGGCAAGGGCCACACGCGCGCGCCCCGCCCCGCCCCGCCCCGTCCCGTCCCGTCTCGGGCTCGGACTCGGACTCGGGCTCGGGCTTGGTCCTGGCTCCTTGGTGATTTGGTCAATTGGACTCTGGGCTGGACCTGGGCTTCCCGGGGCACACTGGGCCAACTGAGCCAGTTGAGCCAGTTTGGGCAAACCTGTCTATATCTTTTTAGTGTTGGGATATGTCCTTCGATCCTACGTGTGCAATCGATAAAGTCATAAGGTCGTCTATGGATGTTAAATGATTAGTCGATAATATTAATTGTTGGGAACAATATAATATTGATCGATAATCAAACCTACAGGGTCACACACGGACTCGATGTTGATATACGTTGCTTGATAATAATATTGATTTAGAATCAATATTTACGTGGAATTATACATGCATGGGATGCATGGCTTGCATGGAATGCATGTCACATAGTGTGACATGGCATGCCACACAAGCAAATGGGACCACATATCATGATTTGGCATGATTAGGTGGAAGTGTCCTTTCATCTCCCCATTAACCACCATTACTTGTGCATTATGATGCACATAATGGGGGGGTTACATGGAGTGGTTAATGGAGATGAATAAAGACATGAAAATCTGATTTTCATGACACTTGAACATCACCCACGAAATTCCACACAAAAGGTTAGAGAAAAGAGCTCTTGGAGAGGCGTCTTTACAAGCCACAAGCATGTTCATCATCCGGGTTCGTGTGCAACACGTAGAGGCCGGGCCATTTGTGCGGCTTCAACATCCGGGCGATCTAGACAAGAAGAGTGACGAGGTCATTCACAAGGAGAGCATCTAGTGACTGATCTATGAAGGTGGTTCAATCGACTCAACACCACCTTCATCAACATCAACGAGGCACGCTACACCGGTTGTAAGTGTTCTCGTTAATCTCTATATATATATATTGGATGTATATATATAAACGTGTCTATACATATAATGTGTGCCTAGATCTTCATGTTGTTCGTGTTCTATTGTTTTACACGCTTCCGCACACACGAACAAGGTAATCGAGCGATTGGATCGACATCGAAAACCATCAATTGGTATCAGAGCCTAGGGCTCGTGCACACTTTTGTGTTGGACACAGTATGTTTAAATCAACATAATTGGCTTAATTGTGATTATGTGATCATGTGTTTAGATATAAGGCCGGCCACCGTTAGTGGTCGGGTGAATGAAATTGTCGTTTTTTACGTACGATTGGCCATAGTTTTGGAGGGTTGCGTCCCTTGGAATCTTTTGTAATAGATAGGTTTTTTCTATTCAAAAATGTATTGTTCAATGTGTAAGCAATGGATTGATTCCATGGATCGACATTGGATATCGGCTCTCCGGCGAAAACGAGAAGAAACGAAGCAAAACGAAGCGAAACGGGCGAAAACCGGGCTGCTGGAGCCAAACGGCGGGCGCCGTTTTAGCTCCGGCGGGCGCCGTTTTGATTTGGCGGGCGCCGTTTTGTAAACGGCAACCGCCGAAAGGCTCTTTTCAGGTCAGCCCCGATTCTGTACCCTTTTGGCGGGCGCCGTTTTGGAAACGGCGACCGCCGGTGGTGTTCGGCGACCGCCGTTTGTGAAACGGCGGGCGCCGTTCGTGGTTTTTGGGGTACGGACTAAGGTTGACCTAAATCGGCGGGCGTGGACCAGTCCAGAAGATGTTCAAGGCCTATTTTAATGCTTTTAATCTTTTCGTTTGAGAGTTGTGAGGTTCTAGGGGCCTTTCGATTACGTATTTAATTGTTTTGCTAGTTATAGGATGTTTTATGTTATAAATGTTCAACTTACATATAAACACCTATGCATGCAAGTTCCCAAAATAATGAGTATAATGTCTTGTCCAAAAACATCACACTCATGAAGCCCTCGATCATAAGTTGGTAGGTCCGCCTCAGCGGGGTACTACTTGTTATCTTGGGATAAGTGGGAGTAAAGGTTAGACCTTTACACGTGAGTTTGGTTTTCTCATCGATAGATCCACTGCAGGCGTGGCTATCGAGACATGAGATGAGAATGGGACTCTCATCGACCGAGAGTGACATTAGATGTCATTGACATGGGATGTCTACCTATCTTGGACTTCTTAAGTGCGGACTCAGTCGGCTTAAGAATTTGCAAGATGAGGGTCTTGGGATTGTTTTGTTCAAGGGAACAAAGATATTAGATATCGATTGAACAAAATAGAATAAATAAGTAGCTTGTTAGACAATCTTATTTGTTTACCGCTTTGTGAATGTTTACATACTTTATTTATCTTTCTTTTGTAGTTTATCATGTTAATTTCAACTCGATTCAAGTTTGGTTCAATTCTTGATTATGAAAAATTGAACAACATAAATTTTCTTGATTCACAACGTAATTTGAGGATGGTCCTCAAATACGAAGACAATGAAAATGTGTTAAATAACCACATCCTAAGATATCATTGAACAACTCAATAGCATGTTCGGGGAATATGCTAAGATTGATCGGTTCGGTATGACCAGGGTCATCGCTTCAGCTAGGCTGGAAAAATGGAAATCTATGGAATCACATGTGCAACAAATGATTGGATTATTTGCTTCAAGTGACCGCCTAGATTTTTCCTATGATGGTTATTTGGCAACCGATTTCATACTTCAATCTCATGATGGTTATAATGCCTTTAGGCTAAAATTTCCACATGAATGGTTTGAAGAAATCGCTTCGTGAGCTCCACGGGATGCTCAAGGCTGCTGAGCCGGCGATAGATAAGGACCCTAAGAGGGAAATTCTTATGATATGGGATAGGGTATTCAAAAGAGCATGGGCAAGAAGGCTACTAGGGTTCCTAGGGAATCTCAATGCGTCTACTGCAAAAGTGTTGGACACTACTTGCAAACATATAAAAATTCATATTTTATTCAATTTCAAAACAAATGCCTAATTTGTCTTTCATTTGATGGATTATAAGGTTAGGATTATTTACACCTCGGGGAGTGATTTAATCCAAAACACTTAAGTTCATCAATGACACAAATTAGAGACTTTCGAGCCATTGGATGGCGTGAAACGATTGTCTGGTTGGCTCCCTCATATTTTATGAGAGATAGGGCTTCAATTGCATGATAATATCGCTGGTTAGAAAACTTCGATTTTTCACTTACGATTTATCACGTTTTGACATTGTATTAATTTTGAATGGGAAATTTGAATGAGACTCAATTATTGGGAATAATTGAATTTGCCCAAAGTTCAAAGAAGATGTGAAGAACGGGGTTGCTTCATCTTCAAGTATTAATGATATAGACATTAAACTTCACAAATTCTACTTCTTGGGTATTGGATGCCAAATGTGGTTCTCACATTTTTATGTGGAGGAACTACATAGAAGTATAAGTTTGGTGAATAGAGATGTCGATCTACGGGCAAGAAATGGAGCGAAGGTCGCTGCATTAGCCGTATGATCATATGATGTTGTTTTGCCTTAGGGCCTTGTTTTAGTATTATAACTATGTAATTTCGTACCTTCAATAAACAATGAATATTGGTTCAGTATTAGATACTGATGAATTAGTTTTTTTACTATTAAATAGTTTGGTAACTATTTTAATGGTGAATTATTCTTTGTTTTGGTACGATTATTATATTGTTTATTTATACTTTAAACTTGACAAATCATATATATCATTAAGACCAAAGGCCAAATCGAATAAGTATCGATGAGACATAAATGAAACATTGTTGATTAGATCAAATCAAAATCTAAACATGTAACGAAGCTTCTTTTAGAAGGAATTTTAGAATCATTTGACGTGGAGTCATTTGATACATGTGAATGATGTGTGATTGAAAAGATAACAATGTCATCTTTCTTGGAGAAAGGAGAACATGTGAGTAATTAGGGATGATCCATACTGATGTATGTGGAACCTATTAGTTCACAAGCACATGAAGGTTATGTTTCGGAAAAGAGAAAACAAACTATATTAGATATAGTTCGACCATTCGATGAGAGGTCTAAATGAACTACTGGTCTCTTTTGGGAACACACAATTCTTGACTTCAACTTATACACTGAATAGGACGCTGTCAAAAGCTGTTGATAAGACACCATACTAGGTATGGAAAGGGAGGGTCCCTAAATTGTTTTCATCAAGATTTGAGGTTCTAAAAGCTTCTCTGACGAGATTTATCTCTATAGAGCTTGAACTCAAATGGGATAAAAGTTTTCTTATGGTATGTCCATAAGAAACTCGAGGGTACAACTTCTACGATCTATTTGAGAACAATATTTTGTTGCTCGAGATAGTGATTTTCTTGAAAAGAGTTATCTTTCCTAGAAATTCAGTGGGAGCTCGGTTGTCTTGAACGAGGTTCAAGTGAAACAATCAATGATGAATACTCAAGACTGGGTTGAGAGTATTCTTATGGTTTTGGAAGCCATACCAGCCCTCGTAGGTCCGAAAGGCATAAATCTATCTCTATTATTCAAATACTTAGATATTGTGACCAATGAGAGATATGAATTCATGCTTTTGGAAAGCGGTGAACCTTCGACCTAATTCCAAGCTATGACGAGTCCAGCTACTGAAAATTGGCATGGTGCCATGAAATCTGAGATGATATCAATATCTGATAATCAAGTTTGGAACTTGATATATTTGCATCACGGGGTTAAACCCAATGAATGCTAATAGATCTTTAAGATCTAAACAGACAGATGGAAAACCTAGGGTTTTCAAAGCAAGGTTGATGGTAAAAGTTTTATTCACGAGGTGGATTATGGAAAAACTTTCACCAGTTGCTTTGATTAAATCATTCAGATTATCTTAGCCATTGCTACTCATCTTGATAATGAGTTATGGTAATATTGGATGTTAAAACTAACTTCTTGAATTGGATTCTAGAAGAGAATGTGTTTTGACACAACCAAAGAGTTTTATCGATCCTAATAAGGCTGAGAAATTATGCAATCTTATGATTCCATTTATGGAATAAAGCAAAGCATATTGGAGTAGCAATCTTCAGTTCAATGAATCCATACTGGGTTTTGGATTTCAGAGGAACTCGGAAGAGTCTTGTTTTACAAGAAGAACAGTGGGAGTTACGTTGTATACATTGTGTTGTATGTCGATGACATACTCCTTATTGGAAACAATGTTTCTATGCTTAATTCTATTAAAGAATGGCTTGGAAATTGTTTTCAATAAAGGATCTTGGAGAAGCACAGTACATATTGGGCATCAAGATCTGTCGGAACAGATCGAAAATGATGTTTGGACTTAGTCAAGTGACCTATATTGATAAGGTACTTGATAAGTTCAGAATGAAAGACGCCAAAAAGGGTCTCATTCCAATGAGTCATGGCACATCTCTTAGCAAGATGCAAGGCCCTACGGGACTTGATGAGCAAAAGAGGATGGAAAACATTCCTTATGCTTCGGCAATAGGGTCTATAATGTACGCCATGATATGTACACGACCGGACGTATCGTATGCTTTGAGCATGACGAGTCAGTTTCAAGGAAATCAAGGTGAGGCGCATTAGACTGCGGCCAATAATATTCTTATGTACCTTAGATGGACTAAAAAATATTTTGTTGTCTTTGGAAGACAAAAAGAGTTGATATTAACAAGCTGTTTGAATGCTAACTTCAAAACAGACTAAGATAATTTCCGATTTTAATCTGGTTATATCTTTTGTCTGGTTAGAGGTGAAATTTGCTGGAATAGTTCCATGCAATGCAATATAGCTGATTAAACTACAGAAGCTGAACACAGTATTGCATTGGATGCAATAATGTTGGCAGTTAAGATTTGAAAGTTCTTGAATGAACTAGGTGGCGTAACTAGCTCAGCCCATCCGATAGTTCTCTATTTATAGTAGAGTTATCGCGCAAGCCAATGAGCTAGGAAGCACCACAAGTCTAAAACTGGTGCTCAGGAGGTTCCACATTATCTGGGAGATAGTTTTGTGGAGACATCGAGATAATAAAGTTGCAACTTTTGGTAAGGTTGCAAACCCGTTTTCTAAACCTCTTCAGCAGTTTAAGCTTGAGGCTTTCACGACTGCAATAGAGATCAGACATCTTAGAGATGGGTTGTGATTTCTATTACTGTATTAGATACTTTTGGAGATTTGGTAAACATTCACTCATATGTATAATACATATTTCTTCATATAAATATGGTTCAATTTATATGAATTGTCCAAATGATTAAGTTATATCAATTGGGTTATGAGGTCGACTTACCGCATAATGAAGTCCCAATGGTTGAACTGATATACTTGAATCATATAGCTGTTCCTGGTTCGTATAATCGAGTACGGACAAACCGATAATACAAAGAACTAGATTGTAATGTGTACTATAGCGCCGCTTCATGGGCTAGTGATGTGGGACATCAAGTACAATTACATAGATATTAGCTGGGAGCTAATGATCGAACAGACCCGACTGAAATAGTATTTGAGATTTTGAGTCATAATCCTATTTCATTGACTGTCGAGCAATTTCCTCTGACCTGAGTAGTCCAGAGTGATTCCATTGTGAAATGGTGTACTTTGATACAAGTAAACGCCTTTCGTAAAAGGAGGTTATAAAACTTGTTATTAGGTATATCAGGAAGCAAGTGGGAGAGCTTGGATTGACAAGATGGGATTGTCCTCCATTTTTATAATGGGATATATGTCTTACCGGCCACTTGGAGAGTCGAGACTGTGGAAAATACGTGGCCACGTCTAGATTCGTATCATAGTGATAAATCTGGTTTTACAGTCTGTCTCATAGTCCAAGAAAGGTTTGAACCGATTGAGGATGACTCAAGTCTTGCCTCAAGTTCAAACTTAGACATAAAGTGACAACAGGAAATTGGCAGCACACTGGCTCTGAAGGCCAAGTGGGAGATTGTTGGGATATGTCCTTCGATCCTACGTGTGCAATCGATAAAGTCATAAGGTCGTCTATGGATGTTAAATGATTAGTCAATAATATTAATTGTTGGGAACAATATAATATTGATCGATAATCAAACCTACAGGGTCACACACGGACTCGATGTTGATATACGTTGCTTGATAATAATATTGATTTAGAATCAATATTTACGTGGAATTATACATGCATGGGATGCATGGCTTGCATGGAATGCATGTCACATAGTGTGACATGGCATGCCACACAAGCAAATGGGACCACATATCATGATTTGGCATGATTAGGTGGAAGTGTCCTTTCATCTCCCCATTAACCACCATTACTTGTGCATTATGATGCACATAATGGGGGGGTTACATGGAGTGGTTAATGGAGATGAATAAAGACATGAAAATCTGATTTTCATGACACTTGAACATCACCCACGAAATTCCACACAAAAGGTTAGAGAAAAGAGCTCTTGGAGAGGCGTCTTTACAAGCCACAAGCATGTTCATCATCCGGGTTCGTGTGCAACACGTAGAGGCCGGGCCATTTGTGCGGCTTCAACATCCGGGCGATCTAGACAAAAAGAGTGACGAGGTCATTCACAAGGAGAGCATCTAGTGACTGATCTATGAAGGTGGTTCAATCGACTCAACACCACCTTCATCAACATCAACGAGGCACGCTACACCGGTTGTAAGTGTTCTCGTTAATCTCTATATATATATATTGGATGTATATATATAAACGTGTCTATACATATAATGTGTGCCTAGATCTTCATGTTGTTCGTGTTCTATTGTTTTACACGCTTCCGCACACACGAACAAGGTAATCGAGCGATTGGATCGACATCGAAAACCATCATTTAGACACGGTCCGATTGAAGTATTTGGGCTCGTCTTGATCGACCCAATAGTTGAACACATATTAAGTCTTTGGGCTCGGCCCAACTGAAAGATATTAATTAATTTCGTAATTAATTAATTGGGTTAATTGCTGAACGTGGGCGGTTAGAGATGGAGTGGTCAAACTCCACTCGGCTGGAACGGCCTGGAACTGCCCTGAACCGCCAACTGCTGTGAGTGGTTGTAACTCCCCCTGAAGTGAACTCTATAAAGAGACCTGTACATGCATCACTTCATGCACGAAATAGAGACGAAAAAATCAGATATTCATATCATCATTACATATCACGAGTGTGCTCAGTTATCACGGTTTCCGTTCAACCGAGGGTTCGATTCAGTGTGCAATCGTTCGAGCCCCGCTGCCGTTGTATCTTTGAGATCAGAGAGCCTGTAACCGTAGCATACACGGGGCTTTACTGATTTGCGGAAAGTGCAAACGCCTCGGCCAGCAACCTGCCGTTTTACTTTCCGTTTTTATCGTTGTTTTATTCCGGTTTGACTAACCCGTTTGTTACATTTTTCCCAACATCTCGTCCGAGCAATATGCCATAAACGGAACCAAGTTCGTATTAATTATTTCGTATTTATATGTTTTTCAATTTCGAAAAATATATATATAATGCTGTAAATTTTGTTCGTAGATTTGATATGGAGATGCATATATTGCACACAAATCCCGCGGTGATTTTGTTATAATTAGCATCATGTACGAGTTAGGATCGGAGGACGACCTTTTCATTTCAAAAGTGAGAATCGATAGTTCAATATTAAGAGAGACAACGTACTCGTGATTCCGAGTTGTTCTTTCGATTAGGTAGATGATATAGATAGAACTACAAACCGATTTTCGCTGTTTAAAAATTGTGAAACAGCTCTCGCCTCATCTACAATCAGACAGTAGATTAAAAAGTGATATGGGAATAATTGATCCGCAAGATATTGGATTTCCAAGTAAATTGGAATATTACGGATATATATATATACCGGGTCTATTACTACACCTCCATGCTCGGAGAATGTCTCGTGGATATTATTTAAGACGGTGAGTTTATTAAATTTATGCTACAAATTTACTACTATTTCTCGATCTCATTTATATAGTTACACTTTGTATTATGGATACCCCACACGTTTATGTACAACAATTACAATATAATTTCGTTTTATTTTTTCTCATTTTACTTAATTAATTGCCATATTCTCATACTTTTGTAAGTAAAACCAGTCTCCTATCGACAAATACAAGAGCTAAAGGATGCTAAGTGTCAATAATAAAATGTGTTTTTCTTGAATACTTATAGGAGAAACTATTGGGAAAAATGTAACAACGGGTTAGTCAAACCGGAATAAAACAACGATAAAAACGGAAAGTAAAACGGCAGGTTGCTGGTCGAGGCGTTTGCATTTTCCGCAAATCAGTAAAGCTCCGTGTATGCTACGGTTACAGGCTCTCTGATCCCAAAGATACAACGGCAGCGGGGCTCGAACTATTTGCACACTGAATCGAACCCTCGGTTGAACGGAAACAGTGAAAACTGAGCACTCGATGCAAATGATATGATAATATGTTTTTTCGTCTCTTTCTCGTCTCTATTTTCGTGCGTGAAATGATGCATGTACAGGTCTCTTTATAGAGTTCACTTCAGGGGGAGTTACAACCACTCACAGCAGTTGGCGGTTCAGGGCAGTTCCAGGCAGTTCCAGCCGAGTGGAGTTTGACCACTCCATCTCTAACCGCCCACGTTCAGCAATTAACCCAATTAATTAATTACGAAATTAATTAATATCTTTCAGTTGGGCCGAGCCCAAAGACTTAATATGTGTTCAACTATTGGGTCGATCAAGACGAGCCCAAATACTTCAATCGGACCGTGTCTAAAAAGATATAGACAGGTTTGCCCAAACTGGCTCAATTGGCCCAGTGAGCCCCGGGAAGCCCAGGTCCAGCCCAGAGTCCAATTGACCAAATCACCAAGGAGCCAGGACCAAGCCCGAGCCCGAGCCCGAGCCCGAGCCCGAGCCCGGGACGGGACGGGACGGGTCGGGTCGGGGCGGGGCGGGGCGCGCGTGTGGCCTTTGCCATGTACCGCTAAGGGTGCATGGACTTAGTCAACTTGTTGAACACTCATATTCTCTTATCACTTTTAAAGAGATATGACTTTTGGTATTCTTCCAATGTGGGATAACATTTATCCCAACAAAATAATAATTGCTTCATTCACCAAAGTAGTATTTATGGCAATCTTCAAACATTTATTTCTCACTCACCGATTAACGGATTTTGACGAAATAAAATACCACGATTACCTCGTAACACGGAGATAATAATTGTAACGATTAAACTCGAAATCGAATACATTTTTATTGCCATAAAAATTACACAACTTGGTCAAAATACATGAATTATTTAAAATAATTCCAACAATCCCCCACATGAGTGAAATCAATGCAAATGCCATGAATGCAGACTCTTGTGCTCGGTTCTCGGAAGGATCTATTGCTTCTGGAAAGGTAGCTTGTGGCTTTGAACCCCCCTTAGTGAAAATCATCGGATGTACTGGCGGCCTAGTGGACGCTATGCCTTGAACTATTCCTCCGTAGTGTACACCGAGTCAATGATAGTCACACAACAAATCCCTATCAGTTTCCATTTCTCTGTTGTGTCCGTTTTAGGCCCTGGACAACTCTTTGGATTCATAAATGTTTACATTTTGAAGCGGCCTACACTTCACATTTATATAGGTGACCTCCCAGCATAAGTACCCTGAAATACTCCACCTTTCCGAGGTGTGGGATTCATTAAAAGTCTCAACGACTTAGCCTTTACCACATTTCAGGTTCTAGCACTTCTTTGCCCATAGGGATGGAAATGGAAATCTTTATTTCCAAGTGCTTAACTGAACTAGCATGACTTAGTTTTCCCTTTGAACCAAGTTTGTGGGATCTCCACTCAGCATGGTAGGGTTACCGCCATGGTCATTCTTTAGTTGTGGTTTTTCAAACCCATTCCCTTTAGCAAAACACTTAATTGATCTCTAGTCATCCCTTTGGTCAAAGGGTCGGCTAAGTTTTTCTGTGACTTAACATAGTCTAAGGAAATCACTCCATTTGTGATCAATTGCCTAACGGTGTTATGTCTTCGACGTATGTGTCGAGATTTTCCGTTATACATATTGCTCTGTGCCCTCGCTATGGCCGATTGGCTATCACAGTGCATCATCACTGGAGACACAGGCTTTTTCCAACATGGAATATCTTCTAAGAAGTTTCGAAGCCATTCAGCTTCTTCACCTGCTTTGTCCAAAGCGATGAACTCAGATTCCATAGTTGATCTGGCTATACAAGTTTGTTTCGTGGATTTCCACGAGACTGCTCCGCCTCCTATACAGAAGACATAACCACTAGTGGAATGAGAATCCTTTGAGTCCGAGATCCAACTAGCATCACAATATCCTTCAAGTACACTAGGATATCTTGTGTAGTATAGTCCATAATCTCGAGTGTGTTTCAAGTACTTTAACACTCTTTTCAAAGCATCCCAATGTTCATTACTTGGATTGCTCGTATACCGGCTCAGTTTGCTCACAGCGTAGGCTAAGTCAGGACGAGTACAATTCGTTAGGTACATTAGACTACCTATTACTCGGGAGTAATCCAACTGAGCTATCGGTTTGCCCAAATTGACTGTTAAGTTGACACTTCGGTCAAACGGAGTCCTACATTCAGGACCATCAAGGGCATTGAACATTTTGAGCACTTTCTCAGCTCAATGGTCGTACCTTTAGTCACTTCTGGATTTTCAGAATAGTGTACTCACAATCTCACTATGCCATGCTAGTCAAAGCATTATCCAATGAAGATTCAATCGACCGTTTAGGTCCTATCTTCATTCGTTTTGGCTCAGGAACCGACACTTTGGCCAAACACCCCCACACTTTGAGGTAATTGTAAGATGGCTTACGACCTTTCCAAAGTTCGTGCGGAGTTTCATTTTTCCCTTTAAGAGGAATCTTATTCAGTAGGTGGTTTGCCGTCAGAACGGCTTCCCCCCCACATGTTCTGGGGTAACCCAGAATTGATCAACATAGCGTTCATCATTTCCTTTAATGTTCGGTTCTTTCGTTCAGCAACGCCATTTGACTGAGGTGAGTACGGGGCTGTTGTTTGATGTATTATTCCATTTTCAGAACATAATTGTTCAAACGGAGCTACGTACTCTCCACCTCGGTCACTACGGACTATCTTAATCCGTTTATCGAGTTGATTTTCAACTTCGGTTTTGTACTTAGTGAATGCCTCTAGGGCTTCGTCTTTACTATTTAATAAGTACAAATAACAGAATTTCGTACAATCATCAATAAACGTGATAAAGTATTTCTTACCACCTCTTGTCGGTGCAAACTTTAAATCACATATGTCTGTGTGAATAAGTCCAAGAGGTTAAGTACAACGATCGACCGATCGAAACGGTAACTTAGCCAGTTTGGCTTCAACACAAACTTCACACTTATGTTGTGAATTTATTTTAGAAGTTGGAATTAATTCCAAATTCATAAGTCTTTTTATTGCATTTTGATTCACATGTCCTAAACGAAAATGCCATAAATCATAACACTCGATCAAGTAAGAGGAAACAACTTTTTCATTATTGCTCTGGGCAAAGGGGGGGCGAACAGCCATTATAGACATTTTAAATAGACCTTGATCAAGATAACCCCTACCTAGAAACAGTCCAAATTTAGAAAGTACAAATTTCTTAGCATCAAATACAAGTTTGAATCCATGCTCCACAAGAACAGAACCGGAAACCAGGTTCTTTCGGATGTCTGGGACATGCAGCACATCAGTCAACTTGAGCTCCTTTCCAGAAGACAGTTTGAGGACAATGTTCCCAACTCCAGCAACTTCAGACGATGCGGAGTTACCCATGTGGAGTTTGCGACCGGTACAAGGAGCATACGAGGCAAAGGCATCCTTGTCAGAGCATACATGTCGTGTGGCTCCGGTATCAATGAACCACTGCTTGTTGTTGCTAACCAGATTGGCCTCGTAGACCACAGCAGTCATATCAGCACATGTCAGCTCGTGTTGAACCACGTTGGCACTTGGTCGCTTTTTCTTCTGCCCGTTTGCCCTCTTTGGCTTGTTGCAGTCTCTGGCCATGTGGTTCGGTTTGCCACAGTTATGGCAAACTCCAGTGAACTTCCAGACTTTGGCTGGCTCTTTGCCCTTAGAAGTGTTCTTCCTTTTGGCAGTTTGTGGCTCAGTCAAGTTCACCCGAGCATCCATCGGAACTCTCCCCGGTTTGACCTCTCGATCACGGTTGTCTTCTTCTATCCGAAGTTTGACAATGAGTTCCTCAAGGCTCATCTCCTTTCGCTTATGCTTAAGGTAGTTCTTGAAGTCCTTCCACCCGGGAGGGAGCTTCTCGATGGCAGCCGCCACCTGAAAGGACTCACTGATCTTCATCCCTTCAGAGGCGATGTCATGCAAGATCAGTTTATACTCCTGGACTTGAGAGATCACAGACTTTGAGTCGACCATCTTGTAGTCCAAGAACTTGCCGACGACGTACTTCTTAGTACCAGCGTCCTCGGTCTTATACTTCTTCTCCAAGGCATCCCAAAGGGACTTGGCAGACTTGTACGTGCTGTACACATTGTACAACTCGTTGCACAGCCCGTTCAAGACGGTGTGCCGACAGAGATAATCACTCTGCCCCCAGGCTTCAAAGGCAAAGCGCCTCTCATCAGAGTCATTGTCAGTTATGGTCATAGGGTCATCAGTCAAATGCTTCTGCAGGCCAAGGGTGGTCTGATAGAACATCATCTTGGACTGCCACCTCTTGAAGTCAACGCCGGTGAACTTCTCGGGTTTCTCGGCATTCGGGATGGTTTGAGTGTGGATGGGCAAAGCAACTGGAATCTTCCCGATGAGAACTTCTTTGTTGTTGATGGGTTGTTCAACGTCGATGACGGGGACCTCCTTGTTGTTCTGGTTGTTGTTACCTCCTCCGGTAGACATGATGTTTACTGATTTGCGATTATTGGGAAAAATGTAACAACGGGTTAGTCAAACCGGAATAAAACAACGATAAAAACGGAAAGTAAAACGGCAGGTTGCTGGCCGAGGCGTTTGCACTTTCCGCAAATCAGTAAAGCTCCGTGTATGCTACGGTTACAGGCTCTCTGATCCCAAAGATACAACGGCAGCGGGGCTCGAACTATTTGCACACTGAATCGAACCCTCGGTTGAACGGAAACAGTGAAAACTGAGCACTCGATGCAAATGATATGATGATATGTTTTTTCGTCTCTTTCTCGTCTCTATTTTCGTGCGTGAAATGATGCATGTACATGTCTCTTTATAGAGTTCACTTCAGGGGGAGTTACAACCACTCACAGCAGTTGGCGGTTCAGGGCAGTTCCAGGCAGTTCCAGCCGAGTGGAGTTTGACCACTCCATCTCTAACCGCCCACGTTCAGCAATTAACCCAATTAATTAATTACGAAATTAATTAATATCTTTCAGTTGGGCCGAGCCCAAAGACTTAATATGTGTTCAACTATTGGGTCGATCAAGACGAGCCCAAATACTTCAATCGGACCGTGTCTAAAAAGATATAGACAGGTTTGCCCAAACTGGCTCAATTGGCCCAGTGAGCCCCGGGAAGCCCAGGTCCAGCCCAGAGTCCAATTGACCAAATCACCAAGCCCGAGCCCGAGCCCGAGCCCGAGCCGGGACGGGTCGGGGCGGGGCGCGCGCGTGTGGCCTTTGCCATGTACCGCTAAGGGTGCATGGACTTAGTCAACTTGTTGAACACTCATATTCTCTTATCACTTTTAAAGAGATATGACTTTTGGTATTCTTCCAATGTGGGATAACATTTATCCCAACAAAATAATAATTGCTTCATTCACCAAAGTAGTATTTATGGCAATCTTCAAACATTTATTTCTCACTCACCGATTAACGGATTTTGACGAAATAAAATACCACGATTACCTCGTAACACGGAGATAATAATTGTAACGATTAAACTCGAAATCGAATACATTTTTATTGCCATAAAAATTACACAACTTGGTCAAAATACATGAATTATTTAAAATAATTCCAACAGAAACTTGAATACTTAATATTTTAGCTACTTTGAGATATTATATATATTTAGTTATAAATCAAGGTAATTAAATAAATATTATTTAACTTAATTAATTTGATTTTATTACCAATGCAGGGAGGCAAAGATAATGCAATACCACTCCAACCATTGAATGGAAGACAAGTGCACTTTTTCGGATAATTTTTAATGGGTTTTTGGTAATAATAATAATAATATAATAATAATAATAATAATAATAATAATAATAATAATAATAATAATAATAATTTATAATACGACGAAATAAAATACCTATGTGACAATTTCGATATATTACTTCGATATGTACGAGTTAGTAATTGTGCACTTCATGAAAAAATTGGCTAATTACAAAGATCACCCATAAAGTTTAGTCTAATTACAGAAAAACCCGCTTAACTTTCCTTATTTAAAAACAAAGTCCAATCAAGGTAAAATTGCAGTGTGCAAGCGAACATTATATACCAGTGAACAAAGAAAAGAAAAATCGATACTCACAGCTCATAATCGTCAGAAACAAAGGATCAACCGAAGATCACAATAAGCAAATCGGATACATTGGTGCTAAACAACACAAAGGAGTCGAAAACAAAGGAGTCAAATAAAATAGAATAAAAAAACGAATTACGGTAAATACAACTTTGCCCTACGCAATGATGAAAGGCAAAACAGTTAACATGAAAGCTTCGTAGGTGAAAGTTGCCGAACCAGTCAGTGAGGTATCCTTCTCATTAAATTTTCAAACCCTGCAACAAAACACAACGAATTCCTTAGTAATTTGCATTCGCTGACAACGTTGAAAAAACTTTATTTATTTATAATCTTATTCGAAATTGACTTTCAAAAAACTTCATTTATTTATGATGTTAATCTCAAATCTAGTTGGTGAGATAAGATATCTAAGTTAAATCTAACCAAACAAGTTAGATTTAAGTTAACCTAACTAACTCACATTTATCTAAGTTACCAAACATACTCAGTTGCTATTTACTGTTTCTCTTCACATTAATTAACGGCCCAAGTTGGTGAGATAAGATATCTCATTAGAACATTCATTAAAAATTGATATCATGAGTTATGGATGGATAACTTATCCACACAACTAAACATGCCTTTATTATCTAACAGCCCACCTCAAACTTAACTATAAAGGACAATTTTCAAGAGTTTTATAATAATAATAATAATAATAATAATAATAATAATAATAATAATAATATACATTTAAAAGTAAACGTAAAAAACGTACTACCAAAAATTCCAATAAGAAATTAAGAACACATTACTTGATTCTACAATTTATATTTGTTGTTTACATTGCTTAATTTATTTATTAATTTCTTCCACTAATAATTATAGCTCCTATAATATAGCTCAATGGTAGAGCGTCAGTCTTGTAAACTGAATATATTAATAATATATTTTTAATTTTTGTTTTTATAGACACATAATTATTGTATTGGTCAAGATCTCCATTTACAATTGTCACACAAACATCATCTATGTATAATTATTTCAATGACTAGATATATATTTTTTTTGTAAATTATCAAAAAAAAAAAATGTTTTTATAGACACATAATTATTGCATTGGTGAAGATCTCCATTTACAATTGTCACACAAACATCATCTATGTATAATTATTTCAATGACTAGATATATATTTTTTTTTTGTAAATTACAAAAAAAAAAAATGTGACGAAAATAATACTTGCTTATAAATATTTCATTTTCTCATGTAACCATGGCAATCGAGAGCAACCACCTCACCTCTCATTTTAATTATTTGGGTGAATTCAAAAAATACGATGCACAAAATTGAAACGTGATATGAATTGTACGTTTTATATTTATGGAGGAAAAAAAATGTTTTAAAATAACTAATTTGTTTGGCTTGGTTGTAACTTGTAAATATCATTTTGAGGGTGCCTACTATTTCGTTGCAAACAATCTTTATAAATACTTCATTCTCTCGTGTAAATTTGGATACCTCAATCGGCACCATGGCAGTCAAGAGCAACACCTCACCTCTCATTTTCATCGTCATCTCTCTGCTTTTGACGTCGTTTTTACTCACAGCAAACGGCACGCCACTCGAAGTTGGTAAGTAAAGATCGTTTTTCTTAGGTGTGAGTAATTTTTTAATTTTTTTTAAAATGTGAAAGTAAAAAAACTGTAAGGTAATGATAACTTTTCACAAAATATGATGAAATAAATATTATTTTTATACTTTTTTTTTATATATTTATATACACAGAGGATGAACCTTTATTTTCGTATGACATTGGGGCCGTAAATGGGCCGAAAAACTGGGCCAATCTGAAAGTGAGCTGGGCTGTATGTGGAAATGGGTCACGCCAGTCTCCGATCGATATTGTCCAAGTGATATATGGGCTTTCTTCATGTAGGGATTTGGACTTAGAATATAGGTCGGCCCAAGCCATAATTAAAAACAGGGGCCATGATATCGAGGTCATTTCTGTCTTTTCGCACATGCCCTTAGATTCTCTTTTGCATTTGTTAGTCGGAGACGCATATACGGACACTCGGATGTTTTTTGTTTCAGGTAAAATGGACTGAAGATGCCGGTGGGATCGAGATAAGTGGGATCGAGTATAAATTACTGCAGTGCCACTGGCATATTCCGCCCGAGCACGCCATAAACGGAACTAAGTTTGTCGCTTGTTCATAAATATTTTTATACTTACTAAGTTTTTTCAATATCGAAAAATGAGTTAAATTTTGTTCACAGAGTTGATATGGAGTTGCACATAGTGCACGTTAGCTCCCGCAAAGATATTGTTGTGATTAGCATCATGTACAAGTTAGGGCGAGAGCCCGACTCTTTCATTTCAGAGGTGAGATCATCGATCCCAATATATATAGCTCGACCAATTAATCACTTGAACTGATGATCAATAGTTCATCGCAACATGAAACTTTTAACTTGTTATAATACTGTTTAAAATTGTTCAATAGCTCGCACCTTATCTACAATCAGTAAGTAAAACGGAAAAACCCTTGAGAAGAATTGATCCGGAAGATATTGAAATTCCAAGAAAGTCGGGATATTACAAATATATCGGTTCTTTAACAACACCTCCGTGCTCGGAAAATGTCACATGGATATTACTTAAGGAGGTAAGTTGTTGCAATTAGTATTTTTCTTAATTGATTTAATAATTTATATTTTTATACACTTCACATTACAAAATTATAATTATTTAAAAATAAAAATAGAAATTCCTAATATTGATGATGTAAAAAAAAAATCCTCGTTTTAATTAATTAATTAATTTTCCATAATCTTGATGTTGTACTTTGGTTTTGTAGGTAAAATCAGTTTCTTCGCAACAAATAAAATCGCTAACGGATGTTGTTGATGATGTAAGTTTTGTTGTGTCTATAATGAAACGTGTTTTTTCTTGAATTAAAAAAACTAATTATAGTTCATTTTACTTTTTACCCATAAAAATGCATATATTCTTACTTTACTTGATTTATTAATTGATTTAAAAATCAATACTTTTGACCCTTACTTTTTGATCAAACACTAAAATCATGTATTTTTTTAAATTTTTGTATCCAAACATACATTATATGATTATATATTTAGTGGCAGTTGTAATTATTTAGTTAAAAAATAAGGGGAAATAATTATTAATTAACAAATTTTGATTTATATACAATTACAATACAGGGAAGCAAAGGAAATGCAAGACCACTCCAGCCATTGAATGGAAGACCTGTGTACTCTTTTTATAGAGATTAGTTTTGAGTTTTAATAATAATACTCTCTCTATTTTACGAAATAGATAGAATAATAATTTATTCGATAAGAAAAGCAAAATAAATGCACTACTAAAATTTTACTTTTTATATATCTCTAAAAATGTTACAATTTCCTTTTTATTGTCTATATAAGAATGTCTTATTTTTAAATTTTGATTACTAAAATAACACAACACCACACAAATTAGATGCACACATAAAATATATTTCTTTCGTGTTAAAAAAAAAATGGGAGAGATAGTATTTTTTATTAAATAAATCTATAAAGATTTCAAACATATAATTTTAATAAATAAAAAAAATAAAAAATTACACGTTTTTTGTCCGGGCAAAATACAAAAAAGTAATAAAAATACAAGACCACATAAATAAATAAATAAATAAATAAATAATCAATTAAATTACATTTTGGGAAAACCCAACATCCACTTTTTTTTTCAAAAGCATTCACTTTTTCTTTTTCTTTTTTTGATTAAAAGAGACAATTTGAAATATGAACGTATTTTCCATGATGACAATTACCATTGATCAACCTATTTAAAGTTCATTTTAACAAGAATATTCTTAATTAGAACTGAAAAAACACGCAAAGATCTCAAAATATTACAATGCAACCAACGCATGCAATGAACCACGATAGAAGAAAAAATCGTTACCGGAATCACATGAAGTCAACACGGTATCGTAAAAACCAGTTTTCATAATCTATTTAAGTAATTCATCACAAACCATGAATGAGATCAAACTAGCTACAAAAAAAAATATCTATGGCGATTAATAAGAGCAACCTCTCATCTCTCATCTATATATTCGTCGCTGCTCTGTTTTTATCATCACTGTTATGCGTAACAAGCGACAACGCACTCAAAACTGGTAAGATCAATGCTTATAGTGATATAGTGATTTATATATATATATATATAAGCACAAATTTAAATGATGATAAAATATATTAATCTACATGTAAATTGTAAATTGTATTTTTTTTCACATTGATAATTATATGATCGAATACGTGTTAAATACTCTAATTTTATAAATTGATTTTGAAATGATTGAAGGGAGTTGCTATTTGCACCCCCAAAATTTATAAGTACACCAACTTAATTTTATTTACAATAATGTCATTTAGTTAAAAGACAATTATAACCTTACTAATCTATGTATACACTCTTTTATTTATTTTTTTACTTGCGCAAACAACTTTTTTTTATAACTTTATATTTTGCGCACATTTTTTTATATTTCTTCTTTTCATCTTGGTTATACACAAATTAGTTTTAGTTTAAGTTTAAGTTATGTCTAATCAATTTTTTAGTTTAAAATATTAAAATATCCAAATTCAAAAGTATTTTATTGAAATATAAATTGTAAAAATTTAAAGTTTATTCTTTTATTTTTTTTGTCATTTTATTAATGGATTTTTTTTTCAAGTTCAAATTTTTTTCAGCTTTTATTTTTTATTTTTATTGTGTTTTTTTTATCATGATTTTTTCAATTTGTTTTTATGATATTTTTTTATTATAATTTTTTCCAACTAATTTTGATGTGTGTTTTTTTTTTTAATCTTTTTATTGTCTTTTTATTAATAATTATTTTTATTCTAAAATAAGAGATTTGTCTCATTTTTTAATGTTTTTCAATTTTTATTTTTATTATTCACGAATTTGTTTGATTTTTTATAACACTTTATTTTTTTATAGTAGATTTTTATTTTATTTTGTAAAAAAGTAATGTATTTTTGTTTTTTTAATATAGGGGTATATTAGGTAGATCGATAGGTGTACTAAGTAAAAATTATAAAATTTATATTTTATATAGAGGTGTATTAAGTAAAGCGGTATACTTATAAAAAAGAGGGGTGCGAATATTAACACCCATGATTGAAATACTTTGAAATTACATGATACGAAAAGATTATTATATTACGAGAGCCCAAATTTTATTTTTCAATTGATGGATGGTTGGATTGTAATTTTCAACAACAGATGATGACTCGTCATTTTCGTACGACACGCTGGCCGTAAATGGGCCGGCGCATTGGGCCAATCTGAACCCAAGCTGGGCTCTATGTGGAACTGGATCACAACAGTCACCAATTGATATTGGCGAAGCAGTGTACGGGCCTTCAAATGAAAATCTCGACGTACTCTATAAACCGGCCCGCGCCACGATTGTAAACACTGACCATCATATCGAGGTCAATTTCGTCTTTTCGCACATTCCCTTGAATTCTCAATTTTTACCTTCTTTGTTATTGAGTTTTGTTTTTACTCTAGGTAACATGGACGGAAGATGCTGGTGGGATATTTGTAAGAGGGAGCGAGTATAAGTTGCGACGAGGCCACTGGCATGTCTCGTCCGAGCATGCCATAAACGGAACCATGTTTGTATTTATTTCGAATTTGTATATATGTTTTTCAATTTCGAAAAATAATAATACTGTAAATTTTTGTTGGTAGATTTGATATGGAGATGCATATATTGCACACAAACCCCCGCGGTGATTTTGTTATAATTAGCATCATGTACGAGTTAGGACTGAAGGACGACCTTTTCATTTCAAATGTGAGAATCGATAGTTCAATATTTAGAGAGACAATTCGCAATTCAGAGTTGTTTTTTTGATTAGGCAACTGATTTTCGCTGTTTAAAAATTGTGAATCAGCTCTCGCCTCATCTACAATCAGTCAATAGATCAGAAAGTGATATGGGAATAATTGATCCGCGAGAAATTGGATTTCCAAGTAAATTGGAATATTACGGATATACTGGGTCTATTACTACACCTCCATGCTCGGAGAATGTCTCGTGGATATTATTTAAGACGGTGAGTTTATTAAATTTATGCTACAAATTTACTATTTCTTGAACTCATTTATATAGTTATACTTTGTATTATGGATATCCCACTTTTATGTAAACAATATAATTTCGTTTTATTTTTCTCATTTTACTTAATTAATTCCCAAAGCCATATTCTCACTACTTTGCTGTTGTAGGTAAAACCAGTATCCTCTCGACAAATACAAGAGCTAAAGGATGCTGTTGGTGAGGTTAGTGTCAATAATAAAATGTGTTTTTCTCCAATATTTATTCATATTTTAGCTACTTTGAGATACTATAATTAGTAATAAATTGATGTAATTAAATAAATATTAATTAACTTAATTAATTTGATTTATTACCAATGCAGGGAGGCAAAGATAATGTAAGACCACTTCAGCCATTGAATGGAAGACAAGTGTACTTTTCCGAATAATTTTTTCTGGGTTTTTGGTAATAATAATAATACTAATTTATAAAATAACGAAATAAAATACCATGTGACGACTTCGAGGAGTTAATAATTGTGCACTTCATGAAAAATTTGCCTAATTACAAAAATCACCCATAAAGTTTAGTCTAATTACAAAAAAACCCACTCAACTTTCCTTATTTAAAAAAAAGTCCAATCAAGGTAAAATTGCAGTGTGCATTGTGCAAACATTATACAGTGAACAAAGAAAAGAAAAATCGATACTCACAGCTCATAATCGACAGAAACAAAGGATCAACCGAAGATCACAATAAGCAAATCGGATACATTGGTGCTAAACAACACAAAGGAGTCGAAAACAAAGGAGTCATATAAAATAGAACAAAACGACGAATCACAGTAAACTACAACGTTGCCCTACGCAATAATGAAAGGCAAAACAGTTAACATGAAAGCTTCGTAGGTGAAAGTTGCCGAACCAGTCAGTGAGGTATCCTTCTCTTTGAATTTATCAGTCAAACCCTGCAACAAAACACGACGAATTCCTCAATAATTTGCATTCACTCACAACGTCGAATAGGAAAAATACAGAGAAATATAAAACGGGGGAAGAAAAATTGTGAATGATCTCACCTTGACAGTCAGACAGCACCTGAAAAATAAAAAGGTGTAGAGATTAATAATTAGTGAAATGGAGGAGGAATAAAACGAATGGTAAAAATTTCATAAAACAAACATACTCGATGAAATTGTCGTATTCAAACGCCATGTTTTTGCCACCGGTTTTATCGAACTTGGATAAGAGTAGATCCAGAATCGGGGGCGATACTTGAAATCCAAGAGCAAGGAGAGCCTCCCTGAGTTCGTTTGCATCAATTTTTCCGCTTTTGTCCCTATCAAATCTCTCAAACATACCCTAGACGAACGAAAAACCAACCATATCAGACGCAAAAGAACAACATAAGCACATTTGAATGGAGTGCTAAAAACAGAGTATCGACTAACCCTCCAGCTCTTAAGACTGTAAAAGATTTGCGTAAATTCCTTGGGACCTGTAACGAGACGTATCAGCAAAATCAACAAACGATGTCGATACATTGAAACGACTAATTACAAGGTGGTAGTATATAATATCAATATGCACAGCAATTCAATCATGCACATATTAACTAATTTCCAAACAGCACAATTCAAAGATTCAGGTAGAATTCGAAACCCTAAAAAAAGCCTAAAATTCAAATCGACCCAATTGCAAATAACATCAACCAAAATCAGAGCAATACCGATCTTCCTCAAGTTGCTGTTGGTAAAGAGATACATGAGCAGGTGAACAGTCCGCATCCCGAAGCCCGCGTGGTACATCGAGAGGACGCGGTGGAACTCCTTGTCGTCGATGAAGCCGCTTCCATCCAGATCGGCCATCTGGAAGTTCGCGATCACGTCCGGATCGGTTCCGGGTGGAAAAGCAGACGGCGCGGGGGCCGAGAAGGGGCTTCCGTACGGCGGGTAACCGCCATAGGGCTGGGGCGGAGCCGAGTAGGGCGAGGGTTGATTGGGAGGCGGGGGACCAGATGGATGACCGCCGTAGGGAGCGGAGGGGTAGGATTGGGAAGGCGGAGCGCCGCCGTAGGGGGCGGACGGGTATGATTGGGAAGGAGGCGCCCCGCCTGCGCCGTAGGGGGCGTTGTTGTAGGGCTGCTGCGAGGGCGGTGGCGCGTTGTAAGGTGGCTGGGAAGGAGGTGCTCCGTTGTAGGGCGGCTGAGTAGGAGGCGCGCCGTTGTACGGCGGCTGAGAAGGCGGCGGCGGGTTGTAGGGGTAGCCGGAGGGGGGATTGTTGGGGTTGTGAGGGTTGTGAGGGTAGTTCGACATGATTGGGGAAAATGGAGTGGGTGTATTAGTTTGCGATTGGAATACGTATTCCTTATAGTGGCAGCCGTTATGAATTTGGGTCTGGGATTGACAAATAATTACGACCTTTGCCACTCTTATCGATAACTGATGTAATTTCATAACTTACATTAGTAATAGTATTATAAAATTTTAATTTAATGAGTAATCTCATGACTAATGACCCAAACAATATATTAATAAAATGAATATTTGTAGGAGGAATTTTTTTTTTAAATTAAAAGAAAAATATGTATTTATAAAAATTCAAAGTATGCTTAGTTCTTAAATAATTAAAAGATAACAAGATTATATACAAAATGTTAGAGTAAATACATCACCCTTCAAGTTAAACATCAACACACAAAGCATAGGCAAAAATTTCAGTCTATTTTATTCATTTATTTGCCAAAAAAAATAATTCAATGCTTAAAATAAATAAAAAAGTTGTGGTTGTATTCGATCTTACCCATATTGCCCAAATGAAATAACGAACGCGTAGGAATAAATAAAAGTTTTGTAGTAAATGCCACAGGGTTAGAATCGTAAATATACACGAGGATTCTTGACCCTTGATCGTCGGCGACGCGTCTTAAACACGCACGTGGCCAACCGAAGTTTCGACTTAGTCAATTTTCAATTTAATACTCTGCAATTAGGCTACTAACAAGAACAGTAACGTGGTTGACCAAGACTTTTTTTAATATATTTTATAATGCACTAGTAATTAAATCATTATTAAATTACATTTCCTTTTAATCATCAGTCTTATACCCAAGGGGTAAAATGGTCAAATCAAGTATTCAGAATATCACATGTTTGACATCCATCCTATTACATTGATCAAAATGATGCAACTCCAATCCAACATTGTCACCAAGAAGATAAAACATCATATATGTGTATCCTCGACGATCGATCGATAGTAATTACTCGTTCGATTGTGATGGGATGTGTAATGTAATCAGTCAAGGCTGCCCGAGAAGCGAAGGTCTGTAGAAGGCATGTGTTTGCGCAAGCTCGATTCTGTCACGTGGATCGTTCAGGTTCTCGTCCCTCAGCGCTTGAAGGATCGCTTCTGCTCCTTGTTCCCTGTGAGAGTCGAATTTACAACGGTAAAAAAAAAAAACTTTTGAAAAATTACAAAATGCCCCCAAGGTTGATTAGATTTTTAAAATTATGGGCTAAAGTGTGATATTTATATGAATGTGAAGGTGGCAACTGGCAAAGTGTAAGACAGTAAAATCTCATGGGTGTAATTTGAAATGATTTTTTTGTTCTCTTGGGGTAAATGTAAGATAAAATCAAATTACAGGGGCCATATTGCAATTTTGGCCAATTTTGTTCTAATGAAAAGAATGTACTCAACCTGGTGATGAGAATTTTGTACAGAATCTTCAGGATAGGGCAGAGCTCAACCGGAGCCACGGGCTTGTTCGCTCCCGGGTGCAACACATTCAGACTATCCTGACTCAACAGCTCGTAAAATGCTTCTATAGCCGAAACACCCTGGAAAAAAAAATCAACAAAAATAAACACACAAAAATTATTCGTTATCATCGAGAAAAAACCGAGCTGACCTGTATAGTCCCTTTCCCGCTGATGCTATCGCCCATGTCAAGGCTGAGCTGTCCCTTTGCTATCATCTGACCATACCACGAATTCCGACCTTTCAACAGTGTCACATATGTGTCAGCAAGCAAAGGGCCCGCGAGTTTTTCCGGCTCTTCGGTCAACAGATGAGTGATGAATATCATCTCGGACGTGCAGTGCGCGAAATAAACCGATTTTCCCGTCGCACTTTCGTTAGTCAACGCCGCCACCATACCTAAATAATCGAAGAAGAATCATAAATCGTAAATCGTAAAAGTAAGTCAAAAAACATTAATTGGAGTCGATTTTACCAGCTCCGATGGCGTAAACATTTTTCAACCCTCCCATAACTTCGTGCGTGACGAGATCACTATTATCCCACACAATGAAATGAGGCTGCCGTAAAAACTTTGCAAGAGGTAATCTCCATTTCTCAGCTCCGCATATACGAGCATTCGCGTATTCACGATTATAAATCTCCGAAGCAATATTCGGCCCGCCGAGATACAGAATGTTCTCTAACGGAACTCCGGCTGTCAATATAGAAACGGAGAATTGATATATATGTAAAGAAAAAAAAACACGAAAAACAAATACTCTTACTTACTCGCTTGATTGATCATTTGTGTGGGTGTGATTATACGAGGAGACTTTCCCAACTCAGCCTCTATACCCTTCGCCAACGATATTATAACGGGCTTTTTGATCCTTTCTTTCCAATACTTTCTAATCTCTTCGAACACCTCTCGAGTCTCGGTCGAGGGCAGCCCGTTGATGACGATATCCGCATCCCAAACGGCCTCCTGCAAGTTAGTCACGACCTTCATCGGGCAGAGGGGAGTGTCGATCATGTTCAGGCAAAACCCGTCTTTCAGAATCTCGTCTGCGAAAAGAATGCGATCGCCCAAACGGGCCTCGACGTATTTGAGATACGCGCACCTCCTGATCAAACGCCTCAGCACGTCTTCTCTCGAGTTGATCACTTCGAAGAGGTGCTCGGCGGTGGGCCGGTCTACGGCCCGGCCCGGACGCCTCCATATTCGGATTTGGGCCTTGTCGCGAAACGGGCCGTAGGTGTCTTGGAGGAGGGCGGCGAACACGCTGCCCCACGCGCCTGCGCCCACGCCCACGATTTTCAAGAGGTCTCCGTCGGATTTTCCTGTTGGGATCGATGTACACTACCGAGGAAGGCGGGCGGTGCTTTACGTCAACGAGACCACCGACTACACGTCGGACCACCGGGACCCGCTCCTAGAGAGCACGAGGACTTTTTCCTTGACTCGTCGATACCCGATCGACCGGACACGCCCAATGCGTGACGAAAACTCCGATCAACCTCCAAACGAATCCACCCCGTACTCTACTACCAATCCCCCGAGAACAACCGACGTCCAACCGTTGTCGGGAATCCACTCAACCCGAGTGTTCCGAATTCCCGACCAACCAACAACGACAACCAATCACAAGCAATACATATATATCCTCGATGCACCACAAGCATACACAATATACATATTCAAGCAATATAGGAGATATCTCACAATCGAAGCAATCAACACAATACGAAACGAGAAAACAAATAAACACGACACCGAGAATTATAGTGGTTCACCTTTAAATAGGCTACATCCACTTTGGCCGCCACGATTTCTTCACTAGATAAACCGAATCGTTACACCGAGCTTTACAAGAATTCTCTCTCGAATTCTAACTCTCACGACTCTCTCTAGGACCCTCACACTCTAGCCCACCCAACGAGATACACCGAAATATAAACGAGAGCTTCCAAGAGCTTACAAGATTTTTCTCCCAAAAATCTAACTCTAACCCTCTTCCTATATTTCTCTCTCTATAATGGTGGCTACAAATGGTTTTGGATAAAATACATGTGAGGGGAGAGGTTGTATATATAGTAGTAAGGTCAAGACCTAGTCAAAGCCCAAAAAAGGCCTTAAAAACCCCCAAAAAAAGCCCCAAAAACGAGTTGGCCCAAAAGCTCCCAGGAAGTGGCACGAACGTGCCAGTTTTGGCACGAACGTGCTACTGCCTCTGAAGTTTTGGAAGAATGGCACATTCTGGCACGAACGTGCCAGTTCCTGAGTTTTGAGAAACTCTCCATCCGCGCTCGTTTTTCGTCGTGGCTTCGTCGGTTTGGTTTGGCTACACCAAACCCAACAATCTCCCACCTGGAGACACAACCAAACTACACTCCCCATCATCCGTGGCGGCGGCCACATTTATCATCCGAGAAGTCCAACCGAAGTCTCCCTCAACCTCGGCTTCCAAGGCACAACCGCCTTCTTCCTCGACACACCGGTCGACATCCGACTTCCCCGGAACGTCTCAAGCACCTCGTGCTTAGACCGAACATCGATCTCCGGGTTTCTCATCAAAACCCTCGATGCTCTCCTATTTTCAACATCGCCCATTCCGTCAACCTCTCCGTCATCACGCAATCCCCTTTCGGACCTCCGAAATCGCAACATGGAACCCAAGCTTCTCAAAGCTCCCACATGTCGCCTCCCCGGATTGCTCGTGAACCGGCTAACTCCCACCGAATGAGCAACGTCGGCATTCACATGCCCATCGTCTATCACCGACGATCTCGACCGATAGCCACCAACATTTTCACCGTTGCTAGCTCTACGACTCCTTTGCCTACTCCTCGTTTTCCGAATCCTCGCCACGGGACTCTCTTCGAAACGATCACCCGAGTAGCACTCGAATCGTCTAACAACTCCCACCGCATGGGAAATGTCGGGCTTCGATACCTCGTCTCTCACCGACGAGTCTCCGAGTGAAAATAACGAGCTCGGCTCGCTTCCAATTTTCAACTCTCGCTTGCTCGATTTACCGGCCCGCATTGCTCTACCATCTCGAACCGAAAGCACATGATTGATCTCCAAGGTTTCCACCGGTCGGTCTTCTACCGGAACACCTCCATCATCATGTCTCCGCTTTCCGATATCCGATTTCTCCATCACCGAGAATCGAACTCGTCTCCTTTCGAGAACCGGACTCCGATCCGTATGAGGAACACCCGAACTCGCTCTTGGTTCCAACCACCTTTCGCTCATACGACCTAGCCCACAATGCATTAGCCCATTGGTGTAGTCGGGTACACCAATCTCACGACCTCCCGTCGTAGTGTAAAGGGTGCTCGTCTTTCGACCACGAGCAAGTATCACCGCACCCTTCGACACTCTCCAAGACCCATCATCGAAGTCATCCTTGTGCTCCGTCTCAAGTCGACTAACCGAGATCACACTCCACGTCAACTTCGGCACGCACATCTCCTTCGATAATCGAAACGTCTCACACGACGTCTCCACAATTTCGTCTCCAACACCCACGGCCTCCAAAGGTTCCCCATCTTCACGATGCACCTCTCCGTGTCCCCCGGCAACATACATGCCATCACGGTTCGCCATGGTGTGAGACACCGCTCCCGAGTCGACCACCCGAGAGACTTCACAAGAGCCCGAAGATACCGATAAGTCATCTTCACTCTCGTCACCCGTCACAACCTTGGTACCACCTCCGTTCCCCGGAAGCTCACTACAATGCCGCTTCATGTGACCGAATTTACCGCAATTCCAACATAAGAATCGCTTCTTCTTCCCGTTGCTCGACTCCACCCTTTTCCCGCGTCTATAACCTCCGTAATGATTTCTACCTCGGCTCAAACTCAAGGCCTTAGTCGTTGAAGTTGATGTCTCTCCGGAATCCCTCCTTCTAACCTCCTCGGCAAGAACACGATCCCTCACATCGGCATACTTCAACCTATCACTTCCAACGGAGTTATTCAACGCCATTCTTATCGGCTCCCAACTACTCGGTAGAGACGCCAATAGAGTAAGGGCCCGAACCTCATCATCGAACCCGATCTCAACCGAAGACAACTCGTTGACGATCGTTTCGAACTCGTTCACATGAGTCGCAACAACTCCTCCTTCTTCCATCTTCAAATGAAAGAACCGCTCCAACATGGAGCTTTTGCTTCTCGTTGACGGCTTCTCGATCGGCTTCTCGAACATGTCGGATAACATCTTCATCATCCCCGAGGTCGACTTCTCCATCATCACCTTTCTAGCAATGTTCTCCGACAACGTCAAACGGACTAATCCGAGTACTCGTCGGTCTAGGAGAGCCCATTCCGCCTCGCTCATACCCTCCGGCTTCTCGCCTACTAACGGTAGATGAAGATTCTTCCCGAACAAGTAGTTCATCACTTGCACCTTCCAATGTGCAAAATCCGACCCGTTGAACCTTTCGATTGCACTCCATACCATGTCGTTGCCCGTCATTGTTCTCCGACCGCTTCAACCGAAGCTCTGATACCAATTGTTGGGATCGATGTACACTACCGAGGAAGGCGGGCGGTGCTTTACGTCAACGAGACCACCGACTACACGTCGGACCACCGGGACCCGCTCCTAGAGAGCACGAGGACTTTTTCCTTGACTCGTCGATACCCGATCGACCGGACACGCCCAATGCGTGACGAAAACTCCGATCAACCTCCAAACGAATCCACCCCGTACTCTACTACCAATCCCCCGAGAACAACCGACGTCCAACCGTTGTCGGGAATCCACTCAACCCGAGTGTTCCGAATTCCCGACCAACCAACAACGACAACCAATCACAAGCAATACATATATATCCTCGATGCACCACAAGCATACACAATATACATATTCAAGCAATATAGGAGATATCTCACAATCGAAGCAATCAACACAATACGAAACGAGAAAACAAATAAACACGACACCGAGAATTATAGTGGTTCACCTTTAAATAGGCTACATCCACTTTGGCCGCCACGATTTCTTCACTAGATAAACCGAATCGTTACACCGAGCTTTACAAGAATTCTCTCTCGAATTCTAACTCTCACGACTCTCTCTAGGACCCTCACACTCTAGCCCACCCAACGAGATACACCGAAATATAAACGAGAGCTTCCAAGAGCTTACAAGATTTTTCTCCCAAAAATCTAACTCTAACCCTCTTCCTATATTTCTCTCTCTATAATGGTGGCTACAAATGGTTTTGGATAAAATACATGTGAGGGGAGAGGTTGTATATATAGTAGTAAGGTCAAGACCTAGTCAAAGCCCAAAAAAGGCCTTAAAAACCCCCAAAAAAAGCCCCAAAAACGAGTTGGCCCAAAAGCTCCCAGGAAGTGGCACGAACGTGCCAGTTTTGGCACGAACGTGCTACTGCCTCTGAAGTTTTGGAAGAATGGCACATTCTGGCACGAACGTGCCAGTTCCTGAGTTTTGAGAAACTCTCCATCCGCGCTCGTTTTTCGTCGTGGCTTCGTCGGTTTGGTTTGGCTACACCAAACCCAACATTTCCTAGGAATCGACGGAGGTCGTCGAGCTTGTCTTCGGAGGCGGGCTGAGTTTGGACGGGCCCGTTCGAGTAGGAGTTGTTGATTGAGACCTCAATGCTGCTAACCATTTCTCTCCCTTTCTCCTTTTTCTAAGTGAAATCAAGACTCGATTTTTAACAAAGCTACACACCACAATGAAAATCAAGAACCAATATTTGATCAACAACTCCGATGACAATCAAGATTCAAGACCCAATATTTCAACAAAGCTACGAACTGCAATGGAATCAAGAAAACGTGGGATGTGAAAATGAATTACTTATCAACACAATTGCATAAAACATAGTCGTCTGAAGGTATACAGAGCACGTGATTTTTACTGGTCAGAATTTCACCTAAATCTGAGCTAATTTCAAGATTATATATATAGATAACAATTAATTATACAAAAAAAGGTCCAGAAAACATTGTAAAATCCGCAAGAGTTAGTTCATCTACCAAGGAAGATAAGAACATCGGAAAAATTAAATTAAATTAGTATAAAAAAATAAAAACCCAAAAAGCACCAACCTTTACTTGTCGATAGTCGAAATTCCAACAACCCTTCAAAGATTTTCACAATGTGACAATCATAAGAACACTAATTTAGAAAGATAAAATTGCATTTTTTTTTCACGGAAATTCTATTTCCGGGAGGGACCCTTTTCGCGTGTTAAATTCATGCGAAAATGCATATATAACATATATATATTATTGAGAGAGAGAGAGAGAGAGAGAGAGAGAGAGAGAGAGAGAGAGAGAGAGAGAGAGAGAGAGAGAGAGAGAGAGAGAGAGAGAGAGAGAGAGAGAGAGTATTGATGGAAGTTGTTGGATTGGGGAAGGTGCCAAACTCTGCATTTAAAGGGTTTAGGAATGGAGCCAACTTCTCAAACGGTCATTAATTTTTAAGTTTCGTGCTTCTTACATCTAAGCCCCTAAACTTTTGTTATTCTTATTTCAAGTCACGAAAATGGGTGGTAATAGGCTAATAGCCGACGCAAAACAATAGCATGAACAAATGGTTTTTGTAATTTTCAAAATATATCTGGCTTTTGCATAATTTTACTAAATTATTGGGTTGTTTTGTAATAAAATGTGTAACACATACATATATATGTAGGCCTTACCTTAGTAAATATTGCATACTCTTTTTATTATTATTGTATGATCAAGAATTAAATGACTTTGTGAATCTCATTAAATAAAAGGTTTCGAACCTTTATTGATAACGTGCAATTATATGGAGAAATTAACTCACATTGTATATGTAGCTCACATTATTATTTTTTAAATTCTTATTATTACATTTTGGTTTGAGAATTCACCTTCACTATTGATCTTGATCGAAATGTATTCTAGATGTTGTCTAGCAACTAGGAGAGAGCCAATGTGAGCCCCGATATAGCCCTACTTTCACCTCACTTGCCTTTGTGTTCCAGCTCCATCAGTACTAAGCTCACCGCCAACTCCGACATCCCATGAGGGGCATTTATGGTAATATTATGTTGACTTGTACACGGTATGTTCTTGATAAGAAATCAGACATGATGTAAATGGGAGATTTTTAAAATCTTGAACTTTCTAAATGTGTGTAGTTGTACATTGACACACATTGTGATGAACTAGCAAGTACAATGTTATGGAGCAATAATTCGAGCATGCGTATTGAGTGTATGGGCCATAGAACTACTAAAGCTTATCAACAACAATAATCAACTCCCTAAATTTCATAATCGCATGTACAAAATCTACGAGAGAAAGAGGCCGTGTGGAACCACTACTTGGAAAACATTGTCAAACTAGCAATTTATAGACATGATTTTTGGTGCTCAAGCATATATTTTTGCAATATCATTGGGCTTCCAACATGTACAACATCAATACGGTTTTCACAGAGAAAAACACTAAACCAAACACAGGAATTTAGATCACTAAACAGTGTCCCAATGTGATTCTCTATACCTAGTGTTTATAGTCAGAGTTGAAATTGGTCAACTTCTTATATGTATTCACAGGCAAACCCCCTTCTTTTCACACTCTTTGTTCCCTGCAGCACACATCAATTTTTTTCAGTAATCACACTTCACTCCAAAACATTAATAATTAGAATGGAGAGAGTTAGGATTAGTGAATATACTCTTTGTGTAATAGCTCTTCTTCCAACCCGAGGAGTTCTAGCAGCTCTTTCTTCTTGAGTTTAGAGATTCCCTTCAAATTCCGATTCTTTGCAATGTCCTTGAGAACAAGAAGTGTATATTTCCCTGTAATCTTAGTTCCGACTGATTTCTTGGCTATGGTACTCAAGAAGGGATCACAGTCCATTCCCAATTGTTTCGCATTTTCCTCACCTATAGTTAATGCAGAAATTGGCCCAGCCTGATTTTTCTTGAGAGTTTGGCGTCTTTTCTGCGAATGAGTTCCCGATGATTTCTTGACCGTGGTACTCAAGGGATTACAGGCCATTCCCGATGGTTTTGTTTTTTTCTCACCCATGGTTAGCGCAGAAATTGGTTCAGCCTGATTTGTCTCGAGAGTTTGGCGTCTTTGCTGCGAATGAGTTCCCAATGATTTCTTGACTATGGTACTCGAGGGATCACAGTCCATTTCCGATGGTTTCGATTTTTTCTCACCCATGGTTGGTGCAGAAATTGGTTCAGCCTGATTTATCTCGAGAGTTTGGCGTCTTTGCTGCGAATGAGTTCCCAATGATTTCTTGCCTATGGTATTCAAGGGATCACAGTCCATTCCCGATGGTTTCGATTTTTTCTCACCCATGGTTGGTGCAGAAATTGGCTCAGCCTGATTTATCTCGAGTGTTTGGTGTCTTTGCTGCGAATGTATTATGTTCCCCGATTTTGTATATTTCATGATTGGGCATTTTGTATCAGCGACTTTATTTGTTTCTTCATGTTCAAGCTTCGGTCGGACGACTTTTGTCTCAAGAACCTCCTTCTCAGTGGTTTTCCTGTCGGTCACTTCTCTTCTTGAACTGGCTATACTTGCAGTTGAACCTTTTTCCGTGGAGTCAGGAGGCTGGAGTGGAGACAGCTGGCACAAAAGGACTATCATGAGGCAAATTAAAAAAAAAAAAAAATACAAAAAAAAAAGTTCCTTCAAGAGGGGTGTTTGTAATATTGAATGATAATAGTTCTCTATTTACCTCTGCCTTAACTGAACTGAACTTCCTTGACTGAACTTGAGCTGAATTCGATACCAACTTTTCACATAGTTCATTTAACTTGTTTGTAGCCTTTCCAGATTTTTCGGCCGCCTGTGTAAGAATATTTGCAATGTCCTCGCTAGTGATAGCATCCTTCTTCTGTATATAAGGATCAAGTAGAGTTCATGTAATAATAATAATAAGGAAAAGGGTTCTCAACTTCTCATCTTAGAACTAAGAAGTACTAGTTTAGCAAACCTGAAAATGGTTGAATATTTTGGTTAATTACAAAAACTACCCCTGAGGTTTTGTTAAACTCAGAAGTTTTTGTAATTCACAGATATATATATATACGCGTGTATGTGTGCACTATATAAATGCAAACAAGCCAACCTACCTTCCTACTTTTGACCAAGAGGTAATTTTCCAGCAAAGGCTTCAGCAATTCATGCAGTCTCTGAGCAAGGTTCTCGGGTTGTTTTACTATCTGAAAGGACAAATGTTGCACATCTTCTGACATCTCGTTCTCCAAGCTCTGTATCAAAATATCTAGATGATTAATTTTTTCTATTAGAGCAGCAGAGCATAGTTTGGACCAGTCCACATCATCCCATGCCAATTGACACTTAAGCATCAATATATCTTCTTCGAGTTCGATAATTTCTTCATCTGCTTTGTCTATCCATATCTTCAGCACTTGCACACAAGATCTTTCGTTCCAGAATTCCTCCTCTATCACATCTTCACCAACACAAATAAATAAATAATACATAAATAGAGAGAGAGAAATAAAAATAAAATAAAAACAGTACCGTTTTTTAGTAATAGTCACACACTCACACCTCCTTTGTATTTTGTGAAGGAAGTGTGACTATTCTTACGGGACAGACCTAGTAATTTGTTTTCGTCCTTTTAAATTACAAACAACTACCTCCATAATGATAAAACATCTCACCACAGCCATATCCAAAAGAAGAGACGCATGTCCAATGATAAAAACAACAGGCGCACAGAATGAAAAGGCCGAAAAACAAAAAACATTTACCAGGATTGTACCCAAGATTCACAGCATCTCCAACATCGTAGTTGCTTTCAGCTGCTGCAAATTGAAAATAACTGATATCTGAAAATGGAGTAAAGTCAAAGCATAAGATAGATAAAACTGGTTACACTTCTTCAAGAAATATCATGAATACAGTTCCTGTCCCTGAGATTTGAGAATGATTGAAAACTGATCTAATTACAGGAAGGATATTCACCATCTGGCGGCTCCCAAAGAGACAAATCCATTACTTGAAAAACTTCTGTCTGAAGAAACAAAGTAGCCATTAGCATTATATACTCATATGAAAATCACGGGTTTAGTCATTCATAAAAGCCCCTAAAATGTGTAATTTATCATTGCTCAGTTCATTAACATTATTCTGAAAAATCCTAAGACCGATTAACCGGATTTTTCAGCATAGTCTCGTAAAAACATCGTTCACTATCTAGAATTTCAGTCCTCAAGAAAATAAACAGAACCACAAATACATGATCAAATTAAAAGGAAAAGGGGAAAAAAGAGTACAGATTCAAATCCCACCCTTGTGCATTTCCCCCTTTTCTACAATTGGAAAATGAAATATGCTCTGATACTCCAACCATTTTTCCTTTCCAAACCATTGGAAATGAAATCGAGCTCAAAATCGTGAAGTGAAAACACAAATTATTCATCACACCGTCACCGTCTTGTACTGTGTGCTTCAGAGACTGTACGTACTGATAATGAGAAAGCTAAGATTCGTCATCAACATTCGACATCAATCGCACAGTCCATGAATGTAACAAAAACACACGCGCTCGCAGACACAAAACACGCACAAAATTCCAGCAAAAATCAAGCATGCAAGTGAAAAAAAAAATCGATAAAATAAGTTCGCAGAGCAAAAACTGACCAAATCAAACGAAAAAATCGAGGAAATCGGAGATTTCCATCGGAGAAGAAATAATACAGGAACGCATCGTTAAGAAGTTTACAGAGTACCTGAGTTCTTCAACCGGCGGTGATAATGAAGTCGCGGTGAGCGGATAACGATGACGGCCGATTACCGGAGTCGGAGTAGGGGCATTCCTGCAAATAGTACGAAAATGGGGGTGCGAAAGCCGGAAGAAAAAAGACGGAGGTACGATATTACCCTCCAGTGTTCAATTTCATTGAACTCAGCATTTTATAAAAGGACCCCACTTATTTGGATTCCGTGGACCAGTATGGCCCACTTGATTACTCAGTTTATACGAAAAAAAATACAAATTCAATGTGAAAAACAACATATCAATTGTTACTCACATCACATTTTAAAGTTAATAATAGTTGGTTGTGGAATCAAACAACTACATGAGTCGAAACAAAAGAAACTTAGCATTGAGATCAAACTTCAAAAAATAATATAAGTATTTGAAAAAATAAAATCATATAAAGTATACTCCACACTTTATATTTCAACTTATTGAATTGTGACTCGGTGGAAACTTCTTGTAAACTTCTTGGAAACTTGAAAGGAGGTTCAAGTATTGGGGTGAAGTTAATACTCACAAGCCACCACGATTATATTTGTGCCACAATTAGAAAGCATTAGGCAAAAGGGATGTTGACTAATGATAGAAATATATAGTGACTTGTAATACGAAATAGGTTTTCATACCATACTTTTGACTTTTGAAAATATTTGAATTGCTAAATTAATTAGTAAAATTATTCTCATACTTTGTTGCAAATAGGGTCTCACCACTCTCACAGTCTCACGTGCCAAATTTAGATGAGATGAGGGTTAGTTTGGTCATTGTAAATCTTAGAGGAAAAAGTTGATAGCTCTCTTCACTCTTCAGTTTCTTAGAACTTATTCATTGGGCTTTAAATAGCCCAAAGCCCAAACATACTGTGACTAATCATTGGGCTTTATCGGGTGGAAAATGGACTGGACATATTGCGACTATGTCCATTTTCGGGTGGATTTTTTTTGGTGAAATGCTATTGATACATGACAATTTATAGGCACTTACAATAATAAAAAGAAATTTTGTTTATTTGAATTTGAATTAATGGAAGTTTTAATGAGTACCGACACAATTTGCCAACAGTTACGTAGTTTTGGACAGAATTTTGTCAATATATTTGATCCATGTGACTTGGAATAAACACAATAAATAAATTGTGAATGTGGATTCTCAAAATATCACCAAAAGATTCCAATAATAATATGAAAGATTGAAATAAGTTTTTAAGTTACTACAGTACTACTTTTTTGCCATGATATGATTTATTTATTTTGATAATATTTACATTAAATGAATGAATATCTGAAATTTACAAACATTGACCTTTACATTATTATGACATATTTTGTATTAATGGAGAAAATAAACATAATTATATTATTAAAATAATTACAGTACAATTTTCAAGATTATTTTTATTTCAAATAAAAAATACCTTCTCTAAAAACAAAAACTGTGTATTTGCATACACATTCACATTTAGGAATCAATACAAACAATCTAAAATCAGTTGTTTCCATTAGGACATTGAGTTAGGGTTTCAAATGAAACGAGGCAAGTTGAATATTGAAATTGACTCGAATTTGACTTGAGTTCGATTAGTACGATATTTACGCTCGATCTATTTTAGACAACAGTTGCACGAGTTGCACGAACTCGACTCTCTTGCAATAGTCTTACCCTCGAGTCCCATAAGTCTATAACATAATAATCGTCTCATGTATGCTACTTTGACCAAATTACAACCCAATTTAACAAAATTACATACCAAAAATTACAACCCCACACAAAACACATAGTGGTTTAATAACAATCCCATTAAAAACAAAACATTTCTAACTTTTTTCCCCCAAAGTCAAAGCCAAAGTCAAAATCAATATCAAGAATTCCCCCAAAACCAGAAAAAACCCACACACTCCAATTCCAACAAAAACAATAAAATAATCTCCGACAAAGAAACGATTTTTAAACCAAACGGAGCAAATGTCTTCTTCTCCGCCCGCATCGGCATCGAGAAAACACGCCGTCTTCATCACCGGACTGATAATCCTCTGGTACTCGACGAACATCGGCGTCCTCCTCCTCAACAAGTTCCTCCTCTCGAGCTATGGCTTCGCCTTCCCGATCTTCCTCACAATGTGCCACATGTCGGCCTGCGCCGCCCTCAGCTACATCTCCATCGTCTTCCTCAAGGTGGTCCCGATCCAGAGGATCAAATCCCGCTCGCAGCTCGTCAGGATCGCCACGCTCAGCGTCGTCTTCTGCGGCTCCGTCGTCGGCGGGAACATCTCCCTCAGGTTCCTGCCGGTGTCGTTCAATCAGGCCGTCGGCGCGACGACACCGTTTTTCACGGCGGTGTTTGCGTATCTAATGACGCGCAAGAGGGAGGCGTGGATTACTTACACCTGCCTCGTGCCGGTGGTGGCTGGGGTTGTCATTGCTAGTGGGGTATGTGTGTTTCTTGATTTGGGTTTTTCGTTCTTGTGATTTTTTGTCGAAAAGATTTGATCTTTGGATGTGGAGTTTGTTTTTTATGATTTTTCTGGATTTGGGTTTCTTGTGATTTGTTGAAAATATCAGTTTTTTTTCTTAGATTTGGTTGAATTCAGATGCAAGATCTAATCTTTGATGGGGTGTTTCTTCTCGTGTGTGTTTAACGAGCACGCTCGATTATAGTCGTATCTGGATTGCTTGTGTGTGTGTTCTCCTTCGTTCGTGTGGTGTCTGTGGTCGATATAAGAAATAGAAGATCAGGCCTGAAATCTTGTTATTCCACAAGCCTCTGGTTTTCATAGTATAATAATGATGAAATGTCTGTTGTGTATGAATGAACATTTGGAGCATCTATTTCTAGTTTCTATCAAAATAAATACAATTTTTTTCAATTGTTTTGCAGGGTGAGCCGAGTTTCCATTTATATGGATTTATCATGTGTATTTCGGCCACTGCAGCAAGAGCTTTCAAATCCGTGCTTCAAGGGGTTCTCCTTTCTAATGACGGGTATCTCCGTCTCAAAAACTGCTTTCTCTTGTATACAAGGCTCGGCATTGGACTGAATGAAGGTTTATATAACGACATTGTACACTTGTGTAAATAATGGCAGGGAAAAGTTGAACTCCATGAATCTGATGCTTTATATGTCCCCGATTGCTGTGGTGGTTTTGCTCCCTGCGGCACTTGTAATGGAGCCCAACGTATGGGGTGTAGTAGTTTCGCTCGGATTGGAACACAAATCCATGTGGATTCTTCTTTTCGTCAATTCAACAATGGCTTATGGAGCAAACTTGTGCAACTTCTTGGTCACCAAGCATACAAGTGCTCTAACACTTCAGGTCTTCTCTCTCTCTTGAATCTTAATGCCTGTAAAGAATCATGTTTTTATTAAACGAACGAAAAATTACAAAACAAAAGATCACATTTTTATTTAGAATCGAGAAATTATATTCTGATTGAACGTGGGCACTACATTGTTTCAACTCATAGCACGGCTACATATCTAGAACCGTTTTCATTTGCATATTTATCAATCCATCAGGTATTAGGCAATGCTAAAGGGGCTGTGGCCGTGGTCATATCGATATTGATATTCCAAAACCCTGTCACCTTCATTGGCATTGCCGGCTACACAATGACCGTCATGGGAGTGGTTGCTTATGGAGAATCGAAGAGGAGAAGCAAATGACAGATTTTCTTGCTGCTGTTTAGAACTATCGATTACTGAGGGGACACACTTTTCTGTTTCGGGGATGAGGAGAGGGATTTATGTATGGAGATTAGTGTGTCCAGGAGTGTTCTTTTTGTTCTATATTTTCTTGTCCAGATTAATGATAATGTACTGTTATTTTCATCAGATGAGATCTTGAGATTTACATGTTCATCAGGAGATATTGCACAGCTCAACTTCAATTATACATGATACTAATACCCCTAAGAGATGTTTTTTTCTTTTTCATTTTGGAAAAATGAAAATTTAAAACAAATGTATTGTTTCAGGTGTTATAAAAATGATTCCACAAATGTATCAAGGTTAGGCAAAGGAAGCAATCTCATCTTTCCACAATATGTCCATTTGTCACCTTATTAAGAAAAACACAAATGTATTAACAATGTTCCCGAGCGAGACGGGGAGCGGCAGGGCCAAAAATGCAAATTAAGTCGAAAGATAAAATAAGTAGCAACCAAATCGCTCACACCCTTTCCGGACCACTCGGGAGCAGATCATAGCCGTCGTGTGGTTTATCAGAAGCACTCTTCGCGCCAACCGGAATACACTTCAAGATAACCGCAATAGGCATGCCCACTGCCCCCAGTGCAACACTGTATAACCACAGGTGCCAGCTCAGCGGGACCGTGCTGGCGAAAGTGCCCAAGAACTCGATTATGATGACCTGGAAAACAACTGTTGCGAGGATGATTCCGCTGAACACCCAATTCCCGAATATGCCCCGGAAGATGTTTATCTTCTCCGTGTCCCGGCTGTTGATTTCGTTGAAGACCTGGATATCGAAAAGTCAGAAGTGGAAATTAAAGAAACAAGATCAATTTTATTTTGATTAAAAATAATTAAATGAAAATGTAAACATTACCTGGCAAAACACAAAGGTGTTGAATATGAAGGTGTTGACCACTTCAGTAGAATCAGAATCCCCAAGCCCCAATATTTGCTTCCCCGCGAAATTAAGGACCAACAGTATAGTCAGTTGATAAATGCTCTGACCAATGATGTTCCGCCACATAATCCTTGTGATGAAACTCTCGGTTCTCCCAACCGGAGGCCTCTGCATCAAGCCATCATGGGGTGGTTCGGTGGCGAGAGCAAGTGCGCCGAGTGTGTCCATAATTAGGTTCACCCATAGCAACTGCACAGCTGTCAGGGGAGCCGATCCTGGACAAACATCCCGATTGTTTTATATAAAGTCATGGTAATTAATATGAATAGTAAATGGTGAAACTAGGATAGTCGAATGGATCACCTGAGGCGCAAGCAGATATGAAATTGATCATGAGAGCAACAATGTTGACGGTCAACTGGAACTGCACGAATTTCTGGATGTTGATGTACACAGCACGTCCCCATTTCGCCACTTTTACAATGGTGGCGAAATTGTCGTCCAGCACAATCACGTCAGCACTTTCTTTGGCAACCTGAAAGTATTACACTTAACGAGACTTAAAAACCATACAAATATAATCACCCGAAATTCACAAAATCAGGGTGGTTAGTAGCTCACGACCAAAGGCCATTAGAGTCGTTCGAAAACAAAAAGCACTGGTGTAATAGGTGGATAATGCCATTCAGAAAAAATCTGAACCACACAACAACAAATTATTTAGATGATGTTGAACTGAAAGTGAATCAATCTATCAGTAAAAGGAAATGAAAAGAAACAATTTTGAAAAATGATCCTAGAATTAAAATAAAGAAAAAAACTGCACATTTCCAAAAAAAAAAAGTTGCCTACAACAAAGCAGATTATAATAGATACATATATATACCTCTGTCCCTGAAATCCCCATAGCAAGTCCAATGTCCGCCTCATGCAAAGCGGGAGCATCATTCGTCCCGTCCCCAGTAACTGCCACAACCTCTCTATTCACACTCCTCGCAGTTTTCACCAGCACATGCTTGTCTGTAGGTGACGACCTCGCCATCACCTAATGTTTTCAACATCACAAAACTTCAGAACAGAACACAAGCAAAATAAAAATAAAATTTTGTTATTAAATAAAATATATAATTATCCACCTTGAGTTTCCATATCAGTTGGCTCATCTCATCAGGAGTCTTCTGACGAAAATCTGGACCTTCTATAGCAATATCATCTCCACCCGTAAGTATGCCGCATTCCTTAGCAATAGCTATAGCCGTATTCAAATTATCACCAGTGATCATCCGTACAGTAATCCCTGCGCCCAAACAACTCTTGACCGCCTCCTTCACACCTGGACGAACGGGATCCTTAATTCCCACGACTGCAATCAGTGTATATCGACTATCAGGGATATTTTTCCCGTCATCAATATCCTTATAAGCTAAGCAGAGGGTGCGCAAAGCTTCGTGGGCGAACCCATTAATGGCACCAGTGACATTATCCACTTCTTCATCCGACAAAGGAACAGACTCACCATCGGCATTTATAAACCCGTCACACATTCTCAGTATAATTTCAGATGCACCTTTACAGTAGGCTCGAGTCTTTCCATCTGGAAGGGAGACGAGCACGGACATCTTTTTCTTCTCAGAGTTAAAAGGCTCGACCTTTAAAATCTTGCACGCTTGGCGTTGCTCATCAAAATCACCACCTAAGAGCAACCCATATTCTAAAATAGCGGTTTCCGTCGGTGTGCCTAAAATTGACCTCTTTCCATCTTTACCCTTAACCACTTCAGAACCAGTGTTATTAAATATCGCCTGCAAGAGAATGTCCAGTACATTTCTCGATATGTCCCCACCCCCGGCTGCACTCACCTCTCTCGCTTGACCACAGATGGATATTTTGCTGACCACCATATGGTTCGTGGTCAGCGTGCCTGTCTTATCAGTGCAGATAGAAGTGGCAGAACCCATCGTCTCGCAGGCAGAGAGATGTCTGACCAGGGCCTTGTCGTTCATCAGTTTCTTCATGGCAAACGCGAGACTCAGGGTCACGGCCAACGGCAGTCCTTCGGGAACTGCAACAACAATTATAGTCACGGCGGTCGCGAAGTAATTTAAAATCGTGAGGGCATCACCCGAGGACCATTTCATAAATTCATGCCGATTCCCTTTCTCGATCAGAAATCTGACCATCAGGACTAAAAATGTCAAAACAGCGAATAACAGCCCAATTTTACCGATAATAGTCGCAACACCATTCAGCTTCACCTGCAGTGGGGTCTCATCTTCTCCACCTTCACTTAAGGTCTCCATCAATTTTCCCCATTCGGTCCTCATCCCAACTGTGGTCACCAGCATTTTAGCTGACCCATCTTGAACTTTGGTCCCAGCCAAAAGAAATGGTCTCTTCTCATATATATTTATAGGCACACTTTCGCCAGTTAGACTCGATTGGTCAATCAACAAGTTGTAACCTGATACAAATATCCCATCAGCCGGAACTTGATCCCCGATCGATAAATGAACAATATCTCCGACGACCAAGTCAAAAATCGAGACCTTCTGACGGATTCCTTCTCTAATGACCTGAATAAAAATCTTCTTCTTCTCCTTGTCCAATTCTTTAAACTGAAGGGACTGCCTGTAATCACTGACGGCAGTAACCATGACGACTAAAAATATAGAAAGTATAATTCCCAGTCCATCGTACATGCCCTTGGGCCAACCTTCGGTGGCAAGTCCCACTACAATAGATACCAGTGCACAAACTATAAGTATGACAAGTGTCAAGTCATGAAGGGCTTCCCAAACAAACATCCAGAAGCTCTTGGGGGGTTTTTCTGTGTATTTATTTGGGCCGAATATGTTTTGTCGGGTGAGCACGTCATTTGGGTCGACTCCTTTCTCTAATGAGACGTTTAATCTATCGGCGAGTCCTTCAACTCCGTTGAGTTTTCTTACTGTACTGATGTCGTAAGAGGAGACTATGGACGCGAGTTTGTCCGGGTGGATTTGGAAACCGGCGAGCTTTGCTTCTTCAGGTAGCCCTTTTTGAATGTCGATTTCATCGTCTTCTGATACATTGGATCCGGTCGAGACTTCCGAGGGCAAGAATTTACCTTGTGCGCCTACAGTGAAAGGTAAGATTAGAGTTTAGATACTTGATATAACTAAAATAAATAAATCGTCTTGAGAGGAGAAATGCACGTACCATCGATAAACCTTAGAGCTGCTGTATAGGCCACAAAACAAACCCGTATGTTTTCCTGTTGATAAAAAAATACTAGTATTACTACATGAGAAAAACATACTGTATTATTTCTTGGCCTAACAAGAGGAAAAATTATTGGAATCCCTACTGTCCACATGGTTGTACATAATTAATATTTTCTGTATCACACTCAATAATCGAGGAAACTACCTTCAAATCTTCAATGTTTTAGGAAGATGAAAACAACACAGTACAGTTATTATTTTCAAGAAATATAATTTATTTTAGTTATTATTGCCAACTAAAATTCATTCGACTATACTTATATGCTGAACTGCTGAGTTATACTCCTTATTTTACAGTTTAACATATTGTAATCTCTCCAAAGAATAATACTCCATCAGTCGGAAGTGACCCATTTTCTATTTAGGACGTCCCACCGTCCCACTGCAAGTTGTACATTTTTTTGAATGACAATAAATTAATTCTAAATAATTAGGTTTAACTTAGTACAGTTATGTATAATTCAAAAGTAGACCTGAAAAGAGAAATGACCAGGACCATCCTATCCTTTTTTCTTATTCTCTTATATCAAAATATTCATTTTAATTCCATATTAATCATTGCTAAAAAATATTTATTTTCAAAAAGAAATGGCAAATAATGACATTTTTAATAATGTGAAACATAAGCGATTAAGCAAGTTTCCGTTACAGTTTCCGGTCAATATTCAAATGCAAGTCCAACAACAGTAGAAGATCAGAGTTTCCGGTCAATATTCAAATGCAAGTCCAACAACAGTAGAAGATCAGGGTTGTGCCCGTGAAGAGCTTCTTTCTATTTTTAGACGTCAAATTGCCAATTGATCAGTGAAATTCCTAAATTACCCCTCGTGAAAACCACAAATACACCCTTTTAAGATTTTAATCTGACCTAACACAGATAGATTCAACTATCTGTTCATCCCCTTTTCAGCAGGAATCAAACAAAGAGAAAGTCCCTTTGTTTTTGCTTTATGGAATATAATTAATTTAAAAAACATGATCATATTTCTAATAATAATCACCAAAACTAGGATTCTATTTTCCAAAAATGTTCTACAGATCCAGAAACAAATAATTGGTTAAACAGTATGAGCAAAACGATGAACAGCAAATCTGGTACGATCTTCCAGATTAATTTGAAGAAAAAAAAGTGGAGTAGACGTACTCTGAGTTTTCTCATCTGTTCCTTGGCTTCCGATCGCTTCTCCAGATCGGCGGCGTAACGAAACCTACGACGTCGATTCAACACAAGCTTCCCGACGGCGTGACGCCACTTCATCAGCGCCTCGTCCGACCGCCCCTTGCACGGCAGATCGAACTCCGGAGGGATGAACTTTTCCATTACGAAAATTCCTACGGCAGATGAGGTCGATCTCAGAGGGTGCAGATGTGCTCAACGCCGCCGCATACGAATTTCCGCACGTAGAAAACACGGCGAGCTGGAGCGGGGACTGGGAGAGACGGAGCGACTGTAATGTTCGTGCAGAGTAGTGGATGGAAATGTAAACCACGCGGTATTTAGGATATTCTCATTTATGCCCCCGCCTCTCCTTTCCTTTTAGGTCAAATAGCAAATTCGGTCCTAACATTTTTTATAATTTGCAAAATAGGCCGTGTGTAAATATTTTCATTTTGATCCCTGTGAAATGTACCAAAAGTCGTTTAGCTATGTGCAGAGGTCAAATTCGAGATTTATTAATCTGATATTTTTCATGGGAGGTATTCAAATTATTAAGTAATGAAATATGATTGATTCGTATGATTTGTTTTTAATGGATTATATAGACATTTGATTTATTTGGTATTATTACGCGATTATTTACCAAAAAAAGAAATGGAAAAAGATAATGCTTAGTCACACACAAAATTCTAATGAAAATTATTGAGATTGGTTATTTGAGGACAAAAATAAATGACTGAAAGATGGCCCAATTTCTTAAAAATGAGTAATGTTTATTAAATCAAATGTGTCATGTAGTGGTATGTCCACAATTTAAAATTTATGTATAATTTCATGATAAAAATATATATCATCAACTATATAATGTACTAATAATGATTATTGTGTACAAGTATTGAAATGTTGATGTGGGGTATTTCAATTTCAACATTGATCATATATCTAATTGAATTTTCAATTTAAACATTGACCATATTTAATTAAAAATGAACAGGAAAGATTTCCGATTTTAATATGTCAACTGAAATATTTTTTTTCCTCACATTTTGATTCTTAAATTTATTTTTCTTTAGCTCTGAGCCCACCAATCACTCAATAGTCAATTCCATTCAAGTGATTAATAATAGAAGCTTCAACAAGAATCATCGTTCAAAAAAAAATTGAACTTTAATATTCAAGTTCAAAGATCCAACAGCGATGTTGCGGAAAACTGCACTAATCTCTACTTCTGTGTCAAAATGAAATGGTCAATCAAGAGAACCCAAATGGGCTGCAAATTAATAATTTAAAAGTCATGGGTTATATTGAAGAGTTTAGTAAGTTACTTCTCAAAGTGCAAGGCAAATATTAGGGTTCTTATGGAATCATTTGTAGTAGTGTTTTATCCTCAGTCTTCATCATTTTCTTCGGCAAAGCTTGCTTGCTTGCCTTTGCGGATTTCTTTTGTTTTTTTCCTGCAAGAAGTAGGAGTATAAGATATATTTGGATAGATGACATCAAATACTATATTTATAAATATTTAAGAAGAGACTATATTTGGATGAATTATTGAAACACAAAGGCATATACTGATATAGAAAAATTGTTCGAACATTTTACAAGGATTAATTACATTTTTGCAGTTACCTACTTCGCCTGAAAATTATTGTCGGTCACTACTTGATGTTTAATCATTTTACACAAAAAAACTATCTAGTGTACATTATTGTGTAAAATAGTGAAATCTTTGGATCCATCTTTTCACCTTTGGATTGTAAGGATTAAGTGGGCAAGTTCCTAAAATCCAACGGCCACAAGTGAACCTAGATAACAAGGTTTGTCTCCTTTATTACAAGGCATATAGGGAAAAGTGGTCCTATTGGTTTGGGTATATAATCTACTATGATCCTCGCTTGATCTGAAAGTATCGTGCTCGAACATTCTAGCCCATCAGCCAACTCACAGTCCTATGACTCTTAGCTTCAAACATCTAGCAAATAATTTAATATCTAAGAAATGGTTACATAACAACTAAATGTATATCCTCGTCAGGTTTCCTTTCAAAGCCAAAACTCTTCACGGAAAGTAATCCTCACAAGTCACATCCCATAAGATATTTCCTATTCGACGCATGGCTTATAATGTGAGAAGTAAATAAATTAATACTACCTACTTACAACATTAAAGTGGGATAGATAGGGGTGATAAATTGTAAGGGAGATTTTACGAAAGTTAAACAAGGTTGTCAAAATTTGCGTACATCACTCGTGCTGTTCAACCATCATATCCTTTAGCTTTTGCAACCAGCTCGTGTATTGACCCTGCTCCTTTTTATGGAGGTGGACGAGTAGTGAGTCAGCAAAATTCTCTTCAACTCCTCTGGCCGCTAGGTATACCTTCAGCTCGTGCTGTAAAGCAGGGTCCAAATCACTGACAATAATATTAAAAAAAAGTGATTTTACACTATGAGGATATAAGACATCATATCATAGCAAGTATAGCAGTCTTTAGGTTAACATGAACTATGCATGAAAATTGACTATGGGACTAGATGAGAAAATATAGGCTTCCAAAAATGCGTGCAATGAATTATTTGATTGGCGAATTTCAGGTATTTTCAGGTAAAAAGAACCTATCATCAGAAACAAGACTTCCAGAAACGAACACCAATCTTGCAAAATGGAACTATTTTGGTGAAATTCAATAAAAAAAAACGTGAGAATTTCCAAGAAACTAGATACCTGAATAAGGGGCCTCTATAAGCAGAAGAACCAATGCACGAAACAGATGGAATATAATGTGCATTTTGAATATCGAGAATGGGTGCTCCTTTGTTAGAGGCCACACAATCAAACTGCAATATAGAGCTGAACCCGGGCTTCTTCACACAAATTTTCATCAGGGCCTCTCTCGGCAACCTTCCGTCCCCGTTGTAGGTATCGTGACCCAGCAAAGCTGAAATGGCCACTTCTTCGCCCGACGAGCATTTTTTCCGCAAGACCACATCCTGGGACCCATGCGAGTCCCAGTCCACTACAAAATCCCCAAATGACCCGATTTTCTCATCCTACATCCATACCAAACACATTGTACTTCTTCCAAATCATTCGACATTATAATTATCGTCATTATCGTTCATATTTCAATAATCGTAAACCCAGTTTTCTTATGCCTCAGAAATATCAAAACCCCTTTCAATCAAATGACCCTATTTTCTCATCCTACATCCATACCTAACACATTGTACTTCTTCCGAATCATTCGACATTATTCTATCGTCATTATCGTTCATATTTCAATAATCCTAAACCCTTTCTTATGCCTCAGAAATAACAAAACCCCTTTCAATCAAATGACCCTATTTTCTCATCCTACATCCATACCAAACACATTGTACTTCTTCCGAATCATTCGACATTATTTTATCGTCATTATCATTCATCTTTCAATAATCGTGAACCCAATTTTCATATGCCTCAGAAATCACAAAACCCCTTATAATCAAATTAATACAAACGAACAAAATTTCAGCTGAAAATCAAGTGAAACCCCAGCTCATCAACAAAATTGAAATAAAAACCAGACGGAATTTCGAAGCGTTTAAATTAATTAGCCATGCGATATTATTTATTTATTTTTCATTTTTGTAGAAAATAAATAAATTATGATTTCGATATGAAAAAGGGCGTGAAAAAAATCGACCTGGTATCGCAAAGAGGAGAGTTCATGGTTGAGCTCGGACTCCAATATTTTGAGCAGATCCAAATCTTGAATGGCTTTGCGAGCTCTGTGGAAGAATTTCGTCACTCTTGGCATTGATTTTCTTTTTCCGGGCTTTTTGTTTGTGTTTGTACCGTCAAAATTTGGTAGTGGTTGAAGTATTTGAATGCAATTCAAAATAAATAAAATTAAAAATAATTAAGTTCATATATATAAAATCTTATTTATATTTTTTTAAAAATATATAAAAAAAATATTAAAATTATGCAAAAATAAATTTATCAATAACTAATTGTGCAATTTAAAATGAGAAAATTATCATTTTTAGTCCTTTAAAAATGAATACTTTCTTTTTTGATACCACAATTTTCAACTTCATATATTATTTTTTTCAAATCGATTCAATTTAGTCTAATTTTCGTCGGATATTCAAAATTGATCTGAAATCGAGCACCTGAGATGCAAGTAACAATTAATTTGGGACTTCGACCTTGGCATACTTTGATTTGATTGGCTAAAGTTGTTAAAAAATTAACCTGATCTGTCACGTCATATATTAGTCATATATTTTTATATTAAAAAAAAATGGGCAGTGGGTGAAAAGCGGATTTTTTTTAATTCTATAATATATGACGTGGCAATCCAAATGAGTTTTCTTTTTAATTTTGTAAATTAATTATAGAAATTTAAATATTTACACACATTTAAATGATTGGACTAGCACAATAATTAATTGTAAATTTTAAATACTTAAATATTCACACACATTTAAATGATTGGACTAGCACAATAATTAATTGTAAATTTTAAATACTCACGCACACATTTAAACACATTTAAACTATGGGATTAGCTCATCACATTGATTAATTGCATAAATTTAAATAAAGATAAAGATTGATGTCCAGAATCTGGATATCCACGTCGACTAGGTCGTCGGAAAGCCCCAAATTAATTGTCAAATGCTCGATTTCAAGTCAATTTTATATTTTTTCGCAAAATTTAGACTAAATTGAATCGATTTGAAGAATTCGTGTATGAAATTGAAAATCTATTACTTTATGATCTCATAAAAATGGATATTTTTATATATGAGCTAAAATGATAATTTTCTCATTTAAAATAACAATAATAATAATAAAATTCGAAATGATTGAGAACAATAAATTCAATTGGGTCCATCAAACTTAAACGAGGCATTTACAACGCTTGCAAGTAGTCCTTCCAACGTCTACATGAAGTTGAGGACAATAAAATTTACGTCCAAATTTATACTAATTGATAAGATCCAAATCGGTAGAGATACCCGTCATCATCGAGAGAGATATCAACGAGACCGATATCATTTATTTGTTTTTTTCCTAATTTAGAATTTAGGCGTTTGACCAAACAAAAGGATAGAATCGTCGTACACGTCATCAACCCCTGCTGATATGCGCGATGAACGACTCCAACTCCACCCTCGACGCCCCGCCCTTCTCCGTCGCCCGTCGGACCACGGCCGCCATATCCTCAGCCCGCCTCCTCACCTCCTCCCCTTCCTCCGAATCCATGAGCCTCTTCACGACGCCGGCGATTGTCGAAGCTCTCACCACCTCGATGTTCGCCGTGTACTCCTTCACCGCGAGCCCGACTCTCAGCACCTCCGTCACCAGCACGGCGTTCGAGGGCTGGTCGGAGTGCATCGGCCAGGCCGCGATCGGCACCCCCATCGTGATGCTCTCGATGCACGAGTTCCAGCCGCAGTGGCTCATGAATCCTCCCGTCGAAACGTGAGCCAGAATCTCCGGCTGAGGGGCCCAATCCCTCACCACGACCCCCCTCCCCTTTACTCGCTCTTCAAAACCTAAAATTGAAACAGAGAATTAAAAAATTTACATTACAGGTCGGGCCGGGCCGGGCTGTAACCCCCCTGTTTGACCTATCGCAACCAAGGCTCTATTCTTTTTAATTGAAACTAATTAAATTGAAATTATTGGAACTAAATTGATTTTTTCAAATAATTTTTAAAAAATAGTATGATGCGATTTGATATATCTTTTGTTATGGTACTTATATTTTATAAAAATAAAAAATAAAAAATTAAATAATGACAAACGAGTGTAGTGATAATGATAAACTAACCTAAATGAGTCTGAAATGAAATGAAATTAAGTTTAAATTAAGAACATGTTACAAGCTTATTAAAAGTTAGTAAACTTCTAAAATTTGTTTGGTAATGTTTTAAAAAAAGATATAACAACTAACAATTTATAAGCTCTTGAAACAACTTATAAGACAGTAACATCTTATAAGCTATTTTAAATAAACTCGTCCAAACAAGCTCTAATTCCAAAAGAATAGAAGCAAATATAAGTTTATAGTATGGGCCGGGCCGGGTTGTAACCCCTGTCTAACCTGGAGGGAGTTCAGCAGTCCTGATTTCGGCGTCGAAGACGTCTCCCTTGTCTGCATCCCTAAGAACCCAAAGGAACTTCTGCCCGCTCTGCTCGAGGCCCGTCGCCAGCTCGTGCACTTCCTCGTCCGTCAACGAGCAAGTCGTCCCGAACGTGACGTACACGATGGACTTCGGCCCCTGCCCGTCGAGCCATTCCAGGGCAGGGTGCCGGGTCGTCTCTGATTTTGGGCCGTCCGTTTTCGCGGCGAACAAGGGCCCGATGGCCCAGCAGCCCCGTCCCCGGGCAACTTCCGGGCTCTTGAGGATGTCGATGAACGGGCCCTCCATCGGGCCGCACGTGTTGTAGAGGTCCCCCGACCGGAGGGCCAGGGCCCGTTGCTGCAGCCCGATGAAGTAGCTGATGCCGTCGGATATGCAGCTGGAAATCGAGGGCAGCTCTCGCAGGCGGGCAACCGGGCACTCCCGCCCGAGCTGCTCGTACGCGAATTTCACCTCGCAGAAGCCGGACAGGCAGTTGAAGGCGTAGGACTCGGCGTTTGGGATCGGGCCCACGTCCTCGATGACGGAAGCGATGAGGGGGTCGTGGATGACGGCGACGCGGCGGTGGGCGGCGGAGATTCCGGCCATGAGGGCGGCGAGGGGGCGGCGGAGGGAGAGGGTGGCGTCCCAGGAGGGCTGGAGCTGGGAGGGGAAGCGGTTGGAGGAGTTGGGGTTGGGAGGGGGGGAAGGGAAGGAAGGGATGGGGATGTCGTGGAAGTTGATTCGGGCTAATTCGGACGGGCTCAGGGCGTTGGATCGGGTTCGGGCCTGGCGGTTGTGGGTGGAGGAGCAGACGTAGTGGACGGGGATTCCTTGGGAGGAGATGAGGCAGGACAGCTGGAGCATCTGGTTCAGGTGGCCCTGGGCCGGGAAGGGGACGACGATGACGGCGACGGGTTTCAGATCGACGGCGGCGGTGCCGTTGGTGACGTCATGGCTGATGCTTCCCATTCGAGTGTTTAATTTGTTTAGTTTTTTTTTTCTCGGTGCTGTGATATTACAGGGCCGGTGTGGGATGTGGTTTAAATAGGATCAGAATTTGCATCGGGTCCAGGGTTACGGACCGGCCCGACCCGGAATTAAATTGGACGTATCAACCTACTACCACGTGTTTCCTACCATTTGAGAAGAGAAACATTATTTAATAGTAGAAGTGGGCAAAATGCCAAAAAACTATTAGTGGACTTATAATTACTAATGAAGATATTGTTGGAGTAGATTATAAAATTGTTTGTCCCAATTAAGATTTTCTATAAGTAGGGCAATGTATAATGTATAAAAATGCTTACTACTCTATTCGACCTCCACCTCTCGTGTTAAAAAAAATACTAATACCTCCATCTCAAGAATCATATTTTTTTTCAATAATTGTTAGTTCTTTAATGAGTATTTAAATTTTTGGAATTGACCTAAACAAAAAAAATATAATTCTTTTATAATTTACAAAATGAATTATACATCATTTTTTATAACTAAAGTAGTATTCCCTCCCATTCTGTATAAACCCCTAATTTAATACTATCATTCACCCATTAAGATAATCATAAAAGCCCCAAACCCCTAATTTAATACTATCATTCACCCATTAAGATAAGTTTTTTTTTTTTTTTAAAGAAATGGTAAATATTTGTATACTGTTTAAAATGGAGTAATTCACCTCTAATAATTATCTTTTAAGTAACATTAAATAAGGTTAACTTAGGTATAAAATTTTTATATTAATAATAATTGTGCAAAGTGCTTAAACTGAAAAAAATAAAAAAAATAAGGAGGGAATAGTATTATATGGACGTCAGAGAGTCATTTAAGTCACATGTAATTGATATAAATGGAGGTAGATATGGTAGCTGATAAATATGAAATTTACATAACATGGAATTTATTATTTCACTGAATGTGATATAACATACTACTATACTAGAGTACACTTTCTTTTAGGATAAGAGATGTCGAAAATAAATACTACCCAATATTCGGTAAAGTAATTTTATTTTTATTTGTTCAATAGTATAATAGTGTTACATGTAAACATCCAAATTCATCTACTAATATGGGCGACAAAATCCTCCAATTCTCGCCAACACTCGCCGCCTTCCTCCGCCGCTTTCCCCACCACCTCCTTCATCTCAGCCGCCCGTTTCCTAACCTCCTCCCCCTCCTCCGACTCCATAATCCTCTGCACCGCCCTCTCCACAACCGACGCCCTAACCACCTCCCCCCTCTCCGCCCATTCCCTCACGACCAACCCAACCCTCAAAACCTCGGTTACAAAAATCGCATTAAGCGGCTGGTCCGAATGCATCGGCCACGCCAGCATCGGCACTCCCGCCGCCAAGCTCTCGAAACACGAGTTCCACCCGCAATGGCTCACGAACCCTCCCGTTGACTCGTGAGTCAATATCTCCCGTTGCGGGGCCCACCCTCTCACGACGAACCCCTTCCCTTGATTCCTCTCCTCGAACCCTTCCGGAAGCTCGATCGTTCGATCCTCCCGGGGGGAGAAAATGTCGGCCCTATCCGCCTCCCTCACGACCCAAACGAACCCGTGCCCGCTCCTCTCGAGCCCCGTCGCGATCTCGTCGATCTCGTCCCTCGACAAACTCACGCTCGTCCCGAACGAGACGAGCACGACGGACCCCGGGGCCCGCCCGTCGAGCCACTCCAGGCACTCGTGCCGGGCCCGTGGGCCCGACGGGAACGACAGCAGTGGGCTGATAGCCCACTGCTGCCGTTTCCCGCCGATTTCTCCCCTCGAGAGGAGGTCGATGTACTTTTCGTCGATCGATCGGACCGTGTTGTGCAAGTCACCCGCCCGACGTTCGAAATGCTCGGGTTTTTCCGCGATGAATTTCAAAACGGGGTCGGGGAAAAAGTCGGAGACGGAAAACGGCTTTTCTGACAACCCGGGATCTGCTCGGAAAGCGAAGGGCTTTCCGAGGGCTTCCCATAGGATGTAGAAGAGGTTGAAAGCCGAGAAGCAGTTGAAAGCGTAGGGCTCGACTCCGGGGATCGAAGCCGCGTCGCAGACGCCCTCGGCTATCAGGCGATCGTAGATCAAGACGACCCTTTCGAACTCGGTTGACTTTTCTCGGACGAAAGAGCCGATCGAGGAGCGGAGTTCGAAGTAAGCTGACATGGCGGGGGCCATGTGGATGGGGAGTTTGTCCAAGTCGGTGGTGGGGTCGGGGGAGTCGATTGGGGGAGTCGGGAGGTCGTGGAAAATGACGTCGGAGGAGATGGTGGAACGGAGTCGAGCTTGACGGTTGTGAGTGGCGGAGCCGAGGAAGTGGACGGGGAGGTTGTGGGAGGAGAGGAGGGAGGCGAGGCTGAGGAGCTGGTGGAGGTGGCTTTGGGAGGGTATGGGCACCATCACAACGGCTACTTTTCTGGTTTTTTCCATTGGTTATAAAAGAAAACAGAGAAAAAAACAGAGTTTGAAAACAGAGAGAGTGATATTATGAATTAGTGATATTAGATCAAGAAGTGTATTTTGTGAAGGGTATTTATCGTTGGAAGATAAAGTTTTGATGGTTCATTGTCAATCAACCACTTTTTTTTCGTTTTCCCTTGGATGTTCATTGCAAGTACAGATGCAGTGTTTCATTTGACTATTAGGTTAAAAGTAAAGTTTGAAATATGAAATTTGATTCCGTATGTGAATTCTCATTTGTTTTTTCTTCGACAAGAAGATTGTTAATTCACATGCGTAAGTACTTACTCATAGTCAAGAATTTAATTTCATTTTTTATTGGATCACTTTAGTCTTAATATCACATGGATGTAATAATAGTGGTTTAACTACACCGAATGACTTTGAATTTTAAATCACCTTTTTTAACAATTACTCACAACGGAAAGACCGAAATGAACCCTAGTCCACACCGTAAGGCTCGATCGAAAAAGGAAGATGAAAAAGTCGAGGGTACAAACAAGGAAGATGAAGAAGTCGAGGGTAAAAGAAACGAGTTTGAGGTGGACGAGAAGATCAAAGTTTTGGAGGGCCGATGGAGATTTCGGGCTAATTAAGTTGGCTAAATATAAAAGTTGGAAATATAATAAAAACTTTCATTCCTAGTCAAGAATTACTATTCATATTTATTTATTTTTAAATTGAAAAAAAAATTGAATAGGAGTATTTTATATTTTAAACGGTAATATTATGATTTTTGCCGTGAAATTAATTTTATTTTATAGGACTCTTTAAAAAAAATTATATGAAGTATTTACATGAATATTTATTTATTTTTAAATTAAAAAAAACCAGTGAAATTAATTTAAATTTGATTTGAATAGAAGTATTTTATATTTTAAACAATAATATTATTATGATTCATCCGAAATTAATTTATTTTATTGGGTCTTTATTTTTTCAAAAAAGTATTTATAGGAGACGAAATTAAATATACACCCCCAATTTCAAACCCTCAATTTCAAGAGTAAACCTAATTTGAGAAATCAATTTTTTTAGTAGGTGTACTTATAAAATTTAGGGATGAGAATGGTATTCTATTCAAATTTTAAATTATACTTACAATAATTTTAGAATTTTTTAGTATTTATAATTTTTTCTATAATATTCCAAATTAAAATTTATTCCATATTAAAATTATACAATAACTTTTAGAATTATAAGTTTTAGAATAAATATTTTATATTACTTAGATATGTCTACTTGTTTATATATAGTAGTTGCTTGTTTAAATACAATAAGAAGAGAGTTGATGTTCTTTCTTACGTAATAATATTAATTAATTTATATAGGTATTATTGTTGTAATACACAACAACTATTGAGGATCTACTATCTCTGCAGAAATTATTTACATAGAATTTTTTTTATTATTTATATTTTTTTAATAATATTCTAAATTAAAATTATACAATAACTTTAGAATTTTTCTTAAAAAAAGAAAGAAAAAGATGTACGATATCAAATTTATTATTAATAAAAATAAAATAAATGTAAAAGTAAAATATTTATTAAATTTTAAATAATGTAATTTTTATTATAATAATAATATAGTCCTAAAAAATAAATAAAGTAAAATACTAAAACAATTAATTAAAAAATGGACATTTTAGAGAAAAAAAATAGTTTGGGTTATGAAATTAAAATAAAATACAATAGATTGACTTTACTATAAAAAAAGATAATTGTAATTTTTTTGTATTATATTTTATAATATTGTTATGTTTTCTAGTTATATTTTAAGACAGTTTTTCAAAATTAAAAAAGTCTAACATATCTTTTACATTAGGAATAGTTTGTTGACATACCTTTTAACACACCATTAAAGGTCATGGCGACGCGAGAAGATAGTGGAGTTGGCTCGAACATCGGGTTTCTTCGTCGCCAACACCCCAGCCCTCAGGTTGTGATATTTCTTTTCGTCTAGTGGCTTTATAATTTATATTCAATTCATAATTAAATTTCTTGTGTATCATGACATGAATTCGTTTGATTTCGTTATTCAATTTTGTCTTTTAATTTGAGATGTTCCTTGTGTGTCATTCTGTTTATAGTACTTTAGACCCAATTTTGGTGTTTCCCTCTTGCTCACTTTATATCAGGCTATGTGATCTTTGGACTTGGTAAGAGAGCCCGGCGCCAGGAACATGTGTTTAGGAAATGAGATTCAATGTGTACACCCTGTGGAGTTGTTGAAAGCCAAAAACATCGCGAAGGTAAAACTGCTCGACGCCGACCCACTCGTCCTCCAATTGCTCTCGGGTTCCAGCATTTGCGTCACTGTCGGCATTCCAAATTACATTCTCGATCCGTAGCCTGAACTCTTCTTCTCTAAAGGCCGCCGAGAGCTGGGTCCACGACAACCTAACCCTCTATGTCTCCGACGGAACCTACAAGGTTCTCGTTGAGATTCAGAGACCCCTGTTTTTCCGAAGTAAAAGTCGAGGGTAAAAGAAACAAGTTTGAGGTGGACGAGAAGATCAATTTTTTGGAGGGACAGAGAGATTTCGAGCTAATTTGGTTAAAAGTAAAATTGGAAATATAGAAATTTGATTCCTAAGTCAAGAATTATGATTTACTATTCATATTTATTTATTTTTAAATGGAAAAAAATAAAAAATAAAAATAAAACCACGATTTGAATATGAGTATTTTATAGCATTCGTTTATTGAAATTAATTTTATTTTATTAGGCTTCTTTTTTTTAGGCCATCTTCAACCGAAACTAAACTAAAAAATAAGTTTATTTTTAAGTTTACAGTAATTTGGTTACAACCGAGATTACAATACTCAAACTTAAAAGAATATTCTCAAATTATTATTCTTATACAACTTTTTATACTATTTTTATAAATAACCAATATTTTTACAAATTTATAATTTAACTCCGTAACTTTTTACATTAAATTTAAAAAATCTAATAAATATTATTTTCAATTAAAAATAATAAAAATCTACATTAAATTTAAAAAATCTAATAAATATTATTTTCAATTAAAAATAATAAAAATAAAAAATAGAAATAAAATATGAATAAAATATGATAAAATGCAAACATGAAATATTTAATATTTAATTATAAATATTTATTTTTATTTTAAAAATAAAATTTTATTTTAATTATTAATGATATGATTATTAAAAAAAATACATTACAAAATATATTAAATAAAAAACTAAAATAAAAGGTTAATAAGTTTTTTTTATTAATTTGTAAAATAAAAGGAATATTTTATAAATAATAAATAGTTTTTGGTTTGAGTTTAAGTTAAACGTAAATCTAATTATTTTTTATGTGATTCCACCATAAAACATATAATAAGTTTATATGGTGGTATTGGAGCATTTCCCCTATTTTAAAATAGGTTTTTAGTATCCGTTGTTAGTTGTATATTAAGAATAAACCAGGTGTATTTAGTAAAAAATTAAAAATAATCTGTTTTTAGAAGGTGTATTTATAAGTAAGTGTACTTAAAAAATTTAGAATGCAAATAACACTGCCTTATTCAAATTTTAAATTTTACTTACAATCATTTTAGAATTTTTTGAGTATTTATAATTTTTTCTATAATTTTCTTAATTTATCATTTTAGAATTTTTTTGAGTATTTATAATTTTTTCTATAATTTTCTTAATTTGTTTATATATACAGTAGAAACTCCGTAGGACCGGGAAAAAATATTACTATAGAGAGTTATTATTTAATTGTGTTTAACATACAAATTGAATAAAATAATAATGAATTTAAGCACTATAAACTTTTATCATATACTATATGTTATTGATTTTGATAAATATTTCAACTAATCTTAAACATGTTATTGATTTTAATAAATAAAAATGTTATTAATAAATATTTTTATTATATATTAATCATTTAGTCCTATATAGAGGTATAAATCCTTAAGACGGGACCTAAAAAATGTATGACTTATGACAATGTGGAGTTTATTCCTATTTATGACTGGTCCCAAGTTGGGACCTCGATTTTTTATTACTATAGGGAGTTTATTCCTATATAAAGTATTACTATATAGAGTTTCTACTGTAGTTGTTGTTTGTTTAAATACAATATCAAGAAGGGAATGTTCTTTTTAACTATCAAGTCTTCTCGCAACATACATCCAGAGAGCCTATTAATAAAAATAATATCAAATGTAAAATATTTATTAAATTTAAAATAATGTGGGTTCTATTATAATATTGTAAAATATTTATTAAATTTTAAATAATGTGGGTTTTATTATAATAGTCCTAATAATTAAATGTAAGGTATAAAATCTAAATAGATGTATCAAAATACTTTTTTTCTAAATAAACTTTAAAACATTGACACAGAAGAATTAGGTATGAGGTATTGAGCATATGAATAAAAACATATGCGTAGAAGATAAGAAATCAAAGCAGCTGCAGCAGAATAATGGAAAGTGGAATTGTAGGAAATACTCGTATGAGATTGGGATGGGAATATCGTTATCGAATTCGGAGGGATGATGAGGTATTTTCGCGCTACAAGCGAATGAGACCCAGTTGCGAGATGGAATTTATGGTGGAGATACAGACCAATTTCATACTCAAACCGATTAGGGTTGACGACGAAGAAGAGATTGTGGATTCAGAGAGGTTCGCAACGCCTGTGAAGGCCCAGGACGGTGAAGGAAACTTGTTCGATTGGACGAGTTATAGGCTGCTCGAGTATTGGATTTCGAAGGAGGAGAGCCAAAGGATCATCGGAGAAGTTTTCTCTTTCGGCAAACGAATCGCTGAAACCTCCTCTGCTTCCGTGCTCGTCATCCCCATTGTTCTGGAAATCGATGTTTGCACGGTGCAGCTGGAAGGCGAATTTCTCGATTCGACGATGGATAGGCTGATCAAACCCGACCGTTTGACCCCTTTACCCGTGTGGGGATTGGGCATGGTGGCGAAGCCCTTGAATATCGGATTAGATCTGAGGATGTTTCTGTGTTGTCTGCCCACTGTGAGAGTGGAACAACCAGACAAGGCGTTGTCTTTGATGGAGTCATGTCCTGTTTGCTTTTGCCCTCCCACACTTGGAGCTCAGTTGTCGATTCTTTCGTGCAATCAAAATCACGTCTTTCATCGACATTGTATCATTCCATGGTTGCTTGCCAACCAGTCGTGTCCTTTGTGTCGTTTCAAATTCGTGATTAAGAGAAGGAGGGACGATGTAGATATTGCTCTCGTGGGATCAACAAGAGCAAGGCAGCGTGTATCCTAGTATACTTTTAGTTTGGTTTTCGTCTCTACAATGAATATTAATATCATGAATATTATTAAGAGAAGGAGGGACACGTATATTGCTCTTGTGGGATTAAGCGAAGGGCTTTTGGAGGGTTTCCCATAGGATGTAGAACAAGTTGAAAGCAGAGAAAGTGGACGGGGAGGACGTGGGAGGAGGCGAGGCTGAGGAGCTGGTGGAGATGGGCACCATCACAACGGCTACTTTTGTGGTTGTTTTTTCCATTGGTTATAAAAGAAAACAGAGTTGAAAAACAGAGAGAGTGATATATCATGAATTAGGGATATTAGATCAAGAAGTGCATTTTGTGAAGGGTATTTATTGTCAATCAACCACTTTGTTTTTCGTTTTCCTTTGGATGTTCATTGCAAGTGCAAATTCAGTGTTTCATTTGACTATTAGGTTAAAAGTAAAGTTTGAAATATGAAATTTGATTCCGTATGTGAATTCTATTTTTTTTTTCTTCGACAAGAAGATTGTTACTGCACATGCGTAAGTACTTACTCATCGTCAAGAATTTCATTTCTTAATGGATCAGTGCACATGCGTAAGTACTTACTCATCGTCAAGAATTTCATTTCTTAATGGATCACTTTAGTCTTAATATCACAAGGATGTGATTGTTATTCACATGCGTAAGTACTTACTCATATTCAAGAATTTCATTTCTTATTGGATTATGAGGTATTAATAAAAATAAAAGTTTATAAAATAAATCATACTCCTTTTTCCAGGTCCTTTTTCCAAAACACTTTTAATAAAAATAATATCAAATGTATTATTAATAAAAATAAATTAAATGTAAAAATAAAATATTTATTAAATTTTAAACAAAGTGGATTTTATTACTTCCTCCCATTTTTAATAATTGACGTTTTGAATTTTTGAGTATTTGCTTTTCAATTGACGTTTTCATAAAATTTACCATAAATGCCCCCATTCATTCAATTGAAAATAACTATAATTATTTACAAACCATTAAAAACAATACTTTTTTCCTAAATAAACTCTAAAAAATAATCATGACATCAATTTAAATACATTAAAAATAATAATTAAAAAAAATTATATAGAAATTTGCATCACTTTTTATAATTATTATAAAAAAAATTATATACTTATGTAATTGTATCACATTTTTATTGCGCCTAATGCATGCTCTTATTTTGACCTAGGGATTTATTAACCTTTTCATTTATATTGTTAGATTGTTTTCAAATAATTTCTACAATTTCAATTTAAAATTGCACCACTATTCCATTTTTATTACGTGCAATCACAATAGAAATTTGATTTTATTATAATAATACAATCCTAATAATTAAATAAAGTAAAACATTAAAACAATTAATTAAAAAATACTCAGTATCAATAGAAATTGGATTTTATTATAATAATACAATCCTAATAATTAAATAAAGTAAAACATTAAAATAATTAATTAAAAAATACTCAGTATCAAAAATATTTTTTTCCTAAATAAACTCTAAAAAATAATCATGACATCAATTTAAATACATTAAAAATAATAATCAAAAATAAATTATATATTTAGATTATATATGGAGCACAAATGGTGAAAATAACAAAACTAATTTTATATAAAGTACAAAATAATAAATATACAGAGCAAAGCAATAATAAATAATTTTATACTTAAGATGGTGAAAATAACAAAACTAATTTTATATAAAGTACAAAATAATAAATATACGTGAAACAAAAATAATAAATATATGTGGAATAATAACATTTATTTACATATTTATATAAAACTAATTTTATATAAAGTACAAAATAATAAATATACTAATAACATTTATTTACATATTTATATAAAACTAATTTTATATAAAGTACAAAATAATAAATATACGTTAAACACAAATAATAAAGTTAAACACAAATAATAAAGATATGTGGAGCATTCTAAAATTTAATATACGTGAAAGAAAAATAATAATTATATGTGAAGAATAAAACACACAAATAATAAATACAAGCAATTCTTTTAGAATTTTTTTTTCAATCTTTACATCGGTAAATGTTCCTACAGTTCCGCTAAACACAAATAATAAAGATATGTGGAGCATTCTAAAATTTAATATACGTGAAAGAAAAATAATAATTATATATGAAGAATAAAACACACAAATAATAAATACAAGCAATTCTTTTAGAATTTTTTTTTCAACCGACATCTTCATCATGTGTCCCCAACCGATCCCATATGAATTTTTGATGAGGTAATACGGTTAGTACAGTAAGTACCATCTTCATAAAATTTAATGATGAGCTTCATCTTAGTTTGATAATCAAACTAAGTAATAATAACATGCAGTACTCTCCGTCTAACTAATTAATGTTTTGATATTTAATTTAATGTAATGGCTACAAGTATTAATTAACTCTTATGTATGAAGAAAACTTACGGGATGCTCTTAAAAGGGTTAGTGTTCGTCGCCGTAAAGACTATGATTGCTGACACGTTGCAGTTTTTAAGAAGTCCGTTTAAGAGACAGGGGAGGTATTGGACAAAAAATTCAATGGCAGCTTTAATTAACGAACCAGGAGCTGTAAAACTATGGTACGTATGCATAATTATGTGCTCATTTAATACGAAATAGTCGAATAGATAGATATGCATAGAGTGTTCTTGTTTGTTATGGACATTCCCAAACTTATATATGTTGCTTTTTTGTGGCCGCTGAGGAAAGAAAGAAAAAGATTAATTGGAGGAAGAAGAAAAAAAAACTGATTTTTAATAGTAGTTTCTGATTGTACACATTCTTCTATTGGGTGGAACAAGGTTTCCGCAATATGTAATTACCTAATTTTCACTTGTTGTGATTCTTAGGGAAATCTACGAAGGGTAAAACTATTAGAAGGGATTGTCGCGTGATTTCTTGAACTTATACGTGTTGCTGCAATTTAGTTTAATTTCCGATATTATGAATGTAGTAACTACATTAGAACCTCTATAAATTAATACTCGATAAATTAACAACCTTTCTAAAATAATAAAATTTTCCGGTCCCGATTTAGGGTGTAAAAAATGAGCGAATTCGATAAGATAATATAATAATAATTTTTTAAAAAAATCCTTTATAAGTATGAGGTCCCATCAAAATTTTAAATTAATAATTTGTAAATATTACAATTATAAATATTAGTTATCGTCAATACTCCCAAAGTGGAGTATTCATGTGATCTATTTAGAGTGTTTAATGTGATCTATTTAGAGTGATTGATAAGGTACATTGACTAACATTCAAAAAATATTTTTCATCAACTGATTTTTGTAATATTTTTAGTGCATGATGGTGCCTTTTATATTCACATAATATTTTATGTGTTTGATCATTTATTTATGATTTTGTGATGCATTTTAGATGATGAGAAAACAAAATTTTGTATTATAAATTAGTTTATTTTTATGAATTTATAGTTAACATTATAAATTTAATCTATAATAATATACATTAATATATGGATTAGTTGCAATAAAGTTGATAAATGAATTTTAATCCAATTATTTTAAATAAATATATTTAAATTTATTGAATTTGAAAATTCTCTCTTTTAATTAATAAAATATTAATTTATTGATATATTAATATCTCTTTAAATTGATAAAATTTTACGGTTTTAATTAATAAAATATTAATTTATCGATATATTAATATCTCTTTAAATTAATAAAATATTAATTTATCGATATATTAATATTTCTTTAAATTATAAAATTTTACGATCCCTAGAGTATTAATTTTACGGCTTTAAATTGATAAAATTTTACGGCTTTAAATTGATAAAATTTTACGGTCCTCAGAGTATTAATTTATCTCTTTAAATTGATGATAAAATTTTACGGTCCCCAGAATATTAATTAAATTGATGATAAAATTTTACGGTCCCCAGAATATTAATTTATAGAGGTTTTACTATCTTTGTGTTGCTGCGATTTAGTTTGATTTCCGATATTATGAATCCCCAGAATATTAATTTATAGAGGTTTTACTATCTTTGTGTTGCTGCGATTTAGTTTGATTTCCGATATTATGAATGTAGTAACTACTATCTTTGCATATCGATGAACAAAAAGAATGGGATCTGATTACATAATTTACATTGATGGAACTTTGCAACCAAATTGTCCGGAATCCACTAAACTCGAGTGATCCAAATTCCCGACCAACAACCAATAAGGATCACAATCAACCAATTTTATCACAAGCAATATATACTAACGAAACCTCTTAAAAGAAAGCAACAAAACACAAAATCGAGATAAATCACTTATTGATTTTTATGTGAATGTGTATCCGAATGTTAGCTATTCATCTCGTCGGCTTCATACAGTGCCCTTACGAATCCTCATTCCATCGTCTGCTTTTTTTTGCGCAACCAACCCACATACATCAGGAACGAACCCTAACACGAGCATTTCGTCAAACACAGTTTGAGATATGGTCTGAAAATGAAAAAAAAAAGTAGCAGCTCTTCAACTCAGTCTTCATCTGTCGTATCAGCATCATCTTCATCGTAATCATCAGCAGCGGAGTCTTCTTCTTCATCTTCTTCTACTTCATCATCATCGGTGAAGCTCATCGAGCTCTTGTCCTTCAACCCTGTTTTCAACACAACGTTTTCTCCACGGGACAACTCCATCTCTCTCCTCAGCTTATCCATGCTTTCCTTCCTGCGTTCCTCCTCCAACCTTTGCTTTTCTTCTCGTCTATGGTCAAGATCAGCCCTGCAAAAGATAATAATTAATCATATATCCTTCACGACTCTACAGAGATTATTTATATGTATATATAACCAATTAAGCTCACTTGTAAGTTTCCATGAATTCCTCTGCACTAGCTTCAACGACCTTAAAGAACTCATCCATCCCAGCACCAGTCACCGCAGACACTCCAACTGTTTTAAGATTCGTATAGAACTTGTCCAATAACAGGGCGAGGCTATAAGTTAGATCTGACTTGTAGGAATGTTCAGAATCTATAGCTGCTTGAAATACGTCGAAATCATTCATCCACTGCAAAATAAATCCAGTTTAAAACTCGTTGGAAAACATCAAAATAAAAATAATACAGTGACAATAAAGAAAGAAAGAAACCTCCAAAGCAAACTCATGTTGTGCCACATCTATCTTGTTGAATGCAACCACTAGTGGCAACCGTGTCTTGTAAATAATGCTACAAGCATAAAGCATAACACTCGAGAAGGTTGCCGGGCTCGCCGCACGAGGTGTATCAACAACGTACGCAATTACAGTCGGAAATGTTGATGCAAACGCTTCTGTAATCAGAGCCCCGGATGCAGACCAAGTGAAAATCTCTATTTGACCAGGGGTGTCAACCAGAACATAGTCAAGCTCATCTGCACGCTTCTCGATCATAGATATCACCTATGTTTTTCGAAAACAAGTTCTATTAATATCCTAGAGTAAATTGTTCATATCGTTTTTGTTTTCATATGGGACGCATTTTGCAACGACAAAATATAGCGATGACCAAAATTTAGCTCAACGGTGAGAAAAACACCATACCTCATCGAACTTTGTTGAGAACAAGTTGAGCGAAGTCAAAATCCCTCCATTTGGTCCGAGATTGAACTGCTTCATGACCTCCTTGTACCGGACAGTGTCTCTTATGTCGATGTTTGCACCGTACGGTAGAGTCATGACAGCAGGATCGAGATTCATAACATAACCTCGCATATTTGATGCCATAGTGTGACAAACGAGTCGATTAAGAAATGTAGTCTTTCCACTTCCTGTACACAATCCATTTTAATCACGAGTCTTCCGAATGTACATATATATAGGAAACACACACAAAAAAAATATATATACCTGCCATTCCCACAAGGATTATGATAACCGGCTTCTTCTTGAAGCTCGAGGATGATTCTCCGATTTGCAGTTGGCTTATTGTTTCGGATATGTTTTTAGCAGCAGTATCTTCACTCTTAGACTAAACAATCGAGCACATAAGTATACGTTAAAAAGAAAAAGTAGCAGAAATTCAAACGAAGTTGTCGCGATTCGGGTATTTACTTCAGTATCCCCTTGAGCCACCGGTATAGCATTTTCTGGCGCTTCCGATTTGATATCCATTTTCCACAGTTACAACGGGATTCGACTAAACTTTAAATCCCGAAGCTAAGAAAACACAGACAAACACATTACATTTCTGATACATGAAACAAAAACATAATCACTTGAAATAAAACACGAAATCAGTTTCCATGAATATGCGTATTCACAACCCAATAACCAGAACCCCAAATTCATCAGTTCTAAAGCTCAAACCTCGTTTTCGGTACGGTAAAATACACCATTTTCGAACGGAAAAAATTAATAAAAAAATTCCAAGTTCGTAGATTTTGAAGTTTAATTAGACGACCCAACAAACAAAATCTCATGAATTATTAGTTACAGAAGACAAAAAAACTTATGAGAGCGGAAGGGAAAAAAGCTCACCTGAATAGAGAAGGCGAAGAAAAAAGGTTCGTACGAGGGTTTTGGAATTTCACTCTCCCCATTTGGTTCACGCCCTATTTATATGAAGTACTTACGATAATTAGTTTTATTACTAAAACAAATAAATATTTTTAGTTTAAAAAACAATTTTAGGATTCATAATTTAACAAAAAATGATTTAATTAGATTAAATTCCTTTGATATCTGATGAATTTATATGAATTAAATTTCATCTACTTGAATTAAAGACATGCTATATGTTAAATTTAATTGTGATTAGATAATTTTTTGAATCAATTAAGTTACAAGGGTATGCAATTATCAGATAATTATACTCGTGCATAATTTTTAATTATTATATGAAATGTTTTTATTTGATTATTTTGATTATTTTGTGTAATTGAGTTTTAAACTCGTTTCTTTTTTCTTTTTTCTAATTCGGGGACATTTTTGGTACTAAGAAAACAGAAAAAGGAAACACTAATTCGAGGGACCAAATTTGAGAAAAAAAGGAAATATGAGAGTCTCAATATGAGAAGTTTGAAATTTAGGTGTCTCCAAATGATTGATTATTCCTAAATTTGGATCCTATTGTGAAATTATACTTTTAACAAAATATCAGACATGCTCTATAGATCATTCTGTGTTAATTCTGTACAAGAATTCTGTATAACAACTACTATTACAACTACTATATATGCTTCGAGTAGACCTTCATCGTCCCTAAACGGCTAAACCCATCTTTTCGTCGACTTCTCCAAGTCCCGGACCTTAGGGGGTGTCCTCGCATTGCTATTCACATTTCCATCTGCAAGTACACAAAATGTTTGGGTCATAATTTAAACTTGACATCAAATGGAGTTCCGTTCGAAGCTTTTAAGCACTCACGAGGATCTGTCGAAACCCCTCCGAGCCAAGATATTCTAGAACCTTCTGGTATACCGGTTAACGACTGCCTCCTCAAAGCCCTTGCGTTGGAAGAAGTCAGAGGAGATTTTGTTTCAGTTGGTTTTTGCTGGCTCCTGCTAATTATCATAGTAATACATAAAGAGGTCAATTAAAATAAAAAATAAATCTTGAGGGTGTATTCCTAATTCAGCAAGAGTATCGGGTCTTTTTTTGAATTAACCATAATCTATGTGACAACTGACAATGCAAGAAGAAATCATGAAACTTTGAAGTAAATAGAAAAATGACCCGGACGTTTAGCTTAATTACAAACAGCTCTATAAACCTTTCAAATTTACCCTATATATGTGTATATGTCTATCAGCCTAGGCAGAAAGAAATCATAAAGAACACAGAGGAAACAAAATTTTGCCTACCTTTTCTCGAAATCATAAAGAACACAGAGGAAACAAAATTTTGCCTACCTTTTCTCGGAGCCATTAATCAGTTTCCCGATAGCCCGGAGTGATTTACTAAACTGGGAACCCCCTTTTCCTTGAGTCGAGCAAGGCGTCTGGTTTTCCGAACTAATTTTATGGTCATTTTGATGCACGCTTCGAATATCACTCTTTGGTTTCAAATAAGGTGATGGAGGGGCAACAAGCTTCATGGTCGCCGTGTCGATTCTCACAATAGGGCTTTTAGTTTTAGTAGTGGAGAAACTTAACGAGCTCAGTGGAGCCCTCTGATTGTTAGATAGGCCTGGCGACTTAACAGAGTTCACATCTTTAGCCTGGCCGAGATCCTGCAAGCATCTGAGTTCTTCGGGATCTACCGTGTGCCTGTGGGCATTTCTCGGCCCTTCCAGGCTCAATCTTCGGGAGCGAGTTGTCGTGGGTGGGGTTTTGGCCCCCTTTTTACTATCATCATTTTCGATGCTTAGCCTTTTGGGCTGTGGTGGGGTCAGCATGGAGGCCATCTGTTTGGGTTTGATGGAAGGGATTTTCGCCACAGTGGTGGTGCCACTTTCGACGCTTAACCTTCTTATCGACCGTGGAGGTGTAATTTCTGATTCCTTGAATCTTTTCATCGGAGGTGTCGTGATTACACGGTTAGCCAACGCCGTTTTTAGGCTCTCTACCTGTAAAAATAAAACGAAGCTAAATATTTAATTTCATCACGCTAACAAAATGTGAAAAATCATGTTTTCAAAATCGTTACTAATCCCAGAAAACTGACACATATTCAGTTATATATCCCCAGCCAAAGGTTTAATACATGTAATTATTTGAACTACCTGTGCTCTGAGCTTCAACACCTCAGAGCTCTCCTTATTTGCACGGGCTTGACCGAGTTCCACGGTCGATACCTTCTGAGCAAATTTCAAAGTACCCATCGTCTCCTCAAAAGAATCTCCCTCTGGGCCTACATGAGCAAACATCAATGTTTTCGCATTTCCTCCTGCCCAAAAGGAAAGAGAAAAAAACATCCACTATACTGTGTCAACAGATTAATAAAGATTCTTGAGAAAATAAGTAGACCGTAGTTACCTAAAGAGTTCTGGAGAAGTAAAGTGAGCTTGCTATTTCGGTATGGAATATGAGCGTTCTTGTTGGCCAGGGCCGTCATAACATCTACCAAACAAGACAGAGATTTGTTTATATACTGTGCTTCCCTAAGTCCGTCTCCAGTCACTTCCGACTTATCCACACGTTCACTGCCTGCTAAATCCACCAAATGGAGACAGCTGTGAATCACGCTCCCGGAAGCATCTTTCCCACGTACATGGACAGACAGTACACTGCATCCCAAAAATAATTTAGTGTCGAGATAACAAATGATAGTGTGTTAAAAAAGCTACCGATGTTAAGAAACTTGAAATTTTAACCTGTGTGAACGGCTGCTCCTGATATTTACTGCAGTTGAGCTGACCGCACGGTTGACTTCTCCAAGCTTCATTAAATTGATGACATCATCAGCGGAGTTGACCGGAAGAAGTGTGGCATCTGGGAGAGCCAGGCTGGCGTCAGTTACACAACTGCGGATCTCTAATTTATTTAGAAGTTAAAGATGCCAAACTCTTTTCTAACAAGTATTAGAGAAGAAAAAAGGGGGTTGAGTGTTTATTGATTCTTAAAACGAGCTTCCAATAATGATGTGTAAATGTTGAAGGTGGTTTGAATGCCAAAGGATATTTTTTAGTGCCCGATTCCTCGGCAAGAAGGTCATGAACTTGCTCATTATATATCTCAACCATCTGCACTTGAATATCATACTTTGTGATGTCCTTTCTATGGTCCGACAGTTCAAAGAGATCTTTAAGAGCCAAGTAACTGATCCCCAACTCCTTGTCCGACCCACCCGAAGGACCGTACTGTCAAGAGCAAAAGTGATGATTGGGCATTTGTTTTTGGGAAATACCATATAAATATAATGAGGAAAAAAGTTAATCACCATAGTATGTGTTTTGCCGGATCCGGTTTGACCGTAAGCGAATATGCAAACATTGTAACCATCCATTACGGATCTAACAAGAGGCCTCGTATCTCTAAACACCTCGTCTGAAAATATCAAAGAGAAAACTTTAAGACCAGACACAAACACACACGAGGCCTCTTGAGTAGAAATAGAGAGGTCAATTAAATACCTTGAGTAGCAGTTGGACCATACACATGATTAAATTGGAATGCTTTTTTTCCATCTTTAACAGGTTTCGGGTCAACGACCACCAGAGACCCATCTTCTCCGATCAAATCAATAACATTTTTCAATTCGGAATTAGTGGCTGGTCTAATCCTGCAGTAAACTCGAATATTTCCTGGAATAAAAAAAATAGCCGTATCATTAAATCCTGCAGTAAACTCGAATATTTTTAATAAACTTTCTATAGAATTCTATTGTTTTCTCACATTATTGAAAATTAGGTAAAAAGATTACGTGCAAACAACATAATCAAGACAAAAATAGACAACTTAACAAAACCATCGATCTCTTATTAGGTTATGACAAAAAACGACTTAATTTTTAACTAACCTTTAAGATCCTGAACCATGTTGTAAAGACTCCTATTCTCTTGAACAGCCTTGTTATAACCCAGAGCAGCATCGGACATCTCTATCACTTGATCTCCTGAAACCAATCAAACAATGAACGTCAAAAAAACCCGATGGTTTTGATTCATTTTGTTACATAGCATAACATATAATGAAAATACAAAGTTAAAAAAACTACCTAGTTGTTTCAAGTCGCTTTGAAACTGTGACTGCATGCTCTCAACCTCTTGCTTTGCACTTGATAACAACACTTTAATACTCTACAACCAAAAATTGAAAGTCGTTCAATTAAATGAATATCAAATTATGATATCAACTTAAATAAATATGCCAAGATCATCTTACGGAAAGTTCTTTTTCTTGCTGCTCGACTAGACTCCAGTGGTTGCAGTTACCTTTCCTCAAGCAAGTTCTGCAACACTATTGACCACAAAAAGGTAAAAATTAGGAAAACTGAAAAATGTGTAAGTGAGCCCAAGCAAATACAAATGAAGTGTAATTATAGTCTATAGACATTGGTTTTGTAGGAAGGAGTTAAATAAAATTGAACAATTTTCTGTCTATGTTGTTAAGAACATTACCTTGCGGTTTTCCAGATTCGATAATTCTGTGACGGGTGTACAATCTAAAGAATGCATGGCCATGCAACTTCTTTCTTTCAAATAATCCAAAATACCCGATTTCATCTGTTTTTGGATACAATACATTAGATGCAGCTGTCACCAATCTAAATGTCAACTTATATAGAGGTAGTTTTATGGATTCTGAGCATGAACCATTTTTTCCAACAACTCAAAATTTACTGCCAACGAGTCTACTATAATGGCAAGCAACAAAATGTCCATTATAACGATAAATGAATATATACATATATTGTTAAATAGAATAAAGTTAACTGAATAAACTTAATGTAGAAACTTTATATGAGTAATGACTGACCTCCGGAAAGTTTTTTCGAAATTGTTCTTCCAAGCAACTCGACAGAATCTTGCTCAAGAAATTCACTGAATCCTATTCAGACGGGAAAACACAAAGCAAATTTTGGGTATAATTGTATTACGAAAACAAAGATACTAAACTAAGAAGCTACACACACCTCACAATGGTCATTGCCCATGTTCTCCTTTGAGTCAACTACATGTTGAGCGAGTGCTCTGACAAGTGTGTCTGCATAATAAATTAGGCAACAGTCGCGGAAATTTATTAACATTTCTAAAACTGAACAAGAAAAATCTCAACTTACAGCGCAGTAAAACATTTAGCAGCATAGTTTTTGTAAAATCGTATTCAGACAATAGCTATTTTTCAATGATTACCTTCAAATTTCTTGATATCGCTCTCAGCTGGCATTATCGGTTGGTTGGTGCCTCTCGACATGTCCAATTTCCTGGCACTATCACAGCTGTTGATTCTACCAGATGAGTGCACAACAATCGGCGATCTGGGTGGTTTGTAAATCCCGTTGCCACCTGTCATTTGCTTCCATTCATGGTAATCCTTTAGAGCCAAAATGCAATTGGCAACTTTAGTCGATGACCCCTCTTCCAAATTTTCCTAAAGCACACAACATAAAACCGCTGATCTAAATAATCTCGGTACTACTTCACTACGCATATTTATCAACTCAAGCAAAAGGGAGAAACCTTTTTTTATACATTCATACCCTTTCGAAAACAGAGGCCTCGAAATTAGGAAGCTTCAGTTCCCCAACGGCCCTTAGAAAGTTCCGGACATTTTCAAAGTACTGATAAGCTGGCAACGGCTGGGAGTCCCATAAGAGTGACGGTGAAGGCGACGCAGTCTCTATAACCTAATAATATTATCGGAAACCGAAATGTTTCAAGATGTAAAACTCAGGACAATCGCAGAAATTAGCATTAGTACCTTCGGCACTGAACCTGGTTGGATTTTGTTGATCACATTGCACAGGACTAATCCATTTCTCAAGCAAGAAATGAACTCCTTTTCGGACGGCTGGCTCGGTATTCCGAGCGGGCCGACGAGATGATCGAGCCAATCGAAAGCTTGATATCTTCTCAAAGCTATTGAGTTAAATTGATAATAAATAAATAAATAGTTCGATCATCACTTTGACAAAATGAATAAACCTCATTCAAAATTTCGCACGAACACACACACACACACACAGAATAAACCTCATTCAAAATTTCACACGAACACACACACACACACACAGAGAATCGGAGTAATAATTACCTGCTTCTTCAGCCTTTCTGGAAGCCAAATTCATCTCCCCCGCTCGCCCACTCCTCGTTAAATCCTCCATTAAAAACTGCATTACATCACATTTACAACGAATTAAAAAATATATATATAATGGAATTTAAAAAAAAAATCACCTCTTCGAGAGAGAAAAACGCGAAACTGATAATGAGTTTCTGTCGATCAAAAAAATTGGGGAAAAAACAGTTGAGGTGAGTGAAGAATTTTGACTGAGTTTAATCAGTTAATAAAATAACCCTTAGCTCGCATTATTTATTTATTTATTTATTTATTTATTTATTTTTAGGTTCCGAAATCCCAAACCTGAGGCTCCACGATCGTAACGGTACTCGCACAGTCGCACAATTTGAATTGAGTTTGGTGGGGAAGAGGATCGATCTGGGCCGTCGATTTATATTAGCTAATAGACGATGGGCTTTGGGCTGTATTTTCTGAGATGGGCCGTTACACAAGGGCCGACCAATCCAATTGTGGATCGGAGATTCGGTCATTCGGAGTAGTAGTAAAAAACAAAACAAAATCTAGCTAATTTTAATTTATTTAATAAAATAAAATAAATTGTAGGTGTGTTTATTAAAGATAAAGATGTTAAATTACTGAACATTTAATATTAAGATGTTGTTGATTTATATATTTAGTAATTAAGTATTTTAATGTATATCCACATAAATCAGGATATATATACAAAAATGAATAATATAAATATATATATATATTTTAAAGTTGAGATAAAAAAAAAAAACATTGCAAATTATAAAATGATTGAAAATTATAATTATTTACCAGGTATATTTTAATAGTATGTGGTATGATTTAGATATGAGTTTTTGTATTTAATAATCTTATAAGTTTTGCTTATTTATATAAAATTTTCTATAAGCAAATTTCCAAAGAAAGAATATTATAAACACCAAGTATAATTCATGAGGATTCCATATTTGCAAATAATTAGTTCGGCCATTTCTAACTTTTTTTCAAATCAAGAAACTTAGAGAGGAAGTCTGCAAAATAAAATTTGCAAATCATTTATTGCTATCTCCATAAATATGTGTAAAGGTAGTTGCAACTTAATTGTATCAAATGGCATCTTCACACATCATTGATGTGTGAAGTGTGAAGTTTTTATTATGAAAAATTAGTCGATTTGAGTTGATGTATTCTTCAACTTATAGTCGGATTAGAATCATGTTTAAAAAAAACGCATACTTAAAATTTAGGCCGTGTGCATAACTCTAATAGTAAATTTTCAATCAAGCTTTAATATATATTTTTTTTCATATGATAATTATAATTTTGTTACATGTTATCAATTTAGGAATAACATTGCACACACTTTCTAGGTCACAATATGGTTTTAAATTTTCCAAAAACTGCATTCCATATTTCCTTGCCAAGTTTTTTCACCTTTGCCTTCATTATAATTTAGAGACACTAAGAAAGGAAATGATACACACACCAAGTATTATTTGCATGTAATATCAAATATAGAAAGCCTCTACCCAATGGCTATGTACCAAATTAGGGTTTTCCAATCCCATCATTAGTTATCCTCTTTTCTACTTTTTCTCACATTTTCCTTCACTAGCCACAATGAGAAATTTACTTTTAACTACCCAAATATTGCAAATGCACCCATTATATTTTCCCCCATTTATATATATTTCACTTATAAAATTATACAAAAATTGAGAAATAATTGAATTGCTCGTGATTATATCGAGAGTATTAAATAATTGTGTTACTGATATAGATTTCAGACTTGACTGAATTCACTAACACGTGTTATGTGTGCGGATATCAACTATGAGCCGTACAATGTTACTGACAACCGAAAACGTTAGTGTAATTTATGTTTTATATAATAAGCAATCTACGAGTAAAAATTTTAAAAAAATAAGAAAAAAATCATATGAAATTTGTGCGATACTAAATTAATGAGCCAGTAGTATCCGTTACGAATACTACTTGCCACTTTCGATTTTGGTTCTGTCGACAAAAAAGGAAAATGGTTAAAACCACCCTAAAATGATACGATTCAAAGTTGGCAATTGCCATCGCCATAAGGTAAATCGACCTTACCACATGTGGTAAATATTTCTACACATAGTAAACCAATCGCACACCTTTCATATTTTCTTTTTTCCAATTTTCACAACCTTTTTGCCCTACCTCCCCACCAATAAAATAATAATAATTAAAAAATAAAATTAAACAATACTCGCATAGAATTATATATATAGAAATATAGTATTGTTTAACCAATAAATAAACATTTTTTTATAAATTAAACAATAAAATTGTATATATAGTATTCTATAAATAAACAATTTTTTATTTTGAAATATAGAATCGTATATATAGTAAGCATTATTATTTTATTTTATTTAAATTCACCGATATTAATATATTTTCTATTTCTGTATTTAGGAAAAATGTATTTATAAATTTATCCCTGTATATATATATCTATCTCTATATATAATTTTCATATCAGAGAAAAGAGAAAATTACAAATTAAAATAAAAAGATGGGGAGAGGCAAAATAGAGATAAAAAAAATCGAGAATGTCAACAGTCGTCAAGTGACGTTTTCGAAGAGGCGCGGCGGGTTGATGAAGAAGGCGAAGGAGTTGGCCGTGCTGTGCGATGCTCAGGTCGCCGTAATAATCTTTTCCGGCACAGGAAAACTCTACGAATTCGCGAGTTCACGGTGATTTTTATTTAATTAATTAATTCATTAATTAATCTTTTTTTGCTGTGTTTTTTTCGTTGATTTAGATTTGATTTTTACCAGATTTTCTGGTCTCTGCAATTGGGCTTTTTGATCTTTTTTATTGGACAGGATACTAAAAGCCCATATTTATTGGGCCAGGTTGGGCTTAGCCTTTTTTATTAGAGCCCAAATTTGTTAAGTTCAAACTGATTTAATGTTTGTGAATGAAATGTGAATTTGTGAAGATTCTGGTATGAACAAATACACTTGCTGATTTGTAAATGTTGAGGATTATTTCGCTATGAATGTGGAGAATTATTTCGTATTTTCTTTCAAGTAGATACGAATAGTGTCCTACAATGGCTTTTATCGATTATAGACAAAACGTAAGAAGTCGTAAATGTGGAGTATATTCTAATTTAGACTTTAAAATTTCTATATTTAGTAACATTGAATTATTTTCAAATGAATTTGAAAATCTAAATTAAATCATTTCTATAAAGTATAAATCGATTTATTTTTTTCGCGATTTCTTGTAGCATGGAGCAAATTCTGTCGAGGTACAACCAGAGCCATATTGAAAGCCCTCAGCTAGCAACTATTGAGCATGCTGCAGCAACTCAGGTATACATATAGTTTTGTTATGAAATTTTATAGTTCAAAGTATTGAGAATTTTCGAGTGCTTACATTTAATTTCATGTTATGTACGTCTTCTGCTACAAAGAACGAATCAGCTGATCAAATAAACGCTCTGAAGGACGAAATCGAAAGGCTTCAGTCTATGCACCGGTAACATTTCTTAAGAACACAAATTTTTGACAGTTGTGTCAGTGTCTAATTTATCCCAAGTTTTGATTGATTAAATAAATTAGGCCCGTCTAACAAAAATCGACCCGTTAGTCAGCGTAGTTTTGATATTTATTGACTTTTTTTTTCATGTTAAGGCGAATGTTGGGCAAGGATTTGGAAGGGCTAACATATAGTGAACTGCACAGCTTGGAGCAACATCTTACTGATGGAGTACTCTCTGTCAAGGATAGAAAGGTAATTTCAAATCACTATTTAGGAATTGTATGGTTGTATGATCGATCGATAAACAAACCCGAAAGTTACATTTTACGAAACAAATTTCAGGAGAAAGTACTGTTGGAGCAGCTGGAAAAATCAAAACTGCAGGTTTTCTAATTTATTTATTTTTCAATTTAATTATTGGTCAACATATCGAATCGAAGTCAAAATTATTTGAATTTATGGATAGGAAACGAAAGTCGTGCAGCAAAATGAAGCACTGCTGGAAAAGGTAATTGTCGTTGTATATATATGTGCAACATTGTAGAAATGAACTAAGATGAAACGAGAAAAAAAATCGCAGATTGAGGAGCTTCGACACCACGCGAGGCTGAGTAGTAGCGAGAATCGTCTGCTTATCACCAAGGAATCTTGCATAAGTTCAAGTGGCATGTCGGAGAAAGAAGGGACTTCTGATACTTCCTTGCGATTAGGGTGAGTCGAGATTTGAACAGTACGTTTTATACGTATAGCTGTCTTATATGATGTCTTACACTGTGTTTTTACAGATTTTCGTCTGTTGATCTTGGTGGGAAGAGAAAAATAGCGAAAATCGAACTGATTGAAGACCGCAAGAACAACATGATAGTCGATTGAAGGCTGCTGCATTTACATTTTTAAATCAAATTTTCGTGTTTTTTTTAATCGTTATTATAATTAAACTGGATTGATTTTGTGATCAAAGATTTGTACCAATGTTATACTCAAAATGTGGACTTACAAATGTATTTTTATTCACTTTTTAATTTCATTAATAGATTTTTATTTACTCAAAACTTAATAATATTTCAATTAAAATTTGTTCCACCCGAAATTAGAATCTTCCGTCGCCGAAAAATTACACTCACAAGATTTTATCACTCGCTATGCCCCTGTGGTGAAACTTGTTGACTTTCTTGCACGTATTTTCTACTCGAACACATCACTCGATTTATATCTTATTCGATCAAAGAGGACAATCAACCCAGGTCAATAAAACACAACATGTAGAGCTTCTAGAAACTAGAAACTTCTATGAATGACAACAATATCACATTAATCATTTATTTTAAGCTGTTTACATATTATAAAATTGCCTTTTATTTTTCTAACCCAATGTGAATAGATTTAATCAACTTGTATCACTTTCGACGCAGACAAATACATACAAACAAAAAGAAAATCCCCCAAAAGTCAACAAAAGTGACTTAATCAAAAGAAAGTCAAACCCAAATTTCGTGCGGATAACGCACGTTACATGTATGATGTATCGCACTTACGTGTAGTACGAGCTCCTCGAAGCTTCCAAATGTTCGGTAAAACAATCGAGACGAGTAAAACGAATTTTGTACACGTACGCGCGTGCACGTAACGTGCAATTAGTAACTACAAAGCTTGTTTGTTAGAGACAAAATTAAGATTGATTAACATAGAATTCTCATGAACAGTGGGCCAGTCGTGTTGGGTTTCTATTGTTGGGGTTGGGAGTTTCTAACTGCCCTTCTTCTCTTCTCTTCTCTCATATTCTCCCTTTGATTTTCCATTTTTTTTGTATCGAACTTTTTCTTCTTTTTTTATCGACAATCGATCAACATGGAGACGTCGTCGTCCGACGATAAAAAACCGATAAAACTCGTGCCCCCTCTGCCGCCGCCGCCTCCGCCGCCGCCGCCGTCACCGTCGCCTTTCTTGGTGAAAACGTACAAGCTCGTGGAGGATCCGGCGACGGACGAGGTGGTGTCGTGGAACGAGGGCGGGAACGGGTTCGTCGTGTGGCGGCCGGACGAGTTCGCCGGAGATTTGCTGCCGACGTTATTCAAGCACAACAACTTCTCCAGCTTCGTTAGGCAACTCAACACTTACGTAAGTTTTTTTATTTTTGTTTTTTCATTTATTTTTAAAAAAATAAAATTGAATTAATTTTGGAAAGGAAAAATGAAATTTTCAAGAGTTTAATTAATGTCGGTGGTTGTAAATTTAATTGTCACCAAGAAACGTTAATCATGCGCTATGGGTGACCTATCATGGTCTAATTTAGATCCTTTTATTTTTTTTATCAAAAAGAATAAAATATAATTAAAAGATATTAATAACACATTTATTTCTTTTGGCCAATTATAGAGATAAGAACTAATAAGTTACTACTAATGTTAATATTAAAAAAATTGTGTCAAAATTTGAAATAAAATTAATACTCGCTCTGTCTCGAAACAATTGTCTTTTTATTTCTCTAGGGATTTCGTAAAGTTGCAACAACCCGATGGGAGTTCAACAACGAGATGTTCCGTAGGGGCGAAATGGACAAATTATGCGAGATTCGTCGTAGGAGGTCGTGCTCCAACAAGCCACGTCGACCTAATAAGGTACGAATTCAAACTGCTTTGGCGGCTCCAAAAGACCCTTCATCGGGCGACGATGATCGAAGATCATCGTCGACCTCATCCTCCTCAGAGCTCACGACTCTCGTTGGTGAGAACAAGAGGCTCAAGCAAGAGAATGGAATCTTGAATTCTGAGCTCGCGCTCATGAAGAAGAAAAGCAAGGAACTTCTCGACTTGGTAGCAATGCACAAAGAAGAAGCGATCGATGAAAAAGATGAGAAAAACGAAGGGCCTAAGCTTTTCGGTGTGAGGTTGGAGGTTGAGGGGGGTAATATGGAGAATAATAGGAATAGTGTGGGGGGTAGAGTAATTATTGATATGTCTCAGTCGTGCAAGTAATCATTAATTTTAATTTATCGGGGTAGGATTTGGTACATTGAAACAATTGGGGGGGGGGGGCTGTTTGAAAATATATGGAAATATTTTGCAAAAAAAAAATGTTGGCAAGTAGTGCAAGAGAGCTGTGAAGAGACAGTTCATCATAAGTTGTATACATACATGTATTGTGATTTGTAAGAGAAAATTGTTTGTTTAGTTTTGGCTTTACCCCTAAAAATTTAACGAGAACTTCGATCTAATTGAAATTTAAAGTATACGAGTGTCTCGACAGATCGAATTCAACGGTAATCTCGAATTTCAGATTGAAGAAAACAGAAATACTGCAGTAATTTTTGGATAGTTCACATGAGTGATTATAGTATTTCATTCACATGTGTGTGATTAGCAAATAATTTGTCTCATTCATCTTTGCCTGGTGGGCTTTGATACGGCCCAATAAATTGACCCATGCCCACATCCTCAGGCCCATTTCCAAGCCCAACTTGCACTAGAAAAAGGCCCAAGCCTGGTAGTGGAATTGGATCACTCGATATCTTTGAATAGAGGAACTGAGGAAGAACACAATGAGAAAACAAAAATGCAGGAAATCTTTTCGTTTCTCAGTTGGATTTTTTTTCACTATTTTTTCTTAGAATCGTATGTTCACTATTTGGTCGCGTGATTCCGTAAAAAGTCTTGTTGAAATGTACACAAAAATTCCAACTCCGAATGAAAAATCGACAAAAACGAGTTCAAAGGCATTTTGGTAATTTCCAGGAAATTTGAATTTCTCGCAGATACAAAACGGCGTCGTTTTGTAGCATATTTGGCAGCGGGTGTACGGGTCTAAGGCGAGTAGAACCCAATATGAAGCGCTCCTAACTAAAAATGTATGGTGTACTTATAATTAATTATGTATATATGTTCTGTCTTCTTATATATAGTATATATATATAGGTGTATCACTTCGAATATTCAAATATACATTAAAATAATAAAAAATAAAATAAACAATATATTTTGTTGTATTTTTTTATAAAAAATATTTAAAAAATTCAATTATAAATTTTAAACTAAAAGGCATTTTGGTAATTTTCAGGAAATTTGAATTTCCCGCAGATACAAAAACGGCGTCGTTTTGTAGCATATTTGGCAGAGGGTGTACGGGTCTAGGGCGAGTGATTTCTCACTCGATTCTTCACCAAAATGGATGATTCTTGCGTGGTTGTGGTCCCTGCCAGCTCATCTACAAGAGGCACATGGAATTGATTCGATTGATCGCACGGTTGTGATTTGCGAGTCAGTTGCAGGTCGACGGCCAAGATGATGAAATCGATTTTGTGCATTTCCATTTTAGTATATAATCGCGTGTGTTAGCGATGATATGCAACAAGTGAGCTAGGGAGAACGTTGTGTAATCGTTCATTTGCTTCGTATAATCTCATAACCACCCTCCCCTCCACCGTGCACGTAGGTTGCCTTCCCGGTGGCCGAAGCACGTAAAATCTTCGTGTTCTTTACGTTTTTGTAGTGGGTGTGTGTTCTATATACTCCATACAAACTTCGTGTGAGGTGAGTTTGAGAGTTAATCATATCGATCGTGGATTTCTTTTTTAGCTCGATTTTTCTGCTTCTGTTTTTTAGATCGATTCTCGCCGGAGCTCGCGATGTTTCCGGCTTGATTCTCAACAAGTGGCGCAGTCTGTGGGAAGGCGAATCATCGAGCATGAAGAGTGGATCTTCTAAGTTCGAGGTGGAGAAGTTCACGGGCAAAAATGATTTCAGTTTGTGGAAGATCAAGGTGCGGGCTGTGTTGGTTCAACATGGTTTGATTTCAGCTCTCACACCTCCAGAAATTGTTGCTGAGAGAAGGGGGAGAGCCAGAGAAGGTTCAACTTCTGGATCCATTGATGATGATGCAGATCTGGAGGATATCTCCATGAGGGCACACAGTGTCATCATTCTCAGCCTTGGTGATAAGGTTTTGAGAGAGGTATGTAAGGAACCTACTGCATACAGTTTATGGAAGAAGTTAAATTCATTGTATATGACAAAATCTTTGGCAAATAGATTATACATGAAATAGAAATTCTACTCGTTTAAGATGGTGACTGATAGGCCAGTTTTGGATCAAATGGATGAGTTCATTAACATTCTAGATGATTTGGAGAATATTGATAAAAAATTGGATGATGAGGACCAAGCTCTGTTGTTGAGTTCTCTGCCATCAGTTTTTGATCAATTTATGGATGTCATGATATATGGCAGAGAGCATGCCTTGACCCTTGATGAAGTGCAAATTTCATTGAGGAGCAAAGAGCTGCACAAGAAAGAATCATCTAAGAAGGATCATTCAAACTCACGTGAGGGTTTGATCATCACTGGAAAGAAGCACCATAAGAAGAAGCCATCACAGGGGAAGCCAAATGCAGGTGGAGGTGGAGCTTCTACTTCTGGAGAAAGTAGGAAATGCTACCACTGCAAGAAGGCATGCCACCTCAAGAAAAACTGCTATGCATGGAAGAAATTGCAGTAGATTCGACCTACTCCACATCAAGCTGATGTCATAGTTGGAGATGAAAACTGTGATGATGCTGAAGTGTTAAATGTGACTTTGAGTGGTAAAGACACTGAGTAGATACTTGATTCAGGGTGTACTTTCCATATGAGTACAAGAAGGGAGTGGTTTGAGCAGTTTGAGGACACAAATGGTGGATGTGTGGTATTGGGAAACAATATCACATGCAGAGTTCAAGGTATTGGCTCAGTGATGTTGAAACTTGTTGGCGAGGACGTCAATCGTCAAGGGTGCACTCAAGCGCGGGGATCGGTCGGTGTTGAGCCTTCGTTAGACCATGAGTGATAGTAAAACAGAGATCCTCGAGTTCGACGGCAAGGGCTGCGACGGCTTAAGGCGGCGATGTCGGCGTCGCGACGGCTGCGACCTCAACGGCGAATTCGCGAGCATACTGGCGACGGGAAGGCATCGTTTCGGCTCTGATACCAACTGACGCATGGAAGCAATAACACTAAATTAAGACTCGTTGATTCCGCAAAATACCGAGAATTAACAAATAATCAAATTCGTTGATTCTTACGAATACCGAAAATTAATAAAAAACGAGAATACTCTCTTTTTATTTCATCATAAAGAACTACCGAATAAATGAAAATACTAGACATATAAATAGTAGTAAACCTTAATAAAATAAAATAAAATAAATTAAATAACTTGAACAATAAAAAACAATCTTTGCCTTATTTAAATGTATATTTGCATCAAATATGTGCAAAATATTTGAATATGCATTTTTAATTATTTATTTATTAATTTAAATGAGTATTGTGTTACATTAGAAATTGATAATTTAGTCATCAACTTGTTACAATTTTTAACTCTTTATTCGTATGTATGTTTAGGCTTTAGCTCAACGAGATGTAAAAATACTACTCTCTTCCACCCAAAACAATAGTCACATGTGGTCAAAGTTGACTTTTTTCGTCCGTTCAATACATATGATAAATATGATAAATAGTGTACAAAAATTATGAAAAAAATACTAAAATAAATATATTTTATTTTAGTATTTTTTTCATAATTTTTGTACACTATTTATCATATGTATTGAACGGACGAAAAAAGTCAACGTTCACATGTGACTATTGCTCTGGTGGGAGGGAGTATTTTTTTTCTTCTGAATAAATCAAGTAAATTATCAATCGAGTTCATGGTACAATTCTAAACAATGACTAAATTTGTCAATTAATATCAAGTATTTAGATGAAAATGTTAAACCATTTATACACTTGTTACCTAATTCTAATAAAAAAAAGTAAAATGTTAGAGCATCTCCAATGGTGAGGTAGAAGTCTAGGTGTATTTCTACCTCTCACCCAAAAATGCGGTAGAAGCCATTAGAGATGTGTTAAGGTTAGGAGTTCTTAAAACATCTGGGGTAGAAAAACTTCTACCCGGGTAGAGGTAAATATATTATTATTTTATTATTATTATTTATCATTATTAATTTATTATTATTATTTAATATTATTAATTAACAAAATTAATACTGCAATTGTAATTTTTAACGTAAAGGATCATTATTTATTTTATATAAAAATTATTTAAAATTAAGAATTTTAAATTATATATAATTTTAACTTATTTTTTATTTTTAACAAATTATTCTATTTTATATAAAAATTAATAAAAAATAAAAAAATTCAAATAGTTAAATTTTTAGATGGTAAAAATTATTTATATAAAAATTAATTAAAAATTAGAATTTTGAATATATAAAAATTATTTAAAATTAAAAATATTGAAATAGATTAAATTTTGACTTGTTTTTTATTTTAACTAATTATTTTATTTATATAAAAATTAATATAAAATAAAAAAATTTAAATAGTTAAATTTTTTGCGTTAAAATTATTTATATAAAAATTAATTAAAAATAAGAATTTTGAAATAATTAAATTTTTAGCGTTAGAAACTATTTTTTATTTTATATAAAATTTAATTAAAAATAAAAATTTTGAAATACTTAAAATTTTAAAATTAATATATCTTTGATTTATTTCTATAATTATATTAAATAAAAAATAAAAAAATAAGTTAGTGGTGGGACTTTTGTAGGTAGAACCATTGTACGAGGTAGAAGTTTTTTTATGTAGAAGTAGAAAAAGTATGAGTTGGCGCATATGTGGCCTACTCCTCACCCAAAAGTTAAAACTACCACTGGAGAAGTAGAAGTGGTCCATATGTGGCCTACTTTTAGAGCATCTTCAATGGAGAAGTAGAAGTCTACGTGTACTTTTACCAATTACCCAAAAAATTGATAAATACCATTATGAAGATGATGATGTGGCATGGGTGAGGAGTTTGAGATAGAAGTATTTCTACTCGAGTAGAAGTAAAAAACGTGGGGATTTTATTATTATTTTCATAATAAAATAATGATTAGAATATTAAATATAATATAAATAATTTGAAAGTGGGCTTATTTGTGAGTGAGGTAGAAGTTTTTAAGGTAGATATTAATAATTTTTAACGTGGCATATCTTTCTACTTCAAAACTTCTAACTTGCATCGGAGATGCTCTTAGGCTTGATTAGGAGAATTCATATTTAGATAGGATAAATACCAAAACATCATTGTGTTTTAATGAGGAAAAACATGGATTAATTTTATAAATTAGAAATGCATAGAAATTGATTAATTAGGAATATTATTAATTACTACAAAAAAGTTGATTTTATTTTTCATGCACCACATAAATAAAGACATTAAATAAAAAAAAAAAAGGCAAAACGGGTCTAATCTCGTGTAGACCCGTTTCCCATTAGACAACGGGTCGACTCATCAGCTGCCACTGAAATGTGTGGTGCTGTTCACAACGGTTTTAGTCTTTCATGGTTAACTTTATTCAGAAACCCGATAATTATATGATAGTCGAATAGGGATCCAAGGCAAATAACATAAGTGGTCCATGGAAAGCATATCACTACCTTCTCATGCATAATGTCTTCTTCTCGTCTGGACCACGAAAAACCGTACTGGTTAGATTAGATATGTGCTAGCTTAGTGCCGGTGGGGTCTAACTAAAATCGAAATATAACAGTGAAATTCTTGGGATTGTTCATATATATAATAAGCATAACGATTAATTTTCAATACATCTCAGTATCTCACACCACTCAGCAAGTTCAATTCTAACAAGGAGGTAGTGTAATCCTGTTTAGGAGCCACATAATTTGTATTACAAACAATAGAAATAGAGAATAAAAACCCCTCAGAAAGTAAAGTTTTATCTGGAATGCTCAGAAATGATAGTAGACAGAGAAGGCTTGAACATATGTTCCCTAAGTGTTTCTATAAAAGCAAAAGCGTTGATGCTGAAACAGAGGAATGAAAGGGACCATTACCAATCAACATTTTAGAATGTATAAGAGCAAGAAAGATCATAAGATTAGATAAAGGGCCAACAGTGCAAAGAACATCACACATCAAATCCCATAAAAGTTCAAAATAAAAGAACGAAAATCCTTCAAACATATGAAACAATCACCAGCTTCACTGCAACTTGATACATTCGAGATTGTCCGAAACCGTTCTCATCTTCGGCCTCATCTCCGGGTCCCGTTCCGTGCAGCTAAGCGCGACGTGAAACGTCGCCACCACTTGCCTCTTCGCCACCATCCACGATGTCCTGCGCTCTTGCTCACTCTTCTCTCGCTCTCGCTCTTGCTCTATGTCCTGCGCTTTTGCTCACTCTTCTCTCGCTCTTGCTCTGAACTTCTTTCTCCTTCCTCTTTCCAGCATCATCCACCTTTTTTATTCCAAGCATTTTTTTTAGTTTTTTATCTTCCCTCCTCATCAAACGAGGGACGTCGTAAGTCGAATCATCTGAAATTCTAATCACCACAACAAAACATTTTTTTTACATTTAAAGAAAATCAAATAAATTTAAAACACATAAATGAATAGAAAAAACCTACTCTTCATCGCTAGAAGGAACAACAACAGCAGCATTGCGCCCAGTCTCATGCTCGACGTACCCCTTTTTCTTCTGTGACGCAAGATAAGGATCAAGTAAAGGGAAGGGGTTATCTTTTGTGCAGCCATCTTGTTCACCTCCAAACCAATTTGGAATCTGGCAATTAAATACAAATTAGCATCTGCCGTAAACTTAAGGAACAATAAAAGATCCAAGATCAATTAGACCAAACAGAATATGATATAGTTAAATGCAATCAGAAAACTAGAATTCATACAGAGATCTGTTGAGACGAAGAAAGAAAAGAAAAAAAATATAATGATGATGTATTAATACGGATGGCACATGATGTTAATGTTATAAAACTGCTCCGACTAGTATAAGCTACTACAAAATAATAAATCCTTGCCTCATCATCTTATTGATCTATCTATGTCATGCATTAAACTATTACAAGTAAATTGTAACGAGAAATAAAAAACGTCAAGAAAATGAAAGTGAATCAATCGGTCAAAAAATCCGAAGGATTTAGCACCTAAGCACCAAATATTCTTAGATGACTTGAATTAATTAACATCCTTTTTTACCAAGCAGGCAACCAGATAAAGCACTCACCACAAAACTGGTATATAGATCCGACTCTAAGCGAGTGGCAGATTCAGATTGAACATCCGAGACACCTGCTGGATGGGATAATGAATCGTGCGGGTCAACCATTCCAAGCACCACAGGTTCACCCCACTTGTTGATGTTAGGGTCAATTCCAACTTGACTGAGGTGCTCCTCCAGTTGGGGGTAGAATGTGTTATATGGAGCCACCTGTTGATATTGAATCAAAACGCGGACGGAAATTCTGAGCTTCAAAACTCTTTTGAATATGATGGAGAAGTAAATTCAAGAATTTATTAAGTCACGCATCTACATAGAGATGTAAACATCAAGATAAAGTGAGACTCACCTGCAGTTTATGGTTATCACCAACAAAGAAGGGTGGCTGGTTTACCCCCAAAAAGAATAGGCACTCGCGGCAGTTGGCATGTTCAACTCTAACAGCCTGCATAACACAATTATTTAAGCATACGAGTTATAGAATAAAGTAGCCAATGAAATTATTTCAATTTGTACACAATCTCAAATTCAAACTAAGAATTACTAATTTTGGTCGAATTAAACCTTTAATCCAAGAACCCTAAATCCGACGTGCAATCATTTTCACCAGTACACAATGTCAATTCTCACCTAAAAACTACTAATTTAAGTAGAATCAGACAACAAATCCAAGAACCCTAAATCTGGTACCAATCTAATCACCCATTAATGTAAAATCAATGATAAGTAATTGAGAAAGTACCTTAAAATGTCTAGTTTTTTGGAAGAGAAATTGCGATGCCAACACTCTTGGTAGAATCACCTTAGGAAGAGAAGAATAGCCTGATGAAGAGAAGAATCGCCGGTATAAAGAGAAATATATGTTTCAGTTTAGGAGCTTGTGAGTTTTTTGGTAGTGTAATTGTGCTATTATGGAAAGAATATATTTAATTCATTCAATTAAAAGATATAACATAAATTGTATATAATAAAATATATACATAGTTTTAAATAATTAAAAGGGTTAATTAAGTAAATCTTGTTTTTTTATAAATAAGTATAAAAATTGATATTAATGTATAATTTAGTGTAAATTAATTACCTTTTTTAAAAATCACTTGTTTATAAGTAAAAGAATTGTCATCGGGCATCGTCGACCTCATCCTCCTCAGAGCTCACGACTCTCTCGTTGGTGAGAACAAGAGGCTCAAGCAAGAGAATGGAATCTTGAATTCTGAGCTCGCGCTCATGAAGAAGAAAAGCAAGGAACTTCTCGACTTGGTAGCAATGCACAAAGAAGAAGCGATCGATGAAAAAGATGAGAAAAACGAAGGGCCTAAGCTTTTCGGTGTGAGGTTGGAGGTTGAGGGGGGTAATATGGAGAATAAGAGGAATAGTGTGGGGGGTAGAGTAATTATTGATATGTCTCAGTCGTCCAAGTAATTATTAATTTTAATTTATCGGGGTAGGATTTGGTACGTTGAAACAATTGCGGGAGTTGTTTGAAAATAATTGGAAATAGTTTGCCAAAAAAAATGTTGGTAAGTAGGGGTGGGAACGAGCCGAGCCGAGCCGGGCTTTACTTAAATAGGCCTGGGCCTGATGCAAAATTTTTAGGCTTGAGCCTGGCCTATTACCTGTTATAGGCCTTTTTTAAAGGCTCGGCCTGAGCCTTTCAAATAAATAGGCCCGGCCTGAAAGCCTTTTATAAGCCTTTTTAAATACAATTTGAACTTCAACCGATTCGATAATTAGTCGAAAATTCAATGAAAAATATTTTAATTAAATTTGCTTATATTTAATTTATTTCATAAAATTATTTTTACTTAAGTAATTAATAATAATAATAATAATAATAATAATAATAATAATAATAATAATAATAATAAAACAAGTAAACAACCTCTTATAAATAAAAAGAAGTTCAAAATATTCTCCAATCAATATACAATAAACTATTTCACTTTTCATTTATAATTTTTGTAACAATGTATGATATATTAATAATTACTTAAAAAATTACAACTAAATGAATTGTATTGTTTCATTAATTTAGATAAATACCTTATTAATATATAATTTATAAGCTTATTAAATATTTATATATGAAGTACTTTATGAATAATATATATATATATATATATATATATATATATATATATATATATATATATATATATATATATATATATATATATATATATATATATATATATATATATATATATATATTAAATAGGTCGGCCTGCTAGGCTTCAAAGGCTTAAAAGAAAGCTCAAGCTCGGCCTGTTTATATAAACGAGCTTTTAAAAAAGCTTGAGCCTGGCTTGTTTATTAAACGAGCCGAGCCGAGCCCGAGCTTTTGTAGGCCGAGCCATAGGCCCCTGTCGGGTAGCCTGGCTCATTCCCACCCCTATTGGTAAGTAGTGCAAGAGAGCTGTGAAGAGACAGTTTATCATAAGTTGTATACATGTATTGTGATTTGTAAGAGAAAATTGTTTGTTTAGTTTTGGCTTTACCCCTAAAAATTTGTCGAGAACTTCGATCTAGTTGAAATTTAAAGTATACGAGTGTCTCGACAAATCAAATTCAACGGTATTCTCGAATTTCAGATTGGAAAAAACAGAAATACTGCAGTAAATTTTGGATAGTTCACATGAGTGACTATAGTATTTCATTCCGGAGAAGCAAATAATTTGTCTCATTGATCTTTGCTTGGTGGGCTTTGATACAGCCCAATTAATTGACCCATGCCGACATCTTCAGGCCCATTTCCAAGCCCAACTTGCACTAGAAAAAGGCCCAAGTCTGGTAGTGAAATTGGATCACTCGGTCGATATCTTTGTATAGAGGAACCGAGGACGAAGTGAAGAACACAGTGAGAAAACAAAAATGCAGGATATCTTTCGTTTCTCAGTTGGATTTTTTTCCACTATTTTTTCTGAGAATCGTATGTTCACTATTTCTGTCGCGTGATTCCGTAAAAAAAAAAAAAATTTTTTAGAGCTGTTCTGCGACTATAATTCCGAATGCCTACCAGCTGCTCGATGAAATGCCCAAGTGAATTTTTTCTGTGCTGAGTAAAATGGCGTTCCGGATTCATACCCGAATCAAGTTTTTCTCGAGATTATTCATTTCCGGTAGATCCTACAGTTCCGGAGAAACAGTGCAGGACCCGATCGAGACGACCAAGAGGGTCTGCAAGATAATCGCTTCCTGCCCGAAACTCGGCTTCGACACTGCCCTCGACCAGAGCGGAATCCGTGTCTCCGAAGACGTAGTCGAGAGAGTCCTCGAGAAATTCGAAAATGCCGGGATGCTGGCCCACCGGTTCTTCGAGTGGGCCGGCAAGCAAAGATACTACGCCCACAGCGTTCGGGCCCACCACACGATGATCGAGTCTTTGGCCAAGATAAGACAGTACGAGCTCATGTGGGACCTCGTCAACACAATGAGGAGCAAGGGGATCCTGAACATCGAGACGTTTTGTATCATCATGAGAAAATACGCGAGGGCCCAGAAAGTGAACGAGGCCGTTTACACCTTCAACGTGATGAAGCGATACGAACTTCCCCCGAACCTATCCGCGTTTAACGGGCTGTTGAGCGCTCTGTGCAAGTCGAAGAATGTTGAAAAGGCGCAGGAAATTTTCGATGCCTCGAAAGATCAGTTCTGCCCTGACTCGAAGAGTTACAGCATTTTGCTCGAGGGATGGGGGCGGGCCCCGAATTTGCCGAAAGCTCGGGGGATTTTTAACGAAATGACTAATTCGGGCTTGAAGCCCGATATCGTAACTTACGGGATTATGGTCGATATTCTCTGCAAGGCGGGAAGAACGGATGAAGCAGTCGGGGTTATCAAGGATATGGAATTCAACGGCTGTCAACCCACGTCTTTTATATACAGCGTGTTGATACACACGTACGGGATCGAGAATCGGATCGAGGATGCGATCGATACTTTTCTTGAAATGGAGAGAAACGGGGTGATTGCTGACGTGGTGGTTTACAACGCGCTGATCAGCGCCTTCTGTAAATCGAACAAATTCGAAAACGCGTGCAAGGTCGTGGACGAAATGGTGAAGAAGGGCGTGGGGCCCAGTTCGAGAACATGCAACATTCTTATCAACTGTCTGATTGGTCGAGGGGAGACGGACGAGGCGTTTAAGGTTTTCAAAAAGATGTCGAAAGTTTGCGATCCCGATGCTGACACGTACACAGTGATGATCAAAATGTTTTGTGATAGGGATCAGCTGGAAGTAGCTTTGAAGGTGTGGAAGTACATGCAGAGGAAGCAATTTTCCCCGAGCCTGCATTTGTTTTCTGCGCTTATTAATGGTTTGTGTAAGAAGGGTGACGTGGCGAGGGCTTGTGTGCTAATGGAGGAGATGATGGAGAGAGGGATTCGACCCGGGAGGCATATGTTCGGGAAGGTGAGGCAGCTGCTGTTGAAGGAAGGGAGGGAGGATGTGGTTGGGTTTTTGCAGGAGAAGATGAACCTTTTGGAGAAAGAGCCTCTGTGTGATTGATGAATTTGATGGAATTTGATGTTAGGTACTTAGGTAGGTATTATGGTTTGTTAGGGTATCAACACCTGAGGCCCACATGAGTTGATAAAGGCCCAATCTAATTTTGAATGGGCTTTATTAGCAGCCCAAACCATTGAGAAAATTATTTTTAGTAGAAAAAAAACACAAAAAAATATATCAATAAAATAATTAAATAAAGATAAGAAAAGTTGCACAAATTACAATGGAAGTTGGAGTAGTAACTTCTGTTAGATGGAGGGACTAGAGTATATTTTTCTCCAAAATATAATTGCATAATTTGTGACATTTATTGACCTCTGACTATATTCACTGGCAATAGAACTTTCTCAAGTCCTAATGATTTTTTTTAATATTTTCTAAACACACTTTCTCAAGTCCTACAGTTTTTTTAATATTACAAAAAAAGTATGAACTATTTTTTAATTGAGGGGATAAATTTTCGTACAAGATGAGGAAGAAGATGCCTTGATAAAATATGTATTTGAGTAAGCCATCAATATATGCCACATGAATAAAACCAACAAAATCAAGTCTACTCAGGCGTTAGATATTTCAAATCATTTATGAAAAAAATATTTTATCACTTTAATAAAACATTATTCACTCATATTTAATATTACAATATGCTAGCTAGTTCAAAATGAATTTGAATTTCGGTTAATATTACAATATGCTAGCTAGTTCAAAATGAACTACGTGTGACGTATATACATATATCACAAGCACTACAACATTCTAATTGAGACCATTGAAAATGAGATAATCATGAACTCACAATTTTTGGATTAGAATGTTATAGGCTCATTTCATGGTCAAGTCCACTTTTTAGCAACATGATTTGAGACCATGTAAATATTATTGTTAGGGGAGACCGCAAAAACTTATAAAAGTCTTGAAAGTCATATATAGTGCAAAATTAACCATAACATGTTAATTAATCATGTGGTAATCATGTGGTTATTCTTTATACATAATCGCCGAACGTATAATATAGTTACTCAAAAACATATATTTTTTTTGAATGCTTAAAACATGTAAGACGAATTAATACTTTATGTTTTTGAATTGTTTTATAATTGCTATAGATATGTTTCATTAATTATAATTCCCAAAATAGGTAAATAATAAAAATAATAATGAAAAGTCACTAATAAACACAATAACTACAATAATGGCCCAATCTATGTTGTACTTTCCCAACCCTAATTATAAAATTGGGCCCCAACTTGCATAATGCTACCACCGACGGTCCAAAAGAAAAAAAAAAACCAATTCGCTATTATAGCTCGTTTGGCTAAGTGCATTTATACTTATTTCATTTCATTTATTTTCTTTTACTTTCAACTACTAATATTCACTCAAACTTTACAAAAAATCACATTCAACCTTTAATTTTCAAACTTCCAAATTTATGACATATTCACTCAAACTCAATTTCAAAAAACAAAATTTCATACATTTTTATTTTTAAAAAAAGAAGTAAGACATCTTTTATGAAGCAGAAAAAATAGTATTTAGTGATAAAAAATGTACCATAGGTCAAAACATAAATTTGTGATTCAAATTGACATGAAAAACAATAAATTTGAAGTTTTGACGTTGAATCGGAAATATCGTAGGAGTTTCGTTCAAAACAATCTAGACAAGTATACAATATTGCATATAAAATTCATTTAGGATCTACCCCTAAACAATACAATAATTATTTTTTCCTTTAAAGCTTGAGAAGTTGCAACCTTTCTCAACACATCATAGACCACAATTCCCACTAAGCAAGACGTTGCTTATTACTCCTTAAACCCCCACTAATTATTCTCCCAAAACACACTTAAAAAACACACACATATCTATCTAGAAATACACACATATATATATATACACATACACACACTGATACAGAGTGAAATAGAGAGAGATAGAGGAAGAAAACCCCTCATGTGGGAATAATGAAATTCACAACCACGGCCAGAAGCACCGAGAGATGGGGGATGGGTTTCCTCTTGGTACTATTCCCGGAGGAAGTCGAAGACGACGGTCAAAATCGAAGTCAACACCAATCCCACAAAGTCAACGATCTCAATTTCATCTCGTCGCCGTCGCCTTCCTCGATCAAGCGCCCGACGGCGAATTACTCGTCCGGCAACCTCATCCAAAAGGCGCAGTCCACGATCTCGATCTGCTTGCTCATCCTCTTCGCGACTATGCTCCTCTTCACGCTCTCCACCCTCCCTTCCACCTCCTCCTCCTCCTCCGCCGCCCCCTCCAGGCGGCGCCTCCGCGAATCGCCTCCCGCGCCGTCGAATTTGCCGCACGCTCTGCAGGGAATGGGCACTCTGTACAGGCGTGGAACCAGGGCGATGGACGACGTCGTTTTGGCCCACGCCCGCGAGTCTCTCTCTATCAGCGAGATGAAGCTATTCATCCGGCTTTTTCTCCGGTCCAGTCTGGCCTCGAAATCCGATCTGATTCTCGTGCTCCCCTCGAAAACCGCTCATCTCGACGGTTTAATTCTCCGGGAGCAGAAATCGTTCGTGGAGCTGTTGAACCGGTACCGATCGAGCAACGATTCTTCTTTTCCCGAACCGGGTTTTTTTGATGTCACGCATTTCACGAGGGTGGGGAAGAAGGAGAAGGAAAGCGGAGAGCCGATCTGGGGTCAGAAAACCCGAACCAACCGCGCTGAGAAAACCGAACCGAACTCGAACCGGACGAGTTACGGCTCGATCATCGGTTTCGACGTGGACGAGCTCGACCCGGAGAATTCCTTATCCGGGTTCCTCGACCAAGTGCCGATGGGCTTACGGCGATGGGCCTGCTACCCGTTGCTATTGGGCCGGGTCAAGCGAAATTTTAAGCATGTCATGTTAGTCGATATGAAAGAAATTTTGCTACTCGGCGACCCGCTGACCCGGGTGAGGAACCGAGCCCCCGAGTCGGTTCTTTTAAATTCAGCGGCGGTTCAATCAAACACGGGCAAGCACGGGAAGAGAAACTCGGATAAGACCGAGTCGACTCGGGGAAACTCGGTCCACCACCCGGGCATTGTCATGGGCGGGTCGAGAGGGGTTCGCAGATTATCGAGCTCGATGCTCACGGAGATAGTTAGGGCTTCGATGATCCAACACAAGAAGAAGAAGAACTCGCTTACCGAGTCAGGCATTTTCAACCAACTCGTTGGGAATGATTACGCGCTAAAGAACGTGAAGTTGATCGAGTCGACCGAGTCTTTACCCGAGCTGAGTTCGACTAGCGGGTCGGTTCCTAAATCGGGTTTTGCTCATTTGTTGAAGAGGAATTACGGTGTGATTAGGAGAGGAAGTGGTCATTCGAACGTTGTTAATTCTATGGTGATGAAGCATATATGTTCGTTTCCTATTGATTCTATAGTATATAGTGATTGCATGCATTGAAAAAGAGTGTTTTTTAGAAATTAATTTTTTAATTGTATTTCTTTATTATTTATTGTATAGAATTTGTTAATAATTGCTACTTAAGAGTATATTATAGGAGTATTAATAATTGCTTACAATAATATTATTCATAATTTAATGATTTGATTTTTGTTGTTTTTGATTGAAGACACACAACAACATACGCATAGACTAGTGAATCACTAAATACCATTTAGTTGTTGTCAGCCGTGCACTCTGTCGTATTGAAAGCTAACTGCCAAACTCAAATTAATTAAATTAAATTTAAAACATATATTAAAAAAATAATGCAATCTCATCTATACAAAGATGAGATGATATTTTCATCCAAAATCAATTGTCATTTCTCATATATAAAAATAAATATTAAATGGTGTTTTTTTATATTTTAAATTTTAAATATAATTTTACTTTTTATTTAATTTTTGAATGTTGATTTGAATTATAATTAATTTATTAATTTAAAAATATTTTTTTGTTACAAGTTAATAGTAAAAACTATCAATAAAATAATATTTATTTAATTTTTATGTTCAAGACACATGTGACATTAGTACAAAAAGAAAATAACTAGCTAGTAAAATGCAAAATTATCATAAATGTAAATAAACCAGAATTTAATTTGTTTGTCTTTTGGTTCACGTGTTTTTTTAACCACTTTCTAAATTCTTTTTGTTATTATTATTTACTTATTTCCTTTTAAAAATATTAGTTATATTTCTGTTGTAATTAATTGTCATAAGTGATAAGTGTGACCACTCTTTTGAGACAAAATACATAGTATTATCATATTAATTTGGACAAAGAAAAAAAATACTTACTATAGTATTTTATCATTGAGTCAAATTCTAACTAATGATATTTTATTTATTTATTCATTCATACATTAATGGCTGTCACAAGTCACCGTACCAATCACCATGCATGCACATGACTCTTTTTATTTCCATACCAACAACTACAAAAATAAATAAATTATTGAAGTATTGATAAAAGATATTCATATTTTTTCCAATTTTTTTTTAAAATTTTTTTTTACTCTTTATCTTTTCAAACAATCTAACTTGAGCCTAACTTTTGGGTCCGTACTTTAATGATGATTTGTTATCCTTATCCATATTTAAATGGAATATACAATCATAGTCACATTTAATTAGTTTACACTAAATAGAATATCTAAAATCCTTATAATAAAACTTATGTCAAATCGATCTATTGTGCGTACAATAGTATTGTATTGTAAAATCATCTTATCGTGCACTACATAATGTCATATTAAATCAAAGAATTAGTAATTATTATACACTCATCATGACACATGTTAATTTTAATCCTGGATATATGTATTTATCATGTATTTATCGTACAAAATTAAATTTGCTACTTTCAGTTTTCATCGACCCGTTATTGTCATATATATTAATTATGTAAAATGAAAAATAGGAGTATTGTAGTACTCCATATAACAATATCACGGAGAGAATGTGAGACAACTACTATATCTAGCTAGGGGTAAAACCGTAAAAGCCTGTCCTAACATTCATTATATCCACGTGCTGGATCACGCGATTTTTAGCTTTTATAAACACCCAGCTATCGAAAAGATGACTACACCTTCTTGTTGTGAAATGTTTACTAGGAGTATTTTTTTATTATAAAACTATATTTTTATAATATTTTTTATACAATGTTAATTTATTTTTTAACATATATATTATTTATTTATATTTATAAATTTTATTAAAATTTAATAAAATGTTTACTATTATTTATTATAAAACTACAAAACTAAAAATTTAATTTTTTGTTTTCTTATTTGAGATTATAAGAAAAAAGATCAATAAGCTAACTAACCATTTTCCATTTAATTAAAATTGTAAGCCACTTATTGCAGGGTTGACTAAAAAGTGAGAATGTTGACTTTTAATTTTTACTTGAATGGTCCATGCCTAAATAATTTTTTTAGTGAAAAGAATTAACCTAGAATTATTCTAGTAATAGTATTTTTACTTTTCTGTTAGGGATAATTCCACAATATTATTCAAAAAAAAAAAATACTTTTAATTTTCAATTTTAAATACAATTTTATTTATATTTCTAGCTATACACATATTTTTTTACTCAAAATTATTTTTAATTTTCAATTAAACACAAATTTTTATTTCTTACATTTGATAAAAAAAATCAATAAGATTTTTTTATTCACAAAATAAATAACACCAAAGAAAGTGTATCAACTTTTTTTGTGATAGAGATAATATTATTTGTACTAATTATAGCAAATTGTTCTCGTGCCATAATCATTACTCCATGAATTTATATTAAAGTAAAAAATGAATAAGAAAATCCCTCATCTTAAATTTCATTCATATTATATATATACCTATACCTCTAATTTTTAATCATATGACAAAAGAATACACATTGTAGATATTTAGGTACGTATCCCATATCTTGTGGGGGACAATTGAAGATTATGATAGAGAGGAATTTAGAAGAAACCACAATTCTTTTTTTGGATGAAAACACTAGTCCCCTCATCATTATATTGTTGTAGTTGAACAAAAAGAAAGCTGTACATATGGCTTTTGATCATATGCTTTGTGTTGTTTTTTGTGAGTTATCAATCGTATAATTATACTATAAATTTACGAAATAATATTTGATAGTCGACCACAAATTAAAACCAATATCCTAATCAAAATTAATAATCCCTAAATAAATTTTTGATAAAAATAGAAATTAAACATTTAGAAGATTTTATATATTAGAAAGATCATCATGATTAGATTACATAATTATTAATGATCCGAAACAATCAATATTGAATCAAAAGAGAGATAGTAAATAAATATTAATTATCACATATCTATCTTAATTATATGAAATGATGGTAGTTGGTGTGGAATTTGCAATCAAACAAATAAATAGAACCCACAATTCATAATAATAATAATAATAATAATAAAAAAAAAGATCAGGAAGATTAGCATCATATTTTTTTATAACAAAAAAAAAGATTAGGAAGATTAGCATCATATTTTGTGGACCTAAGGATCAAGATAAAATCCAAATTAATTATGCTCTTCTCAAAATCTCAAATAACAATATATTGTAGTAGATCATTATGTTTATGGCAATGTGGGACATTGAGTTTTTTGTCACTTACTATCGATGTAATTTTTAATATTTACAAATTAAGTCATAATTTGTATGTAGTTACGTTTAAACACGAGCAGGAGAAATAGTCGTAGTTTTGATAAAGCAAATAGAAACTCAAGTGAATAATGACTATATATAAGAGAATTAATAAATTGATCATGCTTATGACTTAGGTCAGAAAGAAGATATACAAAAGTATACTACATATATACAACAAAGATTTATACAATAAACACTGTCTTTGAGAGAATAATTGGATAGCTCCTTGAACATTTCATTTAGCTCAAGAATATTTAATATCAAATTTATCCTCATAACCCAAAATGGCAAGTTAATATACAATTTCAACTCACCTGTAATCGACGTGAAAGACAATGATGGCAGAACATCAGCTTTAAGCTTAAAATAAACCATGTTTGGAGCATCAACAGTATCTTTGATTAAAAGGCCGATGATACTCAAGTGCTTTATCCAAGAGCTTGACAGATGAATTTATCTACGGGAGTAGTTAATTTTATCTATCAAGCCTTCGATCGAGCACTTGAGTATCATCTGCGAGTTAAATCAAAGCTTCTATCGATGCTCCAAACATTGTTTAGTTTAAAATTAAAGCTTTTGTTCCGCAATTAATTAACATATTAATTAACATGCCATTTAACATATATACGAGGATAAAATTGATAATACCTTGAGCTAAATATTGAACCCAAGAGCGTCTAGGAATTTGATTTTGATTTGATGAGCTTCTTCAATTGGTCGGAGAGTTGGGCCTGTGGGCGTGAAGTGGCGGCAGCGGCTAGTGGTGAAGCCATTTTGAAACGGGTTTATGTGAGGGTTAGGGAATATATATACAGAGACTAATTTATAGTGAAATAAAGTATTAGGGTTAGGGTTTGTCATGTGATGTTTTAGGGTTTATGATATTTTTGTCACTTATTATATTACTATATATTACACTAAATCAATTAAATGTTGATTGGTCGTTTTTTTATATATAATAATCCAACCTTGAAAGATATATTTTAACTTTAAATTTATCTTCAGAAGAAGGAAATAATTAAACTTTCTTTGGCTAAAAATATATTACTTGCATTTTAGCTAAATATATTTTGTATGATTACAAATCAATTAAATGTTTGATTGATCGTTTTTATATATAACCCAATCTTCAAAGCATATACTCCTATATATGATATATTTAACTTTAAATTTATCCTTATTTTTAAAGATAAAATTAAACTTTCCTTGGCTAAATATATTACTTACCTTCTATGTAATTAAGCTAAATAAAGGGGTACCTTTTGTAATTATTTTCGAAAGGAGAATCAGGAGAAAAATAAAGTAAATAATAATAATCCATACGAGTATATAATACCAACCCAATATTTACACTCACAATTCTTTCTGCGAAGCAAACTGTAAAATTAGGCCAAAAGGGGCAATAAAGTCTTTAACAAATACAGACAAAACATCTACATTCCTTAGCATGTACAAATGCAATACATATACACCCCTCTTAACAGAAAAAAAATACTATATAAAAGATTAAAAGGATGATGGAATCAGGAACTTCGACGACGTAAAAACCAACCAAATCAACGAATTTAATCCACGTCTCGTCTTCAAACTACAATCCAGGATCATAACACATGCGGGAGTAGTTGAAGACGAGACATAAAAAAATGAAAGAAAAAAGAGAAAAATACACAAATCAAGCTGCAATTAAGGAAGGCCGACACCACATAATAACCAAACCAATACCGATAACTTGATGCATGGTAAGGCGGACACCAAAAATCGGACAATATAGGAACTTCCATTTCTAGAAGAGGTCGGTTTTCTTTTTGTTCATGTCTTGCTTCCACCTGGGCAACTTATAGAAAGCTTCTTTTGTCATTCCCAACACTACGTTGAACTCTTCATCAGAGAGATAGGCCTGAAACCAATTAATGACATGATGGGTTGTTTACGATGCTTTGAGGTTGTTAGTAATATTGTAAGATAAATGGGGTTGCTAAACCTCACGGGGTAGTTTAGTAATAATTCCTGTAATAATCCGAAACTGAAAAATGTTGAACAAAGCAACAAACCTCTCTGCGTTTAAAATCAATCCCTGTAACAGGGTTATCAGATTTAGCCTTCAACTGGTCATAGCTAAATGTACTCTGACTATTTTCAGAGCCATTCTCGTCCGGGTCAACCTCTGGTTTTGATATTGTATCGTCCCCAGTTGTTTCTGGTGCAGGCTCAACTATCTCGGTTTCATTGACTTTCACGACTTCATCAACAGAAGCTTCACTTTTTGCAGAAGCTGAAAAATAAAATAATATTGTAAAGCTAAATCAAAAAGGTGGAAAAAGTGGGCTGTGGACCTCTGGTCGGAAAATAAACTAAAAGAAGTAAAGAACAGAAACCCACTTTGGGAAGTGAAACTAACTTCAGAAAGGACTGTTGGAAATTTGATAATCACACCACATGGAAGCCAAGTAAAGTGAACTACCCCCTTAAATATTTTTCTAAGCTACAAATTTTGCCTATTGAGTATTGAGAATTTGAGATGGAGAGTAAATCAAGTAAACCTCAAAGGGATGTTCGCAATATTCCTTAAATTGGTATTTAAAATTTTGAAACATATATTCTTCTGTAACGAGCTTAAAGATCGTAGGGAAATGAGGAACATAATTTCTATTTTCTGATATAGGGATGCATGACAGCAGCGGTGCAAAAATGAAACTGTGATTGGGCTAATCAAGCACCCATTTTATAGACCTAAAATACCCAGGCTTATCTGACCATAAAGGGTATGTCAAAAAAATGTATACTCGGGGGGTGGGTGGGTTTGTTGGGACACAAGTAATTCCTACAATCCAACCCCAAATCAACACGGCCTGGCCCAATTCTTGTAATGGGCCCATTAGGCCTCGGCTGGGCTAGTTTCCAAATGTTAATGACACAAGGGAAAAAGTGAATAGTACCTGGAGGGCTAGCTTCTGAAAGTGAACCTCTCCTTGTACGTGCAGGAGACACATCCGGTGATCTCTTTTCGGCAGTAAGAACTGACGATAAAGCGGCCACTGCAGCTGCTCTCTGTGACCCCCCACCACCTCTTCCGCCTGACCTTGAGGGTGAACCGGATTTTGGAGATGAAGTTGAACTGAATGCGTTGTTCAAAGCGGCTAACGCCGAAGCTCTTTGAGTTGGTCCCCCATTATTCGAAGCATTGGACCTCTCCTTTTTTTTAAACCAAATCCAGAACAATTAGATAATAGAGTAAACCATTGCTTGTTTAAGGCAGAAAGTTGCAGCCTGGAAAATGAGATAAAAGTATCCAAACACATAAATACCTCTGCAGCATGACCAGCGCCAAAGAGTAGCAGAACCTTCTTTTGGAACGAGTTCCCTTGAACCTGTATATCGATAAAATGCCTCACAATTGGCATATAAACATGAATATCATGAAAAAACTCCAGAGAAAATATGTGGCATACAATTGCTTTAGCTGGATCCCATGAAAAATATTTGGTGAAGAAGCATGGCTCATTCCCTTCAGTGAATTTGTATAACGGAACATTTGGGGATAACCCCTCGAGTGAAGCAGCCATGTCAATGTATTTCTGCGATAAACTCCACCAGTCAATGTGATTCAAACGAAAAGAACAACTTCAGCAATTTAAATTTTAAAACGTATTGTACCTGCCCAATTTCAAAAGAACTTTGCTTTTCTTTGGAATCCACGGATTGGCCAACCCAAACAAATACTTCGGCATGTGTGTCGAGTATCAATATATCCTCAGTTAAAAGGTCATCTTGAGAGAAGTTATATATTTCTTCCACCTGGAAAATCAATATTATTTAGAAACACGCGTATTTATAGTGGACATAATAGCTTTCTAAATTGATTTTCATCCAGTCTATACCTCAAACTTCCCTGAGACAACATGAAGCAGCACATGCATCATAAGAGGAAAAGTTAGAATGATCCAAGAATTGCAACATTCAAGAGTTCAACAAGCTAAACAAACTTGGTAAACAAGAAATTCTGGGTGTGTGTGTATATATATATATATATATATATATATATATATATATATATATATATATATATATAACGGGGAGTGCTACCTTTGTTAAAGGAGAATGCAAACAAGTGAGGATCTCTGACAACCTCTGAAGAAACCTTCTTACTGGTGTAAGCTAGTTTTCCTCCAAGAGCAAACCAAAAGGAAGAGCTCTCAGTTCCCTCTTTGATGTGTTTAATGGTAGATCCCGGCTGATATCGTAAAGACATGGAAAATTAGAGTTGTCAATTGCAACAGAAGATAGATAATAGCTGACACGATATCCAACAAATTAACGATAACGGTCTAGGTTAAAAGATTTTTATGCAAAATGAAAACCGTGTTTTCCTTCATTTATCTTATTAAAATATCGATTAAAATCGTGTTTAACTTGTGTTCATCCATTCCAATATATGTGCATATATGGTATATAAAATCTACAAAATATGTCAGACCCTAGTCTACAAAATCTACAAATTTTAAATTGTGTTCTGGCTCCACCCTTTTGGATGCAGGATAAATTTCTGAAAGTCCGCAATACTTTTCTTAATTATAGCCTGAAGATTTTAAGTTCTTACTAATAGTCTAATACACCCATGGTCTCAAGCCAGCAAAAAAATTATACAATACAGAATGTCTCGAAAACAAAAGTTATTAAATTTCAGCATTAAATGAACAAACAGCCACTCACATCTTGCAGTTTTTTTGTTTTGCATTGTTCAGGAGACAACTCAGACTGGATAATAATACTTTATGAAGCATATACTATTTTTACACAAAATGGGACTCTGGTGTATACTTTCACGTGTTGCTTACCTTTAGAAATTCAGCAATTTTGGTTGCTAACTGTTGCTGCTCAAAAGTGCCTTGATTACCATGCCAACTAAAAATTGACGATCCAGATTGCAGCAGGAAGCATGCATTTGTGTTCAAGGATGTTGCCACCTAAAAATATAATGAAAGTCCAGTGAAAATTGGAGTCAATTTAGTTGAAGCAAAAAATTATTGCCTAAAAACAAAGCAAAAAGCATTAACTTATTGCACATGGTAGTAAAAACTAAAAATTGAAATCAATAGATTTCCTAGCACAATTCACTTGAGCCCCATAGAACTGAAGAGAAACAATGGAATCTTCAAAGTTTCAGTTTTAAGATCCAATTTCGAGCCATTGCGATAAATTAAAAAATTGAAAAGCAGTTTGAATCAGACTTAACAGAATATAGTACGTCTACACATTACATAGATATATACTTCCCCAAATATGCATATGGGTGAACTTGGGTGAACTTGGATGTATATAGAAAATCTGATAAATATAACTACAGGGAGAGCACTTGGGTGAACTTACAGCTTCCACTTGAACCGCTTTATTGTTATGCAGAGAAGTTCCAGATATGCATATGAGTGCAACACCATTAGTAGTGTATGTCTCATCATTTAAACCCTTGTCGGCTATATAGTTCTTATAACCAGAACTCATTCCACCCTAATAGAAAAAAAATTAGGTTATAAGAGAACATTATCACACATTAGCTTTATGTTTTCTTTCTGAGTTCTAAGTAATGAAAGGGGCACCTTAAGGACAACCATAGGCTGAAAAATAGCAACAAATTGTGGGGGCTCTTTCCCTTGAAATATACGACCCTGGAGAAGCATAGTTCATAACTCAAACTTACTACATTTCATTGTCTAATGTAGTAAAAACCAAAAACAATGTGTGGTATCTATCATTACCTGAACTGGCCTCCCCTTTAGGGAGTTATACATTGTGGTGGACAATTTTGCAGCCGTCTCTTGGTCCTCCTGTTATTTAGTCAGCCAAGTGTTAGCTTGTTTTGTCAAATTTTCCAAAAACGTTTGGATTAACAGTCTCAAGATTACGCATTTCAGATTACAAGCAGCAGATTTTCTGAATGCATAAAGTTACACCACGACAAGTTGAAAGCATAGAACACAGTACTTAATATCACTCACTGATATTAAATCATATTAAAGACACACATAGCGTAGCCAGTTTTACTTATGATGAAATCATAATCAGCGGGTTTTCTGAAGAAACTAATCATAATGACTCAACAAAGGCAACTGAAAAGCATTATAACACCACCACCACCACCCCACAAACACAGAATGGCTAAATATTTCTCTATCAAAAATCAAATACCTATGTTCTACTAAATGTATATTGCCTTTGGTGTATAAACCACTGGAAATGTATAGTACCTCAATGCTATCTTTTCCATTCCAATAACACAAGTAGTAATCTTCTTTTCTCTCATGAGAATGGTATGTGTAGAGCACAATATAGCAATCCCCACTGTAAAATTTACCAAGGTCTCCACTAGGCACTGGAGTTTTTGCATTACCATCAATGCGCCAAACCTGGAAACAATCAATGATTAAAGTTCCAAGCAATTTGATCTTAGAAATGATACTAACCAGAAACAATCAGAAATACATGAAAAAAAAAATGAACCTCTATTTTTCCACCTCCTTCAAGCAAAGGAGGGACATCCTCGTTTACAGGAGCACTTTTACTTGCTCCCTTCACGACAGCACCTTGCTGCTTCAGTAAAGCTACAATAAATTTACAGAACAAAATTCATATTTATTAGCATGTCCAGAACACACGATTGACCAACTTTGTACATACCTGCTACTTTACCCCTTCCCTCTTCGGCAACAGGAGCTGATCCTGATGGCCAAGAATCGAAGTTGGACTTGAATGAATGAGTCTCATAACCTTGAATAACCCGAGTTATATGAGTTGCCTTTGGTCTATTTTGGCTGGACATAAAATCCTGAAATATCATTTGGATGTGAGATATTATATACTGAAAATTTTTAGCGCAAGAAAATGTAATGGTTTCTCTTTTAGTATTTTACCTCTACAGCTTGAATGGCTGTTTTCCGCTCATCGACTTGAGTTACGCGGCCAACCCAAACAAATACCTCAGAACCACAATCCAACAAATAGCATTTGTTGTTTTCCAGAATTGACTTGGAAAGTTCGCCATCCACACTCTTAACATTACCATCAATAATGCTGGAAAGAAGTCAGACATGAGTTTTTTTGGGGGGTCCATAATCAAGCAACAAGCGGATCACTCACTCGAGAAAGTAGATTTACGTACACAAGTTAAAAATAAGAAACCACGTACAAACATTTATGAAACCACGAACTTGATATGAATAAAAAGAGAAAGCCAATGAAAAACAAGATATCCTCTGTACTTGAAGGAATTGTTCAAGTGTAAACAAAAAAAACTAGCCCCACTGAATCCTAATCCATTAAATTCCTAACACATTAAATTCCAATTGCAAAATTTAACATGGCACCAAATTGCAGACACATGATAAATAGCCCCACTGAATCCTAGTCCAAATAATTTGGTGAAGGAGAAAGTGGGAGATCACACGGAATTCTTTGAGTTGATGTAGATGTCAAGTATAAGATTCATAAATCAGTCAAAAAAACTAGTATTTCACAAAGTAGATTAGTAAGAAAGAGATTTGCATATTCCAAGAGATGTTATAGTCAACCGTTTCTTAACATTTTCAAAAGAAACATGATGAAGAATAAGATAGCAAAACAATTGTCTCAGAAAAAATTGCAGCCTGATTTCTCCTGAGTCATTCAAAGGTAAAAAACTTATCAAACTCGATATAAAGTGACTAGAAATTTCATTCTTCTTATATTCAATCTTTCTCAATTAACCAACTTCACCTTTCTGAATTGTCTAGCAATCTGTAACTTACTATTACCGGGTAAGGGAATGGCATTCTATCCAAAACTTAAATAAAAGTGATTTATATTGTTAGCATAGTGTTTTTGATACCCAATGAGCAACCAATCACTATTGGTATAGGAAACCCTGTGAGCTACAAGTCAGCCAACAACACTAACTCGAAAAAATACAATGTAAGTTTTATGGAAAAGAATTACCTATAAAGTTGAGCAGGGGTCTTCTCTGGACTGATATCATCTTCAGTCACAACCTTCTTACCGATTGGAGCAAACCCACCAAATAGGACCCAAAACTCACCAGAATCCGTCTCGGCTTGTAATTTTCCATCATCTGAATTCAGATAACATTTTTAGATGATATAAAATTAAACGGAGATGCCATTAATAGAAAAAGAACAAAAAAAAACAAGAATACAAAGAGGAATTGGGGAAACACAAACACACACACAAAAACTCAGGTTATATATGTACTCACCAACAATGGCAACATCACACTTTCCCTCATGATATTTCTCCTTCAAAAACTGAATTACTTCTAATGCTTTGGCTCTTTCTTGAATATTGGAGTTTGCGCCATTGAATTGATAAATCTTGTCTTTCGTGTCAAGAATAAAAACATCATCGTGATTCAAAGAGGACCGTGAAAATGGGACCTGCAAGAGAAAGAAAAGGCAATCATTTATCTTGTCCATACATAATTTTGAAAATACTGATATTACTAATCGTGTTTCATTTAGGAATCAGCTATCATACTATATTATATATGACCCCTTTTACCTGCTTCAATCTAACATTTCGTTTTCCTTTACAAATATATAACCGCGTTTCAAACTCTTCTTCTTCGGGCTTCTTAAATCCAGAAGCAATACCGCCTTCCATTGGTATAATGCATGGTTTAAAATACGACAAGAATTTGTCAGACTCATGCCCTTGTAATTCTCTATACTGCACAGCACGGCCACCAAGAGCAGCATCAAGTTCGATAGTCTTGATAGCTGCAGTCCCGGCTTCGTCCTAAGTGAACACAGAAACACGAGTTACAAAACAGATACCCAGCAGTTGCTTCTCTGAGAAAGAACGTGAATAAGATTACTACCTGGCTAGTATCCTTTCCAAGCCAGAAGTGAATGTCAAAAAGATAAGCACCTCCCTTTCCAGGACTTGTCTGCATAATTAAGCATTTCACTTGAAAAGTTCTAAACTTGACAACCTTTTATGCATCTTACTTTAGAAAAAATACCTCCAAACAGAAAATTAGCATACCTGAAGAAGAATATAAGAATCTCCAGAGTAGAATTTACCATAATCAGATTTCGGCAAAGGAACTGGTACGAAGTTCTCGATCCTCCAGATCTCAGTCCCTCTGTATACTGTTAAGTTTAACGAGTGCGGTAGAATTCAATGTGAAAAAACTTGAGTGCACATGAATAAAAATCATCAACTAAACATAAACTTCAAGCTCAGACAAGTTGATATTCCAGCCAAAGGATACACTTTCTGACCGGCTCCCTGAAAAGCAGGTTCTAGAGTTTTAGCTGAGCTAGACATTGTATGGCACCTTTCGAGATTTTCCCGCTTCTATCCACAGAGCAATCGACTGCTGTTATAAACCAGCAACAACAAATGAATAAACAAGATTTCGTAAAATAAATGACACTACATAACCCAAAAATTTCCTGCAGCAATTTAAAACAGCAAAGCTCATTATGAATCTACCGGAAACATACAGAAAAAGCTTCCAGTTTTTTAATAAAAAAACAAAAAATTCGAAGACAAATTCAGGTTTCAAAATCACGAGATCATAAGAAACAAAATCTCACGAAAAAATGCAGAGATGAATCATTACATCCGTAATTATTTCAATTAATCAACGATTAACAAAAATTAAGGAGCAGAATCTCACAATCAACCGATGATACTTCAGATCAACAGAGTAATTAAATGATAGCAAACAAATAATCAATGAACCCGAATCGAAGGAGATGAAAATGGATCGAAAAATCCAGCGACGGAAATACTAATCGAATCGACGAACCTTTCGAGAGATCTCTTCGATTTCCCTCTCTTTATTGAAAAACTTTGATAAGACTGAAAAGGACGAGTTTCTAGAGAGAGAAAGTATGGTAAAGGAGAAAAGGTTTATTGGGAGGATGAAAGGAGCATGCAGAGCTGGCATAGGAAAAAAAAGCAGACAGAGAGGAAATTATTTATTTTAGGAGGGAGAAAATATATTTATATTTATATATATAACATATGTAATAATTATATCCTCACTTTTTTATTTTATTTTTTTCACTTTTTTTATTCTTTTGGGGCTTTTGAGATTTCCTGAATAAATTTTGTATAGAGAATATACACATACATGATGTGAATATGTGATGATATATACTATATATACAAGGAAATTTAGGTAGATAGAGAGAGAGTGAGTGACGCAAAAAAGGGAATTGAATTATTTTTATTTTTAATGGATATTTTTAGAAAGAAGATAATTAATTAAAGGATGTTTATTTATTTTAAGTTAGAGAATATTATTGGACAAATAATATTGCATTTGCTTTTTTAAATATGGAAAATAATGTTATTTCGTATTTTTCGATAGAGACACTGGATGACAATTACACTTTATTGTTTCTATTTATGAGATGTTTATAAATTGTGTAAGTTGATTCTTTAAATAAGTTTTTGAGATAATTAGACAAGGAGTACAATACATATATATATATATATATATATATATATATATATATATATATATATATATTTATTTAATTTTGGCTTTTAAATCATAAATATACAATGAAATGACTAAATTTTCCTTTTTTTTTTGGTCGTTTTTTCATGTTAGTTTGCACCTTTGAGAGTGTTGTTACTTCAAAATTTTGACATCATGTAACATGCAAGTTTATCATTGAGCGTGACATAATTGTTGGTTACATTAGATGGAAAATCTTAAAGATACAAAATCCAAAAGCAATGCAGTTATGATGTGATGTGTTCTTGCTGAGAAAGTAAACAACAATCTTACATATAGCTTGTCCTTCGTAGCATAGGATAGTTACATGCATTTTTAGTTTGCTTCTGATTCTTGGGATGTAAAACGTAACTATTTCTCGATATAACAATCAACATCCGATCAATCTTCGCAAATTAGTGAAGTTACATTTTCAATTTTACAAACCGAATGTTTACAAATTCGGCACTTGATTTTGCAATAATAATATTATTACAAGAATGACCAAAAGTTTGACAATAGCCAAAATATAATATAGTATAGTCCAGTATATAATAAAGACATTGGCCGGCTTGGTCGGTGGCTTTAGTAGCGGGCCTTCGGTTTAAATTGTACTGAAAATGACATCTCGAAGACAGCACAACAAGAAAAAAAAAACTGCAAAGAATTTTACCAGAACAAAATTTTACTCTGGGAGTAATATTTTAATTTTACCAGAACAAAAGATGTTTTTTTTTTGGGTCAAAAATATGTTTGTTTCACGTCAAAAGACGAGCTCTACGAGACAGCTATCTTTCCATCATAAACAAACGTGAGACTACTCACGGGTGCATTATAAGTACTACGATATGTTTTGACATGAAATCGAACGGTTTGACATGGTACAATTACAATTCACAGTCACACCCCACAAGCACGAGAAACCCTAATGCAAACCAGAAAACATCAAACAAAGACTTACATTCACTTGTACTGGCTTGGTGCTTGACTGCTTGTGTCTCGAGCTCCTCACACGCCTACAATAGTCGCATGCTTTTGAGTTCTGAAAGATGGATTGATAAAAAAAATGGTGGAACATGATGAAGAAGCCAATTAAGAAACAGAAAGTTTATCATGGGATAAAAAGGGAAAAAGCACAAGAGAACCCCTCCACAGCTCGACCCCACCCCCTACCCCCACCCAAACAGCCTGACAGTACTAACACATGCCACTCAATGCCAATAAAGGAACATGTAGAATTGATCGATCACAAGTCACAACCATATGGTATAACACCAAAAGACCAGGGCAATAAACACTAGACTTTATTAAAAACAATAAGGGTAAGCATTAAAACATGCGTAACAAGAGAAGTGAAACAGGGGTGTAACATACTAGTCTAGGAGATTAAAGAGAGATAGTACATTTTCACGTAAACAAAATCAGCTTCATGGGTGGGCCCGGACATCCCGCTCCAAGCCAAAGAGTCAGGTCCATCAAGATACATTAGCAAAGTTACTTGCTCCTTCCTTCGCAATTAGTTGTGCCTCTCCCAAGCTGGTTAAGAGTATTTTTACTCATTAAATTTGGTCTCGGCTTCAAGGGTTTCAAGAAGCATGCCTGGAAACTAACCATGGCTTTTAAAACCTCAATTATCCTCGACTCTGTTTCAATACCGTTAGTAGTCTCAAGCACTCGCAAACACCTAGCAACTGCCTCCATAGTACTCATGCACCCAGCAAAAGGTTCTTTCCTCAGAATCAATGCCGAGTCAAAAATAGAATCACCATCAACCCCAGTATCAAAATCTAAACAAACTTGAATCGCAAACTTGGATAGAAAAGATAAACTTGCGAGCATCATCTCCTTGGCGTGTTTCCAGGTCCCGTCAAAAACTATCAGGATGACACTATCCAAGTGAGCATTATCATGAGAGGGATATACCCGACTGATTTCGACTAGTGGCAATGCAGTTGGACCTGTAGAATAGTTCCATCAATAAAAGAAGACAATATACGCATATGTCAATAAGAACTTATCATTGACCTTGTTCTTCTTTATTTCTTCATTTTTCTAATAGCTAAACCCGTAAAGGAAATAGATAACAAACCGTCTAAGCTCTAGATGAATCCGTAGCTGGGACTAAAATGACTATTCCCTATATGACTTAAATTGATAGCTAAAAGCTAGAATTTCTCGTTTGAGACTTATAGCTCAGCTGTCGATTCATAAAAAATGCTGTGATTAAAAATATGCGAAAGTATCGATAAATAATCAAAACAAACTCGACTACAGCTAAGCTTCTAACAATTGATGTGAAGAACATCAAGACAGTGTACACAAATTAGGGTTCTCCCAAACTTCAGTTACATACAGTGTACACATTTGTCATTTTGCATCATCTTTTTGAGTAATTCCCCAAAATATCAATTTCACATGTGGTTAAATAAAGCATGGTGAAAACAGAATATTTCAATTTAACCTTTAGATATCATACCAGGGAAGAGATAAAGAGCTCGACCGAGGGGCAAATTAGGGTTCTCACAAGCTCGATCGTGGAGAGAGTCGAGAAGCTTCGATCGACCGTACTTCAATTTACGCCCAACGACGATTTCGCAGTTTCGGAGGCATTTGGAGAGGATGGGGACGGTGGCGAGCTTGTGGCGGCTCTCGTGGGGGTGGTGGAGGATGACGACTTTTGTGGCCGTGTTTATGGGAGTTGAAGGGAGGGCGTGGCACAGACACACGTTTATAGGGCGGCCGCAACCGGTGATGCACGTCTTCCGCCGTTCAATGTGGTGGTCGCAGGCGAATGAGGCGGCGCTGGGGGCTTCTTCCGTCAAGTCCATTGGAGCTTCACGGGAGTTTTCGAAAAGCTTGTTTGGTAATTGGTATTTATATTTATTGAATTATATAATTAGATATTTGAAATGGATGGTCAAGATTTGTTTGAATTTTAAATCCAAAGGTCAGATTATATTTTTAATTATATTGAATTGAAAATTGTTTGAAAATAAAATATGTTCGACTCAAATGACAAAAACAAAAAAAAAGTTTCTGGGTGTAAAAAATTGAGTTTAAAAACAAGGTTATTGTTACATAAGATGGATACACTGTCGTACAAAAGGACACATTCGAACAAAAAACCATATACCAACTGTAATTATAACAAGGTATGAAGTTCTATTTCACTCTTCCATTGCTGTTGTCGATCTTCATTGCTTCCTTGTACACCAAATATGGAATGCATACTAATCCTCAGGAGGGATGAAATCATAGTTTCAGGTCTCTTCGTCACTATCTGACAACAAACAATCTTGAATTTGGTCTCTGGTAAGCCAATAAGAAACAAAAATGCAATTAAGATAAAATCCGCGGGTACTTTTTTGCAATTTACCGAAAAGTAAAAAAGATGACCCAAAAACCAAAAACTGGATACATGATGTACCTAAGCAAACTTTGGTTGTCACGGGAATCCTTGGCCACGGTTGTCATAGACTCTGGAAGCATCGAAAAGAAGTACTCCAATGACACGGCATCATTTGGAAGAATCTGATACTGACAACTCGAGCACACAGAGTCGAAGTCGTTAAAACTCGAGATGCTAGATTCCTTTAGTGGGCTATTGCACACAACGCAAAATGAGACTTGGGTGAGAGATTCGTTGGGCTTCAAGTTGTATTTCTTCTGCCTCCTCTTAGAAGCCAAATGGCCATTCTGATCATCGGCTTCTTCTGGAGTTGTGTTGAAACAAAAAGGCGTGAGCTTCCCAGCTGTTCTCATAATTGTGCTTTCTCGTGCAGGATTTTCTTCCTGTATAAAAAACGGAGAACATAAAGTAGAGGAAATCACTACATAAAACGAGTTCAATATATAAGTAACCAATCCAGAAATTAATCTTTGGGGACTAGGGTACTTTCACAATATGCAAATGTTATACCAGGCCACACACAATCCGATAAGAGATAATTTCCATGAAAAGAATTTAAAAGAAACACGTCCCCTGATTCCTACCTTCAATAATTTTACAAATGAGGATATTAAGCCATTGATGCCCGAACGAGGTTGCTCGAATGCCTCCACAGTCTTTAAACTGCCCTGACCGGAAAGAAGGCCACCCTCATGAGGCGAAATATATGTACATAAATTCATTGCCAAAAAACGAAATATATGTACACAAAGATTATTGTACAATATCAAACCTGTCTAGACTGCATAGCATATTCAACTCGGCAGATAGACAGTCTCGGAGTGGAAGCACTACTGGTATTTTCCACCTGGCATCAACATACTGTATATCTGCAGCTAATGAGAAACCTTGGCCCTGATAAAATAAAGTATAAATGATTAGAGCCTTTTGATGCTTAGACCTACCCTGTTTCTAATGAGATTATCCACTTCAACGAGAAACACCATGAAAAGGGATTAACCTATTTCCTCACTTTATTACCTTAACTGTTGCTTCAAGGACATGACATGCTATCCGGGATGTACACGTTCCCAGCAAAATTTTGGTGTATCCATTTTCAAAAGCAGCCTGCAAATTGCATACTGGATAGTCGTTCCACTTGTCTCACATTTTGATATTTAATTAAGCAAGAAATCGTCAAACCTTTTGCAAACATAGCATGCGTAGATGCTCTATGAGATCTTCTTTTCCAGTAGCATCGTTGACAGAAGCAACTAACTTGGTCAATCGATCTCTACCAGAAGCTAAGTCAGGCGAATAAATACTTTCAGTGGGGGCAACGGAAAAACGTTTCTCGGGCGGAGATAAACTAGAAACAATGAGCCGCATCTCATCAAGGGCTCCATCATGAACATTAGAAGGCATGGGATGGATGACGATTTCATCGATATAAGCAACCCCAACTTGAAATACGGGCAATACTTTTTCCCTACTTGCATCAAAGTTCTTCTGGGCTTTTAGTTGCATCTCATGAACAAATTGAAGAGCCACCCTGAACATAAACTATGCTCATACATCCTTGATTTAAATTATGAACTTAAATGCCCTAAATTATTTCTCCATTCGTCTAATTATCATCAAAACAACTACATACGAAACTCAATTAACATTCAAAAGTAGCAATACCTGGAGGAGGAACCCCCGGAAAATGCGACGAGAACCTTATCAGAAGGAGAAATCATTGCATTCGCAGTAACGGCTAATCTGAACTTTCCGTACAAATTGCTTCGGAAGCAATCGGCGCAGAATCTCCCGCTGTCCCCTCCGGCGCCTCCAGTGACGGTGGGGTGTGTAGTGGCGATGGGTTCGTTAACTTTGCACTTGATGCAGGTGGAAGCAGGAGTAGACAATCTATCGTTCTCCGGCGTCGGTCGTCGCGCCCGACCATTCTCATCGCCGGCATAGTCTTCGTTGCAACCGGATTGGCAGGTCCCTGAATTGCACGCCATTGGTGTGATGCTTATTAGGGTTCTGTTAGGAGGAAGTCGCTAATTATTTGGTCAATTCATGATAAATATTTATCAGAATTTTATTATTAAAATTTTTAATTAATAAAAGTGGATTTTAATGTGTTTGTTTTAATTGGAAAAGATAAAATGCTATAAATAATTAAATATTAAGTAAGATTCATCTAAAATAAATAAATTTGTATGATTTGAAATTTTGAATATATTAAGATTCATATCTGAAATAAATAAATTTGTGTCATTTGAATATATTAAGGGGTGTATTGGTTCAGAGTCTATAGCATTTTAATGGACTTTTAAAATTTAAAGTATTGATTTTTAAAAGTCCATTAAAATCAGAAGGTATTGAATTAGGATTTTAAAAAGTCTTATAGGTATTCAACACAACATGAATTTTAACAGCTCACTGTGTATGAAAATTTGCTTGACGTTTGGCGCAATGAGCTTAACTATAAATAATTAAATACTAACATTCATCTGAAATAAAAAAAATTATATCATGGAAAATATGACAAGAAGGAAATAAATTTGATTAATTAACTATTAAGATTCATCTAAAATAAATAAATGTGTAAGAAATAAATATTAAGATTCATATTGAAATAAATAAATTTGTATTGAAAATATGACAAGAAGGCAAATAAATTTGATTAATTAACTATTAAGATTCATCTTAAATAAATAAATGTGTAAGAAATAAATATTAAGATTCATCTTGAAATAAATAAATTTGTAAGAAGCATTTAAATAAATTTGTGAGAAACATTTAAAATTTAACTTTAAAATTCCAATCTATTTTTCTTTATTAGTTATCAAAATTAATACTATAACTTATCAAATTACTTCTTTTTATTTCATTTTTGATAACATAAAAAAAAAAGATGTCTAATATTTTTATACTATACTCCAAATTTTTTTCCATAACATAATTATAAAATATAAACATTTTTATACAATTTTTGTTTATATCACATTTCAACTAAAAATAACTTAGGACTTAGAACTTAGAAAGGTCACATTTTCTATTATAGATTATAAAATTAATTTTCTAGATGGCCGTGTCTCACCTAAACTATTCTATAACTACCTAAAATTTGATGCAACCAAATTTATTTACTAAATTTGTAAGAAGCATTCAAATAAATTTGTGAGAAGCATTTAAAATTTAACTTTAAAATTCCAATCTATTTTTCTTTGAGTTTTAGTTATCAAAATTAATACTATAACTTATCAAATTACTTCTTTTTATTTCATTTTTTAACATAATAATAAAAGATGTCTAATATTTTTATACTATACTCCAAATTTTTTTCATAACATAATTATAAAATATAAACATTTTTATACAATTTTTGTGTATATCACATTTCACCTAAAAATAACTTAGAACTTAGAAATGTCACATTTTCTATTATAGAATATAAAATTAATTTTCTAGATTGCCGTGTCTCACCTAAATTATTCTATAACTACTTAAAATTTGCAACCAAATTTATTTACTAATGCAAAAGTTGTACAGACATTTCCATTTCCTCATTTTTCTCTCAACATTTTTGAACGATTCACATTGAACTTTCCTTTTGTGGGTAGTCAATGATCATATACTCAAATCAAGTTCATCAATTGTGATTTTTTAGGTTCGAACTCAAAACATTGCAATTGATCTATACAAATAAAATTTGTGATTTTTGTCTTTAAAATTCGACGAAACACAATCCGTAAAACAAATTTTCTTTTGTTTATTTTGATTATTCGTAAATTTAGTAGTATCCTCGGTTTCGATCAAATCAACTCGTTTTCAATAACAATCATTGGGGCCTTATAAAGAAACGAAGGAAGTTATGGTGAATGCAACACCTACGTATGCTACACAAAAAAAATATCAGTGATCACTCTATCTATCCACACTCCCGGTTGCTCGAAATCCAAATCAACCAATCAGAATTCAAGAAACTTCATCACAAAACTCACAACAGATAATCCAAAAGTACCAAAAAAGAAAGGGAAAAACAATCACTCAGAAATTGCCCTGAAACCAAAGCTCAACCTCAGAACCCTGTCTGCACCTCCCTCGCCACGTGTCACCCCTGCCGACCATTAACTGAAAATCCATCAGTTCCCCTCAACTCAAAATACAACCCAGTATTATAAAAATCAAATCTTGAAATTACAGAGGAGGAATCCAAGGTACATTTCCCAGAAATCAATCACACCCCATTTTTCTCTCTGTAATCTGTATCTATAATCTGTATCTATCTGTGTACATAGTTTTTATTTTCCCTCTCTGTGAAATCAAGAAACAGGGGAAAAAGCTCTGTTTCTTGAAGCTCCCAATTCCTCAACAATGGCGTCTCTGGTTTCTTCCCCATTCCCACTCCCGAGCTCAAAGCTCTCATCAATTTCACAAAAGAACAATCTTTTACTCTCGTTCTTACCCCAAAAACAAACCACCCCAAATCCCTCCTCGCCGCCGAAGAAATTCAAATGCGCCGCAATCGGCAACGGCCTGTTCACCCAAACCTCCCCGGAGGTCCGCCGGATCGTGCCGGAAAATCCCAACGGAATCCCCACCGTCAAAATCGTCTACGTCGTCCTGGAAGCCCAGTACCAGTCATCCCTAACCGCCGCCGTCCAAACCCTCAACCTCGAAGGGGCCTTCGCCTCCTTCGAAGTCGTCGGCTACTTAGTCGAAGAGCTCAGAGACGAAGACACGTACAAAACCTTCTGCAGTGACGTGGAGCGCGCGAACATCTTCATCGGATCCTTAATCTTCGTGGAAGAACTCGCTCTGAAAGTCAAGTCGGCCGTCGAGAAAGAGCGGGACCGCCTCGACGCGGTGCTCGTCTTCCCGTCTATGCCTGAAGTAATGCGGCTCAACAAGCTCGGCTCCTTCAGCATGGCTCAGCTCGGCCAGTCGAAGAGCCCGTTCTTCCAGCTCTTCAAGAAGAACAAATCCTCGGCTGGATTCGCAGACAGCATGCTGAAGCTCGTGCGAACCCTCCCGAAGGTTTTAAAGTACTTGCCGAGCGATAAAGCTCAAGACGCTCGTATGTATATACTCAGCCTCCAGTTCTGGCTCGGTGGGTCCCCTGATAACCTCTCGAATTTCCTCAAAATGATTTCGGGCTCTTACGTGCCGGCTCTGAAAGGAACGAAAATCGAATACGCCGATCCGGTTTTGTACTTGGACAGCGGTATTTGGCATCCTTTAGCTCCTTGTATGTACGATGATGTTAAGGAGTACTTGAATTGGTATTCGAGTCGAAAGGATATACGTAACGGCCCGCAAAAAAGCCCGGATGCTCCGATAGTCGGGCTTGTTCTTCAGAGGAGTCATATAGTAACCGGAGACGAGAGTCACTATGTAGCAGTGATCATGGAGCTAGAAGCGAAAGGGGCTAGGGTCATTCCGATCTTTGCCGGCGGGCTCGACTTTTCCGGCCCGGTTGACCGGTATTTTGTTGACCCGATCACGAAAACCACGATGGTGAACTCGGTGATTTCGCTGACTGGGTTCGCGCTCGTCGGGGGCCCGGCCCGACAGGACCACCCTCGGGCCATCGAGGCTTTGATGAAGCTCGACGTTCCGTATTTGGTTGCAGTGCCGTTGGTTTTCCAGACGACTGAGGAATGGCTGCTGAGCACTTTAGGGCTTCATCCGATCCAGGTGGCGTTACAGGTCGCTCTGCCCGAGCTCGATGGAGGGATGGAGCCGATCGTTTTCGCGGGCCGAGATCCTAGAACCGGTAAGCGAATGCTCGTTTAAGTTTTCGTCTATTCGTTTATTCTTTCGTGTTGTGTACTTAGGAAGAGTGTTTTTATACAGGGAAATCGCACGCTCTTCACAAAAGAGTCGAGCAGCTCTGTACCCGAGCGATCAAATGGGGTCAGCTGAGGAAGAAAACGAAGGTGCGTGTATATATACGCTCTCGTCGAATTGAATACATTCTGATGCGTTTTTAAATCCAATGCAGACGGATAAGAAGTTAGCGATAACCGTCTTTAGCTTCCCTCCCGACAAAGGCAATGTAGGGACAGCAGCTTACCTCAACGTCTTCGCATCCATCTACGCTGTCCTAAAAGACCTCAAGTCCGACGGCTACAACGTCGAGAACCTTCCGGAAACACCCGAGGCCTTAATCGAAGAAATCATCCATGACAAGGAGGCTCAGTTCAACAGCCCGAACCTCAACGTCGCATACAAAATGGGTGTTCGCGAGTACCAAAACCTAACCCCCTACTCGACTGCTCTCGAGGAAAACTGGGGCAAGCCTCCTGGAAACCTAAACTCAGACGGGGAAAATCTTCTCGTCTACGGAAAAGAATACGGGAACGTATTCATTGGAGTACAGCCGACTTTCGGCTACGAAGGCGATCCCATGAGGCTCCTCTTCTCGAAATCCGCGAGCCCGCATCATGGATTCGCTGCTTACTATTCGTTCGTCGAGAAAATATTCAAGGCCGACGCTGTCCTTCATTTCGGGACCCACGGGTCCCTCGAGTTCATGCCGGGGAAACAGGTCGGAATGAGCGATGCGTGTTTTCCGGATAGTTTAATCGGGAATATTCCGAACGTGTACTATTACGCTGCAAACAATCCTTCCGAAGCCACGATTGCGAAACGTCGAAGCTATGCGAACACGATTAGTTACTTAACCCCGCCTGCTGAGAATGCCGGTTTGTACAAAGGGCTGAAGCAGCTGAGTGAGCTGATTTCGTCGTACCAGTCGCTTAAGGATACTGGTCGAGGTCAACAGATCGTGAGCTCGATTGTTAGCACCGCTAGGCAGTGTAATCTGGATAAGGACGTTGACCTTCCGGAAGACGGAGTCGAGATATCGGCGAAGGAGCGGGATTTGGTCGTCGGGAAGGTTTACTCCAAGATTATGGAGATTGAGTCGAGGCTGCTTCCGTGCGGGCTCCACATCATCGGAGAGCCTCCGTCGGCTTTAGAGGCTGTCGCTACTTTAGTCAACATCGCAGCGTTGGACCGGCCTGAGGAGGGGATCTCGGCTTTACCGTCGATTTTAGCTCAGACGGTCGGGAGGGAAATCGAGGATATTTATAGGAGCGGAGATAAGGGTGTTTTGAAAGACGTCGAGCTTCTCCGGCAGATAACCGAGGCTTCTCGAGGAGCGATCACTGCTTTCGTCGAGCAGAGCACGAACGAGAAAGGGCAAGTCGTGAACGTGTCGAACAGACTGAGTTCGATACTCGGGTTCGGGATAAACGAGCCGTGGATTAACTACCTCTCGAACACGAAGTTCTACAGGGCGGATAGGGAGAAGCTGAGAGTTTTGTTCCAGTTTTTAGGCGAGTGCTTGAAGCTGATTGTGGCTGATAACGAGCTGGGGAGTTTGAAGCAGGCTCTGGAAGGGAAGTTTGTCGAGCCGGGCCCCGGGGGGGACCCGATTAGGAATCCGAAGGTTTTGCCGACTGGGAAGAATATTCACGCGCTCGATCCGCAGTCGATTCCAACAACTGCGGCTATGCAGAGTGCGAAAGTTGTTGTGGAAAGGCTGATCGAGAGGCAGAAGGTGGATAATGGAGGGAAGTATCCGGAAACTGTTGCTCTCGTTTTGTGGGGGACGGATAATATCAAGACTTACGGGGAGTCGTTGGGTCAGGTTCTGTGGATGATCGGGGTTAGGCCTGTAGCGGATGCGTTCGGGCGAGTGAATAAAGTCGAGCCGGTGAGTCTTGAAGAGCTGGGGAGGCCTAGGATTGATGTTGTTGTCAACTGTTCTGGTGTGTTCAGAGACTTGTTCATTAATCAGGTGATTTTTTCTTTCTCTGTTTTTACTGTGAGATTTTTACTAATATAGTCCCTCAGGTTTGGGTTTATTAAGAAAGCCTACTCTTGAGGTTGGAAATTTATAAAATCAAAATAAATTTCCGGGTGATTTGCAATTTAAAATTTTTTTAGGGGTGCTTTTGAATTTATTCCTTTTTCATATGCAAGAATAGTAAATAATATGTTCTCACATCCTTGGTCTTTAGTCTGCTGATAAGAAATCACATAATTACACCCCTAAGGTTTAGCACAGCTACCAAAAAAACCATATTTTCTTCTGTAATATAGCAAAATTCTATTACAGGGGGTAATTTGCAAATTTAAAAATAAACTGGATTTTGGAAGGGGACAAAATATTTGGGGTGATTTGGTAATTATTCCTAGTTAATATGCATGAAATAGTGAACAATAGTCAATATGTCTTCATATCTTAGTCTTTAATCTGTTGAGATAAGAAATCACATAATTACAAAATATACCCATAAGTTTAGCATAGTTACAAAAAATTCCCAAGTTTCTTCTGAATTAATAAAATTACCCCTTAATACAGGGGGTAATTTGCAAATTTGAAAATAAACTGGATTTTGTATGGGGGCAAAATGTTATGGGTGTTTTTTGTAATTATTCCTTTTCATATGCATGAAATAGTGAATAATATGTTCTCATATCCTAGTGACCTAGTCTTTAATTTGCTGATAAGAAATCACAAAATTACAAAGTATAGCCATAAGATTGATCACAGTTACCAAAAACCCCCAATTTTCTTCTGAAAATAGCAAAATTACCCCTCAACATTTTTTTCTTCTATTTTTATGCATCAAAAATATTTTTCACCATCATATCTTTTGATAAAAACCACATAATTAAAATATACTCAAAATGCTGATAAAAACTAACATCTACTCTGCTATTCATAGATGAACCTTCTCGACCGGGCCGTGAAAATGGTGGCCGAGCTAGACGAGCCCGAGGACCAAAACTACGTCAGAAAACACGCAGCCGAACAAGCGAAAACCTTGGGAGTAAACGTGAGAGAGGCCGCAACTCGTATCTTCTCGAACGCCTCGGGTTCGTACTCATCAAATATCAACCTTGCAGTCGAGAATTCCTCTTGGAACGACGAGAAGCAGCTTCAGGACATGTACCTTAGCCGGAAATCGTTTGCTTTCGACTGTGATGCCCCTGGAGTCGGCATGGCCGAGAAAAAGAAGATTTTCGAAATGGCTCTCAGTACGGCTGATGCCACTTTCCAGAACCTCGACTCGTCCGAGATATCTCTGACGGATGTTAGTCACTACTTCGACTCGGACCCCACGAACCTCGTGCAGAATCTGAGGAAGGATGGGAAGAAGCCTAGTGCTTACATTGCTGATACTACCACAGCAAATGCTCAGGTATGGATGTTGGTGTTATTTTGGATAAATTACAAAATAACCCCGGTAAAACTGAAAATTACTAAAACCACCCCTGAAGTTACACTTTTTTTTACTTTTGCACCCCTGTCGTAAAATATATTTACAATTTCATCCTTCAAGTTTCCTATTCATTATAAATAGACCCAAATTACATCTTACATCTACATATAACTTGTTTTTCCTCGCAAATGTTCGGACGGAAATTGGGTCTGTTTGTAATATTTTGCAAATTCATGGGTGTTAATGGTGTTATTGTTTTTAGGTTCTTTATTGGTATTATTTTGGACAGATTACAAAATAACCCCGGTAAAACTGAAAATTACTAAAACCACCCCTGAAGTTACACTTTTTTTACTTTTGCACCCCTGTCGTAAAATATATTTACAATTTCATCCTTCAAATTTCCTATTCATTATAAATAGACCCAAATTACATCTTACATCTGCATATATATCGATTTTCCTCGCAAATGTTCGGACGGAAATTGGGTCTATTTGTAGTATTTTGCAAATTCAAGGGTGTTAATGTGTTATTGTTTTTAGGTTTGTTATTGGTATTGTTATTGGTATTATTTTGGGTAAAATTGAAAATTACTAAAACCACCCCTGAGGTTGCACCCGTTTTACATTTACACCCCTGTCATAATGAAAAATATTTTTACTATTTCATCCTTCAAATTTTCTATTCATTATAAATAGACCCAAATCACATCTTACATCTACATATAACTCGGTTTGCATCGCAAATGTTCGGCCGAAAATTGGGTCTATTTGTAATATTTTGCAAATTCAAGGGGTGTTAATGTGTTCTTGTATAACCTTTTAGGTTCGTACGCTTTCCGAGACCGTGCGCCTGGATGCGAGAACGAAGCTGTTGAACCCGAAATGGTACGAGGGCATGCTGTCGAGCGGGTACGAGGGTGTCCGTGAGATCGAGAAGCGGCTCACCAACACCGTCGGATGGAGCGCAACCTCGGGACAGGTGGACAACTGGGTGTACGAGGAGGCCAACACGACTTTCATCCAAGACGAGGAGATGCAGAACAGGCTGATGAGCACGAACCCGAACTCGTTCCGGAAGCTTCTCCAGACGTTCCTGGAGGCTAACGGGCGCGGGTACTGGGAAACTTCTGAGGAAAACATCGAGCGGCTGAAGCAGTTGTACTCGGAAGTCGAGGACAAGATCGAAGGGGTTGACCGCTAAGATTCGTTGTACCGGAAATAATACGAAAATATAATGTGATCAAACTGAAAATAACATTGTTGTAGCATCATCTTGTAAAGAATGAGGCTCTGATTTTTTTTCTTTCAACTGATTGTGATTATTCTTGTAAACATGTAAGATACTGATTCACAGGAAATGGTATTTGAAACAATTGCTATCATATATGTATACATAACTTCTCCACAATCTGCCTCTAAGCAAAGGTTCTACAACCAGCAAAAAAAAAAAAAAAAAAAAAAAAAACAAGAAAGAACACAGTTTCTACAAAAGGAATTCCCTCCTCAAAGAATTAGTCTTTCGGTTTTACATTCGTCGATCCGATTAAGAGTATACACCTTTTTTTTCCGATTCAACCTCTTCGAGGCCGCACGAGTTTAACCCCATCTTTACAAGTCAAACATCGTCAAACTAACTCCATCAACAGAGGATCACCCGCAGCCATTATTCTGACGAGCTTAATAAAATCTTGCTCGCTCGACACGTTCCAAGGGTGAACCGCTGCCACCGAAGCCGAATAAAACGAAGTCGAATTGCTCTGCATCTTTTGCTTGTATTTCATCGAGTCAAAAACGCTGTCGAAATTTTGAGGGGAGTCCATGGCCAGGAAGAACATCGGTATCGTTACTTTGTGATGGATGTCGAGATCGCCAACCAGGCTAACGAGGTCCGTGAAATCGGGGGCGAACTGTTGGGGGACGTAAAATACTTCCGAATTGCATATGACGAGGCTTTTTGGATCGTCTTTTTTTACGTTTTCTTTGTAGTTGACTTGGAAATGAGCTGGCATGGTGTTGACCACTTGCTTCACCATTTCCGCTTGCTTGGCGAACCAATCGGAGTTTCCGGAAGTCGAGACGGTCGTCCAAGACTTGGATACCTATACGTGCAATAGTATTTGGAAATGAGAATGAATCTTCGATGTCCAAACTACAAAAACTACCCTGAGCTTCGGTTTTATTACAGAAAGGCCCAGATCCTTTTGGAAATTACGAAAGGACCCCTTCATGTTTTCAAACACCACATAACATTAGTTTTCAACGCAAGCAAACTAAGGTCAGGATAAATTACGAAAACTACCCATTGACATGAAAATCTAGTTATCTTTTGGAACTACAAACACCCCCATTTTCATTTGTTTCTACAAACTTTTTGGAAATTACGAAAATACCCCTTTATGTTTTCAAACACCCCATAACATTAGTTTTCAACACAAAAGCAAACTAAGGTAAGGATAAATTACGAAAACTGCCCATTTTCATTTGTTTCTATATCACGAATTGCGACTAATGAGTGAGACGCTTATCAAATAAGCGTAAATCTACAGTTGGTACTTAGTGACGAAAAAGCAACTTACCTTATTTGTGATCCAGAGCTTAGACTTGTCAGCTTGGAGCAAGTTCCAGTAATTAAGGACAGTATCGTCCTTGAGAAATAAGAACCCCTCGGCACTGCTGTATCTTTTGAAGATTTTCGGTAGATACCTGAAAGCAATGCAAGAAATACATCATTAAACAAATCTAGAAAATATTAAATATATGAATTAACATACACAGAAACGGTCTCAAATTCTCAATCACCAGAAATAAACCGGGACATATTAAAAGTACGTTGGTTCTGCAGTTATGCGGGGTTAAATAAATAATCACAATGTGACTAATGTGTCAGATGAAAAATAATCGGTTCATAGTGCTCGTATAGTCATATGTAAAATAAATTCTGAACGGCTGATTTCTTTGAAGATTATATAGCGACTTGTGAGACAACTAACTAAGCTCTTTCCATTTTGTTACACAGATTAATCCATGTTTACATTAATCGGACAATCTTTAATATAAACAAGTTTACTTCAAACTAAAAATTCACATATCATCACGTTGACGTATATAATATGTTTGAAACACAACCCACTAAATTAAGTTATCTAGCCTACAATGTGATGCAGTCCTACAAGATTCACTTCCGATGTGTAGCTGAAAAAAACGCATTTAAGTAATGCATAAGTCATATGCTAAATGAGGGAACATCAGTCATTTCATAAGACTTCTCAATTCGTGTAAAATCTTCTAAAACAACAATTGTTATGGTAGAAAGAAAACATAAATTCACTTACTTGTAAACATAGTCCAGCCGCCCTTCTTCCACCACAAGATCCACATTCTTCTTCCCGGACAAAATAATAACCGTCTTAAACACCCTCCCATACAACAACCTCCACTCCAGCGCCGTCCTTTCTACAGGCCCACTACAAAACATCACCAACACAACATTCCCGAAGCTCTTTCTCCACCGAATCAAGTTCCCAATCTCGTAGTTCACAGTCCCAATCTCCTCGACCCCAAGATGAACCGATGGAAGCTTCCTCGGAACAAACTCCTTCCGATCCCCATGCCCGATTCTAGCTCTCGCCCGATCCAACTCAAGGGTCATAAGCCTCGGCTGCTGATAACCTACAGCCAGCAAATCCTGAAGCCATGCAGCAGTAAACCTCACATCTTTCTCAGTCCAAAACCCTTCCTCTGCCATCACATAACTCAACTCCAAGATTTTCTCGAACAAACTATGCTCCTTCGATCTCCACTCCACTAGAAAGTTAATCAGACGTCCCACGTTGACGTGAAGATCCTTCTCCTCCGAAAAAGGGTACCCCTCGATTTTATCGGCCCGATGGGCGGTCGGGGGGTAAACCACCACGTACCCACCGATTTCCCATAATACCCTCTGAGCCCAATAACCCCTCAAAACATCTGAAGCCATCGTGCTGACCGATACAGGCAGCATCAAACCCCAGAAAGCCGACGAGTGGAAAAGCGTGTTAAAGGAATTGACGGGCACCATCGTGCCTTGTGGTAAAGCCACCTTAGGGGCACGATCGTCAAATCTAATATCGAACGATTCCAAGCTGGCTTTTCTAGTGAAGTAGAAAACAGAGTCGACGTCGGGAAGCCCGTTCGAAATCCCCTGCTGTATGAACTGTTTCCCGCCGAATATCTCGGTGTAGAACTCCTCGTGCTCGATTTCGCCTACGTTTTCCAGGGGCAGTCCTCTGGGCCAAACGGTCCTTTGACCGAAGTGTATGTAAGGGTTCACGATGGTTCGATTGGGATCCTCGTGACTGTACTGAAGGATGACTTCTTGTCGGGCGGCTTCGCCTACTAACTCGACATCGAAATGCTTTCCGATGTCGTTATCTATCACTTGGCCACGATCGTCCACGTCGTAGATTTTCTGAGCACCGTGCTGTATGGCGAACAGATATCCGACGGTTTTCCGAACGTAAGAATCGTAAGGCAGGTAGTCGACTACTCGAAAACCCAGCTGAGCTTGCATTTCCAATGATAGATATATAACACCTATCAAGATTCAAGAGAGTATAAGAGATTGTGTAAACATAATCCATTCACAAAATCTTTACCAATATATACCTTTCAAAATCCAGTCTTTTGGAGTCCGAGAAGTCCCAATAGCGAGCACTTGCCATCCTTTGATTTTGGTCAATTTTCTGAGAGAATCCGACGGGTAATCCGAGACCGAGACGACGATCCACTTCTCCGATCGGAAGCTGGCGTACGGCGTCGTTTTGTCGACAATGCGGTCGATCGAGTTCCAGGCGACCTTCGGGAGCTTGGGGTGGACCGATTGGGACTGTACAGACTGGAGGCAGAGCAGCGCTGACGCGTCTCCGCCGCCGGGGGAGTAGTTCCGGAGGAAGAAGAGGGCGGCGACGGTGGCGATCAGGAGGAGAATCGTGACGATTTTGTAGAGATTCTCGGAAGCCCACGCCGAGAAATCGAGATTCTTGGACGATATCGAAAAGGGTTTGCTGTTGGTCCGGGGCCGAGGGTTGTGGCGGGTCTTCGGCGAATCCGACGGCGGAAAAACGCGATCTTGGACTTGCATTTTTCGATTTTTACTTTAATTAGGGGGTGGGGGATTCGATTTTCGATCTCCGAGGAAAACGCGCACAACGCAGTCAGTGTGATTGCTGGAAACCCCCCAATTGAAATTCCACGCGCCAGCGGCGGCTCGCAGTAAGTTGAACCGATGGGTTTCTTGTGAAGTTCAGGGAGGGCATTGACTGCAGATTCTGTTTTTTTTTCTTGTTCAGCCTGAAGAAGAATTGGGGGTGGGGTGGGGGTGGGTGCCGACAGTGAAGGTGTAAATGTGTAATTGCTTGGGCTTGAATCTAAGATTGTAAGTTGTAACTACTGCTGGTGTGTGTTTGGTGAGAAATGATAAAAGGTACCTTGTGGAGGTGGGGTGAGGTAGTGTGTTGTCTTCTTCTTCTTCTCATTATTATTACTGTATTATTATTATTATTATTATTATTATTATTATTATTATTATTATTATTATATTTTTTTTTCTAAATCTCTTGGTTTATTGTTTGATTTTGTGAATTCTTATTTTTATTTTTTTGAGTGTTTATTAATTTTTTTACACTATTGATTATTACTAATATTATTATTTCTTTTTTCTATTTGACACATAAGAATTGGTTGTGCTGGAGATTTAGACATATCAACAAATAATTTAATCATGTAATGTACTAATGTGCAATGTTATTGGAAATAATTGGTCTACATTTTTGCAATATTTTTCTTCGTATAGTATTTGTATTACTATTTTCGTCTTACATAGTGTTTGCCACGTACAAATGTACTATTTTTCGTTCCACAAATGTTTCACACAACTTCTTTGTACAAAAAAATTGACAAACACTTATTTCGTTCCACAAATGTTTCACACAACTTCTTTGTACAAAAAAATTGACAAACACTTATTTCAGGTCAAATTTCTCGATATATATTCATGATTGATCGTTTATTTCAGTATGATGTTCGATTATTTTTCTTTCTGATTATTCAATAGCGTGTTTTCATAAAATTTGATTGCGATCGAGTCCTGGGAAAAAGAACACGGCCATGGAGAACAAGGTTGACTATTATTTGTTCACCTTTGCCAGCTATTTGACCATGTTTCAAACAGAAGCCACTTTTATTGGACATAATCGCGAGTCAACTAAATTAGCCAAATAACAGAAAAAAATTACGAAAATGTCAATCAACTATCAACTATATATACGGAGAGAGAACTCAATTAAGCTATCAACATTTTCTTCAACAGTGTTTATTTTCTCTGCAAAATAATTTTTTTTATATATAAAAAAATTAATTTCTCAATGGGGAAGTACGTGGAGTTATTGGATGCTGGGGTGAGAATCGCAGCCAGATTTCACTCTCACTGCCCTCAGACCGCCAAAGGATACTATCACCCCCGTCTGACCACCACCTCGACCACCGTGAAGTTCTCCGAGAACCAATGGTGGAAAGCTCCGACATCAAATATTCCAATATCAGTAGCTTTGAATATACTACTGAATTTGTCATTTGCTCATTGTTATAGAAAAAAGAAAAATTCTTCTAGGCATAAATATTATTGCAATGTAACATTTTAGTCTGCGATAAATATCACATACCACGTACACAATCAATCAATCACGTTGGTGGAAACCGCCGAGTTTTTTTCGTTTTTCAATCTCACAACTTCATGTGGCCAAAGCCTCCTCTAAACGAACCATAGAGAGGTCGAGAGCTTCTGAAACTAAAGATATCCTCTATTCGGAGAGTATCAGACTCACCAGTTTGGGAGTTGTCTGGCTCGTACTCTGAAGAATGCGTGCTCCCATATACGCGTATGCTCAAACTCTTCTTCTGGGGAGCACCAAATTTAATATACTCGTTGAAAAATTCAATCAGTTCTTTATGAGATAGTTGCCTCAGTGCTTCAACCTATTTGTAGAAAACAATATCAACTTAAATCACAACGTAATCAATAACTCAAAGAAGATTTAAAAACCAATGAGTTTCAGTTAAAATTAGTTATATACATGATACGAAATAATTAGTATCTTAATCAGCCGCCATACCTCACGTTCTCTCCGGTCGAACTTGAGTGTCCCGTCAGATACTTCTCTCCAGTAAAACCCAGATTCTTCTCGTAAATTTTTGTGCTTCTCAAGCTTCATTTCGATGAGTGCAGTAATGTTGCTCTGAGTAAAATCCAGAAAGGCTACATGTCAGCAATGTTGTTCTAACAAGCAAGCTCGCATTCTCAAGAAATTAACTGAATAATCAACAGCTTACCTTAAATTCATCATCCGGCATCTCATAGAGCTTAGTTTCAAATATCTTAAGAAATGACTCAACTCTTAAATCAATTTGTCCAGGACCCTATCAAGCACATCAAAGAGTGACATAAGTAAAGTAGTAAACAATAGTGATGAATATCCAGAACAAAGTAAATAAATCTTTAGACACTCTTTCTACGCCATAGGTGTAATGTTTACCTTAACATTCGATTGTATAATGAACTGCACACCACGGACACCAGAATCATTCCTACAGAATCAGTTTTTGTATTAAAAAAAGAGAGCATGTTCTGTCACAATAATGGAGTGTAAAAAAGAGTTTTTCCTACCTCTGCATAAGTACAGTAATGTAACCAAGTTGCTCAACTGATCTAAGCTGATGAAAAGCGGGTTGCTTAGCAATCATAGCAAAAAGTTGAAGTTTGGCATTCAACTTGAAATCATCCTGGTTCACCTACATATGTCAAAGGCAGTTATTGAGAAACTATAGAATGTATTGGATGGAAGTTATTATAGAATGACGGAAACAAGTTTCCTTATCCTTTTTGGCCTTATTTGATGACTAGCTATGAATGTGGTGATCCAGATTGTGTAAAATGTGCAATAAATGATGGTTAATGTGACTTATTTTGGACAAGATTTCTGTTATTGTTTTACTTTTTACCTGAATGTAATGGACAAGGGCAGAATTTTCATCATTAGGATTTAGGCCTACTGCACTGTAGATGCAATTCACTCCCCTCTCAAGCTTTATAATTCTATTTGTCATATACTGAGATGCAAACAAAGCCTGAGATAAGGGATTGGAACCCGTAAAGAACACATCTTCAATATGCTGGATTATGGATTCTGCCTCCTTTGATTCAAGATTTCCTACATTAAAGCAACAATAAAATGATGAAACACACACACACACACACACACACACACACACACACACACACACACACACACACATATATATATATATATATATATATATATATATATATATATATATATATATATATAAGAGCACTAAAAACTAGCAAAAATCCTGGAGATAACAGGAGAATTAGAACCTGATGCATAGCATTCCAAGAAGGTCCTTGACAGCATTAAGGGGTAAAATTTAACAAGATCATCTACTTCAAGGTGAGGAAGAACTTCAAGTTCGTCTGTCCACGGCCACGACTGGTCTTGTAGTATTAAAGAGCAGTAGTACATTGCTTGTTGATATGGCTGTTGGAACTTCATATTCTGGTATTCTTTTGTGATCAATTCCTGTACATTTCCATGACAGATAGAGGAAACAAGGTATCAACAAACAACTGTTAGACAAACAAACTTCAAACAGAGCATTCCAATTCTTTGAATAACCATCGTTCACACAATTACAGAAACCAAATAAGCCTGATTTTAAGTATTAAAATATCAAATGGGCAGTTCATATAACAATATTGAGATTTATTTATTTTCCTAAAAAAAATGTAATTCATAAACAACTGCAGCAGAAAAATTTAACATTTCAGAAAATACACATTATGATCGATGGAGAGGGTAGGACACAAATTTGCTAGGATGGTGAATTGAAACTCTCAAGCAAACTATCAAAAGTAGCATATAACACAGTTAATCCGTACCTTAATAACAGCAAATCTTTCAGGTTTAACTTTGAAATTAGCAATCTGATTTATGACGGTGTCCAGTAATATCTTAAGTTTGTGATTATATCCAACCACGGTGACCTGTAAGGGAAAGTCAAAGAAATAATGGGTTTCCATACAGTATTTGAAGAAATTATAACTCCCATATGTAAAGTGCTACGATAGCATATACTTGAATATAGACACTAATAAGTACCTGGAAACCAAAGTCGGTATTGTTAACTCCATAATAGAGACCAGCTACCTGAGCATCATATGCTGAAATATGCCCAAAAAAAAAGAAATAAAATAAAATCATGAATGGAAAGCATATGATGGTAATCTGCAGTATTCCATGAAAAATGTAAGATTTAATTTAAATGCAAGGCCTTTCCAAGGGGCAAGTAAATAATTTTCAAACTTTAAAGTACACATTTACACATTACCTAATTCATTTAAGTAATCCATCAACAATCGCGTAAAGATTTCGGTCAGTGCTTCTGATTCAGGGGAACTCCCGGAAAAGGGACAGTTGAAATCTATCTTAACATATGCTTTTGGAGTAAAAAACATTGTATCAGGCTTGTACCACAGTCTTGAGTATTGTGTTTTCCTCAACAAAATCGGTAAATTTCTCTGTTCCAAAGGTCAATATAGAGTACATACAAATAAGCTTTCAAATCAACTGTCAGACAACCAAAAAATTGCATTATTAGAAGTTATATCAAATAGTTTACTTGTTCTGAAACAGTCCTAAGTGATAGGTCTGTAGGAATAAACACATTATGTACAGGTAGGTGCAGGTCTTCATTTGGTGCTCCTTCAATCCATTTCTGCAAGTAAATAATATCTTAGAATATCTCAAGTGAATACTCTATAGAGACTAAAAATGGAAGAAACACGTTTTCCGTCATAAAATCCACATCTAGTTACCAACCTCAATAACAGAGCTAGGTAACCGCTCAACAGAATAAGCAGTTCCATACCAAGGTTCTGCTAAATCTGTAACTCCTTCAAACTTAGTTGACTCCCAAAATATTCTGTATGAAACGTAAAAAAACGAAGCAGTAAAACATCTAAAATTAATATGCCAGCTTCAAATTACTAATCCAAAGTTGAGTCCTTGACGCAGAGAAAAGATAAGATAACTGCTATCATACTACCTCCTTTCACAATGTTAGATGTTTATAAGGATTGCGGCAAAAGTATTAAGGAATGAAGGCAAATTACTTTACTAACCAGTCTAACCTTATTAAATTTTACTCTTCCCCTTTTTTTGTTACCTAATACATTTTCTATCTCTGAAAAACCTATAACTCTATTTACCCCCACTCTTCCCTCCAAGTAAAATTCAGTCAATAATACTACAATAGTTCATAGAGAACTCTCACCAAACCAGACCTCTTGTTCTTTTTCATTACTTTTTCTCTTCCTCAAACCTCAATGGCAAGGCCCATTTAACAAGACAGAATATGACCATCTAAGTGTAAGATGAATTATACAGATGGCAGATACTGAACTCACCTCACATTGTATGGGCTGAGCTCTTCCAATGCTGACTGGATTGTTGCAGGATTAAACTCTGAAGGTAAAGATGATCCGACCAGCCAATCAGTTGGAGGATAGAACTATTTTATTTTACAAAAACAACCAAGAAATGTAAGAAAAACAGATATATACTTGTTCAGTGGTGAAAATGAAAATGGATATTATTGGTAGAAAAAATTACAGAAGCAAAAACAGCATTTCTGCTTTACGATAAAATGTACATCCATTGGTTGTGATATTTCAAAATCAAACACACAAATTTATAAAATAGTATCAGTAGATTCAAGACAAACTGAAAATTATTAACTGTGAGATATGTTTCATAAACATCAATATCACTCTGTTATGCAATCATCATAATAAGAGTTGTAACTATGTTAAGATTCTATTCAAAAGTTGCTCCTTTAATCACGTGCGCACATGTAAAACACAGGTCATAGGTCACTGGTTAATACAAGAATTTGCTATTTTTACATCTCAACTAACCAGAGACACATTACAAGAATTATGCAAAAACAGGTCACTGGTTAATACATGAAGATAGAACTAGTTACCTGCATATTTAATGCAACATTAACCACATAATCAATAGGCCGGATCTTGTCTTGATAATGGAAGGAAGTCTCAGAAATGGCTGCGAGCTTTATTACCAAATCAAGGAAGAAGTTACATTTATAAGTAACAATCAAGAAATTAATAAATGTCTGACAAAATATGCATAATGAAAAGCAGCATGAAGGTGATATAATTTATAAACAGGGTTATCAAATGCCTTCAATGTCAAAATGCATCATCTATAAGATGCTAGATTAAAAAAACATGGATGTCTGCAGTAGATAGTCAAGTGGCTTATTTTCTACTACTATTAATTTGCTGAAATTATAAGTTCTCCAAGTCTTGAAATTTAGTTATAGGCAAAGACAAGCACGGATCAACAAGGACAATGATTAGCTTGAAAACAGCTGAACAAATATACTACCATGAAATGACACTGTCCACAAGGTTTTCAACCTAATAAAGGTTATCTATTCCGATATACTCCAGCATTTAATACTGTCTATAATGACATGGATGCACTTCTATGTACTAATGTGTGTGTATAGTGGCCTTTAAGTTATCAATCTATATCAAACATACAGCCATATGAAATTACGCTGAAAAAAGACCACAATATTAATAACATCTTATTTCAGACCTTCAAAACTACTTCAGATTTTTTTATTTTTCTTGTCTTTGATAAGAAAAACTCATTGCAGGGCAGATGCAAAGTGTAGATGACGTAATTGCAACATGCGAGTAGGTAAAGAATCATTTTTGCAGCATTATGTATGAGGCATTGTATACTAAAAGTAATAAACCTTCGACTAGTTTTACCTCATCAAATATCCATTGGCAGGGACCAGATTTCTGCAGAAGGTGAATATATTTGAATAGTAATGCCACAACATCCTCAAAATGATCTGTGATTAAAAAATATGTATAAATATTTGCTTACGCCAAACGCATCATAAAATAAAATCATCATGGTGCCACCAAACAGAAGGAAAAAAAATTAAGCATAACCACCACTGCTCCCCTCCCCAATAAAATCTGGAGAGACTAAGCACTCACCATGTCCAGCATCGGTCAAATCAATAACCACTTTAAAAAATGAAAATTCAAAATTCAACTCTGATTCACCCGCAGATAAACTTGTGGCCCAACCTGCAATGTTTTAAGTATGAAAGCAGGAAATCCAATGTCAAGTTCATTCTTAGATAAGAAACGGAAAATTTATCGCTAACACTCTAACAGTTACATTTAAAACAATAAAGAAGAAAAATGTCCTGTTTTTACTACCTTCTTCTTACTTCAACCATTAGAAAAACAGGAGAAAACATCTACCTCCAATCCCTTCTTTAATTAAGGCTTTGGAGGGCATTGCCATATTTTACAATACCCAGTAGTACTATTTACCAACTAGATTATAAAACAAAAGAAGGAAAAAATAAAACCCAGATATAAATCGGCTCAGTGTTTTCTACCACTGCGTAAAGGTAAGGGTATTTTGTGACTCAGACATGGAAAGTAACTTCAACAGTACCCACCCAATTTTTTCAAGATGTAAAACAAAGACCCCTCTCCTTCATGGCCAATCAGATGACCGAGATACCTGCTTGGCCCTTCCTTGTAATGGTGAATTCCAGGAGTTGTCGGCCATACAAATTTCAATTTGTGACCTTGTTTAATTGGGACAGCCTTTGCTAGAATCTGAATTAGAAAAATAAGAACCAAAAAACTTATCTCAAATTTACTCAAGTCAAATTCGAAATGTTCCAGAAAATTACTACATTCCAACTTCACTTCAGTGATTAAAGGTTGTTATTTCCAAGAAAATGAGCAGAGATGTTGGCATAAATCTAAGGAAGCAAAACTCAGGCGTAGAACATCAACTTCTTAATATCTTTCACAAACAATGGATAATCACAGGAAAAAATAATAATATTATACACGCTCTCATTTTCTGATGGAAAAAATACAGAGAAAACTATACTGCCGATAAAGGTGAGTGAGAAGACACGCGTTATAAGCAGTGAAAGATGAGACTAATGAAACTCTTTTTATGATGACCATTGATCAGGACTAATGAAAATTTCTGAACTTTGACTACAATGAAGAATGGAGTCTGGCTCAAAACTAACTGTAATCTTTAATTCCTTCTCATCAAACAAAATAATAATTAAAAGGCTCGCTCAAACTCCCCACTCAGTCAGATTTTAGAAACTAGAGAAATTACATTTTCCTAGTGACAGATTTATTATTGGGTTATACGAACCACAAACAAGGAAGAAGTGTGACAGAGTACCAGAGGACAAGACAAAACTAGAGAATTATGAGCATAGAGGTAGTACAAGTAAAGAATGAAAACAGCTCAAGTTAATTGAATTTAAAGAAAGGTAATTTCCTTGCATTCAACTGCTTTCATTGTACCTGAAGATTTTCTGAATCACAAGGTTGACCAGCAAAAGTGATACAACTTCTATCAGTATTATGAATTTCCTGGAATTTGCTCCGCACAAGGCTTTCAGATTCATCAAGGCCAACTAAACCAATTCAAGTTAATAAGTGGATACAGTAATAGACCATGTTTACATAAACCAACTAACATCACCTACTTATTACCTTTACTATATATTACAAGATGCATGAGATTGGCTGAATAATTTTCATTATAGAATCGCAGGAGCTCCTGTCTTGTATCCAACCCTCTTTCTTTTGGACGGACCTCTAATGTCTCCCAATTCCCTGCAATTAATAAGTATACAATAAGAATTAGAGGGAAAGACAATGCCGTATCAGCCCAATCCATAAAGTGAAATCTTGCAGACATAAATAACCAAGACGACTACTTTTATCAAAAATACTAAATTGAGAGGGAATTCAAAATGAAAGTACCAACCTGTACTGAACTTGTGATATGGATGATCTTTCGAACTTAAATGTTTCTCAAGCTGGTACATACAATCAGATAATTTATAGAAGAACTCAGATTAGTTATCTTCATTGCGAATAATATTAAATGGAAATGGAGTACTATATCCTCAAAATTGATAGCATAAAATGGTTTCTTAATTAGACAAAGGAGAAGAAAGAGAAAAAAAATATTAATCCAAACACTAATACAATATTTTCCCTGCCCGAATAATTGGCTTTCATTCAGTTTAATTTCAAGCGTAGAAAATGTACAGTTTGTTTCTAAATACTCGTTTATTTAAAGTTTACATATAAATCAACATTCTCCGAACATCAAACAGTAAGTTCTAAATGAAAATTTAGACAGTAGAAGTAGCCCATTTTGAAAAATGGAAAATTACCATATTTCTAAATCAAAATAAGAACTTCAAAATAAATGACTGCCACTGTGCCACAAGCAGCTAATGAATAAGAAGTACCTGATTCATTCTCCAAGCATCAGTCAGTAAGTTCTTCTGGTTCTCTGAAAAGCAACAGGAAGTCAACAAAAGGCATATGAAATAAATGCATTGACAAGGAACGGGATCAAATGTAAACCAGAGTCGACTGCTTTTATTTCCCTCGTGGTGGCATCAGCTGACATAAGTGGTTTAATGAAAAACTGAGCGAATCTGGATATTAAAAAAGTTTAAAACATAAATAAACCTATACATATAGGAAATCCATTATCAGATAAAGAAGCGAAAAAGCTTTGTAGAAACAAGCATTTACTACCTGTCCATTGCTTCTTCAAAACAGTCTGGGTTAACATCAAAGTAGTAGTTGGTGTGTTCAGATGATGTGAAAGCATTTGTACTGCCTCCATGCTATAAATAATACAGAAAGATGTATAACTTAATTCAAAAATAGAAGAATACTGCCTCCAGGGAGAATGATATTAGTTGAATTACTAATTAAAAATTAAAATATATACCTCGCTGATGTATGTTGAGTAACTATCCTCCAACGGATACTTTTCACTTGCATAGAAAAGCATATGTTCTGTAATTGAAACACGATACAGTGAGAACAAAGTCTAACAAACATTACCACGCAAATAAAAACGCTATCTTCCGCACCAATAAGAATGTGCAAGTCCCTCGTGATCACTGAAAACTTGAAATGCAATTATATTCACAAAAAAATCTAAATAAGGCACAAAAGGGCTCTCGACGAATTCAGATATGATCGAGATTACGAGATATCTCGTCCCCAAGAACTCGTGCAAACCCATCAAGTCACTCGGGTTTAATTCAACACACAAACACAAACACAGTCTAGCTCAATGCACTTCAACACTAACCCTAATTAAATTTAGGAAAAAATTAATCTCACCAAGGAAATGGGCGAGGCCTTCAAGTCCCTCTGGATCACTAAACGCACCGACCCGAACATCCATTGAAGCAGCACACTGTATCAAATTACACATCAAGGTAATGATAAATCGATTGAATTAATGAATAAAACGATAATCAAACAATCAAATTCACGGGAAAAATAACCAACGGAATTAAAAAAAAAAAAAAGATATTATATCCGACACACCTTATCGGTTTCCGGATCGCTGATGAGGAGAACTTGGAGATTATTCTGTAAAACGATCCTTCTGTAATCTCGTTTGTCATTGCGCGGCTTTATGATCTCCGCTTCCTGTGTTGTCGCCGCAGCTACCATCTTTTCTTCTTCTTCTTCTCCTCTGTCGTAGAGATTGGAAGATTGACTAATACGAGGACTGTTGTTTGGGCTGGGGGTCATTTATTAATTATGTAAAAGTAAAAGTGGAGGGTTAAAATTTTAAATATACAAAAATACTTCTATATTCATTAAAAAGACTAATTTCTAAATACTCATCCAAAAATAAATAACATTTGTATTAGGTATTTTTTTTTTCACAAATGCTAAAATTACATTAAATTCAAATTAAAAATAAATTTTCACAAGTTCATTGATGTTTCTTCGGCTAACATCAATGCTTTCGTATGTTCGAAAGAGCCGTAAAAATCGTCATTTTAGATTGATCACCACTTGTTTCGATTGAAAATTATATTAACTTTAACGTGTTTATATGTTCGAAAGAGCCGTAAAAATCATCGTCCTGAATTGATAGTCACTTTATCCAATCGAAAACTAAGCAATCATTTTTTTCGATAAAAAATTAATCATCAAATAGTACGAAAAAAGGAAAAAATTATTAAGTGATAGAAATTATTATCAAATAAATAAATTTATTGATGATTAGGTAGTGAGGCGAAAACACATGCAATAATAATGGTGACAATTAGAACTACTAATATGATGGTAAAATTTTAAATTGAAGTCATTATTAAAATTAAATCTCATTATATTAAAAATGCAAAACTTATGTAATTTTTTAAATTAGGAAGATAAAAACAAACGTTTTTTCGATTAAAAAAAAAAAGCAAAAAACAAATAACAAAGTTGGTCACATTTTTCGGTTTTCATGGAGTCGACTCGTTTGCTTCCTCACTCGCGCAATTCGCTCTGCAGGTGGGGCACGAGGAACGCGAAGCCAGCCATCGCTGAACGCACTCCAGGTGGAATCCATGGCTGCACCTATCCAGAACTCGAATTTTCTCCCCGGCGGCGAATTCCGACAGGCAGATTATGCACTCCGTCTCCCCCCCGGCCAGCTTCATCCCCTCCGCGAAAATCAGCGCGGGAACCTCCGCCTCCTCCTCCGAGGCGCCTCCCCCGATCTCCTCCTTCTGACCCCCCCGCCGTCTACCGCCGCCGCAATGCAGGCGTATGAGGTAGCGGATCGCGGCGTTGAACGCCAGCGCGCAGATTAGGGCGCAGAAGAGTACCACGAGGATTAAGGCCGTGTTCGCCTTGAATTCCTTGGCGTTGGTGTACGGCCACCACGGGCATTTTCGGGGATCGCATCCAGCCGACGCCGCCGGAGGCGGCGCGGAGGCATTCGCCTGCGGAGCTATGTGGATGTTGAATTCCGCCATGGGCACGGCTGATTCCGCTCGCACGTAAGGTACTTTTCTCATTTTTGTAATTTAGTTTATTTTTCCTGAATTGGAAACTATATTGTATCGGAATTGCTCTGATTTTTGGGTTGAGTATGGAAGTTTGAGTGATGAAGAAGAAGAACAAGATATGGTGATAGGAATGGAATTAAAGGGGTTTATGGGGGTGGTCATATAATAACAAGAAAGTGTCGTATGCAAATTAAATTTATTAGTAACAGGATAGGTGGCTGTTGCATAGGGTGCTGTTATAAACTTCATTGTCTTCTAGCATACTGTAATCAGTGCTGGTTATTTTTCTATTTTCTTATTTATAACGTAAATATATATCGAGTCGATCCAAATCGAATATAATATTGCTTGAAGTTTGTTGAGTTTATCGGGTCTTGAGGTTGCTTCTTAAGGTTCACTTGATTATATTAGTGAAATAAGTACTAGTGAAACTAAACCTGTTTTCGACTTTGGTTAGTTCGTTAATGGATCAAGCTCGAACTGGGTTTCTAATGATCCACTTCGAGTCGAGTATTAGAGGTATCATTTTGTAGCTTATGTTCTTGAAATGAATAAAAATTTAATAAGAGTGTTATATTAACAGAATTATTCATATATGTTGGTACCGGAAAGTGTGAAATGAGATGATTTGCAAAATGAAAAGGTTATTTGTAAATAAAAAAAATCATAAACTATCATTTTTAAGAGTATATATTAAAACTGTATTTCCTAGGAAATCATCTAATACTGAGGCTGCTGCTTTTCTGTGCATTGTTTAGAACATTAAAAGGTGTAACAACCCCACTAAAGTCTCTTCTTTAATGTTGGGCAAATATCCTTTTAACCATTGATAAGCTTATCCTAGGTTGGCCTATAATACCATATGTTTGTGAGGGGATATGATAAATAATTAATAATGAGTCTAATTAAGAATTGTACTGTCTGGGGACTAGGATGGGGCCTTGCGCTCTTGCTGCTTTGTTGCTTTTATGTAATGGAATTTCGTAATATCTGAGCTATTCAGGGGCAAGCTTGGAAACTTATGTGCCGTAGGAATCGGTTAAAGCTTGTTTCAGCTCGACCTTATTTGTATATCACGTACTAAGTTTGAACAAAATTTTCTTCCTCTTCTTCTCCTTGAATATAAAGATAGACTCAATTGGTTATATTTGTCTCGCATTCTAGTGCAAGCAGTACATTTTTATGCACTTGAATAGAATGAAAATGGGACGACGTGCCCGATTTCTAGTGGTGACAGTCAGATCACGGGGTGCACCCAAAGGGACAAAATCCAAGAAGCTAAGAAAAAACATGTCAGCATCATAGGCCCCCAGAGTTTAATGAGGAATTACAGATTTACAGTGTTGCCATAGAGTTAGGTCTGGAATATTTGAGAACAAACTATAGTAAATGAGTGACTATTCCATTTCATCTGGACTTGGGACCCCTACTGAATCAGGCAACTTGCTTTCCTTTGTCACGATGTGCTTTTACTTTTCTAGCTAGGTAAAAGTTTTGATAAATCCTCTTGCTGGATATAGCCTCGCTCGTTGCTCGTAGCGAAACTTAAATGCTCATACCATTTGTCGATATGGATATTTAACATGTTGGTGTATCATGTATGTCAATGTGTGATTGCCTATGTTTTTCTTCTGATCAGTTCCGTTCGTATTTCATGGTGTTTGCCATTGGGTTTGTTTCACTGTAAGTAATTCTAAATTTCGGATAAATGATTGCTCTTTTAGTAGTCTGTCAGCGACAGCCGACAAGGCATGAGTCCAAAATACAATAACCGTAGAATTTTCAAAGTGATACGTATCGAGACGCGACAGTGACCTAATAGTACAAGTAGTATATGTTTGAAAGAGTGTGTATGATTGCATGCCCTGCAGGAAAGGTAACTGGATAGGAGCAGGCAACATCAATCTATTATAGACTATTGTACTCGTTTAATTAAGGTTTGATGCTAATAAGTTAGGTTGGTGATTGCAGTGATTGAGATTGTTGGATGGCTCAATGCCCATGAGCTCAGCTTATATATATTTTTTATATAAAACAGAATGTTTCACATAAAAATGTACTATTTGTGAATATTGTGTAATATTTAAAAAATAAGTGAAAATATAAAAATAAAAATATTTTTAAAATTAAAAAAGACTACATTTATTTTATCAAATGTGATGTGACTTGTTATTTTGAAACGAACCAACTGAAAACTACATTGTTGGTATGGGTGGATGAGAGATTATTCGTACGAGAACATTCAAATTTACCACTAGAAAATGGTGTTGGGCTTGGGTGAGTTGGGCCAGTGCCTCGTGTTGATGTTGAGATTGGGCTTGGTGTTGGGCTAGTTTAGGGCTTTTGTTTGTTTGAATTAGTTTGTCCAATCTTTTTGTTGCATCGGGGACCAATTGGGTCTTCATTAAGAGAGACAATGCATGATATATGTCCGGTTAAAGTTGTAAACCTACGTCTCAATCACTTTAAAATTGCATCACAATCATTGATTTTTTTTTAATTTTCAAAATTGTAATATTTTATTTGGTTAGCATTATTACATTCGTGTAACAAATAGCTTACATTAGTGTAATACTCCTTCTCCCTCTTTATCAACTATTTATTCACTTGTTTTTAATATATAAAAAATTGAATAATTAATTTGGACAAAGAGAATATTTTCTATTTCGATCTCGAAACAATAGATACTTACATTGGACACGAAGATTACATTTTTTTACGAAGTTGTAAACGTAAATATATATATTTTTTAAATTAATAAATTAAGTAGACTTTCTTTAATAAAAAAAATTAAAAAAAACGTGTAAAAGTAAATATAAAATTATACTTTATTTTTAAAGAGTGTATATGTATATAAAGTAAACCAAAGAAGAGATTATATCTTATTTTATTTTTACTTTCCAATTTCTAGTAATTTGACTAATTTCACAGCACGTTGATTCTTATTCACAACTCACAAGTGGGGTAACTATCATCGCACTTATTCGCACGTTTGCACTAACTACGCCTTAATCACTGATTTATGCTAAAAACTTTCATTTGAGCTAATGATTATGTCAAAAGTGAACCCCATTAAGGTAAGTAGTAGTAGTAGTAATTTAAGGTAGTGTGTCTATAAAAATAGGCCATAAAGTAATTATCGGAGTTGTATTTTTTTATTTAAATACAGTATCTTATTCATTATTTAACTATTGTCAACGCGACAGTCAACACTGATCATTTCTCGTGAAGCCTTTCTTTTCACTCACTTTAAACACACACAGGCAATGACAGTGAAGTGAAACACCTGAACCCGTGAAAAAAGTAGTTCACCTGAAGCACTGTACATTTTCTTGTTCATCATCTCTATTTTTCTTGCTTCCAACCGCAACTGAAACGAGGCTTCCTACATTAAAGTTTTCAGAAAAATAATTTATTTATACATTATATATTAATAAAAATGCTGTATTTAAGCTTGTTGCTTCTTGGATTGCTTTCAAGGTCTCATCTCGTTTCCACTCAGATGATTCTCAGTGATCACTCCACGTTGCTGGAAATCGGAGCCGAGCTGAAATTACCGACATGGGCCGGCGAAATCTCCGGCGACCACTGCACTTGGCCCGGCGTTTTCTGCACCCCAAACACCTCGTTCGTGGAAAGGCTCCATCTTTCGAACCAGGGGCTGAAGGGTAATTTCACCCTCGTCTCCGGCCTCAGGCACCTCAAGTGGCTCGACCTCTCGCGCAACAGTTTCCACGGCGGCATCCCGCCCGCGCTCGCCGATCTGTCCGAGCTCGAGTTTCTCGACTTGTCTTTCAATCACTTCGAGGGCTCGATTCCGCCGGAGCTGGGGAAGCTCGGCGGTCTCAGGGCGCTTAACCTCTCCGACAACGCGCTCGCCGGTGAAATCCCAGACGGGCTCGAGGGGTTAAGAAATCTGCAGGATTTCGAGGTGTTCGCGAACGGGTTGAACGGGTCGATCCCGAATTGGGTGGGCAATTCGACCCGGCTGAGGGTTTTCACCGCCTACGAGAACGAACTGAGCGGCGCAATTCCGGCGAAGTTAGGGTTTTTCTCCGAGCTTCGGTCGTTGAACCTGCATTCGAATCGGCTGGAGGGCTCGATCCCAGAGTCCGTTTTCGCGACGGGGAAATTGGAGAATCTGGTTCTGACCCGGAACAAGCTGAGCGGGTACATACCCGATTCGATCGGGAAATGCGAAGGGCTATCGAGTGTTCGAATTGGGGATAATAATCTGGTTGGCGGAATCCCCAGAGCGATTGGGGATATCAGAAGCTTAACTTATTTCGAAGCCGATAATAACAATCTCTCCGGGGAGATTCCGGTCGAGTTTTCGAAATGCTTCAATCTGACCCTGCTTAATCTGGCTTCAAACGGGTTCACAGGGCCCGTCCCGCCGGAATTCGGCCTTCTGAACAATCTGGAGGAGCTGATTTTCTCCGGCAACAACCTGTTCGGTGAAATTCCCCAGTCAGTCCTCAGGGCCAAGAATCTGAACAAGCTCGACTTGACCGATAACAGACTCAACGGGACTATACCGGATAGCATTTGCAACGGGTCGAGATTGCAGTTCTTGCTGTTGGGACATAATTCGTTGAAGGGGGAGATACCGGACGAGATTGGAAACTGTGCTAAATTACTCGAATTGCAATTGGGATCTAATTCTCTGACCGGGAATATTCCTTCCGTGATCGGTCGTATCAGGAACTTGCAGATTTCTCTGAATCTGAGCTCCAATCGTTTAAATGGCCATCTGCCAGCCGAGCTAGGACGGCTAGATAAGCTGGTTTCGTTGGACGTGTCGAATAATCAGCTCATCGGAGATATCCCGATTGCACTGAACGGGATGCTGAGTTTGATCGAGGTTAATTTTTCGAGCAATCAGTTTACGGGCCCGATACCCTCTTTCACACCGTTCCAAAAAAGCCCGAACTCGAGCTTTCTCGGAAACAGAGGACTCTGCGGTGAGCCCTTGACCGATTCGTGCGGAGGTTTGACTAATATTGATCGCCGTAAGGTTTCTTACAGGATCGTATTAGTCGTCGTTGGTTCGGGTTTTGTTGTTTTCTCGTCTGTGGTTATCGTTGTTTTTCTATTCATGATGAGGGAGCAATCAGAAAAGAGAGCCGAAGATGAGAAAACGGACGAATACGAAATGCAAGCTAATGATAAACCGGTGGTGATAGTAGCCGGGGATGTGTTTGTCGAAAACCTAAGACAAGCAGTAGACTTCGAAGCCGTTGCTAAAGCAGTTACGAAAGATTCTAACAAGCTTAGCATCGGGACGTTTAGCACCGTCTACAGAGCCGACATGCCATCCGGAACGATCTTAGCCGTCCGGAAACTAAGATCAATGGACAAAACCATAGTTCATCACAAAAACAAAATGATAAGAGAGGTTGAGAAAATGAGCAAACTATGCCATGAGAATCTGACGAGGCCCGTCGGGTTTGTAGTGTTAGAGGACGCCATGCTTCTGTTGCATCACTATTTCCCGAACGGGACCTTGGCCCGTTTTCTTCACGGCCCGGAAGAAAAGCCCGATTGGCGCACGAGGCTCGCGATCGCTGTAGGGGTAGCCAAGGGGCTGGCTTTCCTTCATCACGTGGCGATTATCCACTTGGATATTTCTTCCGGAAATGTTTTTCTCGATTCGGATATGAACCCTCTGGTCGGGGAAGTCGAGATATCGAAGCTCATTGATCCGTCGAGAGGGGCAGCGAGTATAAGTGCAGTTGCTGGTTCCTTTGGTTATATAGCACCAGGTACTGTACTTTTTTGTTTATTTGCAATTAACCAAAACTTAAGGGGTCAATTTGTAATTATTTATTTGTTTTTACTTCTCTAAACAGAGTATGCCTACACAATGCAAGTCACTGCCCCAGGAAATGTCTATAGCTACGGTGTCGTTTTGCTCGAGATCCTCACCAGCAAGCTCCCGGTGGACGAGACCTTTTCGGAAGGGCTCGATCTGGTGCGGTGGGTCCACACTGCACCAGCCAGAGGAGAATCACCTGAGCAGATTCTCGATATCAGGCTGAGCACTGTCTCGTTTGCTTGGAGAAAAGAAATGCTCGCGGCTCTTAAGGTGGCTTTGCTATGCACGGACAGTACTCCGGCCAAACGGCCTAGGATGAAACAAGTAGTCGAAATGCTACAAGAGATCACGGAAAGTTAGGAGAAACGAGAACTTGTACTAGTCTCAGAGTTAATTATGCGACATGTTGTCGATAAATATATTCGTTGAAATGCTTATGAATCCTTTCTTTTCTGTGCTTCATTTATACAATAGATATGGGCAAGAAACAATATATGATCAAATATTGCAGTTTTACCACAGAAACGAAAATACATTGCTCAGTTTTGAACTTATTACAAAAGAACCCCTGAGGTTTTTGAAAATTACAAAAAAAAAAAACTTGATTTGAATCTGATCTAGAAGAAGATACCACCAGAAACAAGTTGTCGAAATGTTACAAAAGATCACACAGAGTTAAGAGAAGCGAGAACTTGTACAAGTCTCGGAGTTAATTATGCGACAGGTTGTCGATGAATATATTCATTGAAATGCTTATGAAATGCTTTCTTTTCTGTGCTTCATTTATACAATAGATATGGGTAAGAAAGAATATGATAAAATATTGCAGTTTCAATACCAATACTCACAGAAATGAAAATACTCAGTTTTGAACTTATTACAAAAGAACCCCTGAGGTTTTTGAAAATTAAAAAAAAAAAACTTGATTTTGAATCTGAGCACAAGAAAAAATGTTGGCCAACAACTCAAACGTCATATAAATCTCAGATACTGAGGTCGACTGCGATAATGAACAACATAAAGCCCGACACCATGACAGACATTTCTGAAACCAAATAAACGTCCAAAGTAGGCACGCAACGATCACAAGGAAGAGAGCAAAAACAAAGGGGCAAAAACGAGCCATGCCATTGACTTAGGACATGAACTGCAGTGTTTCGAAGGATGTTGGCAAAATGATATTGTGTCACCAGAGAAGAAACTGAGAAAACAAGCAGCTATCGTCACATAAAAGTAGAAAAAGTAATTACTCGCCTCAAAAAGGATGGGCGGATTTATCGTGTTTCACAATCAACTGTTACAAGCTTCAAAATGAATGCAGCTAAAGACCAAACTAATATAGACATTTCAGCTCACAGTAATCTAAACAAAAGGGATAGAGAAGAAATACACAATTTTATATCAAGTTTGTTTCGTATCTGCACACAGACTCGTTTTCAAGTCTCGACTAATCCTACAAAAAACCCTCACATCTTTGCTAAAATTTCACATCTCCGGGAGGTAAAGCTTGAAAAATAAATGAATAAATTAAAAATGAATAAAGAATGAAAGAATATAATTCAAAGGGAATGAAAACAACACTGGCCATGAAGGTGGCTGTGATAAAAAAAAACAACTTTGTACCATGGACGAACATTTGTTTTAATCGAGGTTGAGAATGATCTGGTGAGTGATACACAGCCATAAGACAGACAGGGCATTCGAATCCTGTCCATTTCTTAGCACCCAGCCGCTTTCAGAAAGTGGTCGTACGGACTTGATACAGGCAGATTCAAAGAATTCGGATACTGCTGGGCTTCGATAGAGCATGCTGCTCCCGGAGCCCCGTTTACTGATCCCATTGGAAGTCCAAATGGATTTTCCTCCTGCCATTTTCAGTCAAATCCACAACTTTAGTCAGTGAAAAAAAACAGGGTAAAATGTAAATATGTAAAAAGGGAGTACCTTTTGAAAGTCATCGTCTAGAGATGTCACCGTATTGTTGTTGTTGTTCCCTTGGGCAGATATTTGTGAAGGTAAGGCCAACAAGCTAAATTGCTGTTTCTTTTGAGTATTGTTTTTTATCAAGTGAGACATTTTCTGTTGCTTTCCCATTAAAAGTGTCTCGCAGTGACGAGCCGTGTCCTTGTAAGACATGTCGGTGGCGGTGCTAACCGAAATCCGGCCAACGTGATGTGCTGTGTCCAAAACCTAAGTGCGAAAACATTCAAAATTAATTAAACAAAAGAAAATCAGAAATTTATCTTCGACCCGAAAGAACATATAGAAAAGTGTAGCTACCGATTGCAGAAGTTGATCGACGCTTAGGTAATTGAATTCAATGCTCATCTGCGAACCGTGCTTGCTACTTTCGAGTGAATCCGGAATAGATTCATCGTCTGTTATAAACAACGAGGCAGCCTGACACCACAGTAAAAATACTAGATAAGATCTCAACAACAACAAAATTAACTCAAAGTTACCATTTTAGTAATTATTTACTTTACCTTTGTTAAAGATTTATCAGACTCCGATGCACATTCTCTCTCCGGGCCATCGGCGAATAGTGGTCCTTTAACGGAACACAATTCATCGGGCACAAAATCCTTGAGCAACTGCTCCCTCGTGGTAGTCTCTTCAGACTGAAACCAATTGCATTGAACCACAGTTACTATATGAATTGATGTAATTAAAAAAAAAAAAAAACAGAGAGAAACGAATGGAACTTACTCCTGATAAGCTATACAAACGCTTAACAATAAAAGAAGTAAGGGATTCTTTAGTCTGGTCCTCGTTAAGTTTTATGTCCGAAATGCATCTCTGAGCCGAGCTGTCATCTTCTTTGGATCCGTAACTGATTTTGTTTCCCGATTCGTTTTCACTAAGCTGCAACTTTGAATCTTCGACCAGGCACAAATACGGGTCAACCTGGCACATACAAGAGGCACTCTCTGAGGATAGACCGAGTCACTTAGCTAAATAAGTGCCCATGCGGATAAATGTAAACCAACCACTTTATTGGAGATTGTGGCTTTCACGTGCGCGACAAGAATAAGAATGTCGTAAGCCTTGGCTGAAAAGATGATCATACAAGTCGACATTACAAAGAGGGATCTACGGCGCGATGGTGGAAGTCTCCCTGCAAACAGTCCCATAAAAATAAAAACGTTACGTGAGAAGGTTTAATCGATATCAATATAACTTCAAGAATCAACAGATAGATTACCTCCGGAGGAAAGAGAGACTTTCCTTAACGAGAATGCCAGCTGGAAACACCGTATAAGGGCTTCCCGATAAGAGTTCTGCACCAAAGGAATTGATTATATTCAAAACTCCAACTCACAAAAATCGTGAAATGAGCTGATTGGATATTTGCATAAAAATGTGACTAACAGAAACAAATAAACGAACAGGATAAAAAAATACCTTGGCTCGAGAAAATAGCAAAACCAAGCTATACGTGTGTGCTATAGCTACATAGTTTTCAGGCTTGTTTAATGGAGAAGTAGATTGTTCCCAAAGAGACGAAAGCAGGATGGATATTTGGTGGCTGGTCAATCTAAGAGGAACGGGATCCTGAAAAAAATCGAAAAATGAAAATACAGTCGCAAATTATTAACTGATTATTAACATGATTAACAGACATATTTCCACTTGCCTTGGCCTCTGAATCAGCCTCCGGTTCGGGTGAGCTCTTCATGCTATACACACGGCTGTAGCTCGACCTGACTCTGTTCAAAACTCCGCTCATGTTCTTATCCATTTCGCCTAGATTCTCCTTGGAATTGTTCCTTTGGTTTTTCAGCTTCTTGAAAAGCGCAGCCGACGAGGAGAAAACAGAAACGGTCCTCGAGAGTGTTCTCGGGAAGTCCATCTTTTTGCTCGGGTCTAGCATGGTGGGGTCCGACTGAGGGGAGACAGACGACGGAACGAGGACAACAGAGAAGATCTGGTGGGCCCCAATCCGCGTCTCGTGATCCGGATGGAGCATGGCCGGCAGTAGCTGATGAAACAAAGACTCCGGAAAAGCCTATTGATAGAAAAAACAAAAAACGAAAAAGTAGATTTATTACCCGAGAGTTTGCAAACACTTGGAAAAAGTGATTGTTAATTCCTTACCTTCTTTTGATACGATAAATTCGGCAAGGCAGCTATGATTTGAGCCGTACGATAGACAGCGGTAATCGTCGTTCTAGCTACAATGGAACTGCTCGAGATGTTCTCTAACATAGTCGCCATCACATCAAGGATCAGACCCGCATCTCCAACCTATTCAACAAAAAGATAATATCGATACGAATGATTTTGTACTTTCGCTTTTTTAATTGAGAAGGCTCTACCTTTGAGGAGAGCTCTACGAGGCATTCGTCCACTACTTCGCGGAACTTTCTACTCCATTTCACCAAATCCTCTCCGATATTCGCATCGTCGTGCAAATTATGCATGCATTTACGTAAATGCCTCATGACATCAGTCACTGCGCTGACTATAGCAACTGATGACTGGACTTTCGTGAGCTTCGCGAGGCCTGTGACAACCTCGACTATGTCCAGTTGCATTTCGGGTTGCTTAACGACGTTTTTATGATCAAGATGCTTTACGAGTATCGAGAGCAAGAAGTGCGTGTTCGCTCCTGCACATTCAAGAGTAGTAACGCTATCGTAAAAAAATAATGTAACGCATGGGGGTAATTTTGTAAATTACGCTTCGAACCAGACCTGAATCTTCCATCAAGAGCTGCATCTCTTTGAGAACCGGAAAGGCGATGCCATTTTTAGCGGTCCATAGATTCCCGTTATCGAAATATCGAAACAAAGATTCCAAAACCCGGCGCATTGTAGTAGCCTCTTTCCCGAGCATGGCCATGTTTTGCAAACAAACCCTAGACCAAAAGCACGGGTTCTTGGCCTCCTCTCTGTATAGTGAAAATCCACGACTCGTCATTTTATACTAAACAAGAATTGGAAAAATGAGCCGAAGAAAAAAAGAATTACGCTGCCACGTTGAGTTGTCCTTTATCGTTCACGATGACATTCCAGGAAGGGACCTTAGTTGCAGAATCTGTCGAGGGCGATATGTGTCCCTCGGTTTTGTGAACTTCTTGAACCCAATGGTTTTCGTTTGATTCAGTGGACTCCTTACTCGTGCCTTCGTAATTTTCTAGGACGACTGAAACAATCTGAGGAGTTCGGAAAACATGTGTATTTTGTATTATTTATTTTTATAGAATCTAACGAAGGATTAAAATGAGAGTTTGAGAGAGATGCTCACGCTATCGAATTCAGCTGAGATGTGGGAGTTTTCACCCATGAACCAAACCTGTATCGAAAAAACGCGTAAACTTATAAACCAAATGACTAAATTTAAATATAAAAAAATTTAAAGAAATATGATACCAAAGCAGACAAAGCTTGCAGCCCAGCCGCCCTTATGGTTTCTGCCCGCTCGTCATCTCCCCCTTCTTGTGCCAGCTGGCACAGTTTTGGAATAAATCCCTCGAGGTTAAAGATGTAACTTCCATCATTCTGGAACGGTGCATAGAAAAATCGAATCAGTCAATTTGTAGAAGCTTGTGGAGGGAACGAAAAAAGAAAAAAAAAAAAAGATTGGCACGGCAAGAAACGAACCTGATTATTTACAAAATCAAATAGCGACTCGCATCCTATGGTTAACATCTCGTCTTTGTTCTCTTGTTCCAACAATGTATTCATAATAGTCAACACACTATTTGCAAACAAGGGTCTGACAGGAAAACGGCACCGAGTCGAGTAGTAAGTTTCAATTGAAAAATGAACGACTAAAGAATGGAAAAAAGAGGTAGTTGGTACTCACAATTGTTCCTTGCAAGACACTATCAATTTTCTATATATACACATTATGATTTTCACCGATCGGAAGTTTTCGGTCCTTAGTTCCTTGTAGCATTTTTGTTCGAGGGTATTTGCAATCTGTGAATTAATTTCAAAAACCAAACCAATTGAATTGATAAGCCATAATTACTAACGATTCTCGATTATTAATAACGATACTATTACCTTTGGGATGCGTAAGGGATTCTTCGATGCATATTCACATAGTTTCCCGATTTTCCTATCATTTGGCTCTTCGTCCTGCATATCCAACACGAACAATCTTTAAGCACGATATATATCAGATTCTCGGCATACGATGAAGAGTAAAGAAAAACGAACCTGATTCCGAGGGAAAATATCGGCGATCAAGTTCTTGTACCTCTTGACAGGCTGTCGAGACCTAGTCCGCAACGCCGGGCAAAAGAAACACAGGCTGCCGCATGCCGGCAAAACCTGCCTCGAGATCACACCCGATACTACACTCATGATTTATCTGTAATTACTATATATTATTATTATTATAATTAATATTATTATTATCTCGATCCACAGGATTCAAATGCCTTCTTTCCCTTCTTGAATATCTCCAGAAAAAAATCAGGAGATGATCTGAAGAAGGGAAAGAAAAGCAACTTCAGGCGGGGCTTCTGTAATGCCAATCAATTCCTACAGAAAATAAAAATTAATTTAAAATTTAAAAAAGACAAACAAAAATCTCATCAAAATCAAATTTTTTTACCGACCCATTACAAAATACAACCAAATTCTGAAATTCAGGAACAGGGGAACTGCAATTACAAAACTAGAAAATAAAATAAATTCATGAAAAAAATACACAAAACATAACCAAAATCAGCACATCTCAAAAACCAACCGAAATCTCTCGTCTAAATAAGTAAATTCATCAACCCATTTCAAGAAACACATGAAATTCTGGGATCCAAGAAAAAAAATTCAATCTTTATAATCATAAGAAAAAAAAAAGTTATTTTTTTTACCTTGAGCGAGCCCAATGCCTGTAGATATCTAGCGGGCCAGAAGAAATTTCTTCTGGTAATTTTTTTCCAAGATTTTCCGGCGATGTAACGATTATTTACCCTTTGCCTATTTCCCGAAAATCATGCTCTCTCTTTCTTCAATGACCCCACTATTATTTTTTTGTTTTGGATTTATTTTATTTTACTACTACTAATATTTTGTTTTTTTTTTCTTAATCCGTCCACGCGTACAAGTAATGCCAATAATTTTGACGTTCTCAACATGAAAAAAAAATTGGTCAATGAATTTAACGGTCGCTTGGTGTGGTCCCACTATTTACTGAAAATGTTTGGTCAAAGTAGATAAATAATGTTTTTTTTGGTGTTCATTCAAATTTACTAAATAAATTTCATTTCCATTATTTTATCCTTACTTGATTTTATATTTAAATGAACCAAAATCATGTAGCAATAAACTTCTACCCTAAAAAAATAATATATATATATATATATATATATATATAATAAACTAAATATAACTTATTTCAAACAATTATTTAAAACAAATAAATAAATTATTTTAAAAATGTTACAAAAAAAATTACAAAAAAAAAATCTCAAAATAATAAATAAAAACAATTCACCTTTGGAAAAAAATATAAAAAATAAATTAAGCTTTAGAAACACCTCTATGTTCTCTCTCTACATGCTCTACCAGAGCAACTGGATCTCTGAACCCTTTACTACACTTAGGACAAACATCCAGTGTCGCCTTCATAACCCCGTTCCGTTCATGAACCTTTTCCACATGATCCACAAGAGCCGAGACATTAGAGAATCTTAACTTACACTGTGGGCAAGCTTCCATCTGCCCGCTCGAACTCCCCCCACTCGCCTGGGACCCACCACCACCGCTCGAGCCCAAAGTCTGATTAAACTCGTTGCTCAGTTTCTCAATCCCAGCTTCGGCCGAAGCCCGAACAGAAGAAGCCACCTTGTAAAAACTCGAGGCCCAGTTCGAGGAGGATGCTGCCGGAGATCCTTTCCTCGAATCGTCCTTTCTGCTTTTATTCAAAAAGCCCATGAACGGAAATGCGGGCTCGATCTTTTTTGGGCCGGGGCAGTTGTGGTCGGGCCCAAACCGGTGTTTGAGGCAGTGATCGATGGTGCAGTCCCTGCATTTGATGGTGTTTGAGAAAGTGAGCATCTCTCTGCATCTGGGCATGGGGCATTTTCGCTTCTTGGTGACTTGATCGTAGTTTGAGGGGTCGCATTCAATGTTCACGTGAGACTCCCAAGTGATGTTAGGGTCCTCCTCTGGGATTAGGCGGACCCCTTTAGCACAGAGAGGGCAGATAACGACAGTGACGTCTTGTTTGTTGGCTTTGGGGCATTTGTGCCTGCTGTAGCTCCTGTGGTCGAGGCAGAAAACCTGAAAGGTGGGTAATTGGAAGTTTAAGAGAATGAAAATTTATATAGAAAAAGGTTTAAATTTTGCTTTGAAATGTTAAATCAAAATAAATCCTGATGATATAAATTTAATCTAGGTCCATCGTGCTCATGTAACCAATGCTCGTGTTGTCCTTCTAACTCACTCGAGAAAATCAAAAGAAACGAGTGAACGTCACTTTAACCTAAGCCCTTCTACCTCGAAACATAATACAGAGGATGAATTAGAAAGAAAAGGAAAAGAGCACGGTTGGCACACATTTTTACTACTATGTTCACACACTTGGAACGAGCAAATGCACAGCTGATACAGACAAAAGGAACGATCTTGTCATATGTTTTCATCTCAAAGTCGAGTTTCAGCCAAATACCACTAATAATCGTTGAAAACATGACACTAGATGCTAAATATTTGCAACATATGCCCGTGAAAATTGTTTTGAAAATAAGATTTTTGAGGTTTTGTGGAGAAAAAACAAGACACGATCTTTATCATACAAAAACACCTGTGTTCCATTCGTGGTGATTATCACGCATAGCGCGTGAACTCAGTAATCGAACGTGTTCCGATATCACCAAGCTCCGATTTTGCAACTTTTTTATTCAGTGAAAAATGCAACAAACTGATAAAAACTCAAGTCAATCCAATGGTAAAAAAACAAAAAACTCTCGTTCCAATTCCAACACGAAATCCATATCATTTTACATTTAGAGATCCAGCAACAGGTAAATCCATTAAAATCGCCAATCCACAAATACAAAAAATAAAAAATAAAAACTTGAGGAAAAAAAAACCTGTTGGCAGCAATCACATGTGAACGGAAGGAAATCGATCTGGCGGCAATCTTCAACACTGCAATGTTTCCCGAGATTCGGAAACGCCGGAGTCCCCATTAAAAAAAATATAAATAAAAAATCTGATACAGAAAAATCAAATCCAGGTAAATCAGAAATCGAACGGCGATCGAATGATCGATATTGTTATTAATCGGGATATGTTGAAAAGCTCCGGCGATGAAAAATAGAGCTGGATTTGAGGCGCGGAAATCAGGCTTCGATTTTTCCCAATTTCCCCAAATCCGAATCCCGCGTTTGGAATTGAAAATCAGAGTCAACTCGGAACTCGGAAGGTTCTGGGAGACTGGGAGTTTCAACGGTATGCGTTTGACTTATTAGCCTTATTGGGCCGCAATTTATTGGGTCCAATCAGGCCCATTGAAATTTCATTTCATTTCCCAACCCAGGCAACACTCGTGTTTTGATCCATCCACCCAAATTGGGTTAGGTCAAAGCCCATTTCTTTCTAAATCAAAGCTAATTAATTACATCACAGTAAGCTAAATCACAACAAATATTTCACTAATTACAATCTCACTCTCACACAACGTGAATCATTTCACTGATTTTGATGTAGTCATTCTTCTTTCTGTCCAACAAATGTAGCTTATACTCCCTTCATCCCGTATAAATTGTCACATGTTCTTTGTAAATTACAAATGATACGTGATCATTACTAAGAGTTAGAGGAAATATATATCATAAAAAGTATTTTCATATAAATTCCTTCTTGAATCACTTTTAAAATTACCTATAAACACGATTTAATAATGCAGTGTAAGATTTAGGAGGTCTAATTGGGGTTTAACAATATGCAATTGAAGCTCACTAAACAGAATCAAGCCCCCATTGACAAACAAGAAAGACAGAACCAACCAAGACAATACATTAGTGTCCAAATAAGCTTTGACAACACACTTGTATAAAAAAGGCAATCAATTTTGTTGCGTCACATTTTACATATTTATACATATAATACTTTTTTTTTTTTCGTGTTGTTTTTCGCCCCAGAGTTCTTCGTTGTTTGAGTGATTGCAGTCGAATCTAACGTAAAATCAATGAAATTAGACATAAGGTAACATAATATAAACACATCTCAATTAATAAGTACACGTACTAGATTTTTCAAAATAAATCCGTATAAACATTTAGATAAGTCTGAGTCAAACAGTACTATTTATTGTCGCTTTCTTACAGCACAGCACTGTATCGAGCCCTTCTCAGACATTCATTGAAATGTCACGTACAGAATCTAATTTGTGAAATCTCAACAATCATTTGCTATTTTTTTTTTTATTTTTTTTTTGATAAGGAGGAGAGACGAGAAACTCCACCCCCACCCGATCGGAGGTCTCTCGATCGGGTAGGATGTAAATCGAGGGATGTGCCCGAGTAGCAGACACCTGTGCGAGAGAGCCAACAGGTCGAACCCCAGGACAAACCTTCATAATATTTCAATGAAAATTTGCCCCACCCGAGGTTCGAACCCTGCGTCGCCGGGGAATTTCACCCACATCATCACAGGCCTTACCACTCGGCTATGCCCCTGGGGACATCATTTGCTATTTTTAGTTTTGACTCTTTACACATAAATTAACTTACAAAGCATGGTAGTTCATTTAAATTTGAACGAAAAATCCTACTTGTTTTTAACCTCGATTTTAATTAAATTCGTGTCGATCCAACTACAACCATAATCAGTCACATTATCTTCGTGCACAAGATCGCGTCTGTCGAAATAAAAATGCGCTCATTTTCGAATTGTATCAAATTGATACTAAATGATACTACCTACGTTCCAAGTCGAAATAAAAATGCGCTCATTTTCGAATTGTATCAAATTGATACTAAATGATACTACCTACGTTCCAAGAAAGTGTGCACATTTGTTTTGTAATTACAAAAAAAAGTAAGTCATCTTTACATATGTAAACAGCGAGTAAAAGAAATTAGAAAAAAAAACAACCCTAATATGAAGGAATTGGGACCTACACATTTGTCTACTTTTATCATGGCTTGCTTTAAGTTATTTCGCATTACCCCAAAACAAAACAAAGTTCACTACCATCATTTTGTTGTCCCAAAACACACACTAATAGTTTTTTATCAATGACTACTCAGCCCAATTATCAGCTGCCGCCGCTGCTGATGTCGCCGCCGGCGGCGGTGGTGATGGAGGTGGACGCGGGCCCATCGACGCACCACTCGATCGAGACGCTCGTGGTGGTGCTGGCCGTCATCACGATACTAGGAGTCGTAGCCGGAATAATCGCGCGCCTCTGCGGGGGCCGGCATTCTGGGGCCCACGGGGAGCATGACGTGGAGGGATGGGTGGAGAGGAAGTGCCGGAGCTGCATCGACGGTGGTGTCGATACGGAGCCTCCGCCGCCCCCGCCGCCGCCGGCCAAGGAGGACCAGCCCAAGGCGGCGGCGGAGCCCGAGGAGGCGAAGAAGTGAGAGGTTCGGTTGAACGTGAACTAATTGTGTCACGTTTTAATGATGGATTTTTCTTTTTTATTTCGTTTGTATCATTTTTTTTTTCTTTTTTATCATGAATGTTGATTATTGATTATATTTAATTGCCCCTCTTAATTATTCCTTAATTACTTCTTTTGATAAAAAGATTAATGGAGGATTAAAGGGGAAAGGAGTTCTTGTAGGCCCAATCATAGGACCTTTGAAGCAAATCCGACCGTTGCTTCTTCCAAATATATACATTTGACTACTTAAAGTTGACATTTTTCCAATGTTGACCAATCATATTTTATTTTGAAATTAGTATTAAGACTCTATAATAGCATTTTCACTCTAAAAATAATCATATTAAGTATGATATTTTCATATTTATCACATTTTTCATGTTTGTACTACTCATACTTTGTTATTGTACTGATATTTTCACATTAAGATTTGACCTAGTCGACAAAACCGCAACCTCCATTGTTAACTAAACCGAATTTATCCTAATACGATGCAACACAACATTTGATCTAAACTAAGCACATACACGGTCAATCAAGAAACACACGACTATAAGAATAATTGAATATTACTCTTCAATAGAACGACACCACGAAACAATTCCATTAAACCAAAGAAAGAAACGCACATTGAAAGTACAGTACAACAAATCTAACAATCGATATAAGCACGGGTCTCAATCCAATATCTTCACTCACTCTCTATGAATCAAAATTGTGTTTTTTTTTTTTTATCAAACACACTCTAGATATTCAACTCTCAGAGCCAAAGAGAATATAGATTGACTCTCCTCCATCTTACTAGCTAAAAACCTCCACGACTTCTTCAATTGAGAAGATTGCTCTCTATCTTCACACAAAACGTGCAACAAAATATTTCAGCTGATATTTGAAACCGAACAATGCACACAAGCAGACTTCCGACAAGCTAACTACACATGATCACACCACCGCCAAGGCCACCTTCAAGAACCTACGATTCGCTTCATAGTCAAACGTCGATGCAACAACCTACAAAGCACTTATCATCAACAAGTCAACTATCGTCTTAACTTCACCAAATACTCATAAAAGACTTCAAGCTTCTTCTACGAAGTAACTACAAGCTATATAAATTATCAATAATTAAGCATGAAAAATGAACCAAAAATCAGTAAATAAAAAACCCAATCTCAGATCTGTGAAACGAAATCAAGAGATATTGATAAAGGGATTGATTCAAACTTGTTGATTTTGGTAATTCCGAAACCCTAATTTCAGAAATTCCCAAAATCAAAAGAGGGCTTTCCGTATAATCGGATTCCGAGAGTCGCCGGGTTGAATTACCGATCCTTCGTCGGGCTGAGACCGTCGGCCGCAAAGAGATCCGATCGCCGCCGGTTACAATTTCACCGCCATCAAAGGAGAATAACAAACCTGACAAATAAGACTCTTCATCTCTCACTGAAAAGAGAGTCGTTGACTATTTGATTTGAGTCTCCTTTTGAGAGTGCTCATACCAAGTAAATGGAAATTTGGTTTCCAATACTGGACGAAAGATTCGTATTTGTCAAGCTTGCTATTCTCCTTCGATTTTGCGAATGAAAAAAAAAAAAGTAAAATGATTGAGAATCACAAGTGAATTCCACTTTACTTATCTAAATTAGGGGTGTGAATGGGCCGACCCGATTCAGAAACACCGACACACTGTTCACTACCTAAATAACATGAGCAATACAATTTGTATACACGTCTCGTCTAACGTTAGAGTCATCAAGCTACCTAAACAACATATTTATGTCCTTCACATTTACAACTCGATCTAAGTTGAGTATGAAAAAAGTAGGACACATGATCCAACACCATGATTCTTCCTAAAAATTGATTGATTTTGATTGAAATCATGTTTGTTTGAAGGTTCAAGATTTAGGGGCAAAAAGAATTTTGAATTTTTTAAAGAAACTGTCTCTATTATTATGAGGGAAAAGAGTTTTAACTATAAAAACAATAAATTTATGTTTAAATAAATGTACTTAAGTTTGAAAATTTATTTTTGTTGGGATCTAATATGAGTGGCCAGAATCAAGATCCACTATACAAAATATGGATCTCTTCCTTCCTGGAATGAGTTGGGCCCGCCTCAATCCTCATTAACAAAGCCCAATGCATTATTACAACATGACTCAGGCCCATCTCCTCATTCTCATTATTAATTGTATTTGTATTTGTATCTCTCTTTTAGTAACTTTTCACACTACTATTTTTAAGTTAATTTTCTTTTTTCACCAACAATATAAATACATATTTACATTTAGATTTGATCTAAAAATATCAAAATACCGTTTACACTAAAAATATGATCCAACTATTCCACCTACTATTTTTCTTTAAATGATTTATTACTAAAGGAATCTCTTACCAGTTTTTGAGTGACAGTTGGTGTGCCCTACCTATTTTTTATTCTATTAATATCAGAAAATGTGGATAAATATTTCTTTTTTCTTTATTTCTTCTTCTTCTCTGGTTATTATCTGTAGCTCGGATTCACCTGCTTTCTCTGCCGATTAAATTGGTCAGTTTTTTTTTCTTCTTTTCTTTTCCAGTCATGCATTTCTTATGTTTATTTTAATCCGTTGCACTTGAAATCGCGACCGTTAATTTAGTATCAACGGTTGCGATTCGTTGGGGTACGGTGTTTCCTTTGATTGATTGGGGAGATCGGTTTGTTGTGATCGAATTCATAAATTCAATTGCTGGTGTGGTAAAAACAAATGCAATTTCTTATTTATTGATTTCAATTGTACACACGAGTTTGATTGCAAATTCGTAGATAAAACAAGGATCTTGAACTTCTCGATTTTCGACAAATAAGTAATAGTAACTAGGAGTGCTAGATATCATTCGTTCGACATCTAGGTTTTTCCGGTCGTAAAGACTCGACCTTTATGGGGCAGTTCGATTACCAATCACGTTTAACTTTGGAGTTTTTATGAGTGTTTTATCCATAAAAACGCGATTCTCTTTGGTTTATCTAATACTAAAATCGAACATATGTAGACATGAGCAAACCACCACCGCCGAAGACAGAGGATGTGGATATTCCACTTCACTTGATCGGCTTCGAGTTCGATTCCATTTCAGCCGAGAAAGTTTCAGGCCATCTCCTTATCACCCTAAAGTGTTGTCAGGTATTATCTAGATTTTTTTCCGGGTATTTCATATTTCTGATAACGTCGATTTGAGATGTATGGATGGAGACAGCCGTTTAAGGTACTGCACGGTGGGGTGTCGGCAATGATAGCCGAGTCTCTCGCAAGCATCGGGGCCCACCTCGCTTCCGGGCTCCGGCGAGTCGCCGGAGTCCACCTCAGCATCAGTCACCTAAAGAGCGCTCAGATAGGCGACTTTGTCGTCGCGGAGGCCACACCAGTAAACATCGGGAAAACTATTCAGGTGAAACATTGCTCGTTTTTTAAGGTCTAATCGCAATGTACTTATTCTTATAATGTTGAATTCGCTTTAAAGGTCTGGGAGGTGCAGTTGTCGAAACTCGACCCTTCCGACTCCAAGATCAAAACTTTGATATCATCTTCTAGAGTTACTCTTCTTTGTAACTTGCCCGTGTCGGAACCTCTCAAGACTGCCGCAGAAGCTCTCAAAAAGTACGCAAAACTATAATATAAGTTCTTTTTTTTTTAATGTTTAGTGTTGTTGTGATATCAAGAATCAATGAAACGAAAATATAGTGTTTGATTTTTAACAAATGCATATATATACAATCTAATGGCAACGAGGCGAAAGCGTTTGTATGCTCGCGAAATCGACGTTATTGCAAACGGCCTTAGCCTTCCCTCCGTTTGCCAATTCCAAGTTCACATTTTGCATGACTATTCCCGTGCACGGAATACTCCGACTGCAGCTGAAGTCGACGGCTACACGGGAAGCGCTTGTGCCTGTGATGTTCTGATACGAGACGTTTGACACCTGTACAGCCGACACCTGCTGTTTGCAGGGCTTTTTCTGGTCACAGTATTGTTGGTTTATGATTATTGGGTTCTCCACATTTTGCATCTCTATGTTTTGAAACTTTATGTTGCTTGCACTCCCAGATCCTCCCTGTGAAAACAGAGGAAAACAGAGGAAATTCATGTCTTGAATCGATAAAGATTCGATTTTTATCGTTTTCGTTACCTGCCATGTCTTGATTCTGACTCCATTTGTTGTCCCAGAAATCTTTGCACCATTGACAACTACATCTGAGACATACTCTTCTGAGTTTCTTGAACCTAAGCTTCCAATACTGAAATATATTTAAGTGAAATTAATTGTGATTTTGATATGTAGCATTTTTTCAATCTTTAGATCACAATCTGAACTGAACCTGATGCCATGGCCCGGCCCGCAAGTTATTCCCGAGGCTCGAACGTTCCTCGACCCGCTTACAATCGAGATGCAGTCGTCACCTAAGATTGTCGATTAGTTACTTGTAAGTTTTAATAACAAATCTGTATATATGTATGCACATATATATACATACCTGTGCCTATAGTGCAGCTTGATATTAGAATGTTTTGAGTGTCAGTTACGTGAATCCCATCCGTGTTCGGGCTGTTTTCCGGGGAACTCACGACGAGGTTCGATACCACGACGTTCGTTGAAGCCTCGATCGACACGTGTATTTGCTGCGCGTTTTCGATCCTCAAATTGCTCACGACCAAATTCGTGCAGCCGTTGAAGGTTAGAGCAGTCGGAGCATTTTTACATGGCTGAAAAAACAAAAAAATAAAAAAAAATAATAAAAAAAAAAAGATTTATGTATTTATTTATTTATTAAGTTGTATTTTTACTTTGTATTTATTCATCTTGCAAGAATTTTGCCACCAAATGTAGCCATTGCCGTTGATAATTCCACCTCCCTTCACGGTTAAATTTTCGACGCCGTCGAAAAGAATCCAGTGTCTCGGATCTTCGATGTAGTCGGACCGATCGTTCGATGCGATCACAGTTCCGGCGACCTGCATTGTGATATCGGAATTGCAACGGCCTGAGAACGTAATTGGTTTGAGAAGGTAAGTTCGGTTCTGAGGTACAACCAAATCAGCACGAGTTGAAGAGGTACAAGCCTCTGTCCATGCTCTCTCAAATGCCTGAAATAATATATAACATTAATTTAAATTAAATCAATGTCACAACTTATAATATAAATGTCGATACGTACTATAAGTTTTTACCTTAGAATCGTCGGTAATTCCGTCGCCCCTAGCCCCAAAATCGAGCACGTTGATGAATGCTGCATGCACCGACTCGGCGAAAATCGAACTAATAAGAATATAGATCAGTAGTAGCATTATGTTCTTGATCATGCTCGATGCCATGTATAAATCAAAAATATTTTGATAAAAGTAAATTTGTAGCTTGTATATTATTTATAGAACCCTAAGCTCAAAGTGTGACATATTTATATGTTCTCTACGACTCAATTAATTAGTATGGGAAAAATTATTAATTAATCAAAAAATTATGGAATGAGAAAGATATGCACGGAAAAGAGGTGTATTATGATCATAACTTTGCTCTATGCTTGTATAAATTAATATATTATAATGTTGAGAATCCGTAATGATATGGAATCTCAAACGTGAAGTTCAAAATGTTTTTATGAAAAGTGAGTTATTTATAAATATTTAAATGTCAAATAATAATATGACATCACATAATAATACAAATGTCATGTAACTAATTATTTCTTACTTGAAGCCACCCCCTAACTAGCTATAGGTAATATAGTTGAGTTTGTATCAACGTTATCTTACAATCGGAGAGAGGAATCGAACGTAATCGAAATTTATTTATAAGGTAATATGACCTCAAATAGTAGTAGCAAACAAAGGATGACAACAAAGTCATAATTATTATTCTTACATGAAACTCATAATAGCTCAAAAGAAACATAGCTCAAACTTGGATCTCGATCGCCCATCGGAACATTTCCTCGACCGGCACGGGAAGAGACAGAGTCCCCAGCCCACTCGCAGCCTCGTACTCGAACTCAACCTCATTCCCGCCAACTCTGCATTTCATCGGCCTTTGTGAAACGTAAAATCCGAACCTCCCACATCCTCTGACCTTTAAAACGACTTTCCCATCATTGCCCTCGACTCTAAACTCATCCACTGCCCCGCTTGAGTTGAACATGTCGATCAGCCCGATCGGAGCGAACGAGACATTTTCCGTCACATTCTGCAAAGTGGAAAAAAGTTAAAAACTAACTACAGAATCAAGAAACAGAAATGTAACTAACTAACTAACTAACTCACCTTGAGAGGGCAAACATGGAAAAGCTCGTATTCAAGAACCTTTAGAGTCACCGGAATCGAAGCACCTTTCAGCAATCGAAAAACCTCCCCTGACCGATATGCGTAGAACACAGCCTCGCCTTCCCAATCCATGGAGTCGACATCGGCTGCCCGGACGGATCCGGTCAGGGTGCCCGGGGAGGCGTCGTGGATGCGAGTCTTTTTCTCGACTTTGCACCAGCCCGCGCCTTGGCAGTTGAAGACCCCGACGAGCCCGGAGAGTTTGTTGGTGTTCCAGATTTTGAGCAAGCTGCAATTAATCGTGATTTTGATATATCGATTAAGAAAGGATCGATCGAAGCATTAGGTGTCGTGTGTCGATTCACTAACCTCGTCCCGTCTCGGGCTGGGTCGACGAAGAGACAGTCGAGGGTAGGGCGGCCGGGGAGTTGAGCTCGGAGAACCGATCCATCGGGGAGAATTAGCTTTTTCAAGAGATCAAAGTTGTGGTGGCCTGGCTTGTCACTGGACAGAAATAATTACAGAAATGAATCTTAACTTTAGTGTAATTACAAAAAGAGCTCAAAGTTGTGGTGGACTGGCTTGTCACTAGATAAAAATAATTATAAAAATGACCCTCAACTTTTGCATAATTACAAAAAAGAGCTCAAAGTTGTGATGGCCTGTGGCTTTTTACTGGACAGAAATAATTATAAAAATGACCCTCAACTTTAGTATAATTACAAGGAGAGCTCAAAGTTGTGGTGTCCTGGCTTGTCACTGGATAGAAATAATTAAAAAAATGAGGCTCAATTTTAGTATAATTACAAAAGGAGCTCAAAGTTGTGGTGGCCTGACTTGTCACTGGATATAAATAATTTTAAAAATGACCCCCAACTTTAGTATAATTACAAAAAGAGCTCAAAGTTGAGGTGGTCTGGCTTGTCACTGGATGAAAATAATCATAAAACAGCCCCTCAACTTTAGTATAACTACAAAAAGAGCTCAAAGTTGTGGTGGTCTGGCTTTGTCACTGGATGAAAATAATTATAAAACTGCCCCTCAACTTTAGTATAATTACAAAAAGAGCTCAAAGTTGTCTCAGTTTTGTTGTATTACCTGACATAAATCGCGCAACCTCCGACCGCTCGAGCCGCAGCGTGATAGTCGGCAGCAGGGTGCAGGCTCTGGAAGAAGAAGAGTCAAAACTCAATCTTTCATTTGATGCATCATCCATAAACGAAAAACCGATTGAAATACTTACGTGAAACATATCCCAGTCGGGCTGCATAAACTCTCCCAAGAACACCGTATTATACGCCACAGACGAAATATGAATCGTGTGCGAAGCCGGGTCCCGTGGGTAGTAATCGTCCGAAGCCCTAACGACAGCCGTCTGCCTCGCACTATACAGCCCATCCGTGTTGTGACACATGCAAGCAATACACCCATTATCCGAGAAGTTTCTAGAAATGGAAGCTTCTAGAGCCTGGTGGTAGCTTCTGGTGAGCGAGACTCTCCCACCATGACCCTCTCCCAGAGTCTCGATTATGTTCTGGACATCAACCTTAACTCCATCGACCCCACACGATGCCAAGTAGGCGTGAAGCTCGTTATAGAAATCGAAGACCTTTTTCGGAGGAACGAGCCCTAATCCGTGGACTGCCAGGCTGTCCATGACGATGTCCGGCTGGTTTCCGAGAACTCCGGGTGACTGGACAGGGTAAGCTAAGGTTGTGTCGTAATGCTCCATGCCGGGGCCAGCTGGCTGGACCCCACCCCAGTACCCTGCCAGCGCGTGCCACGCGTACACGTATTTCACGCCGTTGTTTTGTTTGGATTCTCGAACGAGGTGTTTGAGGCCAGATTCGTTCGTTTGGAACTTCGAGTTCTCTTTGATTCCGATTAGCCTATTTGCGAATCTGTGAAGTAAACACGCGCTTAAATACGATGATGAATGAAGTGTTTTTTTTTTTTTTGTTTTTTTTTTCTTGGGCTTACTGAGCTCCCTCTTGAACGATACAATTCGGGTCTTCCTTGACCTCGCTTCCGATCTGCTGCCAGCCGTCGTCGATGATCAGGAATCGAGGAGGAGCACCTCCTTCCGACAAGCTGAACAAGCCGAAAAAAAAAAAAAAAAAAAACAGAATCAGAACCTGATTATATATAGACTCACTCAAAAAGATTCGATTTTTACCTCTTGAGTCCTTGTTCGACTCCCTCAGCAGTGACATCGGTGTAGAAAGCATCCCACGTACACCACCCGAACCAGTCGAGGAATGCAGGCAACTACATAAAACAAAAAAACAAAAAAGGCATAAGTATAAACATAAATTCGAAACAATTAATCGTGTTAGTTCTTACCTTCTTCTTCTCTCGGTGATGAAACGTTTGCAAGTGTTTCTCCACAGACCTGTTTCACAGTTTTATTAAATTAGCGAAATCCGAAAAAACTTAACGACTTCACGATATTAGGAAAGCTTACTTTACAGCCTGAGTGATGACTTCGAAAGGATTCGTCCCGGCATGCATGTAAACCATGTGAAGCCCTTGGTCAGTCTCGACCGCATTATCTCCTGCAAACAATAAAAAAAAAAAAAAGTAAGTCGTGATTCAATTTCGATGTCACGATCTATATATATATACCCACCGCTCTCGAGGCATATCTCCAGCTCGTTCTTTTCGTTCCCCTGTAGAACTGCTCGGAACTGGCCTTCTAGGACAGGTAGCAAAACAGTGTACACAGTCGAGGATGACTCATCGGAAGTCGTCTCGCCCTTGCTCTCGACGAGCAGGAACTGAGTCTCGAGCGGAATGTCTTTCCCGCATGTTCCCATGCGTTGAGTCATCCACCAGAGCTTGAATCGGAACAAGCACATGAACCGGGCTCCCCTGTTATTTTTTGAAAATTGCAAATCAGCCCCAATAACTTTTGGGAATTTCACTTTTAAGTCCTATACTTAGAGTGCTTACTCTAAGACACCAACAGGGAAGACATGGAGGCTTTTGGTGTTGGATGACGTGGCGCCGATGAATGCGCCGGAAACGAGGCCGACGCCGGGGCCCGGAGTCAGGACGATGTTGTCGGGAACTCCGGTGAGTATGGTCTTCCCGTTGACTACGAGGTTGCCGTCGTTGACCGAGATGTTTGGGGTTACCGTCATTTTTTGTCTGCACACACGTGCAAAGATTGGAAATCAGTCGAAAAGATTGAATTTTTTCTTAGATCTATACATGATAACATCAAGTGCAAAAAACAGAGTTTTGGACCACTGCTTTAGATCCGATTATCGACTTTTCGAGATTTTCGTTACGCATAACAACAAGAAAATGTTGTCTTTGGCGTGCTAGCTAGCTCGAGCTCTTTTCGATCTTTAGGGATGTTGACACGAGAAAATATGTAAAAAAAAAAAAAAAGATAACGACAGTCGACATAGAACATCACCTTTTGCGATAAAACGAAAAAAAAAAAAAAAAACAAGATTCTTCAAGAACACACTCTCAACAAGCTGATCTTACTCATCATCCATCACAATAAGAGCATGGGCAAAAATTTTAATTTTTTTTTAATTAAAATGAGGATTAATTAGTAAAGAAAAATTAACAATTTACAATTAAAAACTCAAAATTTGGAAATTCGGACCAGAATTTTGACTACCGATTATTGAAGTTCGACCAAAAACACGAGCTATCGGAGCTTCATGTAATTGAGCAAATTATCGAAAAATAACGGTAATACTACTCGGATACCTTTTCGACGAACTTAGCAGCGGTCGGAAGGGGGACGGGAGCGAGTGAAATGCACGCGCACGCAGGTAAACAAACGGGTGTGTGAGTGAGTTAGGAGAGGAAACTACATGGGGGTTTATATAGTACGTGCAGAGTTAAAGGTCGAGCAGGTTTGGGCGCGGAGCGAATGGGAAGGTGACACGTGGATGCACGGAGATAAATAGAGTAACATATATACTAAACATTTCCAATGATTAATAAAAATGAATTCATGACTCGTGTATACGAGGACAAGCCAAGTGGAGGGACTTCATTCTTCCTTTTCAAATCAATTGAAAACTTTCATATGACGTATATATATTATATAATCATAATTATAATTTTTACAACTCATTTACACTTGTTTTTTTTTTGTAATTAATCAAATTCATAATCTTAAATAATTATAATCACACAAATTCATGTTCTACTGATGGTAGATCGGCCTAATAATCCCCGATTCGAACTATTGATTTCGACTCGTCCCATTGAAGATCATGATCATTAGATGTGATCTATGTACTTTAGTATATACTAAGATTAATTAAAGATGTTAAACTCTCCTTTTAAGGCACCACACATGCTAGCTACGTGGAATTTTGTTTTCGGATAATGGATATTAATTATGGATTAAGCCATCATAAGCACTTTCTCTAACCACTAATATTATTCCAACTCACAACAAAAGGCTTATTAATTGTACTACTAATTTGGATTTAGTGCGGGAAAAAGCAACGGTGGAGATTTGTTTGAAATAAATTATACATTTTCTTGTACTCCATTCATTTTAATTTTCATGTTTTTGATTTGAGCACGAAAGTGACCAAATAATTCCTTACGGGTTTTCACGGGTGAAACCGGGGTAGACGAACACTTTTAAGGAAGAGTTAGGAGAAATTTTTAGCATTTTTGGCGTAATTTTTTGTGTGAAAAACGTAGTATTTGTTAGACTGACAAGTGACAATCTACAATAGCTCGGTCGAAAAATCGTTTCATATTTCGTCTCGTCGTAATATTTTGCAAGTGAATTTGGTAATAACATTTTTCCGTTTTCTCGTAATTGTGCATCAAGTGCATGCATTTTGGAAGTGACGATAATGCCCCTTGTAAATTCGCCAACGTAGCATGTTAATGTTAAGATTCCATCGAAAGAACATGCGAAAATTTCGTACCCAATTATTACAGACCACGTGTCCCTCATCTGCGTTGAGTGCGCTCGGTACTACCGTTTGATGCGCTGCTTCCCATGGGGGCCACTTGAGGGTACAACTGCCGAATGCATGACAATTGTTTGGTGTCATGAACAAAGAATCTGATATGCATCGCAATATTATTATATTATTATGTTTGTCCTTTCGTGTACAAAGAATAATTGTTGCCAAAATCATTTTATAATCTACAGTATAATTTTACAAAAAATGTTATTTCAATCAAAATCTTACTTATGGATTGGAATCTTAAATTATGTGTTAGTTAACTATATTATCATTATCATCCGATCGAATTTCACTATAAAAATTCAATTTCAAAGTAGTTAGTTCGATTTAACCCTTTTATACATCACGAAATAGTTTCGATCAAAACCAACATATAAGTTCAGAGTGCGACGAAATCAAACTTACGAACGAACACTTATCGAATATAAAAAACCGATAATAAAAATTATGTATAGCAAACAAAAAGATGTTTGAGCATCTTCCTTAAAGCGAATAGGTGCATTTGCATGTGACAAAAAATCAGTGTGTTGCATGAAGCTTTCCGCACCAATTGATAATGTTATTTTGCTACTTTAAATATATATAGTAAAGTAGTGATAACATTTTACTATATTTGTCTTTAATTCCTACCACTTGATTATGCATATAAAATTAAGGAAGTTTTTGAATAAGGTGTGATTCTGAGATTTTCTATATAATTAAATAACTTAGTATTTTTTAATTATAAATTAAGGTAACTACTTCATTTACCCTTTTAATTTTTAATATTAAAATAAATAAAAAAGAAAAGAAAAAACATATTCTACATTTGATTGAAATTTTAAAATCCACCCCATATTTGTTTTCACTATTCATCACGGATGTATGCTTTCATAAACATTAAGCATATTAACAATTAATTAATATACATTTTGCAGTAAAAAGATATGGTGACGTGATCTCATATTAACAATTAATTAATATACATTTTGCAGTAAAAAGACATGGTGACGTGATCTTCTTTTCAGTTAATAGAATCATATTAAAAATAATATATATTAAAATAATTAATTTTATTTTATATTGTTAAGGGTAATAAAGTAATTACACCTTACAAAACATACCCTTTTTATAATTATGCAAATCATAAATCCTTAATTAATTAATAAGTAAAAAATGTTAACCTTAAAAGGTCAAGTTAATTTATGGAGTGTAAAATCTAATTTCATAAACCAAATAGTCTCTTTTTCTAAAAAAAAAAAAACTCCAAAAATTAATATCCTAAATGAGAAAGAGAGAAAAGGTCAATTATACATGTTTGAAAAAATAAATGATACTAGTACACATAATGTTGTGATATTATCCCATTTTTTTGGTATGTATATACTTTGTTGAATGAATTTGGAAAAATAAAAACCAGATTTCGAATTTGCTTCTCTCAATCACTTGGATTCTCGTAAATCGATTGAGCGAATCGTGTCGTCGTTTATCGAATTTCGCCGCTCATTTGTAATCGCAATGACTCGTCCCTCATAAGTTCCATGCTGAGACTATTATACCGTTCGCGTGAGTACTGTCTCGACGCCTTCCTCCAATCCGTACCCGCCTTCATCATCGCAGCAAACTCCTCGTAGCTTATGCATCCGTCCTGCACAAGTAATCATTGGTCAGAAACGAGTAATTCGGTCTGTATATATATGTATTGTCTCGGTAGATAGGATATATAACAGACTTTGTCGGTGTCGACGTCTTGAATGATGGCGTCGATGACCTCATCGCTCGTTTCCTCTGCCTCGTCAGCAAATGCACCCCTCAGCTCTTCGATTTCAATGTATCCGCTCCCGTTTTTATCAAAGAAATCGAAGGCCTTCCTGAGATGATCGTCGTTGCCTAGCTTCCTCAGGTGCACTGAAATCGCAACAAACTCTCTGTAGTCGATGAATCCATCCTTATCCACGTCACCCTATACAACATAATACTCGATTAATCGTGAACAAATAATACGAATGGAGTGTTTAATTTGTTCAATGTATAATCGTATGTATGTATGCTTACGGCTTCCATAAGAACTTGGAGATCAGAATCGGGGATGTGATGTCCGAGCTTGTGCAATCCGACTCTCAGCTCGTCAATGTCGATTTTACCCTTGTTGCTCGTGTCCATTAACTGAAATCCCTCCTTGATCCCGGCTACTTCCTCCACTGACAAATGCTCGGCAATCACCCTCAGCGCTCGTTTCTTGAGCTTGTTCATCATCGAGAACTGCTTCAGCCTAGCTCTTACGGTTTCGCCCAACGAGACATTAGGGGCACTTTTGGCATTTTGCAACCAAGGATGATCTGAAATCAACAGGAGGGTTATACTAAGTAGAAAAAGTGAAAAACAGATTGAATGAATCGAAAAAAATAAGTCGAAAAAAAATAACTACCTAAAACTTCCTGTGCTGTGAGGCGCAGCTTGGGGTCGGGGTTGAGCATTTTCTTAACGAGATCTTTTGCTCTATCGGAGACTTTAGGCCAAGGGTCTCGTCGAAAATCCACAACCGAACGAATGATTGATTGAGCAACACCTGCTTCGGTTTCTGCAAAACGGAGTAAAAATAAACACGGGTCAATATCAGCAATGTGCAGTCTTTAACAGAATTCAATCATACATACGCACGAAAAAACATAACAAAGATCGCATTTTGAGTCGGGCATTCGAACCACATTGCTAAAATGAATCTTCTTACCTGCCCAAAAAGGAGGAAAGCCACAAAGCAAGATGTAGAGAATAACTCCGGCGCTCCAAACATCGATTTCTTGCCCGTAATCTCTCTTGAGCACTTCCGGCGCCATGTAATACGGGCTTCCGACAATCTCGTTGAATCTCTCACCGGGCTTGAAGAAAACCGACAACCCGAAATCGATGGCCTTGAGCGGAGCTGTTTCCTTCTTATTCCCGAACAAGAAGTTTTCGGGCTTAAGGTCTCGATGCATTACCCCATGCTTATGACAATTCTGCCAAACCAAGAATCAAACACTATCAGAACAAGTGAACAACATTCCCAAGAAATACACTTCAAATTAAAAACCAAGAAATTAACCACCTGAATGACTTCGACTATTGTTCGAGTCACGGCTGCAGCCGCTCTCTCGGTGTAATGTCCCCTTGAAACGATCCGATCGAAAAGCTCGCCTCCCTCACACAACTCCATAACCAAATGCACTGCGTGATTATCTTCATAAGTATCTTTCAAGCTTACTATATTTGGGTGCTTAGGCAATCGTCTCATGATCTCGACTTCCCTCCTTACATCCTCCACGTCGACTCGAGTCCTCAGCTTCTTCTTCGATATCGACTTGCAGGCGAACATTTCTCCGCTCGATTTATCGGTGCACAAATGCGTGATCCCGAACTCCCCCCGCCCGAGCTCACGGCCCAGCTCGTAGAACTGCTCGATCTTGTGCCCGGTCGGGTTGGTCAACACGCGCGATTTTCGGCCGCCATTGGTGGCGGGTTCGTCGGAGAACGGATTCGGCTTTTTGTGCTTCTTATCCCTAACATTGCTGCTATCGTCGTATGAGGTTTTTGGTGCTGCACAACAATTTCCCATTTTTGTTCTCTCAAAATATTCGGACAAATTGATAGTCTGCTTTTCGAGAAAATTGCAGAATCAAAAAGTGGGGTTTCCTTAAAACTTGAAAAGATTCAAAACCCAGATACAGAAACTGAAATCCTTCAGAACCCAGATACAAAGATTTGATTTTTCAGACAGGGGAAAACAGAGAAAAATTTATTTTTTTCTGATGAAAAAAGTTTGAAAAAAAAGATCAGAAGGGTATTTAGAAAACGCAAAAATTAGCATTAAGAATTAAGGATTCAAGGGTTTGTGATTGCAGAAAAATGTTGGCGATGGAAAGATTGAATTTTGAGCGTGTACTGTAACAGAGCGAGGCAAATATTTATTGGAGCTTTTCTACCTAATTTTATTTTTTTAAACAAATTTATTTATTGACTGTGTCAGCCATTATTCGATATTTTTTTGGGCTCGAAGAAAAACTGTGCTAATTTTCATCGTTAATAAAAGTCGTTTTCTTGTTCCTCAAACTTATGGATTTCCTACTGTTTCATTTGACTTTTAATATCAAAATGCGAGTTTACAATTTTGACCTTATCATATCTTCTTTGTTCTAGATAGCTATTCCATTGGAGTGCAAACTACTGCGTAAACTTTACCTATTAAAATCTCGTGTTAATATGGTTATACGAAAAGGAATGAATCGTTCGACCGATAATTAAAGTTGGACTCGACTCTATAGGGTAAGGAAATAGTTTAAAAGATTAATAAACATGTGTGAAAATTAAAAAATAAATAAATAAATGATTTGGTAGCTTCTCAGAAACATGATTAGATTCTTCTCAAAGCAAAATGTGGGCTACTCGGTCAACTCAATTATCCATTAGTTGACATTCGATACTTCGTTGTTGTTTTTTCTTCAAATTTTTATTGAATTTATATATTTTGTTAGAAATTGTACGCGTTTTTATTGCATGCCAATTTTTATTTTATGTTGGGTTTTAAAAGTAGCTAACTCTGTCAAAGAAAAAGAAAAAGAGAATGGTTGACTATTCAAGGTCAACCTGCCCCACACGGCTCCGACCATTACGAACCCGGGTCTGCCAAGTTAGTGGAAGACCAGCCGAAATCGAAACGAACGAGTCTGTCCCTCATCTGAGGAACTCGGTTTTGTCCTTAGACTTGGAATATGATTACAAACTTTCCTTCTTGGCTTGTAACATATAAAGCAGCCTTATATAAGAAACAGGTAAAATTATTTTTGCATATTTTTGTTCATATACTAACAATAAATACGTCTTTCATAGCTAAATTCATCTCGAGCTCACGAAAGAGCCGATCTTGCAGGTTTCTACTAGTGAGTAGTGACATACATGTTCATCTGTTGCATTTAGTTCAATACACAACTCAAAGTTCGAATTAACGTACGATAAAATTAGGACGAGCAGAAAGGTCTATCGATCTTATTAACGACCACAACAACTACATTACCAAACTCAAGAGCTTTCTATAACACAAAGTGGTAAACGGATCGGGTCATTATTAACGGATCAACAAATTAATTTTTTCGATCAAACTCCGCTTAAAAGTGACGGATCAAGAGCAGGTCCGGATCAAAACCCGCTCCATTTACAAGTCTAACTAAAACCCTCGACAGAATCAACTTACATATCAATAAAACAAAAAATGAAAAATTAATATTATACCTCAGATATACAGGATCACTTCTAAACCACCAACAACTACCACAAGAATTTCATATATAGTTCCAATTGATAATCTTTAAAGTAAAACAGAAACAAAAAATAGTTTTGCATTGGTACAGGAAAAAGTACCTTAGCTTGCCTCAGCATAGCATCCACCAAAGTGGTCTTCCCATGATCTACATGTGTGCAGCAATAGCTATATATATTTCGAACATCATTAATTTTCCGCATCGATCAACTGGCTTTTTTTCTCTGAGGCAACAAAATGGAAAAATACATTGGGCCAAAGAATGGAGTTCTTGATCATCACACAATGCACACCGAATACGGAATAACCGAGGTCATATTTCCACAGAAACAAGGTCCCAAATTCTATAGCTCAACTCAAGATCGGTTTTTAAAATCTCGATCGGCTCGGTTCGCTAAAATTATGAGAAACACATGAACACGTCTTGCGTTTGATGCCACACCAAGCTCAGTTTGAGCTCAGAATACATGTAAGAAATACAAAAACTACTTGAACTCGAATCGGGTTCAGCTCGATCAAAGCTATTTCTTACTTACTCGGTTCTATTTTTAGTTAAACAAGCCCGAATATTCACACAAGCATCGAACAAGTAAAAATGAATAATTTAGGTTACCAGTGGCCTGAGAAACAGAACATTTGACGGATTTGCGAAAAGGGTTTCTTGAAAACTACCCATTTGACCTGATGGATGAAAGGGTTTCCGAGGAATTGACTTTTTATCCAGGAATTACTGTGAATGTATTTTATTAAGGTGGTTTCGAGATTTCTTGAACGTGGAAGTGGCCCCAATAGCCACATCCATTGCTCGTTGTCTCGCTCGCTAGCTCTGGATGTAGAAAGAGAAAACGATCGAGCGAATGGAAATGGAGGATTTTTGTTTGAAGTTGAAGAGAGAGAGGGCGCTGTATCATTGTATCTGAAATGCATAGTCACATAACACTACAAAAAATTCGCGGATCCCCTACGGCCATTCCCGTAGGGAAATCCGCAAAAATCCGTAGGGAACATGTTCCCTACGGCATCCCTACGGGAATCACGCCGTAGAGGTAACCTCGTAGGGAACAGATTCTCTACGGACTTTTTAGAACTCATTGTTATTCAATTGGAACTCATTGTTAGAATATTCCACTCAATTCCAATTAAAGTATACTATAGAGTTATTTAATAATATGTTAGAATATTCCATTCAATTCTTAGTTGTATATGATAAATTTTAGAGCATTGAGTAAGTATAAATAGGTTGTGAGACATCTTAACCCAGCATCCTACAACAATATACATTTACACTTAAAAAATCAAGAAATCCCTAACAACATTATACACAACAATGATTATAAACATCATCCTTAATATTATAAATCAATATGATATCACGCTTAATTTAAATAATAATGATGTTTTTTATTTCTACTATTATAAATTGATATCACGCTTAATTTAAATAATAATGATGTTTTTTATTTCTACTTAAAAAAATTAAATATTGATACTTTTTATTTTAAAATAAAATTACTTTACACACAATTATTTATAAACCATATTTTTATCGAATACATATTTAAAAAAAAAAGATTAGCCGTAGTTCAAACATGTCACATTCCATTTTGTAATGATTTTTATGTCATCTCAAAATCAGCTAACAAATCGGCAAAATAAACAATACTAAAATAATTTTCAATAAACATGATAATTTTGATTAGTTGCATGAGACGTGGGCATCTTAGCAACCTAATCGCCCAATCACAAAAACTCAACCGTACACGTGTCCTTTCGTAAATACGGTAAACACAGTGGGACCCATTTAGTTGAGGTTTTCGGCCAATAGGATTTCGCCATGATTAGCACTCGTTGGTCTATGAGGGAGCGCCACGTGTGACTAATCCACTCGCCACTACCTAATTTTCGTGGGCCCTCCCCAAAACAAAATCTTTCGGCCGACACTCATCATAATAATAACAGTTAAAAATAATAATCCTCCCATTCAATTTATTTACAAATTTTTCCTTGATACACTCATACACATAATTTCAATCTCAAATTTCATAATTTTACGTGTTTGATATCGTTAAACCTTTATTTTATTTTATTTGGAGATCAAGAGTGAATTCATCACGATTCGATTCAAAATCGAGATTCAGAATTGAGAATTCGAGTCACACCACCGTGTGTAAATTTGAAAAGAGAAAAGTAAGAGTCAAAACTCAATTATTTTGTATTGCATGCATGTGACGTGTGGCTCATATTTTCCATCCCACTCATTTGATCACGACAACAACTTTTTTTTATCACTACACATTCTCACACATTCATCACTACTCACAACAACTCACAAAAAAAACATTTGCTAGATCATGTTGAACGATCAAACATCATCTCTAGCCATAGTAGCCACCGACGACGATCCCGATCGTCGAGTCGACGATGATGTCATCCTCCGAGACATCCACGCCCTTTCCCCTCCACGGGCCCCGCGGGAGGCCATCAGCCGAAGATCCTCGATTTCCCTCTCCGCGGCTTCATCGGAAAATCTCCCCAGCATGAGCACAGAATTCAACGCCCTCGTCCTGGCGGGGTCCACCATCGGAGAGCACGAACCTCCGGGGAGCAATTATTACCGCCAGCTGGACAGGATAAGGGAGGAGGAGACAAACCACCTCGCGATCGTGCCGGATAACTATAATCCGGCGGGGCCCACACGATCGCCAGGTGGCAGTGGAAGGCTCGATAGCCTTAGTACTAGGGAAAGTAGTAGTAGTCGAAATCGGGGTCACGAGGTTTCAGTGCACGAGGTGAAGAAGGAGGAGGTGGAGTCGAGGATCGGCGCTTGGGAGGAGGCGAAGATCGCGAAGATTAATAATCGGTTTAAGCGCGAGGATGCGGTGATTAACGGTTGGGAGGGGGAGCAAGTTCAGAAGGCCAGCACTTGGATGAAGAAAGTCGAGGTACTTGATTACATGTCGTTTTTACGGCTCTGTGTTATTTTGAAGTGAAACTAACTGAACTGAATTGAACTTATTGAACTGAACTATGTTTTCTCAAATAACTTTATAAAATCGAGGGTTGAACTGAATTTGACTGAACTGAACTGAAATTAAGTCTAAAAGAACAGAACCTAATTATTAGGGGAGTGTTTTCATGTACTATCTATCCTATATGTTTGAATTTAGAGGTGTCGAAATCAGCTCTACCGATCGAATGAACTTGATTAGAATCGACTCGTTGTTTTCGCATTTTATTGTAGAGGAAGCTAGAGGAGAAACGAGCGAAAGCCCAAGAGAAAATGCAAAACGACATAGCAAAGGCTCACCGAAAAGCAGAGGAAAGAAGGGCGTCTTCCGAGGCCAAGAGAGGGACGAAAGTGGCCAGAGTTCTCGAAGTGGCGAACTTGATGAGAGCCGTCGGTCGGCCACCGGTCAAGCGCTCCTTCTTTTGAGTAATGTACGTACATGTGTAAATATTTGTTTGGTTATCGATGATTTGTGTGTGAAGTTTGGAGAGAATTTTGAACATCGTATTAGAGATAAAATCGAAGAAACTAATATGTATGAAAGTGTTGTTTGTATGTGGCTAATAATGTAAATTTTGGATGTTCTTCATCTCTTAGAAAGTGCAGCAGAGTAAGCAGAGACTTCTGGACTCGGGCTTTTCGGATTTGGGCATGCGAACCGGGCTGCCTATCCAATCGGGTCCTAACCTGAATACGAAATGTAGTGTGAATTATATTCAAGAATTGATAGTAATATATGAACACACAATTCTTAGAAGAGTAATGAACTCACTCTGGAAATGCAAAAGAGTCTGTGCTTGAGTCTGATAGATTAGACTCACAAGACTCGAAAGAATCGACTGGGCTTGAGTTTATCGTCTCCTTTATTTCATCATTAGACACAAGAAAACGTCTCGATTTTGTAACTTGTAGCGCGAAAATTAAAAAAAAATTGATCTTGGTAAAAGATAAAAAAAACATGTTACCTTTTCCCTATTATTGATAATAGGCCTAAGAGTAGTAGAAGAAATTATTTTTTCTTGTGATTCTGATGATGACTTGTTGCGATCGTTTATCATGTCGATTTCTCCGTCTTCTCTGAAACGGAAGACGATATAATCGTCTTCCGAAAAACGGGGCCCCTGATCTTCCGATACCCGTCGACCACCTTTGCAGCTGCTTGACAGCTCTTCGACTACATTTTCTTTTGAATTCGTTGTCGAAGACTTTTTCGGCGATTGAGGGTGTGATTTGTCGGGTTCTTCGTCTGTGGAAGAAATTGATATGGCACGTTAAGTTGTTAGTATCGAAAATAAAAACAAGAATGGCGTTTACCGAAAGGCAAGCGGCAAGCGTAGAAACACGAAGCTAAGTCTCTGACTCGGCATCGGATGACATTGCACGAGCTCATTCTCCGGCGTTGCTCCGGTGGCGGCGGAAATAGAGGAGGGGAATGTGAAATTTGAATTTGAAATTGAGAACAAAGGAAAGGGGAGTTATTACAACGTTTGTACGTGTTGAACGTGCTCTACATGGAATGAGAGTAAAATGTGGAAGAGGAGGAGTGAGAGATATATTCCTAATAAATCATAAGAGAAATTCAAAAAAAATAATCAATGAAGAAAAAAAATAAAAATATATTTTAATCACTAATGTAAAATAAGTCCCGCCCGTTTGGAATGGGTTTTGTTCATAGAATAAAAACACGTGTTTTGTTTTTTATTTTGGATTTTGTAATTTGGATGTCTGTTAATAACATTTTTTTTTATAGATTTATAAAAAAACAAATAAGTCTCTATTAAATTGAAAAACAAAAACAAATTAAATTGAAAAACAAAAACAATTCACAATACATGGTAGACGATTTACATATCCATAACATTCACATGGGACAGGGAATTTAGATCTTGATGATGTTTTCGGAGATTCTCTTGAAGACATTTTCGGAGATAATATTTTTGGATGTCCTCATTGCTAAGTTGAACTAAACTATTTACATCTGGATAACATTCTAGGATGTCCTCATCGCTAAGCTCCTGTACTAAATCCAAATGATTGACATCTTTTGATTTTTCTATTAGCTTTCAGATATTGTTTTTTAGAAATTTAGTGGTGAGGTTATGTAATGTAGTGTGTGTGTGTGTGTATAGAGATGCTTGCTTGTTTATGGCATATAAAATGAGATGGGTTGCTATATTTAGGGCAGCCAATCTCGATTTTGCGACTGCCTATGAGTTTTTAGTCCACTAGAGTTTAATATATGCGGTTTGGTGGCTGAGCTGCTAAAATGTAGCTTTCACGTACGTTTCTCATGTCTTGCTCAATTTTACAACGACTCGCTGAAAAAGTTTGCAGCATTTTCAAATTCAAGCGGATATGGCTGCAATTTGCAACTCCCGCCACACAGTTTGTGGCACCAAAGTGGACTGTGAAGGTCGTCATAACTCCTGAACTCCATCTTGATTCCATTTGTTTATAATCTAATCCACACTAAAGTTTGATGCTATCTTTTTATTCTGGAAAGTAGGTCATAACTTCTGGTAATTTAACCCTTTGCCTTTTCTTATGGATCTTCTGGTAAAATCGAGCTCAAACAACATTTAAACATTTGATCTCAAGTCGAGTATCGAATAGCTTGGTTCGATTTTGAGCCCTGCAATCTCACACGGCTCCAAATAATGAAAAGAGATGAGTTCAGATGTTGTGAATTACCCCATACCCTAAATGTAACCTCAGAACCTGTTAACAGCACAAGACATTTTTTTTAATAACTACGAGATACATAAGCTTTTCACGACCTGCGTAAGTGCGGAATCAAATTGATGATAACAATTTATTTTATTGTTTAGGATAAAAATGGCAACACAGTACAAAAATACTGTAAAAATAAATCGGCCTCTTTGATGAACTAGCCTAGTCAAAGGTGTTTATTAATAAACTACCCCACTCACAATTTTTCTCCATGACATACCCTTTTTTTTATTTACTAACTAAAATATATGTGCAATTACATTAACACCCTTCACTCATATTCAAGCCCAAACCCAATATCTAATATTCCTACCCGATTTGCAAACCCAAACCCAATTCATAATATTGCGTTTTCTTTAAACCTAATTTCCCAAAATCGGTTTTTCACAATTCCAAATATTCAATATTCTTAAGAAATCATTTCATCGTCTCTAATCTATCGATCGCGTTGGCGTTCATACTTCGAGCTCATCATCTCCAATCCGAAGCCCGTAGTCGCAGTATCCCCAAATTCAATTCAATCCGCTGGGTTAGTGTTTGTTGTGCCGCCCCGAATTCAATTAACATCTCCAAATCATCTTCCAAGCTATTTGTGTTCTTACAAGCTCGATTATTGACGAGCCAAATCAATCGGGGCAGAGGAAATGGATCTGGGTGCAGACTCATAACAGAGGCCGTGAGTGAGAAAACGGAGGAGAACGAGAAGATTATCCGGGGCCTTATGAAGCTCCCTCCCAATTTTTCTTTCTGTGTAATTTTGGGTTTGAATGTTATGCTTTTCGCGATTTCGATGCTGGTGGGTCATGGAACGAAAACTTGAATCTTTTGCTCTTTTGGGTGCAGGATCGTCATTGTTCATTTTATTTTTATTCGAAATTGTTCGTTTTTGACATCTCGATTATTGTAGTGATTTTAATTTGTCATTGTTGGTTTTACATGAAGTTACAATTTAATTAGTAATATAAATATAATTTACATGAAATTACATTTTAATTGTTAATACTATAAAATTAATTTATATAAAATTAAATTTTAAATATTAATATAAAATTAATTTTTATTGAGTTTCATTTAATTACTAATATAAAATTAATTTAAATTAAAGTACATTTTAATAACTAATAGAGTTAATTTACATGAAATTATATTTTAAATATAAATACAAAATTAATTTTCATGATTTATATTTTATGAATAGGTTTATATGACATTTAGTCCTTAGGTGTATGGAAAATATATCTATTACATATTTACAAATTACATATTTACATACGTTTTTCATGAAATTATATTTTATGAATAAGATTAATTTACATGAAATTATATTTTAATTACTAATATAAAGTTAATTTACATTAAATTACATTTTAAATAATAATACAATGATAATTTAAATGAAATTATATTTTAATTACTAATAATATAAAGTGAATTTACATGAAGTTATATTTTAAATATTAATATAAAGTTAATTTACATTAAATTATATTTTAAATACTAATATAAACTTAATTTTCATGAAATTACATTTAAAATACTAATATAAAGTTATTTTTTATGAAATTATATTTTAATTACTAATATAAAGTTAATTTACATGAAATTATATTTTATAAATAGGTATATGACATTTAGTCCTTAGGTGTATGAAAAATTTATCTCTTACACATGTAATATGCTTAAATGATAGGTTACATAGATGTATATTGTTTGTAAAGTTGTCTTAGTATGAAACAGTTAAGAATTGATTGCATAAGGTATCTTACAACTATGCTTTAGGTATATGCTTTAAAATTTTCAAAATTTTAAAAGTTTATTGGAATCAATTAAGGCAACTTAAAATTATACTTGGTATGTGTGTTCAAACTTTCAATTTTTCTTGAAATTCATTTGAATCTATATAAGGTATATTGCACATATGGTTAGGTATGTGTTTTAAATTATTTTTGAAATTACGCTTTCAAAATTTGTCTCCCTCCAAACTCAAATTTTAACATTTTTAATTCACCTCACCGCCTCCCACTATTCATACTCCCTCCATCCAAATCCTACCAAACTCAAATTGGGGAAGATTAAAAAAAAATCACATAAAATTCCCAATTTTGTCGGTTCACAAATTCCTCATTGAAGTCGTTCGGTTCACAAAATTCCTCATTTTTTATAGGTGAAAAAAAATCGTGCATAACCGGATACATACTCGCACAATTAGCATACATGTCTATAACAGATGACCCGACAAAGACAAAGACAAAGACAAAGACGTAATCTTGTAAACTGTTTTTTATCACGCGGGCCTGGACCCTCCCACCATGCTGCAAAGCACCCGAAGCGCTCAATCAAAGCGGTTTTAATCAGTGATCGTGCTCGTATCCGGTTTTCAAAACCAAGTCGTGGACCTCGCTCCCTACCACGAGATCCATCGAGGCAGCAATCAAACTCATAAGTGTACACGTCGCCTCTGGAAAATCCTTCCCTCCTCATCGCATTGAACAACCACAAAGCTTCCTCCCCGAATTCGTTCTCGGAGTAACCCGAAATGATAGCATTCTACGACACGACGTTTCTCACAGGAATTACCGAAAGAACTCGATAAACTTCGACATTTCGACAAGATGTTTCTCACGGGTAACCCCTATAACATTTGAAAATTGAAATTAAAATTCTCTCAAATTAAAATCAAGAAAAGATGAAAGAATTGAAATAAGCAAGAAGATCACACGAAGTACACCAACTCGAAAACATGCATCCCAAAGTTTATCAGGAACGAAAAACAAACAACCAAACAATTACAATCAATTTTTTTTAAAATTTAATTCTCCAGCGCCGCCGCCGTCATTGCTTTTCATCTTTTTGTATGAATTGAATGAAATAAATCAGTCATCAAAGAACAAAGTGAATAGACATGAATTTCAATATATACTAACACAAAATTATTTATTTAACTATAACAATAACTACTCATATTTCATTCAACTAATAAAAAAAAAAAAACTTTACAGTGTTGGGTTCAGAACCAAGAAATGGAAGATAAAAAGTTCTATGAATTTACCAAAATTTTGTAACCATTTAAAATTCACAGCATTGCCTTCGAGCGGATGAGGAAGAGGGGAAAAGTGAAAAATCAAATTAACCGTACCTCAAATTCACCGCAACATTGTGGGCTAACCCAAAATCAAATTCAACTTATTTCAAATCGACGGATTGGGGGTTTATGTGCATTTCGCCTTTTCTTCTTGATTTAGGGGATTTGGCCGCCGGAGTTGCACATTGAACCGTTGTCGTTGTGGGCTAGGGTTTTGTTCACATCGGGCGCCGGCGTTGTGGGCGCGTTGTGGGCTAGGGTTGATGTTTTATTTTCGTCTTCGCATAGATCTTGCTTGATTTCGAATTTTGACAGAAAATTTGTAAGGTTGTCTTCTTTGCGTTGATGAAGAACAGAGGAAGAGGACATCGAGACGAGAAGGAAAAAAATGGAATTCCTTAATAAATTGTATTAAAATATATAGATAAAATAGGGGTATTTACGACTTTTCCATACTTGTAATAATAAGTATTTTGTATTTTCATTTTTCTTATTAATTAATTAAAAAAGAGGATAGTCAATCAAATAGAGAAGCCCAATGGGGCATTCCATCAATTGTTCCAAATAAATCATGTAAAATAAAAGACGATGTTCAAAAGGCCCAAAATAGCACAATCAAGATTCAAGAAAGGTAAAATATATGACCCGGAGAAGGTATGGATTTTGACAAGGAAATAGTCCCTATTATAGTGGCTTCAATTCAATACATCTCACACCACTCTGCAAGTTCAATTCTAACAACGAGGTAGTGTAAAATTTGTAGATCCTCAATATGTGATTTTTCGAACATTCTTCTTAAACAATAAAGGTAAGTAAGAATATCAATTTTTAAATTACGAACATATCTACAAATGTGTTACCAATATTACCAAGTCTGAGCATGAAAGCCTTCACTAACAATCAAATTAAAGTTTCATAGAAATGTGCTATATTTCTTATGTACCCACCAACAGTTGAGGGAGGTGTTTGTCATTGTATGCGCCTACCTGTTGGACAAAGCAGAAACAAGTTCACCTAGATTCTCCATGCCTAGTAGAGACAGAAACTAAAGCATTAAAACAACTAGAATATCCTCAACACGACTTATTGAGTTTGATAAACCTTAATTTTGCCCTAATCCAGCAAATAACAGAAAGTAATTGTATGCATCTCTTATATTCTTGACAGTGAATGTTCAAATCAGGATAAACAGTTACACACATCAGTGCCGAGTATATTTAATTTTTTATCTAAAGGCAGGCTTTTTAGCCCTCCTGTGTTGAATTGCCAAATTTACCCTTTCATTTCTCGCCGAGAAATGTACTCCGGCATTATTTTTTGGGAGCGCGGGTAAATGGCCTTTTTGGGAGAAGACTTTGTGAAAAGACAATATTTAATTTTTTATCTAAAGGCAGGCTTTTTAGCCCTCCTGTGTTGAATTGTCAAATTTACCCTTTCATTTCTCGCCGAGAAATGTACTCCGGCATTATTTTTTGGGAGCGCCGGGTAAATGGCCTTTTTGGGAGAAGACTTTGTGAAAATGTCTTTTCGAGATTGAGACTTATTAAAATGACCCTTTTTATTATTAATTCATTTTATATCATTTTATAAATAATTTTTTTCATTTTTTATTTTAAGAAAAATACATAAATTTTTTATATAATTAAAATAAGGATTCAAACTTATGTTTCATAATCCGTACCCATTTAATACGAATCGAATCACAATTTCCACCAAATCAAAATCCCCAAATGTTCAAATTAGGGTTCTAACAAATTTAACGTTCTTCTTCTTCTTCTTCTTCCTCTGCCGCCTCTCCCTCTCCTCCTCCCCGAACTCCACCGATCGGAACGCCGCCGCCTAGGACATCACCTCCTTCATCTCCTTAATTGTTCCATAATGGTGTGTTTATGGTCGGGATTTTCTGGAATTGGAGAAGGACTGGAACGATGAGACCATCTCATCCGTTTGTATTTGCCTGTTGTTGATTTGTTTTCCCAAAATCTGACGAATTAGATCCTCTCCAGAAGAACGCGCCGACGGTCCGAGAATTTCTAAAGCGCAAAAAAAAAATACGCAAAAAAAAAAAATAACCCAAAAAAAAACTCACGATTTAACAAAAATTATATTTTAATTATTAATATAAAATTAATTTACATGGAATTAAATTTTAAATATTAATAAAAATTTAAATTATATTTAAAATGTTAATACAAAGTTAATTTACATAAAATTACATTTTAAATATTAATATAAAATTATTTTTCGTGAAATTATAATTAATTACTAATATAAAATTAAATTACATGAAATTATATTTAAAATACTAATACAAAGTTAATTTACATAAAATTATATTTTAAATACTAATATAAAATTATTTTTCTTAAAATTACAATTAATTACTAATATAAAATTAAATTAGATGAAATTACATTTTAAATACTAATACAAAGTTAATTTACGTAAAATTATATTTTAATTACAAATATAAAGTTAATTTTAATATAATTATATTTTAATTACTAGGACTCGGATCAACAAAAATCATTCGTTGATTAACTTGAATGGATGGTTTTACGTAAAATTATATTTTAATTACAAATATAAAGTTAATTTTAATATAATTATATTTTAGGGAAAATTATAGTTTGGTACCTGAACTATAGGCACTTTCGGGCTTTGGTGACTGATCTTTTTTTTTTGGGGATTTGGTACCTGAACTTAGGCGAAATTAGACTTTAATACCTGAAACGGCGGATCCCGGCAACACGTGCAAATCACGTGCTTATTTTAATATCAGCTGCGGGTTCTTGAGGGCATTATTGACATTTCCATACATATTCATTGAATACGAAATTAATACTGAGAAATACGAAATGAATGTATACGGTTTTTTATTACATACACTCCCATTTCATTAACTCCATACTTTGCAAAAAACCCGTAACTGAAAAACCCCCAATTCTCTAAGATCGCAAGAACCCTAGTATTTGCAATCGTCCCCAAATCGAAAATCATCGAAACCCTAACCCCAATTCCTGAATCGACGCCGAATATTTTTGCTTCCAGAAACCTAAATCCCCTGAAAACCCTAATTTTTGCGGTCGATTTATCCATTCCCCAAAAAACCCTAATTTTCAGTGAAGGTGAAATCTTGAGCAATGCCGTGGAAATTGAGGAGCGAAGCTGATAAAATACCCGACGGCAAGCTCGTTCCCGACTATGGAGGTTTGAAAGATGTTTGCACACTGATTTTCCACCACTCAGGCTCGTTTATGCAAAAATACGGTAAGAGGTGTTATGTAGGTGGGAGAGTGAATTATATAGATTTTGTTGAAGGTGACACATTGAGAGTTTCAGATTTGGATATGATGGCTGCGGCTGTAGGTCTTCAGGGCTCTATGTTATTTTATTTTAGTATGGATGGACATGATGAGTGTAATCATCTTGATCATGCAAATGATGACTACAACTCCTCTATGATTGGTGCCTGTGTTAGTATTGATTTAACAGTTTCAGTGTATGTTGATCATGAGGGTTTGGATCCTGAAGAAATTTTTTCTGTTAAGGATTTAGATGATGTTGATGAGGAAGATATAAGTGATATGGGTGAGGAGCAGGAAGAAGATGTGGGAGGGGATGATATGGTGGATGAGCAGAAACAAGGAGAGGGAGAGGCTGATATGGTGGATGAGCAGAAAGAAGATGAGGGAGAGGCTGCTACTAGGGATGAGGTTGACAACATCAGTGATGCTCCTGCAGAGGGTAATAGTGCAGATCCAGCAGATATTTTGAGAGCAAATTTAGATAAATTGATTGATGATGGGGTTGAGGAACAGGGTAGTGAGTCTGATATATCAGATGGTGAAGACTCAGAATTGTCTGATTACATACTTGACAGTGAGGATGAGTATGCTCTGGATAATGAGGATTTCAGTAAGTTTGTTGATTCAGATGAAGACTGTGGAGATGAAGGAGAAGCTAGCAATCCAGGTGCAAAGAAGCAGAAAAGGTTAAAGATTTTCAATGAGAAGACTGATATGGTGAATGTGAAGTTTTTTGTTGGTTTATGTTTCAAAGACATACCTACCTTTAGAGCAGCTTTGAACCAGTATGCTATTGAGCAGGTAACTTACTTCAACTTTTTTCTGATTCATCTTTTTTTTGTTTCATGTGTTTTTCTGATTCATCTTTTTTCTGAGCAGGGTAGGTCTCTGAAATTCCCAACCAACACCTTGATGAAAGTACAAGCAAAGTGTTATCAGAAGGGCTGCCCTTGGGTTATTTATGGCTCCAGAACACCAAGAGACAACACTGTCATGGTGAAGACTTTGACTGATACTCACACATGTGTCAGACAAGAAAGGGTGATTCAAGCCACTTCCAGGTACCTTTCTAAGAGATATGAAATGAAGGTGAAGTCTGATCCATCTTGGCCAGTCAACTCAATGGTTGAAATAATGCAACAAGAAGTGGGGTGCCTAGTTTCCAAATGGCAAATGTATACTGTGAAGAAGAAGGTGGCTAAGATGGGAGATGGTGATCTGGAGAGACAGTTTGGAGACTTGTATAAATATGCTGCTGAGGTGTTTAGAAGCAATCCACACAGCACTTTCAGGATCAAGTCTAAAGCTGTTGGGGATAAGCAAGAATTCCAGAGGCTGTATATTTGTTGGAATGCCTTGAAGCTAGGTATGTTAGATGGGAACAGAAGAATAATATGTCTAGATGGCTGCCATCTAAAAACAGTGTATGGTGGGGTGCTTTTGACAGCAGTAAGTGTTGATGGGAACAATGGCATCTATCCTGTTGCCTATGCAATTGTTGAGAAAGAAAAGTTCAACTCATGGTTGTGGTTTTTGGAGTTACTAACTGAAGACTTGGGGATCACTGAGAGTAATGCATATCTTTGGACAGTGATGAGTGACAAGCAAAAAGGGCTAGTGGATGCTGTCACACAGATGCTCCCCTACTGTGATCACAGATTCTGTGTGAGACATTTGGTTGCCAACATGAAACTGATCCATAAGGGGTTGACTCTTGAGAATATTGTCTGGAGAGCTGCAAGATCAAGTAGGTTGGTTGATTTTGAGGCTGTGATGAGTGAGTTACAGGTTGATGATGCTGCAGCTCTGGAGTGGCTAAGGGAGAGGAATCCTAAACACTGGTCTATGGCTCACTTCAGTACCTTGAACAACACAGACATGATAAGTAACAACATGTCAGAGTGCTTTAATTCCATGATTTTACAAGCCAGGAGCAAGGGAATTATTTCCATGTTGGAGGAAATTAGGAAAAAACTGATGAAAAGGATAGGAGATAAAAGAAAAGAAATGTTGGCTCACACTGGATTGCTTTGCCCTAACATTCAAAAAAAATTGGATAAAAACAAAGTGAAGTCATATGGGTGGGCAGCAGCATGGAATGGACATTTGGAGTTTGAAGTCACTGGGCCTTATGAACAATCATTTTATGTGCACCTTGGGGAGAAGATATGTAGTTGTAGAAGGTGGCAATTGTCAGGTATTCCTTGCCCACATGTGATCTCATGTCTCAATCACATGAGATACAGACCTGAAGAGTATGTGGCTAGCTGTTTTCATAGGGAGACATATTTGAAGGTTTATAACCACTTCATGGTGCCTTTGTATGGAAGGGATGAGTGGCCTGTTGTAACTCAGGATAACCTGCCTCCTATTGTACCTCCCACTGTGTCTCAGATGCCTGGAAGGCCCAAGAAACACAAAAGGAAGCTTCAGGCAGGAGAAATTATTGGATCTCAGAGCAAGGGCAAAATGACTAAAAGAGGTGTGGAGATGAGCTGCAAGCTTTGCAAGGAGACAGGACATAACTCAAGAACATGTCCACTGAATAAGGGCAAAACTGTGAAGGAGCCTGGGTTGGCAATTCCAGCTGCAAGAGAGAGTGAAAATATGAAGGAGAAAAAACAGGTGCTTTTATTGACTCATCTTATATTCATGTCATTTTATTGATTCATCTTATATTAACATGTGTACTATCTGCCTTTCTTGATAGGTGGTCAAATCAAAGGTCACTGATATGAGGAGCAGTCCAATTCCAGCTGCAACAAACACTGAAAATAAAAAGGAGAAAATGAAGGTATTTTTATTGACTCATCTTATTTTCAGTTGTCATCTCATTTTCATGTTAACATGTGTATTTTTTGACAGGCTGTGGGACCAACTGCCACTGATGTGAGAAGAAGTCCAAGATTTAAGAAGACTGGTGTGAGTGATTCTGTTCAGAATGTGTCTTCATCACAACCAAGAAAACAGTGCCCTCTGGGAAAGAAGCCTGCAAACAAGGTCTCTTTATCTCAGCCCACATTTTCTGAGTCCAAGGGAAAGGAGCCTGCATTTAATGTGTCCTCATCTCAACCCACAGTCACTGAGCATAAGAAAAAGGAGCCTGCAACACAGCACAGTGAGGCATTTCAGAAGGGATTTGAATCAGTTATGCAAAAGCTACCTGTGCAAAGGAATTTGGCCTTTTCTCACCAAGCAATGTTTAGCATAAAACAGTTCAAGAAGCCTGGAGAATAGTGTGGACTGGATTTGTTATGTTTTGAACAAAAGTTGTGTGCTGGATTTGTTTGTGTTTTGAACTTATCTTATGTATGGATTTGTGGTGTTTTGAACTTATGTTAAGTTTGGATTTGTTAGGTTTTGAACTGATGTTGTGTAAGGATTTGTTGTTATTTGAACTGATATTGTGTTTGGATGTTATTTTCTGTGTTTGACTTGTTATGTCATCAACTGATGTTGTGTTTTTGATCTTTCTCAGTTATGTTTCACAATGATCATATACAGAAGGGCCAAATTTTGCTTAAATTCAGAATCTGTTACATTAGACATTAGAAGCATTACAAAACCATCAAAACAACACTACTGGTTACCAAAAGCATTACAACAGCTACCAGAAACATCTGTTACAAGAAACACAAGACAAGCATTTCTACACACTACTTGTTAAAAACAAACATCACAGCTACCAAAACACCAAGAACTACAGCAATGCGCAATTTCAGAAGTTTTTTTTCCAGCACAGCACATTTCTTCTCAATCATCTCCAAATCTTCAACCTTTGAGTTTATGTTCCTTAAGAGGCCTGGTATGATCTGAGAACACCTTCCACATGCAGGTGGGTCGGTCCAAGAGAAATCATTACAACCCCCAAATTTCTGGAAAAAAAAAAATTAGGGTTCATACATATGAAATCAGAATTCAGGTTTATATGTATGAAATCAGAAATTGGAGTTTATATGTATGAAATCAGGGTTTATATATAGGATATTAGGGTTTATATATAGGAAATCAGAAATTAGGGTTTATATACTTAAATTGATGCTTACCCGATATTCTCCGCAGGCCATGAATCGTCTACCTGGGTTCGCGTCTGTCCAAGAGGTTTTCATCACCAAAGGTTTCCCGCATCTGCATAGGTCCTCCATGAAGATTTGTTCTTCAATTGATCTTTGAAAATCGCAATTAGGGTTTAGAGATATGAATTTGGGAATTCTGAGAAGAGCCCGTTTCTTATAGAATTCGTATATACGTATTCTGGTTATGAATACGTATCCTAAACATGAAATACGTATAATATGTTTTAAAAATATAAATGATAAATAATGAAAAGGGTACAAGCGTAACTTCTCATCTTCAGCCATTGTAGTTGTGACACTTGTCAACTGAAGGCACGTGATTTGCACGTGTTGCCGGGATCCGCCGTTTCAGGTATTAAAGTCTAATTTCGCCTAAGTTCAGGTACCAAATCCCCAAAAAAAAAAGATCAGTCACCAAAGCCCGAAAGTGCCTATAGTTCAGGTACTAAACTATAATTATCCCTATATTTTAATTATTAGGACTCGGATCAACAAAAATCATTCGTTGATTAACTTGAATGGATGGTTGTGATGTAAAGTTGACCATTGGATTGGATCAACAAACACAATCGTTGATTACGTTTGAACGGATGACTGTGATTAATTTTTGATTTATTCATTTTTTATTTATTGAAATTAATAGATGGCTGTGATTAATTCTTGTATTATTTACTTTTGAATGGATGGCTACGATTTAATCATGAATTCTAGACACACATACCTAATCATAATTGTAATATACTTAATGAAATTCTAACCCGTTTATTATTAAGTCTTTTATAGACAATATGCATTGTATATAAGCCATCTTCTATGAAATTAGACATTGTGATAGATAGATTTTCAATACACCTAAGACTAAATGTCATATACCTTCATGAAATTAACTTTATATTACCAATTAAAATGTTATTTAATAAAATTAACTTTATATTAGTAATTAAATTTCGTGAAATTAACTTTATATTAGTAATTAAATTTCATTATATTAGCTTTATATTAGTAATTAAAATGTTATATTTCGTGAAATTAACTTTATATTAGTAATTAAATTTCATTATATTAGCTTTAAACTTGTAATTAAAATGTTATTTAATGAAATTAACTTTATATTAGTAATTAAAATGTTATATTTCGTGAAATTAACTTTATATTAGAAATTAAATTTCATTATATTAGCTTTATATTAGTAATTAAAATGTTATTTCATGAAATTAACTTTATATTAGTAATTAAAATGTTATTTCATTAAATTAACTTTATATTGATAATTAATATGTTATTTCATGAAATTAACTTTATATTAGTAATTAAATTTAATGAAATTAACTTTATATTAGTAATTAAATTTTATTAAATTAACTTTATATTAATAATTAAAAATGTTATTTAATGAAATTAACTTTATATTAATAATTAAATTTCATTAAATCAACTTTATATTAGTAATTAAAATTTTATTTAATGAAATTAACTTTATATTAGTAATTAAATTTCATTAAATTAACTTTATATTATTAATTAAAATTTTATTTCATGAAATTTACTTTATATTAGTAATTAAAATATTATTTCATGAAATTAACTTTATATTAGTAATTAAAATGTTATTTCATGAAATTAACTTTATATTAGTAATTAAATTTCATGAAATTAACTTTATATTAGTAATTAAATTTAATTAAATTAACTTTATATTAGTAATTAAAATGTTATTTTATCAAACTAAAAATAAAAAAGTCATCAAAAGTATTTTACATCCGCGATAAAACGATCTCGAGACCATCAAAATTTCATGAAATTTATCTCGAGACCATAAGCTAGACTAATATATAAAATTTTAAATGAAATTATTCGTTAGTATATATATATATATATATATATATATATATATATATATATATATATATATATATATATATATATATATATATATATATATATTAAAGTTTGATAAAATATTCAATCTATTTCACTTGGTTCAACGAGAAAACAATCTCAATTTTTAGGTCTAAGTCGGACTTTACTTGCTTAAATGTAATAAGGGCAATATAGACATTTCCTTGTTTACTTGAATTAAAAAAACAAAACAATTAAAAAATAGACATTTCCTTTTTACTTGAATTAAAAAAAACAAAATAATTAGAAAATAGAGTTTGACTTTGTCAAATGCTTCATAAACAAATGGCCTTTGAGAAAAGGTGACAATAAACCCTTATTTTTTTTCAAAAAAATGCTCAAGTAAGTTAATGCATATAGAAGAAGGGTTAAAATGTCTAGACATGGTATAAAAGTGTTTACTTAGTTAATATGCAATAAAGAATAAAGACCCTAAGAAAGTAAGGTTTTACCTGAAATGCTCTTTCCTACTCCTCGAACCACTCGAACCACGATCTTTCCTTCTCTTCTCTCTTCCTCTTCCATAATGCTCCTCCTCTTTTCGTTTGTTTGTTATCCCTACTTGTATCATCAGGGCCCATTCATAGTATCTTTTAAATATGTAATGTTTATCTAGGTTAATATTTAAGGATTCTTGTAATAGACAAATAAAGATACCTTTCTTTACCTACACCAAATCACAAGGATTTTTTTCTCTTAGATTTAAACTTTATTCCAAGTGCCACCTTAAGTTTTTCTCTTCCCTCTTCTTATAATCCTTCTTTTTCTTTCCACCTTGCTTTTTACTTTAAATGTAAAATTTGGTTGAATATTGTAAGAAACGTTTTACAATCGAAAAAAAACGTTTAAATTAATATTTTATTACTTTAATTAAGATGTAAAATTTTGTTGAATGTTTTATTACTTTAATTAAGATGTAAAACTTTGTTGAATGTTTTATTACTTTAATTAAGATGTAAAATTTTGTTGAATGTTGTAAAAAACGTTTTACATTACTTTCGAATTAAATCGATTGAGATATATAATTATTATTAATATGTGTGGAGCACAAAAATATATAATAATTACTTTGAATAATAAATTAATATTTTATTACTTTAATTAAGATGGAAAAATACATAATACTTACATTGAATAATAAATTAATATTTTATTACTTTAATTTTGATGGTTAAGATGCATAATTATGTCACAAAAATAATAATTACAATTTTGAAGAAAAAAATAATTAGTATGAATAATAAATTAAAATTTTATTATTTTGATTAATATTGTTTTGTGGCGTTTAATTATGTGGGGAGCACACAAAAAATATTCATTTTAATAATAAATTAAAATTTTATACTTAACATGGTGAAAATAAAATTTATGTGAATAATAACTTAATATTTTTTAATAATATGAAATTATCTTATGTGTTATAAGATTATTATTAAAATTTTAAAATATTAATTATTATTATAATAATCCGAAAATAAGATATCTATGATCAGACGGTACAAATATTAATTTTAAATTTTGAAACGATCCTTTGAATTTGGATTTGAATATATAACAATACTCTATATATGAATAAAAAAAATTCAAATTCCAAATTGGGAGTACTTATAAATAAAAATAAAGTCTACATTTATATTTGTCATGTCTATATTACATATTTATACCTCTATATATGAATAAATTATTAATACATAATAAAAATATTTATTAATAATATTTTATTTATCAAAATTATTTATGATACTTAAACATCAATAAATTTATTTTACATCATTGTTATTTTATCACAGTTAATATTATAAGTAAATAATTTTCTATGAATTATGAAAAAATATAATAAATTAATTTTTGAATATATTAATTTTTAAAATTTATTGTAATATCATACTTGTCTATTACAATAAGTTTAATCAAGTCTATAATTTCGAGTAGAGTTATTTATTTTATAATTGAGTTTGACCTATATGAAATATTTGGTAAATTTCAATCATCATTATATTGAAGATAGCATAGATCATTTGTTGATCCAAGTGAATGCAAAAAAGTCTATAGAGTCAAAGGGATCAACCCAATGTTAAGAGAAAATGTTTGGAGGTTCAAAAAATTAAGTAACTTATTGGTTATTGGTGAAACGAGTTTGCTTAAAATTATAATTGATTCAAGAATGCTCGGCTTGAGCAATAAAAAAGTGTGAGTCATTAATATAGCCATATAAATTGAAAATTGAATTAAATTGACAACTTGCAATATATAAAACACTCACTTTGAGTTCATATGGAGGTCAATTTTGTGGAGACTTAATTTGACGATAGTTTGCAAGTGAGTCAATTTTTTTGCCGCAATCCGTGATTGAATTAGAATTTTTGATTATTCATAAAAAAAAAATACTGAATATATGTGTTTTTTTCAATTCTAATTAATACATAGTACATTTTAAAATACGAAGTATTATATTATATTATTCATATTATATTTTTGAATAATTTTATTTTTATTTTTTTACCGAATACTATACATTTTTTGTTTTAATAAAAATATTATTTTTATGTTTTATTTTTAATTCTTTGCATTATATTTTTTAATAAGAATAAAATATTTTTTTATATTTTATTTTCAAATAAAATATTAGAATTTTATAATTTTTTATTAGTTTACAAAATTGATTAACGATACTTTTGAAAAATCAAAATATTAATTAAATTAAAAAAATATATTTAATTCAAAATATTAATTAAATAAAATTTTATATTTAATTAATTGAAAATATTATTTAAACTAAAAGTTTTAAAAAATTAAAAATACAAGATAACAAGTGCATATTAATACTGTATTTTTTCATATATCTAATGGTCTATATTACTTATTAAGATTTAATGGTTCATATGAAAATAAAGGCATCATACATTCATTGCATTTCATAAAGGCATCATACATTCTCTGCACTGTAGTCTATTATTAATACGTACCCTATATTTATAGTCTATTTTTAATACTTCTTCCGGTTCAACAATTATATTATACAATTAAATCAAAAAAAAATAAAAAAAATTTGGATGTCCTCATCGCTAATAGGAAATAAACAATTTACATATCGATAACACTCTCGGACGTCCTCATCGCTAAGCTGAAGTTGCAATGAAACTATCTTACTTCCCACTCTTTTTTTCTCAAAGACCTCTTTAGCCTTCTTCCAATAGGATTAGAAGAAAGCTCAAAAAATTGGATAAGATTACACAGGGCGTTGAAGGATTCAAAGCCGTGTATCGAAACCAAGCTCCCCACAAAGCCATGAGTGGACATCGCCCATATTGAGTGGATCTTGTAAACAGCTGAATCATCATCATCATCATCATCATCATCATCATCATCACAATTCACAGGGACAGGGAACTTAGATCTTTATGATGTTTTCGGAGATTCTCTTGAAGTCGTTTTCGGAGATAATATTTTTGGATGTCCTCATCGCTAAGCTAAAGTTGCAATGACAGTATCTTCTTATTCACCTCTTTATTTCTCAAATACCTATTTAGCCTTCTTCCCATAGGATTAGAAGAAAGCTCAAAATATTTGATAGAATTACACAGGGCGTTGTTGGATTCAAAGCCGTGTATCGAAACCAAGCTTCCCACAAAGCCATGAGCGGACATCTCCCATAGGGTTTCCATTTTGGAAGCTCGTTCGTCTAATACTTTGAGAATTCCGTTGACCAAGTCATACGTGGCTAATTCCAGAGCACCATGACTTGTGAGTATTAGCTTATCATTCATCATCCCTAAGCATTGTACCCTCCTGTATGAATCAGGAAAACAGTCCCCAAGGCATTTTTCAAAGGGAAAAGAATCGAAGCAAATAGCGAATTTCTTCATCCAACCACCATCTTTCACCATTGTCCATACGTCGTAATATAAACCACCGTATGTTATCAGAACAAGTTCTCCATTCAGGTTTCCACCAAACAAGACACACTTAAGATCAACGGTTAAACGACCTGACATTAAGGCTTTAAGATCAATGGAAAAAGGATAAAACTCTAGCCTCAAGGTTTTGAGATCGAGGGATGCTACAAACACATCATTTTTATCGTTGACCACAACCCAATAAGCAGCAGCAGCAGCAGGTCCTTGTTCAATAAGGACATCACAACCATGGATAATTTGGAACGTCCAAGAAAACAGGAATTCAAAAGTAGAAATGACTGACCATGTATCGGGAGAAGTCGAGACCCAAACCTCGAGCATCGATGCACCATCGCAATAAGAAACAATTTTGGCCACCTTGTAAACAACAGTTGAATCACCATCATCATCATTGTCACAATCACACCAAAAGGCAAACATAACTTTTCGAATATTCTCGAGGAGACGAGGGGAGTTGGGGGAGTAAGGGAGTAACTCCCCCAACTCATTCGAGCCCAGTCACCGGGTTCAATATCCAGATCTCATCGGGTTTCGGAAACCAGGTGTTCTTGCAATCGTTGCCGACGGTGCAGTTCAAGCCGTTGATTGAGCCGACGACGAGCAACTGATTTGAATAGAATTGAAGCAGATAAAAGATGAGAAGGGAGCATCGATACCGTGAGATTTACTGGAGGTGATCGGATTTGGAGTGTTCGAGGTGGCCGGAGACGAAAACGGCCGACGAGATCAACGACCGACATGACTTGCAGACACCCTGGCAGCGGACGAGATCGAACGCAGATAGTCGGAGTAGGATCGTCTCCGTTAATTCGTCCGGAAGGGAGAGAGGGATGGTCCTCTTCGACATTATTATTTGGGGATTTTAGAGTTTTCGATTGAAGGTAGTGATTTTTGGGGTGAAATTATATACTAGTAATAGTATTTCAAGTTTAGCTTATACTCTATATTTCATAATTATTAGACTAAAAATGTTTATATGTAATAATATACTCTATATTTCATAATTATTAGACTAAAAATAATTGTATATTTTAAATATTTTTTCCATTCTCACTATTAATTTCATATTTATTACCTATCTAATCCAGCAAATATGTCACGTTTGATTTTACCATTTTAATTCATTTTAATTCACTAAAAAAAATTGATCTTTGATTAATTTTTGTATTCACACTAAGGATTAATTAATAAATTAATAATAGTTGTGATTAAGAAATTATAATTACCGATTACTTAATGTTGGGAGAGAACGATGGTTAGGGGTGTTCAAAAAACCCGTCAAACCCGATCCGTCCGCCAACCCGACCGAATGCCGCTCGAATCCGTCGGTTTTATTGTCAACAAATTACTCAACAGTTGAACTTTTTAAAACCCGTCAAAATTCGGGTGGATAACGGTTACGTTAGTTACTACCGTGAATAAATCTATCCGCCGCACATTATATATATACAATTGACTTTTGATTTTTTGTTGCACATTTTTTCTAATTTTCACTGGATTTTTCATTTTTAATATTATTACTAGTATAGTAATATATTACTTTATGAGATAATTTTTAAATTTTTTTTAATTAGTTTTTTATGTTGTTTTTCAATTGTTTTTTCAGTTTTCCATACCTTTAAGGTTTTAAATTAACAACATTTTTATTTGTTTGTCCAACTAGAGGTTATTATTTTTGTAATGTTTTTTTAGATCTTTGACTGAATATTTTTTAATTTGTGTTTTTTATTTTTGGTTTCATTAATTTTTGTTTATTATTTTTTTCCATTTTACAATTTACAAATTTATTTAAACTTGTCATTTCATCAGCCAATTCGCCTGTACCCGACTGCACTCGCCTTCACCCGCACCATACGACTGAAGTAAAATTGAAACCCGCCATCAATGGGTTAGTATTTTTGATTGAAGGTAGTGATTTTGGAGGTGAACTTATATTTATATGTTTATATGTAATGTAGGAATATATTTTTCATAATTACTAGTATTAGACTAAAAATAATTATATTTTTTTAATTTTTTAATTTTTTTCATTCTCAGTATTAGTTTTATAATATACAAATTCTAACATATAATTTAATTATTTCTCAATTTTTATATTTTTAGATATATATTATTTTAAATATATTTAATTTTTATAGTATTATTTAAAAATACTTTTAAATTCTATATATATATTTTATATCTTAGAATGTGATATTTGTAAAACTTTAAAATATTATTTATAATTATTAGATTTATTAATTATATAAATTAATGGATAAATTAGAGAAAAAATATGATTAATTTTAAAATATGATTAAATATAACTATTAGAATTCTAATCGAAACAATAAATAGAACGAGAATAACTTTTATATCCAATTTAAAAAAATGAAAATGGTTTTAAACATAAATATATATATATATATATATATATATATATATATATATATATATATATGCAAAGGCAGAAGAAAAACAGAGAGACGTTCAAAGTTAAAGTCCTTATTTCACACAACTTATAAATAAACACTCAATATATACAAGATTGAACACGAGCAAAACTAACACAAGCACTCACATACAAAACAATGGAAACCCGCGAGTTCTTGAAATCGGGTAGTTTCAAGTTCAATCATTCAATCCATGCGTTGCTTGGACGAACCTTTCACAATTCACTGTTATTGTAATTGCAGTTAATGTATCAAGTTCAAGTCAAGCGCTTAGGCTGTAAACTTCCCGTTATTGAAAAAAAAACAAAATAAAACGAATGATGTCGTGAAAAAAACATAAAGAAAGCTGATGCAATAAATCAAGTGATCAAAAGCTATGTTCTATCCCTGAATGCACACAAGAAAAACACTTCTAATTCGGGTGGTGCGAAAAACTCGACTAGTAGTGAACGTTTAACCGAGCAAATCGTTTCCACCCTTCTTTTCTTTGGAGCAGGAGGGCATATTAGGGATTCCGGTATTTGAAATCTTTTACCTTTTGGTGTTGAGCAGTATTTGTAGCATGATTCTGAAGAGGTCATCAGTTTAGTCTTTTTGTGGTTTTCTTGATGATGGTGGTCTGAGATTTCTGTGATGTTTTTTGGTGCCATTTTTTTGGGATGAGATTATGTGTGTAGAAGTGATCCAATTATAGATAGTTGCAAACATAATAAAAATAACAATTAATGATAATTAAAATGTTTATTGCATAAATTAAGTTTAATTATTGCATTTGACAAATACATGTGACAAATAAGTTGGAAGTGTCTATGTCACTTGTTAACTAACATACAACTATAACAAAACATTCTTACTAACTGCTACCATTCAAAATAATGTTACTTTGTACCAAGTTCAATTTTAGGTAGCCAAGACTTAGAAAATGTGTCGATTTCAAATCGCGTTTCAAGTTTTCTGTTATTATAAATTGACGAAGTAGTTCGATTCTTGTTTGTTTTGCGTTTTATTTTCTATGTCAGAGCGTCTCAAATGACATAAAAATACGCGTAAAATCATTTTTGGACACGTGGAAAGTCATGTATGATGACTACTATTATGTCACATTATCAAATTAGTATATACTCAAAATATAAGTTAGGATGTTTTTTTTTAATTAGAAAATATAATATAAATATTTGTAAAGTTTATAATTTATTTTAAAGAGATTTATGATTTATCTATATAAGCAGTGTGGTCCATAAATTAAGGGTGTATGCATGTCTCGAGGGGTTATCCAAAACAAAACTTGGTTTATTTGCTCTGTTTTTTTTATAGGAGTATAAGAAATTTAATAAGTGAATGTGTGGTGATTATTGAATTTAATTTGATAATATTAGATACTCTCTTTACAATTAAAGTAGTGAGTTTTTTGGGACTGAGGAAGATTTGATAATTAACGTAACTAGTATCATTTCCCGTGCGATACACGTGATTTACTTGTTATAAATAATCTAAAATTTTATTTAATCTTCAACGTATTTTGACAAAAAATTATTAATGGACTAAGAAATTATTTTATTTAATAATCGAACTCTCACTTAAATTTGTAAACTCGTATTAATCTAATTATTAATCGTTATCTCAATTATGATTTTTTTTATTGTTTTCAAAGATTACGCTGTTTGATGTAATTTATAGTATGTAAGCTTCTTGGGGCATAGCCGAGTGGTAAGGTCTTTGATGATGTAGGTGTAATTCCCCGGCGACGTAGAGTTCGAATCTCGGATATGACAATTTTTTATTGAAATATCATGAAGTTAGTCCTGGGATGAGACCTATTGGCTCTTTCCCACACGTGTCTGCTACTCGGGCACATCACTCGATTTACATTCTACCCGATCGAGGAGCCTCTGATCTGGTGGGAGAGAAGTTTTTCGTCTCTGCATTACGTTTCTCGTCTCTGCATTTCTCGAGTGTCAAACGCATTCAACAAATACCTAAACCGATGGGGAAAAAAATCAAAATAAATGAAAAGTAAAAATTAAAAAGCTGGAAAATAAATAGAAATATAAAAAAATTGAATTTATTTAGTGAACAAGAAGGGGATGAGATGGCACAAATGCAATTATATTAATATAACGTACCGATGGCCATAACCTGCAAAACAAATTTTACAGAACTGAATTAGGGATAAACTAAAAATTAAAAAAAAATTTAGTCGAACATAATTAATACATCGACAATTTGATTCTGAAATATGCGAAAAAATCATAATTAATATATAAAATTAAAAAAATCGAGGAAAAAATGAATGTATAGAAGAACGTATACATGTAAATCGATTCAATGTTCAGAAAAATAAAAAGGGACATACAACCAGATTAGAGTAAGAGAAAATAATATACCTAAAAAGTTTGATCAAATTTTTTTAACTTCGGTGGATTAAAAAATAGGAGGAGATCGATTTTTATGAGATACGATTAGTTGAAATTAAATTAATATTAATGAAATAAAAAAGAAGAGAAATAGAAAAATATACTGTATATATTTAAGATGATAATTAATTATTATTACCAAAAATATATAATTTCAAATTACTATTTAGAATTTATATATAATTTAAATATACTTAATAATAATACTACTTAAAATTTATATTTTTTTATTTATAATTTATAGTGTGAACACAACATTATTATTGTTTTTTTATTTGTTCTTGTGGCATCTGAAATTATATATGTATAGATAGATAGATTTTAAAATATAATAATTTATTTAGTCGAACTAATATTCATATTTTTTGATGAGAATTTCAAATTTATATTTACTGAAATATATTTTATTTTTTTAATTTTAAAAGATCAAGTCAATTTTTTTAATTTTAATCTTTTTCTTGAAGAGCACTTTTTTATTTAGATTTGGTGAAGGCCCAAATAGGTAAAGTAACAATGGGCCAAAGTTTCAAAATAAATGGGGCCAAGATTTGAATAAATCTCAAAACACCATCAAATGAAAATGTTGCCTCCATTTTTCTAGTTCCGTTCCGTAGGCTAATAAGCTAATTAAACTTTATAAAATACAAAAATCCTTCAAATGAGGGATGAGTAATGTGAGTATATGAAAATCTCATTTAATAATAGATATCACAAAATTTAATCCAATTAATAAGTGAAATAATAATTGAATGAACGCGAGTTTCGATCCATTCCATTTCACAAGAGTTTTGACATTTTAGAAAATGTTACTTAAATTCTATCAACAATATATTTATATGTTTCGTATTTGTTTTCAAAGGAAATAACAATCACATCGCCTTATCATTTTAATAGTAAATTTTTGTGTGTAATTTTACGTAATAAAAAGTTCAAAAACATATTTGAGATGATATTTTGTCTTTAGAGTTATTCTATCAAACTTGTGATTGATGACATGTGACAAACATAACGACTTCGAAGCACGATTTTTTAAAGTACTCCGTAGTACATAGGAGTATAATCCTAACATAAATTTACTATTCAATTAAAATAAATATAATTATAAAAAAAGCATCATGAAATGTTGGTAAACAAACCATGGTCTAAGTTTTTCTTACAGATAAGATTAATTAAGAATAAGTTAGTCGATGCACATAATTATTGGTCGGATTGCATGCTTGATAATTTGATTGACTTTCACGCATCGAAACATACAAAAATAGGCAAAATAAATGTTTTGTTTTTCTCAAATTCATTTCAAGTTAGCAAAGACTAATTTCAAGTCGTCTCAACTTATTCAAAACTAAATTATTTAATTTTGAATTCAAGCCATTGACGATACATTAAATTCGATTCATGTATAACACAAAGTTTCTTTTATTAATCACAAAAATAATCCTAATCAAGTCAACATCTATGTCCGACTGTCCGTCGAACCTTCTTGAGAAGCTTACGATCAATTAACTCGAAGTTGAAATATATGGTTCGATAAATTATTATATTTATTAATATTTTTTTAATTTAAATAATATTTAATAAAACCAGTATAATTATCTAGCTGATTCGATCCGCTCAACAAAAAAAAACAAAAACAACCGAGTTCGAGATCGAAAATGATCGATTAGCTCCAACTGGTTATAGTTGTTATCAATCACGTTTATTATATACTCCTTGTATAATGAATATTTAGAAATGGGGTGATACATAAGATATGTATATATATAAATTTATAATATATAGATATAGATATGATCATTATTTGAATAAAATCTAATTGGGATTTTTTTACCAAGCTATCTTTTAGATTTTAACACTTGGAACTTGGGATTTTGTTTGATTTTTCATTGATATTTATCATTTATGTGAAGTAAAATACATAGTAAATCAAGAATATTTGACATAGCTCAGATCTTATTGAAATAAAGAGATTATCTAAATTAAAATTGTTTGACATGCATGCAATGCAACAGTCAAAGATATATATATATATATATATATATATTAGTATTATTTCAAAAAATAGGCATAAATTACGGAATAAAATGTGTTTTTAAATATAAAAATCTACATGTGTTGAAGCAACATAAAATAAAAATCAATTTTGAATATTTCACATTATTCATTTTTTACTCATTCTAAAGGTATTATTTAAACATCATTAATTTTTTAAGGACTAAGAAATATATCCGATTTTGACTAATATATACAACCTAGTTATATAATCATTAAGAAAATATGAATTAAGTTGGTTTAAAATGATAAATAATAATAAATTAATAAACGAATTTGATTTACATCATTGATGATTTTCTTTTTATATAATATATTAAAAACTATACACAGTTATAATTCTTGAATAGTAAAATAACAGCTTATATTTTGTATGAGATAGAATTCCCCAAAACGAATAATCATGTAGAGATAATCAAAATTATTAACATTGAAAAATGGAAATAAACATGAAAAGCTAAATTTCTTTGTGTATCAAATTCGACCTTTATGAATTGACTAAATTATTAATATATAATTGTTTTACGAAAGTGATATTAAACCAATATACTGTACTTAGATATTAAAACTATATAATATCTCTTTCTAAAAGCAATCGTCACACTTCCTTCACAAATAACAAAAAAAGTGTAATTATAAAAATGGAACAAAAATAATATATATTTAATTTTATGATCAATTTATAATTTAAAACACTTTTGAAGTACTACAGTTTCATTCAAATAAAATAAAAATAAAATACATTTAGAATAAAATGAAACTTTTGCTTAATTTTTTTTTGAGAGGAGGGTAATAATGTAATTTCACATTCATCACTAACCATAAAGACTAAAGAGGCAGCATTATACAAGGAGGAGATGGTGACTTTTGAAAGTTAGTTAATGGATAATGACTCCTAATTACCTCACTTAAGTACAATTAGTATTTAATTACTAACACAAATATTTCTAGTATTTATTTATTAAACATAGAAAATGGCAGAAGAAAAAAAAAACAGAGAAGAAGAAGCTCTCTCTCTCTTTGTGTCTCTGTTCATGTTGACAAACCACTCTCTCACTCTCTTTCTCTCACTTCAATCTCCATCACTCTCTCTCTCTCTAGATCTATATACACAAACCTATCCAAGAATGAAGCTTTTGCTGCTGCTGCTGATATTGGGAGGCTCAATTGACTTTTCTTGATTTCTGGTATTTTCTGGTAATAAATAATTTTATTTTTTGTTTCCTTGATTTTTAATTTTCCCCTTTCGTTTCTTGTGTGTATATATCAATATATGTATGTATTGTGTGGTGTGTCTATTATGTGAATTTCTGAAGGGTTTTGTGTAAGAAAGATTTGATTTTTATTTAGTTTTTAAGTTTCTTGATTTATTTTGCTTGTATGTATAGGTGTATATATTATGTGAATTTCTTTCTGGGCATGCATGATATTTGGGCTCTGGGTTTTCTTCTTGAAGGGTTTTTGAGTCTGATTTATTTTTTTACAAATTTCCCCTTTCTGTATTTTTGGACTTGTGTGTGTATGGGTGTATGTGGGGTGGGTGTATTATTGAGTTCTTGATTTTTTATTCTGCCTTTACCTTTCAAAGAAAATTGTCTATTTTTTTTCCTCTTTGAAATTTTGTAGGGTTTATTGTGATACTACAAATATATGGGTGTGTGATTAGATATTTTCCCTGTTTTGATTATCAAACAACACTAGATTTTTGTTTGTACTTATTACATCTTTTTGTGGTTATTTTTCTTGTGCAAAACTCTGTTCCTTTCCTTACTCTCAAACATTTCCCTCCCTTGTTTTCCTTGATCTCATCCAAGGTTGATTCCTACATCCAAAAAGCTAACATGACCCCCGAATCCGACGAGCCTTGCTCGAGCTTGCTCGAGCTCGCAGCCAACAACGATCTCCACTCCTTCAAAACCCTCGTCGAGCGGGACCCGTCTCTCATCGACAGGGTCGGGTTATGGTATTGCCGGCAAAAAGCCTCTTCCCAAATGGCCCTCCACCGCCTAACCCCGTTTATGGTCGCCTCGATCTATGGCAGCCTCGACATCCTCAAATCAATAATCTCCTTCCCAGAAATCGACGTGAATCAAAGCAGCGGGCCCGACAAAAGCACCGCCCTCCACTGCGCCGCCTCCGGCGGGTCCCACAACGCAGTCGAAGTCGTCAAACTCCTCTTATCCGCCGGAGCTGACCCTAATCTGACCGACGCCAACGGCCTCCGCCCGATCGACGTCCTCTTCGTCTGCCCGAATTTTCGTGCAACGAAACAAACCCTCCAAACCCTTCTAGCCACGGACGAATCCGACTCGAACTTGGTGCTTCCGATTTTGAAAAAGGAGTACCCGCCCGACCCGACCCTGCCCGACATCAAAAACAGCCTCTACTCGACCGACGAGTTCCGGATGTTCTCGTTCAAGGTCCGCCCGTGCTCGCGGGCCTACTCCCACGACTGGACCGAGTGCCCGTTCGTCCACCCTGGCGAGAATGCAAGGAGGCGGGACCCGCGGAAGTTTCATTACAGCTGCGTCCCCTGTCCTGACTTCCGGAAGGGCGCATGCCGGAGAGGGGACATGTGCGAGTACGCGCATGGGGTTTTTGAGTGCTGGCTCCACCCGGCCCAGTACCGGACCCGGCTCTGCAAAGACGGGCCCACTTGCAGTCGAAGGGTTTGCTTTTTCGCGCATGTGCATGAAGAGCTTCGCCCGCTTTACGTCTCGACGGGGTCCGCTGTACCTTCGCCTTCGTTCACTCCTCCCATGTCACCTTTGGCCAACATTAACAGCCTCCAGTCGAGCCGTTTGCGATCCTCGTTGAATGCTCGGGATTTGGACATTTTCTCGGCTGAGGGTTCGAGTTCGAATTCTCCTAGGTTCCAGCAGGGCACTCTGTCTTCTCCGATCAAGGCTTCGTTTTCGCCTCGGAATATGGATTACTCCCAGCCCATCTCGCCGATTAGTGCTCGCATATCGATGCTGACTCAGCACGAGCGTTTCCGGAGTCTGAGCTCGAATGCCTTGTTGGAGTGGGGTCCGCATAGCGGGCAGGCCGAGTGGGGGATTACTGATGATGATGAATTGGGCAGCTCGTTCGAGAATGTGAACGACGGGGAAGAGCCTGATCTGTCGTGGGTCCAGTCACTGGTTAAAGAGTCTCCGCAGGATGTGAAGGAGAAATATGGTGATGTTGGTGATGGTGCAACCACTGGTGAAGGTGTTGAGGATCAATCGGTTTTAGGTGCATGGCTCGAGCAAATGCAGCTCGATCAGCTGATGGCTCAGTGAGACAGGAGCTCGATTTTTGGGGAAAGTTACCAGCTTTACATCTTGGTTACTATATTTTTTTACTCATTCTTTCAACTATATATCGAAAAGAATGAGTAATCAAATGTCATAGAAAGAATAAGATATATTATTAATTATGAATTGTTCTAGCATCTTAGGTTATATTTTTTTTACTTACTTTCAGTATAAACCTAACGGCTTTTGTCTTCACAGAAGCTTTTGATCTTAGCAGTCTCTGCCTGCCTTTTCTCGTCCGAGGCAGGCATCTTGACAGTTGACGTGCTCGAAAAAAATTCCGTCTTTTGTTGTTGTTGTTGTTGTTGCTGTTGTTGTAACTTAGAATAAGTTTCATTATAGGATAAGAGAAAAGGGAAGACAAGGAGAACCCTATCTTGATGATCCCCTGATGTAACACGAACGATTGAAAAAACGCGGTTCGTTTTCGTTATCCCTTTTATTCAGTGGCATTTCCTTTTTTTCCTTGATGATGAGATTCTTGAGTTTTGGCATATTTATGTAAGTTGCTTTTCTCAAGTGCTCCTTTTGAGTTTTGCTGTGTTTTTCATTGCTATTTCTGTGTTTTGTTCTGCCAAAAATTTGTGTGTATTTGATTGATTTTGAGGCATGGGGTATAAGTGGATTCCATTTCAAAAGAAAAAAGGTTGAATCTTGGAGGGTATGGCTTTTGGGATAATTACAAAACCACCCATGAGGTTTTGACCTAATTACATTTACACCCCTGATAAACCTTTTGTTTAGTTTTTCTACTCCTTTTTTGGGGGACTGTTTTATAATTATGAGACTTAATTTGCAAGGGATGATGATGGAATTGAATAGCATGAGTATTGAATGACCCAACTAATAGTAATATTAATACTACTAATAGTTAGTGATGATGTATAATGCATTTATTTTATTTATTTGATTCGATTAGAAATAAAATAATTTTTGGTGAATGATAATCTTTTGGTACAATTAGCTACAAGTAACAATCAAATGATTATATTCATCTAAAAATTCCAAATTATTATATATTGCAAAAATTACCTGAAAAAAGAAGTACAATAATACAAACAAGATCCCAAAAATTTGCACACAAAAAATATAGGCTATAGCTTAAAGTTAGGAATCAATCAAAAATATCATAATACTCCAAAACATTTTTTACCCTTTGCATTTCAACCCCACAAATTATAAAAAGACAATCAAGATGATGAAAATAATTCAATATTAATTAATTGATAATTACAAAAAGAGTGTTATATGGAGTATTAGTATTTCTTTTTGTGGGCAATAATTATCAATCAGAATAAAAGCTCCATGGTCCTGATTTTGTCCCTATCCTGTGAACATAAATAATTAAGAGAATGTTAAATTCAATTTTTAATTAAAAAAAAAAAAAAACAACTTCACAATTATTTGTAATGTTTTTCAGGTTTTTTTTGTAAATATCATGAAATAACTGGACCTTTCTGTAATTAAGCTAAAGTAGAGAGGCCACAATTATATTTTCCACTTGCCAGATGTAACTGACAAAGCTGATGAAACTTGAACCTAGAGGCAGCCAAATGAAGGGCAGGGCGAACCCATCGAGCCGGAGGCTCGATATAGCTCGGGGTTCCTTCTGCCACATCAGCTCGAAAAGCACGCGTATTTTTTCAATAATTACCAGCTAAAAACGTACCTCAAAAATCCAGCCAATGCTCGTAGACTCATAAAGATCGACAACGCACACCACAGGCCGACAAAGCCGTAGCTCGAGGACAACAGAAACAAGCAAACGACACTCAACACCGCGATCAATACCTGTCACAAGTTAACCTCAAAACACATAAGTTCTACTAACTTTCAAAATATTATAAAAAATACCCGGATAACTTTCGAAATTATAAAAAACACCCCCACAAGGGTGAAAGTTAGTATATGCTTTGTTTGTCACTTGCCATGGTATAAGCAGAATATGCGAAATCAGATGCCCCGTAGTTCAGTCCGTCGAAAACGAAAGCCAAAGAATTGATCGGCTGTGTTGCCGCAACAAACTGATCGGAAAAAAAAGTTCATTAGCCTGACTTTGAGTTTTTTTTTTCTTTAGAGACTAATTAACGATTTTTTTTACCGGTATTCCGAGTTTTAAGAGACGTATAACGTTCACATCGTTTGTGAAGAGTATCGACGAAAATTGTAATATAACTGCGACGAGTATACAGAGGACTAACCCCAAGACCAAACCCAACTGCAGAGTGAATAAGTACACTAGTGTTAGGATATACAATACGATGAAATACGGAACGGAAATGCTCGATCGAGTATTTACCTGTAATACACGAGAAGTAGTAAGGACGACCTTCTCGTAATCTCGCCTCGCGAATGCATTGGCCAGAATTGCCTGCACAAAGATACAATCAAGAATGAAGTTACGAGATTTTTTTTTCTCACTCAAATAGCGAAAGATGACGAGTACGACTCTTACTTGACCAGCGACAGCTAGACCATCTGCGAGCAACGAGCTGGCCATCCAAACCTGTAAGCAGATTTGGAAAGCTGCCATGGACTCGGGTCCGAGTTTTGCCGCCATCGAAGCCGCCAGAGTTACGCAGAAAGTCGCGGCTATCACTCTGAGTAATAGCAGAAAACCTGGTCCAAAGTTAAGGTTACAAAAAACATCATAGACTTAATTTTAGTTCACTTCTTTTCAGTTCGGATCTCGATATTTTTAAAATTATTTGAAAAAATCAGTTCAGTTCCAATAAGTTCAGTTCAGTTACCGTTCTTGAGAAACCGAGAAAGTTGAAGGTCTTCGATCGACGGGGGTAGGAGGTTGACTTGTTCGGTCAGTTTCCACATGAGTATAAACGAAATCAAGTACTGAGAAATGACATGAGCGATAGCTGCGCCGGTGACACCCAAGTCGAGCACGAAGATGAATATCGGGTCCAATACGATATTTGCCAAATCTCCGACCCCTAAATGCAATTTTTTGACTCTTGAGTAAATTACTATTGACACTACACATATCAAGAAGAAGGTCGAGTAAAATCACCGGTCGCATAAAGAGGAGTTTTGGTGTCCTTGAAACCCCGGAAAACACCTTGCATCGCCAACGAGAGAAGCACAGCCGGAGCTCCGAGCGAGCGCAAGGTTAAGTACCTCAGAGCCGGTTCCAGCATCGGAGAATCCTTAAAAACGATTCGCAATTAGGCTAAACCTCAGGAGCATATTTGCAATTAGGCTAAACCCTAGGGGCCACATTTGCAATTATCCCTAAATTAAAAGGCTCACCGATTTCACGCCCATGTAACTCAGCAGAGGCTTCGCCGTGTAAATGAGGCCGACGGCTTGGACGAGGCCGAGGGCCCCTCCGATGAGCAACGCCGACGAAGCCGACGACACGTGTCTTTTCCCGACCGGGGGTTTGGGCACCAAATCTTCCTTCTCGACTAATTCGACTCCCTCGATTACCGAACAATATCCCTTGGCGTCCTCTTCGGCGACGAAGGAGGTCGTCACGCTGACGAGGGGAAATATCGCGATTTTCGAGGCTTGGTTGAAAATGGCGATGGCGACCCCGACGGCGGCGAGCTCGACGGGACCTATGTGGCCGATGAACGCGGTGTCGACGAGAGAGGCGATGGGGTCGGCGGTCAGAGCGAGCGCGGCGGGCACGGCGATTCCGGCTATCTCGAGGCCCAGTTCGTCTTTACTGAAAATTCCCCTGTCACAAAACGAAGAACATGAGAGATCGAGTTAATGATTCGGGCCGGAAACGATTCGACTGCGTTACCTAATCGGGCTCCGGAACAAGTCCCCCCATATCGGATTCTTGCTCATTTTCTTCCCAGAGATGAAAGGTAAGGGGAACGAAAGCTGAAACTCGGTAATCGGGTAATCGGAAACTCGATAATCGGGTAGTCGGAAACAGCTGAAGATGCAACTAAGACAGAAAAAGTAGAAGGAAACAAAAAACCAGCTATATTGACCTTCATCTTCATGGCCAGATAGAACCTCCCTCAGTTGTTATAATAAACTCACAAAACTTAGTATATACTACTATACTGTATAAAATAAAAAAAACTGCAAGAATCAATTTTTTTTCAATATTTTACTGTAGTATTGGAAGAGTGATTACTGATTTTCAAGAAAAGGCTGAGGCATATTAAAAAAGGACGGGAAGAAAATAATTATAAAAGGTTATAGGACTAAATTGCAAATGAATTTAAGTGATGACACTGTTCTGTACTATTTATTTTTATTTTCAATTTCACCCCTGTATTTTTTTTCTTCGATTTATATTCTTTCCTTTTCAACTATCAGTAAAAAAACAGAGTTTTTTTTGTTTCAATGATTTCATCGCTCTCACACGCGGATACAGAGATGGAGCTAGAAGAAGAGCAGCAGTTAATCGGGCCGAGTTCGGGCCCGAATATGTCGGCGACTGTCGGCCGGGTCATGGCTGCTCTGCTCAACGCGAAGCCGAAGAAGCTCCGCGATGTCGTTTCGCGGCTCGATTCACCTCCCAAAATCGGACCCCTCGATGGTACGAAAAGGGCACTGCGCATATACGTATACAATTTTTTGTATCTATATCGACTTCGTTTTAGCTGATTTTTTTTTTCTTTTTCTCTAAGTTTCTCTGGAACAGTCACTGTGGTTTCTGCACAAGTACATAGGCGAAGCTGCTGACAGAGGCGAGCCGCTGGACCAAGTTCTTGTTCCCATTCTTCAACATGTAATTTTATATTTACTTAATGATTTAAATTGGGTCATTTACCTATGAGTAGGGTTCTAAAAACTTAAGCAACATACGAGCAATCGATATATTTGCTAATTTGAATCTACAGGGTACGGAAATTCGAAGTTCCTGTATTAGGTTGGTTGAAAAGCTAAGGCATTATGTTTATGATATGCTGAAATACTAGCACTACTCCGAAGTTTACGATACGCTTAAATGCTGCCATTATGTTTATGATATGCTGAAATTATAGTACTATTCGACGATATATTTGCTAATTTAAATCCACGGGTTACGAATTTCCGAAGTTCATATGTTGTGTTGGCTGAAAATCATAGGAATTATGTTTATGATATGCTGAAATACTAGTTCTATTCTTTCGAAAAAAAGAATTTTTTCTTGGAGATAATTTGTTTTGATTTTTTTTTTTGTGTGCGTTTGCTGCCCATATTGTCAGTCTTTGAGTTTTAGGGAGTCAAAGCAAGGAAACCAGCCTCTGATACTACTGAACTGGCTGTTTCAAGACGAGGTTTTGTTCCAATACATAGTGAGAAATATGTCAGACATTATCTCGAGAAGAGATGACCGACATGTGGCTCTGGGGTGGTGTTTTCTCGGGCGCCGTCTTATCGAATATGAGGATGTTGTTAACAGCGTCTCAGTTAATGGTACGCTTAATTTACTTGGATGGTCCTCTTTTTTTTTTTTCCTTTCGTCACAGTAGTATGGAATACTTGTTGTTACAGTTGTGTTCAGCAATTTATTTTGCCAACCTCATTTAACCTAAATAAACTGTTTGTACAGTATTATGTTTTTTCCACATTGAAGGTTTTCTCTTGATGGGGATTATTAATAAGTCGGAACTAGTTAGGAGTTGCTAACAGTTATTTATTTGGTACTTGTGCAGCTATAAGCGAGAAGAGTGATCTCATACTGAAGTCATTGTGTTCTTGTGTCACCCATCTCTTATCTATAATATGCAATGGGTGGTAAGTCCTCGTTGTACTATTTATTCTTCAATCGAGGCATTCCCTAATCTTCACCACTTCTTGATGTTGATCTTTGGGATTTGATAATTTGAAATTATAGTAACATGCAGGAGGGATTTGAGTTGCCAACTCGACTTGCAGTTGCTGCTGCAGATTTAGTTTTGTCTCTTTCGGTAGCATTGACCCAAAAGAATCTTCCGTCCAGTAAGATTACCAAAAACCAAAAACCGTTTTCTGGTGCGACTAATCATGGAGACGAGAATACAGTGAGGAAAACATCTGAATCGTCTTCCAGCTTGGATTTGAAATTGCTTCTTTGGAATAATCTCAGTGAGCTCATAACTCTTGTCGAGAAACTAAGAGCTGTATGTTCTTTACCTTTTTTTATTTATATATTTTATTATTATCAACATGTTTGTAATGGCCGATTATATTTGATGCTCTATTCTCCCTGTGGGCTTTCATTTTTTCAATTTTCCATTTTTTCTTAATTAATTCCTTTTTAAAATATGCAGTGGAGCAGAAAAAGCCGTTATTTGCATGCAAAAGGATTGGAAAGGGTGTTAAAGTGGCTGAAGGAAATTAAACAACTTTATGGGTGCTTTCAAGACGAGGCAGGTCTTATGACGCTATATTTTTATAAATATCTTCTGTGATTTTTTTGTTAATCTTCAGTTTTTCTTATGTTCTTAATATTTTCTGTTGAAAGACAGAACCGCAAATGTTGAAGACTGGTTCTTTGCTGCTGTCTTCTTGTTGGAAACATTATGGCATGCTTATGCACATAGAAGACCACAAATTCTCTCAGCAGTGCAAAGAACTACTGAATCAGTATTTATCTGGTATTCAGGTAATGTTTCCTCGTGTAATTTTCTTGTTTTACAAAAAGGGAAAGCATGTGTTGAAGAATCTCTTGGTCTTGGTCTCACATTTCTTTTCATCTGTTTTTTTTTGTATAAGTATATGATAATTTTATCAATATCAAGTGTTGATATTCGTATTATATATTGTTTCTAAATTCATGCATCATATTATTGTGATCTTTTGCAGTTTTACGCAGACAAGCAAACTGAAGAACCTAATAACAGCAGAGACAACAAATCCGACACAGTCAATTTTTTCCTGAACTGCCTTTTGCTTTTATTGGGCCGAATGGATAATCAGCGTTTTGAAAAGGCAATAGAAGAATCTGGATCTCAAATTTATCAAGTTCTCATATCTCAGGTAGAAGCATTATAAAAAACTTCTAGATTGAATATTAGCAAATTGCACTGTGAAGTGTGAACCGTGGAAAATTTTCCCTCATCTTAAATTTCAATGGATTGTTGATGAAATGGTAAATATTGTTTTTGGTTTTTTTGTAATGTGAAATGTCTTTTTTTTTCCCAGTCTTTGTGTCAAATTAATCTGACTTGCGGAATTAATCCAACGTTCTAAAATTTGACTGGTCATCATCAAACTAGTATATTTAGTGATGGTAATTTATATTTTTGAATGTTAATAATTTGAAGGTAATAAATAAATATAAAACATAAACAATCAATGCTTAAAACATTTAAATTAATATAAATGACATCATGGCTTGACAAAATAATTGATGCATGTCTAAATATTTATGGGTTTTTATTTATGTTAAAACTATGTTATAGTTTATTAAAGTAAGAATAAAATAAAATAAATTGCAAAAAATAAAAAATTGACTGATAACCATTCCGATCGGTTGTTGACCGATTTTATGTGATGTATTTGAAGTGCACTTCATTTAAGTGCTGTATTGTTTGTTCTGTAGTTGAGGTGTGCGGATGAAGAAGTGATTGATGGCACCATAATCATATTCAAAGCTGTCGTCTTGAGAACAAATCACACTCTATCCACAACAAGTCTTGATGGAGTTAGACAAATGGATGCTTTACTTCCAATGCTGCTAAATCTTCTAGACGAACGTGATGCAGCAGCTAAAGCTATTGTAAAGCTTCTTGCAGAATATTGCTCAGTGTAAGATAACTCTTTTGTACTTTAAAGCCAACCTTTTATTCCTGGAGTAATTGTTGAATTGTTAATGTAAAACAGATGCTCGGACAATAACTGTCTTTATGAAGTTCTAAAGTGCATTGGCTCTCAAAATATTGCACAGAGGAGAAATGCTGTTGATTTTGTGGCGGATTTAATCCAAATATCGTCTGGTTCAGCTAACTCACTTTCACAAGGGGCCTGGTATGCAATTAAAATGTTACTTTATTGATGCAGTAAAACCTCTGTAAAAAAATAGCCTTGGGATAACTAGTTGAGATATTTATTTTGGCATGTCAGTCTCAAATCGAGACTAATAAAAAATATTATTTAAGTGAGGTTATTAATGAATTGATTATTAAATTATCAAGCTGTGTAGTTCACTTCTCTGTGTTTCGATTTTTTTCATGGGTGTATATTTTCTGATTTTTCAGGATAGATATTGCTAAGCACTTGTTAGAGTGTCTTGGAGATGAAGATCAGATTATACGAAATCAGGCAGTCAATTCAATTCCCATGATTGGTTAGTTTCTGTTTTTTTTTTTGACTGAGGGAATAATTTAAGGAAAATAAAATCCCATCTACTCCTCACATGAATATCCTGAATCCTCATCTAATTTATCAAATCCTCACCTGATATTGCACTCACCAGTTGTACCTAATCACTTCAATTTACTGTTGCAGATCCGACATTGGTATTACCTATGCTTGTTGACCTAAGTTATTCAACTCCAGAATACTTAAATGTATCGGTGGATAATGCACTCCTAGCCTTGCTAGTTCATCATAAACAAAAACCAGAAATCTTGTGCTTGCTGCTTGACTGTCTCAGGTTTATTTTAAAATTTAATTTGGTACGAGAGTAGGAGTTACATGGAAAACTTGTTCATATGTATTCTGACATTGCATTTATCACGGCTCTGTATGTTTCCCTCTTTAATATTTCGCTAACATTTTTTTCTTGTATAGCAAATTCTCTCAAAAGCCAGATTCACAAGTTCATACTGGTAGAAAAGAAGGTGTGCACTAATTATCTTAAATTTACACTACAACGTTTATCAGGTTCAGTATTTATTGTTTCATCAAGGTGGATGTTGAACTCTTTTCACTGTTAGTTTTTTTCCCGTGGAGAATTGGAGAAAGAAATGGAAATAATTGATGTTCTAGATATGGAATATATACCTTATTTAGCACGATTCATTGCAGGATCAACCTTTGATGTTGATAGGCTCCTGAAGGTGCTTTCCGACTGGGCAGAGCAAGTAAGTTAAAGATTAACCATTTTTTATTCCGTTTTTAATGGGTTCTGATGATTTCAGTTCAATGGTCTTTCGTATATTTTCAGGTTCAAGATTGGCATGTAATGGTGAAACCCTTGATAGACAAGATGCTAGCTGAACCATCGAATGCTGTTATTGTCAGATTCCTCAGTCGTATAAGTGAATATTTGGCTGAGGTTGTGGATGTAGTATTTAATCGACTTCTAGTGTATACGAGAGAGCAAAAAGAGTGAGCAACATAGCATTCCGATCGTCCCTTTTTTTTAAGTGTTTTATGCTTTTTAGGTGAAACAAGATATTATATATTTTAAAACAAGAAGCAATAATTTGATTGCATTGGGATTGCCCTTTCATCTTTTTTATTGCTTCTTGCTTTGCAATTTATACGTTTATTCCCTTATGCGAGGTCTGTATCATGAATACGTGTTTCTCCTATTTTGGCATTTGGTAGAATTGACGAGTGCTTTTCAAAAGGGAAAGGGAAGGAAAACTCAAACATTGAGGCTATGGATCGTGAGCATTGTCTCTTTAGTCGCCTTTGCCCGTTACTTGTGATCAGACTGCTTCCTCTGAGAGTTTTTGACAACCTTAATTCTCCTACAGTCTATGGTGAAGTTTTTAGGAATCCAGATGTCCATGGTATGTTTCTCAATTTTGATCTGTTTAGTTATTAGTTCATGGTTTGTCTATGATGCCACATGCAAACTCAAGTGGATTATTTCATAGGGTGCTTCACGAAACACGTAACTAATCAACATTTCATGACGCCACTTGGGCATTTGAGAATATATTTACAATCGACATATTGCTTCCAAGCACTATATTCACCAGGCATAAAAGTTCAAAGTTCAATTTACCGAAAAACCTTCTGGTAGAAGACAAATAAAATTCACATAAGCTATTCAGGTTCAATTCGGACATTTATGCACATAAGCTGATCTACATTAATCTCAAATATATGTGGAGAATTGATCTGCATGATTTTTTTTCTCCTTACTGATGGTTGTACATGTAGATACGATATGTTAATGGCATAAGTTTTGTGAAGACTAGTAATGAGTAACTAGCAACTTAGCTTATCTCGAATTTCATTATTTTGTGAAGACAGATATTTGATCATCGAGGGCACTGAGTGCATTGCTGCCTTGATGATTAACAGGTTTGCTACACAAATGCTATACTTTTATTACTCAGATCTTGTTGTTTGCGGAAAGAAGATGATTTTATAATTGATGTCTTGTTTAGGGCTTTGAGCAAATCCGAGTTTGAAGATGTTCGTAAGCTTGCTGCAGAGCTCTGTGGGAGAATTCACCCTGAGGTACAGTCCAATACTCTAATCACGAAAAACTCCAGATATTTTCTTAATTACAAATTTCACACAGAAGATGTCCTTTTGATATCACAAGGGGATATTTGTAAAATTTGAAAGACATCTGGATTTTTTTTATAATTCTACGTTTCTCCCCAAGTTGTATTATTAGCATGGTGATTTTACTAGTTTTTGTGATTATGCAGGTTCTCATTCCAAATTTGGCCTCACAGTTGGAATCTGCTGCTGCTGCCAAGGACGTGTTCAAGATCAAAGTTTGCCTTTTCTCCTTTTGCACGTCTCTGATGGTAAGTAAAGTCTAAACCAACAACTTATCTGAACAGTGCTTAGTATTTATTTACCGTTTGTAATTTTTCTCTATTTTTGGGATTAGGTTCGAGGCAACGTTGCTTATGGGCATCCTAATTTGTTCAGAATACAGAAAACAATCCGGAAGGTTTTGTCATGGCCATCGGTTGACCGAGATGAAAGTAAGTCGATCACTTTATGTCTTTATGGTACTGAGTCTGAGTTCCTTGGCCATTGTGACCACTAATATCTATAATAATGATTGTCTTCAGTTTCCAAAGCACAACATGGGTGCATCGACTGTCTGGCTTTAATGTTGTGCACGGAACTACAAGCTCCGGGTTACTCAAAAGGTTCGGACTTATTTGAAAATATTTGTCATGCTAAAAAATAGAATAAAATACTAATACTTCCCTTTTTTGAGTTTAGCCTAATTATAAAAATGCTCTTTTAACTTTTACCGATGTCCCTGGAAAATGCGATTTGGCTAACTAATTTTCACACTAGAGCAAATTTATTTATTTTTCCTGAAAACCAAAGGGGGTCTGTAATTCAATTGCAGGCACGCTGAATTCCCGAGAATCCGTACTTGCATATGTGATAAATCAATTGACGAGCCATGAGGATGATATCTTTCTCGAATCTGGCGGATGCGATAGGACAGTTGAGGCAACAGGCCACCTCTCCTTTCGTCTCTGCATGGCCAATGTCCTCATAAGCGCCTGTAAGAAGATATCCGATACCAAAAAGAAATCATTTACCCGAAAAGTTCTCCCACCTGTTATCCGTTCCATTGAGGTATGTGATATTATTTCCTTATGAGCCTCGTCAGTTTATCGAATTGGTTTATGAGAAAAATACTGATTCGCCTTTTGTTGCCCTATATTGTGTTTTCAGGGGATGGAGCCGGATATTAGGGCTGCTTGCATCCATGTACTCTTCACGGTGGCTTACCATTTGAAGTCATTCATATATCCGTATTCTAAGGATCTTCTTAGCGTCGCTCTTAAATCACTCAAAGAAGGGTCTCCAAAGGTAATTGCAAATATAGGATTTGTGCATCCACAATAAAGACAAGCTGATTTTTCGTGATTTTGCAGGAGAAAATGTCGGGTGCGAAGTTGCTGACGTGTCTGATGGCGAGTGAAGAAGATGTTGTCGAAAGCATATCGACAGGACTATTACAAGCAAGGTCGTTGCTTCAAGTTTTATCGTCAGAGGATCCTTCGCCAGATATAAGACTCATGTGCAAGCAACTCTTGCTATGTTTAACCTCACACTAATTAGTTTATCTTTGTCCTTTTTTTTTTCTTCCAGATTGAAACTCTTTTGAAATGCAATATTATATCCATGTTTTCATTTTTAAATCTGATAGTATTATTTTTCCATTACAACTTGAAAATTCATCGAAAATCAGGTTCAGTACATTAACTCATCAAGTGAACTCTCTCACACCCTATGGGGTCGCTCGTTGTCTGGGATTTGAGAACCATTTCACACATAGAATAGTAAAAGCACACGAGCAGCAATCAAGTGAGACAAAAACACAACAAAATAACAGTTTCACATATTCCATTGAAATAAGTAATTGTAGCTCTTTTTCATGAGTTTCACACCAATTACTTGATAGTTTCAAATCAAGGTGTCTATTTCATTGCATGATTTTTTTAAAGAATACGAGACACCGGTTTGATGAAGACAACCTGTGTCTGCAGGGAATTTCTAATATTCAGAAGCACTCAAATATTCACCATGTTCTTCAAAGTACTCGATTAGGCGCTTTAAGAACTTGTCACCGGTAACAGTCTCTGTATCACAAATAATGCAGCATTGCCTCCTTGCTCGAGTAACCGCGACATTCATTCTCCTACGATCACTTAAAAATCCAACCTAAAAAAAGAACAAGCATTTTCTGTATCAAGACATTATGCCAAATAATAAAAAAATAAATCCAATTCTCTTTCATAATTACAACATCCTCTTGACCTTTGATTCTTTATTACAGCGAGCGACTTTTGAGGGGCTATTTATAAAATAACAAAACTCAAGGGGATATTTGTAATTTGAAATATAATTGAACTTTTCTTAATGTATATTCTGTACCTCTTTCTTTGAGTTTGACCTGACCATTGAAATGATAATTGCTTCCTTCTCACGGCCTTGAAAACCATCAACTGTTGATATTTCGATATTTTTCAGCTTGTCATCTTTGCTTCTTGACATCTTCAGTAGCACAACCTGAAATAGCATAGTCACTATTATGAATATCGTCCATTTCAGTCCTCAATTAGCAGACTAATTTCGCCAGAGCAAATGGAACCTGTGCTGCATAAGGCGTAATAATTCCTATGTTGGCAGCTGGAACCCCACTCTCCACGAGTCTCCTAGCATGTGCTATAGCGACTGAAGCTTCCCCTTCATTCAGCGTACTATCTTCTTCATCTTTCTTCTCTTCCATATCACAACTGGAAATAAAAAAATAATAATTACAAAAGTGCCCTTGAGGTTTGACCTAATTACAAAGAAAAACATTTAACTTTTGCAATTACAAACATACCCCTGAGGTTTGATTCGGTAAAATCAAGGGGCTAACTGTAATATAATATTATAATTGTGAAGTTTTTTTAAATGTTTTTTCGATGGAAATGGATATTAAAATGTAAGACAAAAATAAAATCTTAGTTTTCATAATTAACACTCTGATGCACATTTATTTAGCTGTATGGTTTTGGATACATAACAAGAGCAGAGCTTGCAAAATAGTCATCTCTAGAAAAGGGGAAGAAAACCAGCATACCCGGCTGTGTCTATTAGAAGAAGTGGTGGCTCTGTCGAAGATGACTTCTTAACATCCTCAAGCTCGTATAAAGTATGGGCTGCAACACTTGCATGGGCTTTAACCTGTTATCTCAAGGTGGAGTAAAACACAAAAAAATAGTGTAAGGCATAAGCCACATCTCACAGTTAAATGTTTAGTGAGCGTCTTTAAGGAGCCCAAAAATTCATTCTTTGTGGTTAACTCTTTTGGTCGTTAAAAAATCATCCGCAAGAACCTTACCAAATTCGCAGCTTTGGTTCAAATAATTATTTTAGTTACCAATACAAAAAAAGGGTTGGGAATGGAGTTAATATTTCCGAGCACCTTTCCGTGATAGAGCTCTTCAGAGGACCAATTCATGATAAGTTCATGCATGCGATATTGAACAGTGAGCATGGACATGACATCATCTCCATACAAGTCCGCAAGCCGTTCAAAGAGAGTTCTTCCCAATCCTTTCTTCTCAGCTTCAACACTCTGAATAGTTGGGGGAAGCTGGAGGTGATCACCCGCTAATATACATCTTGGACCCTATTAAGGTAATATTAGAAATTATAGTGGTGAACTGGATATAAAAAACAGGCTTCGGTAAACGAGAAAAAATATTTTACTCATGGGAAATCTGCAAAAATGACAATCTAGTAGAGTACATCATCACAGACCAATCCCATCAAGTAAACTAGGCTGTCCTTAATAAATATTTTTAATTCAAAATATGCACTTACCTTTAAAAGAGCAATCCAGCATGCTATTTCTAGTGCCTGTGCAGCTTCGTCAATAATTACCAAATCGAACGTAAACCCTTCCAGCTTCCTCGTCAATGCACCAGTCAAAGTTGTTAATACGACATCTGAATTCTTAATCACATCGGTCACTGCTAGCTGCTGCCTTTTGCGCTCTTCTTTGGATAGTGTCTTAAGCTCTCGTCTAATATCTCTTTTAGTATTTCGATCTTTGGCTTTTAAAAGTTTGCTATTTAAAGCCTGCAGAAAGTCATCACACATGCACGTGAATTTGTTAAGCATGTGATTTTTTTAAATCTGAAATAATTACTATCAAATCCAGATCAATAATGTGGAAGATTATTTATTGGTGTGGGAAGTATTGCATCAAATTAAAATTCACAAAGCAGATTATTTTTATTATTATTCTGATTAGTTGTTGGTGATGATGGGTGGTAGTAGTGGTGGTGGTAGTAGTAGTAGTGGTGGTAGTAGTAGAGTAGTAGTGAAATACCTTCATCTCTTTGCGAATGTCATTTGCGAGAGCACTATTATCCCCACGCAAAACCTACAGGATAACCAAAACTAAATAGATTAGAAATACAAACTTTGACTAATTAGATCAAATTACAAAATATGAATATCATTGATTCTTTACCAATTCGACATACAATAAAATTTCAAGATATTCATCGAATCAGGTGTTACTTGAGTAAAATTAATCCAGATCACCAAAGTGGCGGAATACCAAGTACGTTGCCCTCCAAGTTAAAAATGAGAATAAAACAAATGAATCATAGAGTTCATAGGGTAGTGAGGTTAGGATTAAAGGGGAAAACACACACAAACAAAGCACCACCTTAATTTGACCTTATAATAATGATTTATGGCATAAATAAATACGTGGCGAGATGACATTCTAATATTCAATTTTTTTTTACTGTGTAAACATTACCTGTGCATCTAAAGCACTGTCCAACACTTGAGGAAGTAAGCGCGCAGGATGTCCCACTCTTACCAGCTTAACTCTGTAAAAACAATGAGATAATAAGTAAAATAATGCAACAAGCAAAAACGGCATGAACCCAAGAAAGACTGAAAATTGCAATGAAATTACCGCAATTTCTCCAAACAACTCCAACTTGACATTGTTTTTATTATTATTATTATTATTATTGAAAGGTATTGAATGGAAGTCTTGAAGTGTAACTTGAAAATTCCATACCTATGAGGTACAAGTCTCTCCACAATGTTGTCAACTGCAATATTTGAAGCAGCACAAGCAAGAATTTTAGACCCACGCTTTACTTCTTGCAAGATAATCTCAACCACGGTAGTAGTCTTCCCTGTACCGGGAGGTCCATGCAGCAAAAATAGGTCCTTGGATGATAGAGCCTTTGAAATAGCATCTTGCTTAAGAAATACGAGAGCTTATTTAGTTGGATTATAATTGTCACGCAGGCTAATACAAAATGAGAGGAAACAATAATGTAATACTGTCAATAAAGCAGCTCTCTACAAAAATACGGAAGTTCTGTTTCAAATTAGATATAAAAGAAAGAAAAAAAACATTACGAAAAGTAAGAGCATTAGAAATGAGAGTTATCCAAACCCACCTCCGAATGTCATTTTAATTCCACTGCTTTCATATAAGAAAAGTAAAACCCATAGGAATTTTCTGATCAGGCAATACTAATAAATACTTTAAGACATGATTATGAGAGATAAAAGGCTCTAGCAGCCAATATTAGCATAAAGGTAATGAAATACATTTTAGATATATTATGCGCACACATGATTTTGAGGCTATTTGAAGAGTGTTTTGTAAGAAAGACCTGTGAATGATCAAGGTTCCGGTTTACAGAAGTGAACTTGATATCCTTCTTGGACACTGATGGTAGCCTTTCTCCAAATAAAACTGGAACCAAATCGGCAGCAGGGCCCTTTTGCACACCTTTACTTAGCTGAATTAGTGTGTCCTTCAACCTACGAAAAGTCACCTACGAATCCATCAAAGTTCTTTTAGTATTCACACTGAAAGTACGGGTTATAAAGAATCCAAGTGAGACATTTCCCCAATATTCAGATAGCATAGGACATTCAGATTGTTAGGGGTGATGGATATCTCCAGATACACATTTTTCTCAGTTTCTCTATCTTCTCCCAGAAATTACTTTCAACTCTTTATTAAATAAAAATCATCAAAATATTAATTCTTTTTACCACTGTTCTATGAATTGGACTCCATATTCAAGACTCAATTATTCTATAGTTTCGAAAGAAAAAGAAAGATTATCTTATACACCAGCCAGATTATATGTAAATATGAAACACAATTCTCACGACTTCGCTCAAACAATACTAGTTAAAGAGTATATTATGATCTACTGCGCGGGCATCTACCTCATTTGTCAGTTTTTCAAGACGTAGGGGACTATTCAAACCTTCTTCCGGAATATCATCAAAGGCAACAATAATAGATGAGTCCTGGTCAATAAAAAAAGGGTTAGATTCAGAATTCATAAATTATAAGAATGTGTTGCAAAACACCACACAAACTTTATAAGAACCTTTATTCTGTAAACAACACCCTGCCCCAGGGGAGGAGACCCCAGATCAGATTTGTTTGGTTTCAAAACCACGACATCATGAGTTCCGAACTGCAATTATTTGGAAAAATGTGAGGGAAAAAATAGACAACAAAAAAGAATAAAAATTAAACATATAAAACACAGCAACAGCATGCCCATTTCTGCCACTGTAGACAATACTACCACAAATCTCAATTTGAGTCTTCTACACACACGTCCACTTGTTCTAAGTTATTAGCATGGGAAAGATATAAAGAGCTTGAAAAAAATCGAGATAGCATAAAATAGAACATATGATCAAAAGAATTAGTTATGTAATAAAGAACGAGAAAATAGAATGCACCTCGACTTTTCAGTTTTCACGGAGAGTAGAATATATTACAAAAATGCAGAACCCCTAACGAAGCAATGCAATTTACAGGTAGTTTTACCTTGTGAGGAGGGAGCACGTCCCCTTTATTAGATTGAAACTCGAGAAGACTTTTTCCCATCAACCCTGTCTGTAAAATGCACATTAACAAGCGTCCATCGGATGGAAATATACATTAAGAAGAACATTTGAAAAATTCAATATCACCTGAGCATCAACACACTTCAAATTCAGAATAGTGGACCCCTTCTTTTGAGCACTCTCCAGACTTCTAGTCGCCCCCGAGCTCATGGAAAGCGATATCTCAGCTTCCTTAAAACAAACCACATCATACACAGTTTCAATAGGTTCTAACTTCTAATAATAAAGAGGACCAAAAGGGATCAATCTCACCACCACTATACATTTTTGTCATCCAAATTTCTATACCAATTGAACATATAATCTAGAGATAGTCCAAGAACCCAGTTACGCATATCAAATTCAACCGCAGACGATTCAAAGTTTAATTACATAATTAAGCAAACAAAAGGGGACTTCCAATAAACATCCCAAAAAAACGATGATATGAAAACATTATCAACACACATATACATACATTTATATACACAGAGAGAGATTAAAAAAAAGCGTTGTGGATTAAATTAATGTCTTCATTACTTTTTCCATGTCGATGAGAGGAGCCATTGTGGAGACGAACTGATCGAGGGTGATTTTTTCATTTGAGGACTTGTTGGTACTGCTCTTTCCCCTCACTTTCTCCATGGCTGCAGCTGCTTGATTTTCACAGCTCTTACTCTTTGCGTGTGTGAGTGTGTTTTGGGAGCGACGATACGAAGACGGAACGGAAGGCCAAAACTCGCGTGTTAGATATTTAAAATCGTACTAGCGATTTCGAATTATTTTAATTTAATTGATTTATTTTCACGCTTAGTAATTCATCACTTTTTATTTAATTGATTTATTTTCCCGAGTAAATTTATATTTTAAAATAACAAAATAAAATAATTGTTTTATTTTAAATATGCATATTTAATTAGAATATATATATAGTAATATTTTGAGACAGATGAATTAAAATTTAGAAACTTAAATTAAATAGCTTCAAAAAAAAAAAAAAAAAAGAATAGCTTCAATGTTTTTTTCTTTAAAATAAATTAAAATTTTTTTAATGTTCACTTACACTTATATCTCAAATGCTTCACATGCCGTGTAATTAAAAAAGAAAAAAAAAAGATCTTTGTGCTATAGAGGTATGCATCCGCTGTAGCCCTCGTCGCGGCTCAACCACTCAGTCAGTGGTGGTTTGTCGTATGGACAGAGTAGTGGCATAGATGGGGAAAGCCCAGAAGTCGATCAAATGTAGCCAAAGAATCTCTCCTGTGAAGTTATGATTATACTGAAAATAGTCGTATGATATATTCTAGCCGGTATTAGTTAACGGCTTATGAAGCATTCTCTTGGTAAACCGAAGTCTTTGCTCTTCAGGGGAACATACTCTTGTCGCCAAGGGTCATTATGCATTTTGTAATGTAAAACCTGGTCAAAATTGTGAAAAATGTCGGCTCAATACTGAGTATTAAGAAACAGAACGGAAATATATAAAGTTGTCATGTATTTTAACATGCATGTTGATAGTGTTTGTAATTATTTGTTCTTTGTATATTGGAGGGATAAACGAAAGTATACCTGCACCAGCGTGCTAAAGGCATCATCCCCATCAATTTCCGAGAACTTCACAGCCCAATCTTCGACAAGACCAATAGTAGTATTCTGCCTCTCAGCCTCAAGCAGGACAGAATCGCGATACAAGAATCTCTGCCATATCTTCTTCACGTTTGCCAATTTAAGTTCTACTTCGGTCTCGTTCATACTCTAGTCAAAATAAAACGTTTCCATCGGTCAGATTTATTCCATCTCCGATGAGAACATGTAAGCAATTCACACCTCACATGCAGGTTTCATTAACAATATACAGGAGTATGAAATGTACCCTCAAGATGTTAATCAGGCCTGGAATTTCATCCTCACGGATCCGAACGGCAAAGCTTTCGTAGTTGAGAACATTCTCATATGGTAGATAGATTCCATCCTGAAATATGTAAACTACAAATTAATATCAAGGAGATGGGATAGTTACAAAAACCAACCCTTGAGGTTTAGTATTATGCCTTAATAACCATCCCTAGAATTTAACATGATCTTATGCCGTAAAAAAAATTGTTAAAAGATTCCAAGGCCCAAGCACTACCTGAATTATGACGGGGATGCATCCTTGCAGTATACTATCTTCCATTCGACCACTCCACCCATCTCCTGGCATGACGCCACAGAAGACCGAGTTTGCTATTTCTTCATGGTAATTATCTGTACGTAATTGTGTCACAACCACATCTTCCGCATGTTGTTTCCCAAGATTTCCTTTCTTGTCAGGGCTCGACCCAAACTCCTTGGCCACTTTCTGTCTTATGCCCATGCTATACCTGCATATTGTACGGAAAATGGTTGCTTGGAAAAGTGGTGCTTTTATTGCCTTATAACCAGGTACTCCTTTATAAGCACAACAGTGGGCTCATTTAACTCATAAAGGTACTATAGATAGGCCATTGATTTCAAACTGAATCATTAGTACTTAGTAATTTTGATATCTAGCTGCGTTGTTTTTGTATTCTAGTCAAACCTCAAAGGTAATTTTGTAATTAAATATCCCAATGAAAAAAATTTAACTTTCAACTTGAATTGCATTGAATGTTTCTATTTTAAAAACTGCTTGTATGAGGGGGGTAATTCATAGGGAGGAATCTAAAATATCTAAAGGGTGTTTATAATTTTAATAGATAATTGGATTTTTGTAATCAGGATAAAGCCTCAGAGGTAATTTTGAAATTATAAAATCTGTTTCATCAAATACGTATCACTTACGTAGCTTCAGGCCTTCCGTTTTCATAAGCCGGGCCTAAGTTGCCATTAAAATAGAACAGTGTCCTCCTTTCTTTACGAGGCCTGTAAAACCATTAAAAATAAGAGTCGTCAAACTAACATGATAAATAAAATTTGAATCATTCAAGAAGCTCTATAAATGAGAAACATGTGCACACCTTGCCCAGAGTTTGGCACTCAAAGAACCTGCATCAGGTTGCTTCCATGCCGGAAGCACAAGATCTTTCTGTGGGTCGAAACACGGGTGATTTCCTCTTCTATCGGAGGAAATGGTATCCCAGTTGTCACCCCAATAAGCTGTTGTGGAATGGTTATACTTTGAATTCGTGTTTCCCCAGTGGACTAGCATCATACTGTTCCATATCTCCATAGGGGCATAACAAGCACCTTCATCCCACGAAAAGAACTGCCTCAGACGTGTTGCAAAAAATTATTAGCCTAGAGAAAGTACCCTTGATGTTTCATCATATTACCAAAACAAGTAGCTAACTATGATAATTACAAAACACACTATTAAGCTTACATTACATCCATCACACACCTTTCCACAAACATAATTTGCTGATGTCATCAAATATTACAGTTACATCCGTCATATTTTATAAATATTACAATTTAACCCAAACAAACATTTGGTGTTACTAGCAATATTTTGGAAAGTTCATGGGTGATAATTGTAATATATTTGATGACGTTAGCAAACTACACTGGTCAACTAACAGCTGGGGAGATAAGTAATCAAGGGTGGTTTTAGTAATTTCTAGTCGGTTGGGTTGTTATTAGAAACTTCCAAGAAACTTTTGTAATTACACATGTGACACAAACATACACAGGAGATTCTGCATCTGCAGTAAATTCAGAGTTTTAGGATTGTCGGCTTTGCTATTCCCAAGTTTTTTTATGTTAGTTGTAACATCACATACCCATATGTGATCTTTTCCAGACGATTGATTCCAGTAAGGATATTGCACCATAATGTGCTCATACGCCTTCTTATATAACTCCAGGGTAAAAGAACCCCGTATTCCTTGGTGGTCCTGAATGAAACGATATTATTAGATAATGCATTATATCAGGAATATATAGATCCAACCCTAATCTGATTTACCTTCATGTTGAAGTGAGGAGCATCGTCTGCACGAGTTATAATGCATGAATCAAGAACGGGAACAAAGAAATAATCTGCTTCTTCACCATTTAATGTCCTGTGAGGGCTCGCTAACAAATTTTCATAGATTGCCATCTGTAACAATAGGAATCAGGGAGTTACAGAAAGAGCAACTATCTTTAAAACTACTTATACCTATTGATATCTGCATCTATTTTACAATTACATCCTGGAGAGAGAGGTAGTATATTTGAAATAAATACAAAACAACACCTTAAGAATTTTTTAATTAGGTTAATATCCACAAGTGATAGTTCTTGTAAGTTATTCTATTATTAGCTGTAATCAGACGTGTTGTTAGTTAATACCTGAGCACCATAAAGTTGATCAGTCCATATTGTAGCATTTCTTTCATCATATATTCTGTTTACGCACTCTAACTTGTAATGCCTTCCCTATAACAATTTAAAAAAACATTTATTTTCCAACAAATAAAAATTTGAAAATCAAGGTTGAAGTGATTTACTGATTTTTACCTCCAGCAGGAGACTATTGAAATCACCAGGCAAATCATAAATGTAAATAAGAGGTCTTTTCTTCTGAACTATAGCTTTGAGATTGCCAGTGTTTCCTGTGAGTCGTGCATTGTCTGGAACAGTAATATTTGCGGGTGTCATCCATGTGGGCCAATCCCCAATGGACGACAAAACAGAAGGCACACTACAATCTATCCCATACCAGCCCTTTTTACACTGCAGTGATGATCATTCAACTAAATCCATTAAACCACTCAAAGATTGATTACAAGACGTAACTAATCCCAATAAAAACGTACCTGACAAAAACCACCACGGCAATGCCCAAGGCCCGAGCATTGATTAACACATATGCTTTGAACCGGTATCTCACAGAACTGGCCCCAGAGCCCATCATACTTGCAGTCGCATTCTTGTTTGAAAGCGACCTTGGATTTGTAGGCTTCAGCGGGGTCCACGTTGCACCAACCTGGTTCACTTCCATTTGTCGTGAAAACATTCTGATCGGCAACTGCCCAGTCAGTTTGACGTGGGCCACCTGGCTCAGAAGGCTGGCTGATAAAATATCGGCGATTAAATGACGAATTAATAATGCAAGTGGATTTGAGCGTTTCAACTTTATGCAAGAAAAATCTTACCTTATTTTAAATCCACATGCCTCGGCAACAGGGCGATTTGGATATTTCGTGCCTTCTCCGCAAAAGCACATGGCTCTGGATGTGTCACAATAGGCGGGACAAATAGACACGACCCAGTGCCCGTACGGTTCGGTTTCGGATCCTGGGTAGTTGCAGCTCAACTGCAATCTTTCGGAGCATCCATCCCCTGTAGTGAATTTCAGCGGATAAGTAACAAAAGTAAAACTATCATCAAAAGGTCAAGAAAGACTCACCGGTAAATCCATGAAAGCATCGGCATTGACCCAAATCGCGATTACAAATTCCTTGACCACTGCAATCATTTTCACAGCTCTTGCCCCCAATTTTCTGACAATATCAATTAATATATACCATAAGCAGATCAATTAATCAACACAATATCTAACTACTATATTTTCTACACAATTCAGTACCTCCTCAATTTCAACGGTTTCGTTGCTCGAGTCGCATCCGGATAGCCATCGTCCGATCTCAGCCTTCCACGGAGCACCACTGTAGGTCACAGCATTGTGCAAGTCGGCCACATACCGAACATTCAAATCAACCACCGGACGGAGTTCCTCCCTCCCGCCGCCGCCGATCGATCCGTTAACGATAGGGGCACACGAACTCTGGGCTTTCCTGAGGCTCAGGTAATCCAGAGAAGGAACCACGGGATACAGAAACAGATGGACGACGGAAATAATCGCCAGTATTGAAGCAATCGAAGCTGCTAAGGACCATGAGCACTTCCATTTCTGGAAAGCGAACATGATCCCTAATTAACAGCTGTTTCCTGAAAATAATTGAACAAAAATAAAATAAAAAAAATCCCGATGAAATTGCTTCGAAAATAATTCATCTGGTCGTCAAATACCATGAAAATAAACGGAAGATTTCTCGATTAATTCGAACGGAAATTTAGCGATTATAAATAAATAAAAAATAGGTCGTATTACCTGATCCGAAATTACGGCAACGCCAAGGAGACGACACTACAGTCAACGAGAACGCATACGAAAAAAACAAATAAAAATAAAGAGCGAATTCTCGAGGTATTTCGCAGCACGTTCATGCCGGCTGTAGATGAGAGAGAGGTTAACAGCTAAATTAATTATTCAGCTAATCTTCTTCAGTTGACAATTGAAACCGTATGGATAAAATACTGAAAATAATTTAGGGAAAAAAATAAAAGTACCATTATGCATATAGTGGACATGCTTTTTTGCCACCCCATATAAAAAACATGCTTTTCTACACTAAAAAGCTGTGATACACCGAAACTACCCTCGGATGACATCGAATCTTACATGATTAACTGAATTCGACAATTACAACATGTCGAATTAATATTATCGCCAAGGTACTACTGGGCGAATTCATATTAGCTAATGTATGGCGAATTGCTTGTCGAATAACTGTTCACCTGTAGGGCGAATTGCTTGTCGAATAAGTGATCACTTGTAGGGCGAATTGCTTGTCGAATAACTGTTCACCTGTAGGGCGAATTGCTTGTCGAATAAGTGATCACTTGTAGGGCGAATTGCTTGTCGAATAACTGTTCACCTGTAGGGCGAATTGCTTGTCGAATAAGTGATCACCTGTAGGGCGAATTGCTTGTCGAATAAGCGTTTACATGTAGGGCGAATTGTTTGTCGAATATCTGTTTACATGTACGGCGAATTGTTTGTCGAATGTATAGCGAATGAAGCGCCATTACAATACCTATGTCGAATGATTGTAAGTTGTTGATTTTGGGATTGTAAACAGAGCAGAAAATAAAATAAAATAAAATAAACAGAGCAGAAAATAAAATAACAGAGCAGACAATTTCAAACAGAGCAGAAAATAAAATACATTATATTCAGAAAACCGTCATCAAGCAGATCCAGCATCCCCGTCATCACTCCCGCTGCCATCCTCGTCATCCTCATCATCTTCCATCTCGCTGTCGTCCTCATCGACTGAGTCATCATCTAGGAAGACGTCAGCAAAAGCTTGATTGTCACGCAGAATGGATTGTATAACTTCTCCGAAACTGGGCAAACTATCGGATCCACGGGCCACCGGATTATTAAAATCCAGGATCTCTTTGCCATCCCGCCCGTAAACGGTCACGACAAAGGCCCTGAAGCTTATAAGTTTGAAGAGGACCACCTTGCCCATCTTCAGATGATGACCTTCACGAAATTCCCGCCACCCAGTATTAAACGTGAGATAACCATGAGTCCATGACAGATGCACAATCCACACACCGCCAGATTTGTCCCTGAGTTCAACATCACCAATTAGGTACTCGTGGGAATGTGCAAAATCCGAGTCCAGGCGAAGCACATCCTTGAAGTCGTCGGAGACCAGGATTTTCCAGAATGTGTTAATCTCGTTTGCCATTGCTTTGCTACTTCGAGGAGAAAAGAGGAGATAATATATGGAAGAAATAAGATAGGGTATGTTTTCATACTAATAAAATCCACGCCCTAATTTATAGTAAAAATTAGGGTTCTGGAACCGTCGGTTGGTGAAAGGTTGTCGTACTTAAATTCACCCAATACACTCGCCAACTACCCCAACACTGATTCGCCACATTAACCCCCAATTGACTTGTCCAATCAAACCTAATAAAATTAACTCACATTGCTTGTTCATGTATAATGTATTCGCCCTACATGTCGAATGTATGCGACAATAATTCTCCCTGCATGTCTTAGTTATTCGACAAGAATGTTTGTCGATTCTGTAGAATTGTGTAGTGTTTGTGTTTGTCGAATGTATTGCAAATGCACAAATACATGTCTTAGAGCGATTGTTTGTCGAATGGACTGCAAATGTTTGTCGAATACACTATCAATGTATGGCGAATGTGTTTCGATTACATCGAAATTATCTGAGTTAAAGTGATGTGTATATCTGCACGCAATCTGAGTTAATGTGATTGAACAATTCAAATGTAGTTAATGGGGCGAATGAGTGGCGTGGTGGTTGGCTAGTGTATTGAATGGAGCGAATTTAATTTAAGCAACCTTTCACAAAACGATGCAAAAAGACCGTCCACTATACTCGAATTATTGCTATAAATTATGTTGTTTACCACTCTCCGCTTTACCCCGCTACTATCCATTCAACAAAAAACAAAAAAAAAATGGCTAACGTTGGTCTTGCAATTACCAAGTTCTGGAAAACACTTGTTTCCGATGATTTCAAAGAGTTGCTTCGCCTGGACCCCGATTTCGCACACGAAAACCGGCACCTCGCCGGCCAGGACGTTGAACTGAGGGACAAAGCTGGCCACGTCATGATCGTGCATGTTTCATGGACGTCGGGTTTTCTGACGTCAATCGTGGGTGGTCGCAATTTCGTGCAGCGCATCGTCTCCGGCTGGGGTATGTGATCCTCTTCGAAAATTCCTTGTTCGATAGCTTTCTAGTGTCCATCTATGGGAGAGATGGCAAAGAGATTGTGGATTTCAATAATCCACAGCCTCGTGGATCTGAGACGTTGCCCAAAGTGACTGATGTTGTACAATCCGTTTATGCGATCTAATCAAGTTTTTGTTGACCTCTACTACGATGATGTGTCGTCGTTGGATGGGGACGAGGAAAGCGCCGACAGCGAGGAAAGCGATATGGTGGAGGACGATGATGACGATGACGATGGTGCAGAGTAAAAAGTTTACTTCTGCACGGTTACTGTAAAATTTTCAATCGGAAATATGTGTTTTTTTAATTTATATCGGTATTAATGAATGTTTCTTTTCTTTTATTCAAATTTTGCAATCTTGAAATCAATATTATTAGGAATATAATATTCGACAAACAATATGAAGCATTCGACAATCAATTTAAGAATGATTCTACAAAGATCAAGTAACATTCGCCTAGGGTTTAACTATGATTCGACACAGATCACGTAACATTCGACAAACAAATTAAGGTTACGTATCTGTGTCGAATGATTATTAACCCTATGCGAACCCTTGTCGAATGTAGGTGATCTGTGTCGAATCATAGTTAAATCCCAGGCGAATGTTACTTGATCTGTGTAGAATCATTCTGTGTAGAATCATACTTAAACCCTAGGCGAATCTGATTTTCACACTTTAAAATAATTATAAGCCTTGTCGAATCATAACTAAACCCTTGTCGAATCATAACTAAACCCTTGTCGAATCATAACTAAATTGTCGAATGTTACTTGATGAATGTCGAATCATAGTTAAACCCTCGGAGAATCAAAACGATGCAAACATTATAATCATTCGACAAAGGTCTTAAATCATTACACAAAGATTATAATCATTCGACAAACAATATTATACATTCGATAAGGTTTATAACATAGCCAAATAATATTATAAAAATAAAAATAAATAAACTCGCAAGGGTCGTCGAAACAATAACTAATCTGTGTCGATTACTGTTTCTGATATCATTGGACTCCGTAACCCAGAAAAATTACAGTACTCCCCAAATGGAATCCTCGTCGCAATCCGACAACCCCGCCGACAACATTACCCCATCCGACAACAACCCCGCCGTTAACGTTACCCCATCCGAAAACCCCGCCGTTGATACTGTACTATCCGAATATCCAGCCGCCGATGATCCGGAATTTGATGAATTGTACGATTCCCAGGATAGTTATATGTCGACGCAAGCAGCAGAGGATTTAGCAGCCTGGGCAGAGGAAAGCCAAAATGTTTACGCGCAGCACGTACAGGAGGAATCGAATCTGGTGCGTATATTATCTGTGATTTTTTGATTAATGGGATTTAGGGTTTCCGATTTATGGTTTTTCAAAAATTAGGGATTCACTATGTCGAATCCCCTTTGTCGAATACCCTTTGTCGAATATATGTTGGTAACAGGGATTTAGGGTTTAGGGTTTTCGATTTAGGGAATTGGGGATTTATGGTTTTTCAAAAATTAGGGATTCACTATGTCGAATCCCCTTTGTCGAATCCCCTTTGTCGAATACCCTTTGTCGAATATATGTTGGATTTAATTATATGAGTTGGTAACAGGATTGGTGGTGGGTGAGGGAGGATTTCCATGGAACTGGAAGCAAGGCCGGTCTATACAACAAGCTAAAGAACGTGGACGTTCTTTACAATGGCATAAAGGATGATCTCGACTTGTGTCAGAAGTTTATCCACAACTCATGTTTCAAATATTTTTTTAGAATTCAACGGGACCAGATTGAGTTGCCAAACAGTGCTGTTCATGCGATTCTAAGTCGTGAAATAAGTTTCACAGGTGCTGGAGAGGATGAACTGTGGTTTAGGGTTGGATCAAAGAGGATATGCTTTGGGCCAGCCGAATTTGCGCTAGTTACAGGACTTCGTTTTGGCAAAACGATATTCGACACCACTATTACTCACGATGCCCCGCCCGGTGGTTTATATGACCGTTTTTTCTCCGCAGCAGGTACCTCAACAAAGGTGAGACACATATTAGAGCGTTATCAGAGCGGCGAGTTTCTATCCTCATCTGACCCTAGCAAATCAGACCAACTGAAGGTGTTAAACATTTTGTTCGTTCATCTGATTTTACTCGGGGTAGATGATGGTAAGAAGAAAGTAGACTCGTGGGTGTGGGCGTTGATTGAGGACAGTGATAGGTGGAATGAATTTCCATGGGGTTCATTAGCTTTCAAGACCTTGATTCAACATATCGGCGCGGTGCGGACAACTGCTGGGGCGTCTAAGTACCATGTATACGGGTGCAGTTTTGCGTTTTTGGTATGTTTCTGATCTGAAATACTTACGTACAATCATATACTTTTATTTCACTGATATGCATATCACATTGTTTATTGCAGATTTGGGCATTTGAGGCTATCCCTCGTTTAGGATTCAAATGTGCAAAACACACTACCAATCCGGGTGAACAGATGCCTCGATTTCTGAAATGGTCATTTGATAAAAAAATGTCAAATATAGACTTGGATTACATCTTCCTGGATCAGGTATTAATTGTTAGTATTCATTCTTATTCGTACGATTATCTAAAAACTGTGTTTTGTAGAGTGTTTGTCATACTCATCTGGAGCCTAAAGAGGCAGAGACAGTACGGTACGAAGCTTGGTGGCCGAACGTGGAAGCTCATGACTTCGAGTTGCGTATTAGAGCGCGTAAGAAGCCCCGCCGTGGCGGTTCTGCCAAAAGGGCAAGAGGGAGACCGGTTGAGAGATCCATGCCACTATCCCCAATTAATGAGCAGCTGCATACCTTGGCAGATGTAGTGGTCTTGCAAAAGGATGTTGGTCCACATTTTGAGAGAGACATTCAGCCACCGCCAAATAATGAAGCTGTTCCGCCCGAGTCAAGAAACATTCCTCCACCGCTCAGTCCAATTAATACTTCCGGCTCAACTAGTGCCCCAGAGTCCACAAACTCTTTAATCCTGTCGTTGGTAGAATCTGTTGCTGCCCTTAGACGAGAGAGCGCACAACATTTTTCGAACTTAAGCACCGAAACAGATGCTGCTATTGAGGTGGTTCGCAAAGAGAGTGCAAAACATTTTTCTGACCTCCGGGATGAGATTCCCGCGATAGTTCGAGTTCAGATTTTGAAGTGTTTGGAAGAGTCTATACCATCTGTTGTTGATGCTGCCGTTAACCGAGGATTATCTGCCACAATACCGTCCTTGAGTTCAGGATTGAAGGAAGCAGTCCTTCCAAATATCAGGGGTGCGGTTGTGGATGGGATGCGGGCCCTGATATTACAAGTCGGTTCTCAACCGACTGCTGGTCAGTCCCCTTCGGTTAGACCGACTGCTGGTCAGTCCCCTTCGGTTAGACCGACTGCTGGTCAGTCCCCTTCGGTTAGATCTGAACAGAGGCAGCCCCAGAGCCCTAATACACAGATGCATCTCCATAATACACCAACAACTGGTGCTTTGAATGTTAATGTCAGTTCTCCCATTCAGGAGGCTCCGAACAAAGTCACTGATAATGTCAGTGTTCCCGAAGCGGATGACGACTTTGTTGATGCAAGGATGCCCAAGCGCCAGAAAGGTATATTAAGACAATCAGGTGAGCATGTTGATGCCAGTGGCTCTAGCAGGAGTTTGACAGACAATAAGAGAGGTGTGATCCCTTCCCACCTACTAAAATCGCCTTTTGAGAGAGATGATCCAAACCAGAGGAAAATTGATAATGGGTTCAAGAAATGGATGAAAGCAAAACTCAGTGACACGTATGTTTACATTACCTTAAATAATAATCATAATGAACTGATAATAGCCTCATATTATGTGTAGTAATGATATACTGTGTATTTGATTTTTGCAGAATTACCGTGTTAGGCCGGAATGCAATTGAGGCGAAAAGAAGTTGGTTTGCGAGTGTCCTTAACCCTAATCATGATATGGACAATGAGGTATTGTTACTGTATTTTACAATCTAGATGCTATGAGCTTATTAATTAATTACAATGTTTTTTTACAATGTGCGCTAACTACACTGTTTTTTTCAGCAAATGAATGCTTACTTGCGTATATTGCATAACTACCCACACTTTGTTTGCACACCATCGACCAATCACAAGATATTTTTAGTCTTGGACTTGCAGTTTGCGGTATTGTTTTATTTACAATGTTATGATTTCAATTATCCGTAACAATCATGACCATGAAATAACATGTTTGAATACATTATTAACTCAGGATACCATTAAGGCGTTGTGGGATGAACAGATGGCTACAGGTTGCAGTCCCACTGAGGTGATATTCACAAAACAGAAACTTGAACCCTTGGTGAAGCGCGTCCGTGGTGAAGACACAATCGAAGGCTGGAATAATATGACAAGTTGGGAAAACTTGACATATGTAAGTACCCTCAATTTTTGTTCAAGTCATTTCAATGGTTGTTGTGGTCGTATTGATAATCATTTGAATTGTAGGTTGTTACCCCGTGGAATACGGGCAGCCATTGGGTAGTTCTGCTCATTCGCCTACTGAGGAAGAGCATATACGTGTATGACTCATTCGCCTATCGGTGGTCGGATGAGCTACAGGAGTCCAGAGAGCAATCCACCCTGCCCCTAAGAAGGATGCTACCGCAAATATTGAATCACAGTGGCATGTTTGTTGAGAAAAAAGACAGTGCAAAGACGTGGGAATTAGCCCTTGGTCCCAAAGACCAATGCTTCCAACAGACGGATAATCATTCTTGTGGGCCATTTTCGTTGAAGGGTGTTGAGCAGATCATTGTTGGAAGAAAACTAGCAGAAGTAACTCAGTCGAATATTCAACCTATTAGATTTCGGATCGCCGAGCGAATATACTCTTACGCGGGTTTTGAAAAACTTGGGAAGTAAAAAATTTGTCCATCTAATGACTGGTATTTTGTAAACTTCTGAATTCATAAGTTATATTATGTATATATTCAGTTCTCTCGCTTGTCGAATGTATTTTTTCTGCCTCATCGAATGTCATATATTGTGTTAAATGGTTTGTCGAATGTATAAAATAGCTTGTCGAATGTGTTGAAAGGTGCTTGTCGAATGTCATCTATTGTTGGTCGAATGTGTTAAATGGTTTGTCGAATGTGTCAAATGGTTTGTCGAATGAGTTAAAAGGTGATTGTCAGAGAAATCATATCTTATGATGTGGCAGAATATCATACAAAAGATTATGATGTGGCAGAGTATCAGAATATTCGATTCCCTCTGAAAAAGTTATATTTTTCTTGTCATAAGTCTTTTCAATACTTTTTTATGGGAAACCAAAAGTCTTTGTGAAAAGTTCTTGAAATTCAAAGTAAAAAACAATGGAGTATGTCTGAAAACCAAAAACAATAGTGCTGGAAAAAAATCCTACAATGTAAGTATGGATTCTTGTATTTTTTCTTCAGTTTTTATTACTATTATTATTGTGATGAATGTGAAGTGTTTTTATTCAATTATTATGGTATTGTAGATGTCTATACTAAAACTAGAAGTGAAATACGGTGGTCATTGGTCTGGTTTGGAATACCTCGGTGGGGAAGATGACATTGCCTTTGTACCTCCTGGAGAGGGTGGTTATCAGGCACTCTGGGACAGTGTTCACCATTGTATGAATGTCGACACCAATACTTACAGGTATACACAACCTATGTACTAAATCATTTCTTAGCAATACACTAGTCGAATGTGCAAAAATAGTGTGTCGAATGTGCAAAAATAGCTTGTCGAATGTGTTCAATTGTATGTCGAATGTAAAAAATAGCTTGTCGAATGTAAAAAATAACTTGTCGAATGTGTTCAATTGTATGTCGAATGTAAAAAATAACTTGTCGAATGTACAAAATTGTAGGTCGAATGTGTAAAATAGCTTGTCGAATGTGTTCAATTGTATGTCGAGTGTCTGAAATAGCTTTGTCGAATGTTCAGGTATATTTTCGAAGCGTATGTTGATATGAACGACAACCAAATACGCAAGAGGAAATTAAAGACGGACGACGATGTTTTCGAATTATTTCGGAAAGAGCGCTACCCCGTTGTCTTTGTATCAGTTAGGAGTATCCGACCAACAACAAATTTCGTGTCGAACACAAACATCTACGTGGATGAAGGTACATCTTATTCATACGACAAACACGCTACAAGACTTCACCGAACACAGCATGCAATTCTACCGTTGGAAAATAATTCTGAATTGGATGGTCAAAGAGAATTGCATGTGTATGAAAATCAGATGGAAAATAATTCTGAATTGCATGTGGACTTTGGTGATGAGTGGGGGTTGCATGGTCATAGAGATTTAAATATGGATGAAGATGACATGCCTGAGGCTGCTACTGAAGCTAATGTTGAACCTCCAGTTGATCATCCGGTAGAGGGAGATGGTAATGTCACACGTGAGGGAGACATTATTAATGTACGTGCACAGTTTGAGGACTTCATCGCATGGTACTACCGTCCCACTAACCCCAGTTCTGAAACGCATAATAGTACCAATCCTATCACATTTCCTCCATACCGGCGACAACAACCTACTTCAGCTGGTAACACGTCTTTAGATTCCGATGTGCTAAGGAACAGCAGGTGGCTAATTCCTGGAGCTCCAACTACTTTCATTGATAATGGCCCGACTGTAGAAGATGGAGGATTGTTTCTGAATAGTGGTGTTATAAAGGTAGGCGCAATGTACTCAACTAAGGAACAACTGACCACAGCCATTGGGTTATACCACGTGGACAAATTCGGTGAATACCGAGTCAAGTACTCGGACAAGAAGAGAATGAAGGTAGTATGCAAGTCAAAACAATGCAATTTCACAGTTGCTTCTAGTGCGGCCCGCGGTATTTGGAGTGTGTATAAAATGATAGATCATACTTGCACGTTAGACCCGACACGTAGTGGTCCACGTAGACTGCCTTCCAAAATACTTGGTGCTTATTTTGCCCCGCGGCTACTTGAACAGAATTCAACATTAAATACAAGATCCATGATGAGTGAACTTCAGCAACGCAATTCCATTCATGCTACCTATGACCAAGCTTTACGAGCTAAGCATCATGCGATTAAGTATATTTTTGGTGATGAGAAAGAATCTTTTGCTAATTTGCCATCTTTCTTGCATATGTTGAAGGAGTTCAACCCGGGGTCAGTTACGGATGTTGAAATAGACCCAAGTACCAATGTGTTCTCAAATGCTTTCTATGCATTAGCGGCGTCAATCACTGGGTTTAAGAATTTTGCTCGACCGGTGATTGTAGTCGATGGTACACACCTTAAAGGAAAATACAATGGTATCATGTTTGTCGCAGTCACCCAAGATGGTAATAGACAAGTATTTCCGTTGGCTATAGGAATAGGTCATGTGGAGGACGACTACACCTGGACATGGTTTTTGGAACGTGTTAGGAGGGCTTTGGATTGTCCAGAAAATTTGTTGATAGTTTCAGATGCACATAAGAGTATTGGAAACGCTGTGCGTGCGGTGTACCCAGAGGCTCACCATTGCCATTGCTATTATCATATGTCAACCAACATGAAGTCATATGGTAAAGATATAGTTAATTTGTTCTACCAAGCGGCCTTTGCTTCTAGTGAAACGGATTATGAACTTGCTTTCGCAAGCATTCGGACTGAGAGCGAATCATTGTTTCAAAAGTTGTGGCTTATAGGTCCTGCCAAGTGGGCGAGAAGTTTATGTCCAGTTCGTCGGTATGAGTTTATGACCTCGAACGCCGCCGAGGCATTTAATAAATCTGCTTTGTGGGCACGTAAACTGCCAATTACTTCTGTTCTTGAAGTAATGCGCTCTATTATTGAGAGGTGGTTCTACGAGCGGAGGACTGAGGCATTATCGCGAGAGCATGAAGTCACCGAAGCCGCTGCCAAAGATTTGTTAGATGCCATCCGACTCGGCTCATCAATGAGTGTTGATCGCATAGATGCAACAAGATTTAAAGTCAGGCATCACGTTAAAATATTTGTTGTTGATCTACATGAAAGAACATGCACTTGTGCTTCCTTTGAACAAATGTTGATACCTTGTAGCCATGCAGCTGCAGCTATACGGTATGGACATGATATTATGATAATTTATGGATTATTTTCTTCTTGGATGCCGCTTATGTAATTTTTGTGTAGGACAATTAATCACGACATCAATGCGTATGTTGGAGACTGTTTCAAGACGTCCACTTTACGTGGTATGTGGTCTGGTATAGTAATGCCTATCCCCGATAAAGGCTCTTGGGTGGTACCATCAGATGTGAGAGGTATAATATGCCTTCCTCCAGATAGGCAGAGGCAAGCAGGTCGACCGCGTCAATCAAGGTTCACAGCAGGTAGATCAAGAAGTGCGTCAAGGACACCGGCAGAGCAAAGTTGCTCACGTTGTGGTGGAAAAGAACACAACATTAAAACATGTGATGTGCTAATATCTCAACCTACGGTTACGCCAACACAACAACAGAAAAGTCGTGCTCCTAAGAAATGCTCGCTGTGTAAATCAACTAATCACACTCGCAGAAAATGCCCCTCCTATGTTCGACAAGGATTACAGCATAATTAAGCATAATTAAGGATTCGACAAGGATTACAGCAGATTCGACAAATATTTCATGTCGAATAGTATCTTTTGATTAGTATCTATGGATTGTCGAATAAAAATATGTAATGTCGAATAGTATCTATGGATTGTCGAATACCATCTATGGTTTGTCGAATGATTTCCATTCGACATGGGTTTTGAATTCAAATTCAAATTTGACTTTCCTAACCATCAAAGCAACGGTAAAGTGACTAGCCGTTGTACTGCCACCAATAAATACATGATAGATATACTTCACAACACATATCTTGCTTGCAAATTCCTACACTACAATATATGAAATGAAACCCGCTCCCGAGTGCACAGACGGGTATGCCACATATTCATCTTCTGTAGATGGACCTCCTGTGAATTGTTACCACGGTTTAGAGGCCGAACTACTAACTACAACAACACGACATCTACGTTGTGGCGTTCACAAGGTAATTTAAATCACAGTTACATTCTTGTTTTTATTCTAACCTGTTCATGACTAATGTGAATGGTTTTCTAGTACGATGATTGTGAATTTTTCCGCCTGATTGATGGTGAAGTAGCTAAACTACACAATGGTATTGTAGCAAGATTGAAAGCGCAAATTGATAAGTTGGAGCATGATAACAGGCTGCTCAAAGGAAGACTGGAGACATTCACTAATAAGTGTGTTGGTTCATCATCTCATTTTGATTAACGTAACGTATTATGCCTTAGGTAGTTTTCGTTTGGAATGTATGCCTTCTCATTTTGATTTCCTGTATTGAATTTTAGTATTTACCTATTCATGAGTTTGGTGTATCTACCCATAATGATTCAACAAACAAATTTCATCATTCGACAAAGGTAGGATAGCAATCGACAAACTACTCAAAATTCGACAAAGCAAAGCATTCGACAAAGTAATCGACAACGCATTCGACCAACCGTGAGTACGATCAGACATCAATATCGACCACCGAGTGCGGTGGCTGACCAATCCTCCTGCGAAAGTTTACAACTTCGCAGGCGCTGCGGTCAAACACAACGACTTCAAATTTGTCCACTGGATTTTCTCGAGTCTTCGGGAAGTAGTGAAACACGAGGAACCAACCTTCCTGAACGCGGCGATCCCTATAGAAACGGGGCCAACCCCGACCAAAGTATAAATCGCCGTTTACTCGGGTTACTGTGATGTCGTAATGGTCGTTGTTAACATCGTAAAACTGGACCACCTTGTTCTCTAGGTATTCGGCGTGCCTTGCAAATTGTGGAGGAAGTAGAAGATGTGTTGCCCAGTCCCCAAACATAACTTTAAAGAATTTCCTTTCCATGTTTTGAGATTGAGATTGAGAGCATGAAATTTTGTTTGATGAGGAAAGGTATGAGAATCGATTCTAATACACACATTAAATAGAGTTCTGCCTTATGGCAGGATGTAATTTAATACCTAATCTACCACGTTCTGCCATCATTTAATGAGAATTATTCATTCGACAATGGTTACGTTACGTTACAAGTGATAATTGTCTTTAGACACGAGTTATTTCACATGAATCATTTCTCGTTCGACAAGGTATAACTAACATTCGACATGAATGATTTCTCGTTCGACAAACTTATTTCTCATTCGCCAGGGGTTAACTCCCATTCGACATGAGTAATTTCGCGTTCGCCAAGGGTAAACTTCCATTCGACGAAGTAAAAATATATTTGACCAGTCAATTGAATATATGGTTGGAGGATTCGTAATAAATAACAGTCAATCTCGCAATAAATTAGGGTGTCAATATCGCAATAAATTAGGGTTTACCATAATATACCTACTACAATGAGTTGGTTGTATCTACCCACATTCAAAGCCTAGTGCATTGAATCCCCAATTGTGTATAAAAACCTAGTCCTTAGGAAAATATATTATTAACAATTACTGAGTTTCACCAATGGAATTATTTTATCGCACCATAATTCCTCATGATCATGCTGAGAAAATGATGCTACCACCAGCAGGCAAGCCGAGCATGATTCATTTGAAGGATCAGACTTTCACGCTTGAGGATGCAGAAGGCAAAACTTGGGGAGTCAAATTAACGAGAGAGGCAGACGGTGAGTTGCATTTCAAACAAGGTTGGCCAAAGTTTTTCAAAGATCATTCATTATGTTTTGGTAAGGTTCTAGTGTTTGAAAGGAAAGATGCAACCACATACTTGGTTCGAGTTTTTGGTGCAGACGAGTGCGAGATTGGAAAATTCTAGAACAATTATGGTTAGGTCAATAATATGTTGTTCGTGTGTTTCTGGCTTTATTGTTTTATTATGTTTCTTGTTCACATCATATGTGTTTTTTGGTTTGAACATTATAATTCAATAAATTTGAAATCGACAAACATTAAGTATCATTCGACAAAGGTTAAATAACATTCGACAACGGTTAAATATCATTCGACAAAGGTTAAATGTCATTCGACAAAGGTTAAATGTCATTCGACACAGGTTAAATGTCATTCGACACAGGTTAAATTTCATTCGACAAAGGTATGAACTTCAATTTAATATCAATCGACAAGGTTTAAATTCGACAATGGTTAAATTTATTCGACAAGGCATTAGCACGATTCGACACAAAATAAGTATAATTCGACCCACAATGTGTGGAACTCAATCTGCTGAATGGAATACCGGAAAAAAGTAATAATAAGGGTATTTCCGTCCTTTAGTGTAGAAAAGCATGTATTTTATATGGGATGGCAGAAAAGCATGTGGACTATATGCATAATGGTATTTTTTTACATTTTCACAATAATTTATACTCGTTTTCGTATATTTTCTATTTTCGTTCGTTTCCGTACCAATAATTGATTCGGAAAATTAAATCGAGTAATTAATTTAACTTTTTTTATTTAAAAAAAATATCTTATATTTTTAGTTAATTATTTAACATTTATTTATCATTAATATATTTTTATCAATCAATGTTGAGTATACTTTACGTTTATTGCTTTTTTGTTTATATCTTTTAATGTATTACACGTCTATATCTTCGCATGTATTACAAATAAAATTTAAAATATACTTGTATTTTGTTTTATTTTAGTTTTAATTTAAATTTTAATCATAATTATATTATTGGTATTTTATCAGTTTAACTTTTTAAAATTTCTTTGGTGTAATTTTAGTCAAATTTTATGGAATAACGTTTAATTGTTGAATTTTATTGTGAAGTCAACAACAAATTACGAACGTGTAAAAGTCGTGCGTGCTGCACGTATTCACGTGCCACAATTCATTAGTAGTACAATGTATAGCACGTATTCACGTGCCACAATTCATTAGTATAATGTATATTTAATAACATGTCGTGACTTTGAAGCTATTAATTTTGGAATTTGGAAACATGCAAATTGTAGTACTCTAATCAATTGATAATGAAGAAATATGGTTCTAAAGATAATGATTAGTTGTGCTCCAAGTTAACAATTGACAATGAAACATTGTTCAATTACAATTTTGGGTATTATTGTTATGGACCACTCGACTTACATAGCTATTTTTCGTAAATTTGTCTGCATTCGATTATTTTGTGCGGTTTATCATATGAAAGTGAAAGTAATTCAACATTTATTGACTTTTTTTTTATATATTTCAAGATAAAATGAAATCAAATGGTTGTCAAGTATGTATCGTTATCGTGTGCGTTTTTACCAGAAGATTACAAAGTTCAAATCCATTGCAAGGAGGAGATGATAAATTAAAATTGTATGGACTTCGTAGTTTGCAGTAGAGTTGAAGTTAATTATAGACACTCCTACTCAAAGTGCAAATTCTCAAAACTACAGGGGTATATATGCAATTTAATATAATTACGCCCGCCAACCCTCCCCAATTTTTCTGATACCCGGATGCCCTAATTTCAGTGTGAGCTCTTTTGTTTTCGTGTGCGTTTCTACTTATACACGCATTTGCGAGAAACAAACACGCACAAGCACTGCGATGAGTCGGAGCTTAGGAATTCCGGTGAAGCTTCTCCACGAGGCGTCGGGACATGTGGTGACGGTGGAGCTTAAGAGCGGCGAGCTCTACCGCGGAAGCATGATCGAGTGCGAGGATAACTGGAATTGCCAGCTCGAAAACATCACCTACACCGCTAAGGTAATTCGAATTTCTCTGAATCCCATCAGTTTCTTTCTCAGCTTGATGAAACCCTAGATAGGAGACGATGCGAAGTTGGGGGTATTGTGATTTCAGTTGAGATAGGGTTTAAGTTATAAACCCTATAGATGTTGAAATATTGAAATATGTGAATTTTGCTATTAATGTATTTATTGTCTTTACTATGAATTGTATTTGAAATGTTCGGTGACTATGTTTTTCTTGGTCTCTAGGTAAGGTCATAGTAGAAATTTATTGTGGGATTCATGGTAGATTGTAGATCATAATTTTATTGTGTGGGGGTTATCGGCGCAATTGTATTTATTTGTGTTCTGTAGACCCAGAAATATGTTAAAAATGAAGTCGAAAGTGGATGCTATGTTTTAACTTGTCCCTTCTCTATCATGTGTCTTCCTCGACCTAGAATTGTATAATTTGTATTTATTGACGCACGAGCATGATTGTTACTTGTATTTATCCACATCTTTAGTGCATTGAAAAACTACACATTATGGTTACAATTTAGAAGGATTTAAGCATGTCATGCTTGAACTTACATTTTCGCTTTCCATGTATTCTAACTACTCTTTCATGTGTGTATCGAGTTGCTAATCTGGTCAACTATACATATTGCAGGACGGGAAGGTCTCACAACTCGAGCATGTTTTCATCAGAGGCAGCAAAGTGAGGTGGGTACTCATTCTTTTTTATGAGGTTTGTTTTTCATCTATTTATTTGGCTGTTATTCATGCTATTTTTTTTACCAGGTTCATGGTAATTCCAGATATGCTTAAGAATGCCCCAATGTTTAAGCGCTTGGAATCCAGGATCAAGGTACCATTTGGTTGCACCACAGTTATTAGTTTTTAGCATTATACGTTGAGTGTTGACAGTTATCTGATTCGTTTTATTTCCAACTCTGAAGGGCAAGGGTTCCTCTCTTGGAGTTGGACGCGGACGTGCTGTTGCTATGCGGGCTAGAGTAAGTTTTTAAACTGCACCACCCTGTTTTTCTTTAGAAAAAATCTAAGAAATAATCAAATTAGCGGAATGCTTTTTGATTCCTGATGAAAAAATAATTTATTAATATTTATTCACGATGTCTATAATTCTAAGACTTTAAAGTCTAAAATTCACACATACCATTTATTGACTGGTCCGGATTCAACCTCTGCATATTTTGAACAAGAATCCAATAACATGATAGGAATGGAAGATGCTCTTTTAATTAATCACTTATCTAAAAGCATTTTTCTCTCTCTTAATTACCAGGCTCAGGCGGCTGGCCGTGGTGGAGGCCCACCTGCTGGTGGTAGGGGCGCCGTGCCTCCTGTACGGAGGTGATCACACCTATGTAGTCATTTGGAATGATAAACTTTTCCCTAGCAATTACTTTGAGTCTTGAGATACTTGGAGGCATCTTGTTTTCTGAAGGCTGTATTCGAAACTATGATTAATGTTTTTAGTTGCTGGAAAATGCAATTTAATTACGACTTGTCAGTCTTTATTTTTTGTGAGCTGTGAAAAGACAGTATATTGTGAATCTGTGATTGTGCCTATTCAGTCTAAAATTTCAGTTGCATTGCGTAATGTTCAAGTGCTCTGTTTCGATTTCGTAGTTTTTATATATTGATTATGTGAGGAATTCTTGAGAATTTCTGGTACTAAATGAGTTTTTCGATTGGAGACTTATTTACACGAAACCGTATAGAATTACCGTGTTCTATTGAGCCCAATAGATTATGGGTCTTAGCCCAATAGATTATGGGCATTCGAGATATACTAAAAAGGCCCACATCACATTCATCTCCCGTGCACCTCACCGCACACGAACATCCTCTCACCTCCATCAAAAACCCTGAACCCTAAATACCAAATCATCCGCCTCTTTATTAAACCTCCATTTCCCCACATTTTCCACACTGAAAACCTAACTCCCAAAAACAAAATTATCGAACTTCCTCTAGCTGCCGCCATGGCTGACCTCCAAGCACCCCACTCCGAGAAGACGAAGAAGAAGAAAAGCAAGTCCGCCGACGAAGAAGTAGCCAAATCCGAAAACGACGCCGTCGAATTCCTGATCAAACCGCAGAGCTTCACCCCGTCCATCGACACCTCCCAATGGCCCCTCCTCCTCAAAAACTACGACAAGCTCAATGTCCGAACCGGCCACTACACCCCTCTCCCGTCCGGCTACTCCCCTCTCAAACGCCCCCTCGCCGAGTACATCAAGTACGGCATCCTCAACCTCGACAAGCCGGCGAATCCGTCCTCCCACGAGGTCGTCGCCTGGATCAAACGCATTCTCCGCGTCGAGAAAACCGGTCACTCGGGCACGCTCGATCCGAAGGTCACCGGAAACCTGATCGTCTGCATCGACCGCGCAACTCGGCTGGTGAAATCTCAGCAGGGCGCGGGGAAGGAATACGTCTGCATCGCTCGACTCCACTCGAAGGTCCCCGATGTATCGAAAGTCGCCCGGGCACTCGAAACACTGACAGGTGCGGTTTTCCAGCGTCCTCCTTTGATTTCAGCTGTCAAAAGACAGCTCAGGATTAGAACTATTTACGAGAGTAAGCTTCTCGAGTATGATGCCGATAGGCATCTGATTGTTTTCTGGATCTCGTGCGAGGCTGGAACTTACGTGAGAACTCTGTGTGTGCATTTGGGTCTTCTGTTGGGTGTGGGAGGGCATATGCAGGAGCTGAGGAGGGTTCGATCGGGTATTTTGGGGGAGAAGGATAACATGGTGACTATGCATGATGTGATGGATGGGCAATGGGTTTACGATAATTACAGGGACGAGACTTATCTGAGGAGAGCGATTATGCCGCTGGAGATGCTTCTGACTAGTTACAAGAGGCTCGTGGTCAAAGACTCTGCGGTCAACGCTATTTGTTATGGCGCCAAGTTGATGATTCCGGGTTTGCTAAGGTTTGAAAATGATATCGAGGTGGGCGAGGAGGTTGTGCTGATGACTACTAAGGGTGAAGCGATTGCGTTGGGAATTGCTGAGATGACTACTGCGGTGATTGCAACTTGCGATCATGGGACTGTCGCGAAAATTAAGAGGGTTGTGATGGATAGGGACACTTATCCTAGGAAATGGGGTTTGGGTCCTAGGGCTTCTATGAAGAAGAAGCTGATTGCAGAGGGTAAGTTGGATAAGCATGGAAAGCCGAACGAGAGCACGCCGGCTGAGTGGGGGAGGAATGTGGTTTTGCCTGCCGGAGGGGATGCTGTGGTTGCAAGTCTGGCTGCTGGGCTGGTGGCTCAGCCGGCATCAACTGAAGTTGAGAAGAAAAAGAAGATTGAGAAAGATGGAGGAGATGAGGAAGAGGCTCGTAAGCGTAACTTGGAGGGTTTGGGAGGTAGTCCTGCATCAGAGGGTGTTTTGAAGAAGTCGAAAGTGGATGTTGAGGAGGTGGTGGAAGAAGAGAAGAAAGAGAAGAAGAAGAAAAAGAAGAACAAGGGTGGAGACGAATCTGATGCTGAGAAATCATCGAAAAAGGATAAGAAGAAAGTGAAGGATGAGTCCGATGAGGAGAAATCAGAGAAGAAGGATAAAAAGAAGAAGAGTAAAAAGGATAAAGACTCAAAAAATGGGGATTCAACAGCGGTTGATGACGATAATGGAGCAAGTAAGAGTGAGAAGAAAAAGGAGAAAAAGAAAAAGAAGCAGAGAGATGCTGAGGAGTAAGAAGAGACGAGGGTAAGTACTGTTAACAACATTGTAATTCTCTATGTATTATCTGGTGAAGAGATTCACTCACCTATGCGGCTCGAGTGTTCGACTGTGGTTGGGCTTATTAGCATTATGGTACTCTGTTTAATGTTTTTGCTGTCTACTTTATGTCTCAAGGTTTTGTACTTTTTAACATGGATTTGATTTTTTGTCATGATGAGATGGGTAGTTGATCTTACACATCTTTTGCAATTTTATTTTCTCCATAAAATTTGGCTGTTTTGAGCAAATTCAAATTGTTCTTGATGGCGTCTATCTCAATTGATGCAAATATGTATTTCTTTCATACAATTCAGTCTGGTTAGAATATACGGAGTAGGTTGAAGACTCAGATAATTTGTTGTACATTAGGTCGACTACGGTTCCAATGATCCGCAAGTGTTAAGTCTGATATCGTCAAGGGTTGTTAGCTTAGTTAAGCATTTGAATTGAGGATCAAATGTTTTAACCTTCGAACTCAAAACATTGCAATTGACTTGTAAAAAAAAAAGTCTGATATCTATGAATTTTATTTAACTTTTAGGTTCCAAAGGTTGAAGACTCAGATAATTTGTTGTACATGAGGTCGACTACGGTTCTATTGGAACGATTCGCAAGTGTTAAGTCTGATATCGTCAAGGGTTGTTAGCTTAGTATAGCATTTGAATTGATGATCAAATGTTCTAGGTTCGAACTCAAAACATTGCAATTGACTTATACAAAAAAAAGTCTGATATCTATGAATTTTATTTAGCTTTTAGGTTCTATTTCTATGAATTTTATTTAGCTTTTAGGTTCTATTGGAACGATTCGCAAGTGTTAAGTCTGATATCTTCAAGGGTTGTTAGCTTAGTTAAGCATTTTGAGGATCAAAGGTCTTAGGTTCGAACTCAAAACATTGGAATTGACTTATAAAAAAAAGTTTGATATCTATGAATTTTATTTAGCTTTTAGTTGGCAACGAATACTTCAAAGTTCAAATTATATCAATGAACAAAAGGTATTCAAATTATATCAATGAACAAAAAAGGTTCTAAAATAGAGAAAAAACTATATTTATAGTTCATAGTTCACCAACACAACATAAAAAATATCTATATAATTATTGACTCATTACAAAATAATTAAATAACATTCATTAATAAAATAAAATTTATAATAATCTTTTAAAATTTTAATTAAAATCAATTAAAATGATAAATATGATCATTGTATTTTTAAATGATGTTTTAAAAATTAAAATCCTACTTATATAATTAAGCAGAATATCTTTTCAAATGATGTTTTAAAAATTAAAATCCTACTTACATAATTAAGCCGAATTAATAAATAAATCGTAATTAAGGACTTATTGTGAGCCCGCTCAAGCTCCCATATATATATAGAAATAGAAGAGAACCTCGTTCGCCATTGCTAGGGTTTCAGCGCCGAGTTCAGCAGCAAGAAAAAGAGCGCCAAAAGCAAAGAAATTCTCAGAGTCCAGAAGAAGAAGAAGCAGCAGCAGCCATGGCCAGCACGAAAGTCCAGCGGATTATGACCCAGCCCATTAACCTGATCTTCAGGTTTCTTCAGAGCAAAGCTCGAATTCAGATATGGCTCTTCGAGCAGAAGGATCTGAGGATCGAAGGCCGAATCATCGGGTTCGACGAGTACATGAATCTGGTCCTCGACGATGCCGAGGAGGTCAAAGTCAAGACGAACATCAGGAAGCCGCTCGGGAGGATTTTGTTGAAGGGGGATAACATCACTCTGATGATGAATACTGGGAAGTGATTTCTGTAAATCAGGTGATAATCCTTTTAGCGCATTCGAATTAATAGTGTTTCTTGTAAAAAAATCCGAGCCCTAATTGGATTTGTGATTTGTGCTGTTTTTTCTTGTTTCTTCTGGGTTTTGACCGGTGTTTACGAAGTGTTTGATGAAATGTATCAGAGAAAATTAGTGGGTTTGAGTGAAGGGGTTTATTTGGTTTATCCCGTGTTTGAGTTTTATGTTACAAGTGTTTGATGAAATGTCTCGATGGAATTAGTGATAGTTCTTGCATAAATGTGATGTGATTAGCTACATTGTACTTTCCTTGGGGTAGGCGGGTTGGGTGTGTGTAAGCGGCATGGGATCAGTGATCGAATTGTGGTTACATATGAGGGAAATATGATTATTTCTCTTCAGCAAAACGTCTGTTATAGAAGAGTCAATGTATTGATCGGGCGCGTAGGTTTCCTACAGATGGGTTTCTGCCATTTTATATCGGGTCTCGGGTGTTCCTGCTTTGTATCTTTTATGTTTAGGTCCAGCTTTTGTTAATGAAAAAAACAAGCTTGTGTAAATGAACCTCTCTGGTTTTCTCGTCCCTCTAATGGGTTGTGATTATGTTTGCAGGTTATCGGTATAAGGACTCTTGATGATCGTAATAGGAGGCTCATTGCTAGTGGTTTGGTCGGACTTCTGGCATTACTTTGTTTGAACTCGACTCTTTTAGGATCTAATTTCTCTTGAGACACTCATCTTTATGCTTTCAACTTATCCTACTTTTGTGTATGTTAGCAACTTTGTATTCAAATTGGATCTCTTGTTAAAATAGGAAATCTGTTTTGTGAGTTCTTTTGAGTTTTGAATACAACATCGAATGTATCGAGTGATTTGCATTCTTGCTAGACCAAATCATGATTAGCCTCTGATTTTTCTTGTTGGAAATGAACTTGTATTGTAGTTAAGTGGTTGAGCTTGACAATCCAAATAAAAGAGATCAACTCTTAAAGAAATAGTCATGCTAGATATTTATTCGTACTATGCTAGACAAAAGTTAGAGTTTTTGCCATGAGTACAAATCGGTCATTAAACTTATGTGATCGAGCAGTCATTATACATTTAGAGCCTGTTTGGCGGAGCTTATAAGCTCCTTAAAACAGCTTATAAGCTGTTTAAGAGCTTATAAGTTCCTAAAATTTGTTTGGTAAACATTTAGAAAAAGGTCTTAAAAAACTTAAAAATAAGCTGTTAAACAGCTTATAAGCTGTTTAAAAAAAAGTAAGGGGGAGGTACTTTTTTTAAAACAGCTTATAAGTTCTTGTAACTTAAACAATAAAAGACCAAAATACCCTTAAAATTATTACTTTTTATATATATACAAAAATTCCAAATTTATTATTTAGTTTATATAATTATTTTTAATTATTTTTTTTATATATAACAATTTATTTTTGATAATTTTATTTATATAAGATCTTAGATTGCCAAACAAATTAACATCTTATAAGTTTATATATCTATTTTATCCAAACGGTTTAACAACTTATTTATTAAATAAGACATAACCAGCTTATCAGCTCTTGAAACAACTTATAAGATGTAACATCTTATAAGCTATTTTAAATAAGCTCGACCAAACGAGCTCTTATACTTATGTGATCAAGCAACTTGTTGAGCTAGCTTACTTACTCGATAGTTTGCAATCCCAAATAGGAATCGCATCAATGACGAGTTAATACTGAATGAAAAGGAGAATTATGTAGTTGCACGTTTCATGATTCTTGTAGGTAGATAATGAACTATGGGATGTTTGTCCTATGACCCGTTGCTCATAAATTTTTGTTATGAATGTTTCCTTATAGCACCAATCCAATCACACATCACATGCCATGTTTTTTCTTTTAAATATCAATTGCAATTTGCATTTTCTATATATTTTATATGGACTTTCTCACTCTATATAATTATTTATATTTTTATCAAATCAATATACAAAATGCAAAAAAGAAATAAATAAATTGTTTATAAGTCAATTTTGGAAAGGATGAATGATATATTTCCAAGGTAACTAAGTAGAAAATTTTCAACAACGAGTATGAGTTAGTCAAAATGATATAAGTACCTCTTCTTTCTTCGAAGTTCAAATCACATCAATAGTCAAACTAAAGTCAGTCAAAACATATGTAGTACATTTATTGTTTTTTTTTTTTAATTCAAAATGTATACAACATGTAATAATATAAAAAAATGGAGACTTTGTGATCTATGTACAAATGTTTGTATGCAGTCAACAATTACATTTATTATATTAACAAGAAAAATACTACTACAAACAAATTTCACATTGGAAATCAATTTTGTTAGTTATTTACTGTATAAGTTATGTACTGTAGTATGTAATTAATAAACTAAATTATTTACTATAAAATGAAATTTCATTTTCTTGGCAACATTTAACTCCCACTCAAGTTTCACTCTCTATAAAGCCATCAAGTTTCTCAATCCCACTTATTTTTATTTTTTTCCATTTTCCTGACTATGAATTATCCCCACTCAAATCATGAATATTATGCTCATTACATATCTATTATGAATAACAATAATAATAATAGTAATAATCAAACTCCACCTTCATCACCTCCATTAAAAGAAGCTCTCCCACTCCTCAAATTAACCCCTCCACCACCTCAAAAAACAGCAGAGAAAATCAATGAAGAAGATGATGGTGTTGCATTTGCTCTGCACATAGGGTTACCAAACCCTACCCCTGCTGACCTGGCATCCTTAATCTCCTCTCACTCTTGCAATGGTGATCAAGAACTAAACAACAAAAGACAGCATTGGATTCCTACACCTTCCCAGATTCTCATCGGCCCAACTCACTTCTCCTGTCCTGTTTGTTGCAAGACCTTCAACAGATACAACAACATGCAGGTAATCCAAAATTCGACCGAGGCAGGTTTGTAAAGCTGTCATTTTTTATCAAGAAAAAGACTCTCTTTTAGTGTGTGTGTGTAAAGATTTGATTTTTATTTGTTCTTTTTGTTCCACATATAGATCGATGCATCGAGACTAGGATACATTCATTATGATTCTTATCGATAGATGCTAATGCGAAATCGTGATTTTTTTTTCAATATGGGACTACCTATGAAGAAAAAGACTCTTGTTTTAGTGTGTATGTGTGTAAAGATTTGATTTTTATTTTATATCATTCAGATGCACATGTGGGGACATGGGTCGGAATACCGGAAAGGCCCGGAATCGCTCAGAGGCTCTCAGCCGACGGGCATGCTGAGGTTGCCATGTTACTGTTGTGCCCCTGGCTGTCGTAACAATGTTGACCACCCGAGGCCGAAGCCGTTAAAAGACTTTCGTACCCTCCAGACTCACTACAAGAGGAAACACGGGATCAAGCCATTTGCGTGCTGTAAGTGCGGGAAAGCATTTGCCGTGAGGGGCGATTGGCGGACACACGAGAAGAACTGTGGGAAGCTGTGGTACTGCACGTGTGGGTCCGATTTCAAGCACAAGAGATCGCTCAAGGATCACGTCAGGGCTTTCGGTCGAGGCCACGAGGCATGCATCTTGAATTGAAAGAGAGACCCATGAACTTCCATTAATTGCAATATTGCCCCAAAACTATATATCATGAGTTTTCAGTTTTGGTCATGTATGATTTTTCAATATTATGATTTCTCAGTTATTTTAGGGATAATTAGATAATATACCCCTAAAGTTTTTGGTAATTACAATTTGGCCCGACAAAAGTGATGATTCGATACCATCATTTTTTCAAAATATTAAAACTAGTCCCGATTTTCGGCCAAACTGCTGCTTCAAATAGTTGGAAAAATTGAGGGACGTCCCTCAAATTGAGTTGGAGTTGGGTGCGATAACTGATCAGTGTTTAGCTTGAGCAGAAAACAAGTTAATTACTAAATTACAAACATCACCTTGTTAATAATTTGCTGCTACTTAATTGTGAATTTGAAAGATATTATGAGCCTTTTTTTTAATTAGGACAAACCTTCTCTCCCCTAGTGTTTGTTGTTTCATAGCATTGACAGACACAAATCAAGTAGATATTATAGTATTAATTACAAAAAGTACGTACCCCTGATATTTAATTCATGTTTATTGCAAAGAGCACCCCTTAGATTTCATGTTAATTATAAAAAGTACCCTTGAGATTTGTATGTTAATTATGGAAACCTCAAGATCATGTAGAACTAAGAAGATGGAGAAAATAAAAAGCTATTTTAATTGTTTTTTTTTTCTCGAGAAATTGAGGAAAATAATATGAAGTTAATGAAAAATGATGTTATTATAGTAGAGTGTTTATCAAGTCATGAAAGGGTTCCAATTCTTAAAAGTAGATTGATGTCACACATAAACAAAAGGTTCTTATAATGTATGCAAGACAATCACATTTGGGATCTTGCCCGTTATCACGATTCTAAGTTGAACCAAATGAGATTCAAATCGTAACATGAAAATATATTACTACTTAGAAACGATATTGAGGTTTAAGAGACTTTAGTCTCTCACATAAGATAAGCATATATAGTATATGTATATAGATCATTGATGCATGAAGTATAGTTTGAGGTAAAGCAAGGCATACTTCAATTATTAGGAATGTTGTATTCTGTTTTTCCACGTACGGCTACAAGATTAGTATATGATCCTCATGTCATTCATTCTATATATAGTACGTAAGTCGCATAAAATTTATATATATTGTTGTAAATACATAAGAAATATAAGAATATAATTCAGTATGTCATCAGGTATATATCTAAGCCACTGTACGTCCAAGGAGCTGGCGATAAACGATGTTGATCCGGACGATGGAAACGATTGGAGGTGCGAGGCTTGTCTTCTTCCCATCTTCTCCACTCCGTTCGTTGTCAACCAGCAGCCTGATGGTGGTCGTATGCACGATCAATGTGCCGCCAACAAAATTCCAGAGAGATTGGAGGACCATCCGTTGCACCCGAAGTCGAGCCTCGTCCGCCAGGATATAAGAGGTACTGATATAGAAAATTATTGTTCGAGATGTAAATCAAAATGCGGGGCCATGTTTTATAAATGTGGGGGTAGGCATTGTGGTTTCACACTCGACTTGGCGTGCGCTTTGGCGATCAAAATCGTGCACCAAAGCCACAAGCATGAGCTGACGGCGACGATGGGTTCGTCTTGTCCCTTCATTTGCTCTGCTTGTGGGACCCAACATGATCGACCCGAGCTCGGAGAATGGGGTTTGTCGTACGTGTGTGGGCTTTGCGATTTCTGGCTCCATCCTGATTGTGCTGTGCTACCCAATGCTATCGAAATTGTCGACAACAAAGTTGATGTTCACGATCACCCTCTTCTGTTAACCTATGGAAATAGTGCAGATGAATTGTGGCGTTTATTAAGGATAAGGATATGGGACGGGGATCGAAGTGATTATAAATGTGCAATTTGCCGAAGAGGCAATGATTCCAAGGGTTTGGGGTGGTATAGATGTTTCCATTGCGACTACTCTGTCCATATCAAGTGTATCGTATATTCACTTCCTCCTAAGCGTTTCAAACGAGGTACGTACGTACATATGTACTCCTATATAATATAATATAGTTTTTGATCGAAAGGTCCGTCAGACTGATTGTTTGTTTGTTGTATTAATCATGATGATTTGCTGTAGTGTTGCTTCGAGATGCAAAAGTTCCTGGCCTCATTCATTTGCCAATGGCGGACCAACACCAAAGTGTCGTTCAACGTATAATGAACAGTAGCGGTACAATTGATTGTGCAAGTACTAGTAGTAGTAGAATCAATGGCGATCATGTGGTCAGCAAAGTTCACCAACACCCTTTGGTCATTATTCAGCCTCGTCATAATAATGATGATGATGATGATGATGATGGTGATGGTGATGCTCGTGTATGCGATGCTTGCGTTCAACTCATTTCTCCGTTCGACGCATTTTACAGCTGCAAAGTTAATTCATGCAGAGATTTCTTTCTCCATAGTTGTTGCGCGAAACTCCCGGACGAAATAACCACTCGAAGATGTAGTCGTGGCCGGAAGGACCACACCCTTCCTCTCCTCGTATCATCAGGAGAAGTAGTAGGCAATAAGTTTCCCTTCCTTAGATCAGTAATGGGCGGCAAATTTATTTCAGAACGTAATCTACACAATGGGTTTGCCTACTTGTGCAAGGAATGTGACGAATATATAGATGTTATCAACGCCTTAATGCCCACCTCAATTACGCACAATGCCCACGCAAAGTCGCACATTCTTTGTATTACATATCGTCAATATGGGTCAGACTTAATCTGCAGCTGCTGCAAAAGAGAACCCAGCGGATATAATAGACAGATTGGGTACGAATGCAACAATTGTAATAACTTCTTTATACACTTCGACTGCGCTCTTCTTCCCGACAAGGTGAGTCACGACTTCGATCGACACCCTCTTCAGCTAATCACAACAACTAGCCTCCCTGATCATCATCAAGAAGATGAAGAAGAAGAACAAGTAGCGCTTTGCGAGATTTGTGAACAAGACATGTACATTGGACCTTGGTTCTACGGTTGCAAGAAATGCGACAACTCATTTCACGTCGACTGCATGCCTTACTTTGATCATCTTTCCAAGATCAAGTTCGGGTTTACTATCCGAGTCAAGGGACACGGTTGTCCCTTGGCGTGCGTCCGCGCTCTCTCGGTTGATGGCTATAAGTGCGCCCGTTGTCATCTTGTCATAAGGGAATCAGATAAAATAGCGTTCGAATGTGCGGAGTGTGATTATAGGATCCACGATGAGCCGTGCGCCGAGAAACTTCTGTTGAAGGAAGAAGAAGAAGAAGAAGAAGAAGAAGAAGAAGAAGAAGAAGAAGAAGAAGAAGAAGAAGAAGAAGAAGAAGAAGTATGATATGATAAGATTGCATATTGTAAAATAAAATATTGTGTAATTAATATTGTATAAAAGTATTTAATTAGATGGTCAAGATTATTCCTACTAATTAAAATACACTATATTTTCCTTAGAAAAATACTTCTCTTTTCAAATCCTGTGTTATCTTCCCTATCCCTCTTCTCTATTTCTTTGCTTTTAATTGTTAAAAAAGTTTCACAACCGAACCTGAATTATTATCCCGAAGAGCTTCGTTCTTTACCGGCCTTCCACATCTGAAATCAGGTGCGTAGAAATCAAGTTTTGCCCGCAGCATCTGAAAACCCGCCTTCCTCCCTTAGCTTTCCATGGCTCAACTCTGCCCACCCCCACAGTAGGGAACGGCGTTTTCATAGTTCAAGTGTCTAATGACGTTTTCGTCCCCGGGCCGATATTTTATTCCGACTTCTCCGACACATTCTTGAAGTATAGTTGGAAGTAAGGTAAGGGATCATGAAAAAATGATAAAATATTTGTCATTCACTCTATATATATAGATTACACAAATGCTCATTGTTGTATGTATATAACAAGAGAAAAATAAATAAAAATGAAGGCCTTCGTAAGATCTTATCACACTTATAAGTTGGAGTCGGGCGCGATAAAAAATGTCGATCCCGACGATGGAAACTGTTGGGGCCAAAAATGTAATAACATCAAGTTTTGGGACATAATTTATATACATCCTTATAATTTTGATGCTACTTAATTGTAATTTTGAAAGATATTATGGACCTTTTGTAATTTTGACAAACTTTCTCTCCGCTACTGTTTGACTCAAGTAAATTTTATGTTAATTACAAAAGTACCCTTGAAATTTTATTTTTATTACAAAAAGCGCCACTTAGATTTCATGTTAATTACAAAAAGTACCCTGATTGTTTTTATTGTTTGAGATAATGAGGAAAATAATTGGTATTAGTAGTGTTCATCAAGTCACAAAGGGGCCAAATTCTGAAAAGTAGACTGATGTCACGCAAACGAAAGGTTCGGACTGTATGCAAATGCAAGACAATCACATTTTGGATCTTGTCTCGTTACCACGATTCTAAGTTAAACCAAACGAGATTCAAATCGTACCAAGAAAATATATTAGGAGTATAAAGCTAGTCTTTTTACTTGGAAACAATATTGATTTTTAAGATAAGCATATACTCCAATATTGATGCATGAAGTATAGTTTGAGGTAAAGCAAGGCATATATTATTCATTTATCAGGTATTATATTTTCTGTTTTTCCAGGCCTACAAGACTAACTATATATATGATCCTCATGTCATTCATCCTATATATAATAAGTCATATCTATTATATATATTGTTGTGAATCCTTAAGAAAGAAAGAAAAATGGTAGCAATAAATGATGCTGATCCAGACGATGGAAACGATTGCATTGTAAAGTAAAATATTGTGTAACTGATGTTGTATAAAATTAATTAATTTTATAGTTTAGTATTAACAATAAATTTAGTGCAATTTGTAAACTAGAATAATTATGACCCTGATGAAAAAACAGCAAAATTTCTTATCAAAGTTACAAAACAGTTGCCTCCGCAGATACATTCATGATTTATCTTACAAATAAAAAAGGAAACAGCTCCAATTATCTTACTTCCTTTTGGAAGTTTTTCGACTTTCAAGTTTCCTCCGAGCAGCTTCAAATTCTTCTTCACTAGGCTCTGGAGCTGATTCAGGACCGCCGTATTTTTCAACAAGAGATGAGAACATTGAGTCGATCTTGCCCTTCCTCTCAGTTTGCCGTTGCGCTATTATCGCATACAAATTAAATCTCCCGAATTTTCCTTTGACCTGCAAAGGTTTGAATCATAAGCACTCAAGTTTATTGGTCTGTAGCTAAACAAATGTTAAAGAACACAAAAGGAAAGAAGATACTCACTTCTTTCTCTGTCTCAATGGACTTGTAGGAGGCTTTCTTTTAGACACTTTCTTAACCCATTTCTCATATGCTTTTGTTGACTTTACCATGCCTACAAATCTCAAATTTAGAAAAATGATAAAAAGAAATTCTCAAGATAGGAAAATGAAAGAAATATATAGAATCAATTTATGTTTCACTTTCCAATTTTCAACTATGCTGAAAACTGAAACTATGTTTGTTTAGCAAGTTTTTATTGTAAACTGAAACCTGTCAAGAATGGAAACCGAGAAAACATTTCTAACCAGACATAAAAAATCAGACAACTTGCCATCATTTTCCTTTGTCACACTAAAACCAACTTCTCAAGTATTACTATTTCGACTAAAAATCGGAAAATAGAATGGGAACAGTTCCATGTATCACCTAATATTTTCATATTTTACTAGGGAACTCAAACATGTGCATTCTTTTCAAGAAGTAAGAAAAAGATATTACAATAGGAAAAATCAATAACCTTCAGAAATGGCCTCATCAATTATATCCTTAAAGCGATGGGAATCAAGCATAGGATCAGAGTAAAGCATGCAGCAGAGAAGCCTGCAAGAAAGAAAAAAAAAAACAGATAATGAATGTGCAGAAGTAGCACTATAACATAGAAAATCACAAATTGAGAAAATACTTGTCCATGTTGCCCTTCAGTTTTTTGTATAGCTCAAGCAAATCTTTTCTCTCTGAATCAGAACCCCTGTAGTTTGCTGTAAACTCCTCAATATCAGCCTCACTGACCTGTAAGTGAGTTCAAAGTACTTCATATGATGTGACAAATACAATCAAACTAATAGTAGATAATGCTTTCAAGTAATAAATTAACCTTTTTATACATGGCACGGAAGAACGTCCTCAAGTTCTGGATGACATCTCCAGCCAGATCCTGTTAATGAGTGAAGAAATATGAGTGTTCGAAGGCAAAAGGGAATATTCCTGATTCCATTTCAAGTACCAAATCAATGCAATTAACTCTTTACTCAGTTAGTCATACACAAACAGAATCAACATATCCTTAGCTTACTCACACGAGAGTATTCAAATTGCCCTGACAATTAACAAAAGGTTCTTAATGTATGCAAGACAATCACGTTTGAGATCTTGTCCCGTTACCACGATTCTAAGTTACTTCAAATGAGATTCAAATCGTAACATGAAAATTTATTACTTCAAATTAAGCTAGCTAGTCTTTTTACTTAGAAACGATATTGAGTTTTAAGAGACTTTCGTCTCTCACATAAGATAAGCATATATATAATTGATGCATGAATTAGAATAGTTTGAGGTAAAGCAAGGCATAATTCAATTATTAAGAATGTTGTATTCTGTTTTTCCACGGCTACAAGATTAGTATATGATCCTCATGTCATTCATTTTATATATAGTAGGTCATATAGTACAATTTATATATATTGTTGTGAATACATAAGAAATATAAAAATAGAATTCAGAATGGTAATACCAAGCCACATTACGTCCAAAGTGCTGACGATAAGCGATGTTGATCCGGACGATGGAAACGATTGGAAGTGTGACGCTTGTCGTCTTCCCATCTTCGCCACTCCCTTGGTCGATCCTGATGGTGATATGCAGGGGCGGACCCAGCACTTGAGGTGAGAGTAGGCCAATATTTATTTATTTTCCATAAATTTCGACATCAAAATTTTGAAAATGATATTTTAAAGTATTGGATATATAGGTCCGTTGTCATCAGTAGTGGTCATATGCATGAGCAATGTGCAAACAAAATTCCGGCGAAATTGAAGGATCATCCGTTGCACCCGATGGCGGACCTCATCCTGCAGCACGTCCAACCGGATTGGAAGGACGATATTGATAGCAACACGCATCATGAGTTCTGCAGTAGATGTGGATCGAAATGCGGGAGTAAGTTTTATAAATGTCGGACCATGGATTATTGTTATATTGATTTACATTGTGGTTTCACACTCGACTTGTTGTGTGCTTCGCCGATCACGATCGTGCACCAAAGCCACAATCATGAGCTGACGGCGACGATGGGGTCGTTTTGTTCCTTCATTTGCTGTGCTTGTGGGACCCAACATCATGATCAACCTGCTGAGCTCGGAGAATGTTTCCCTTTCTCTCCTCGTATCAGGAGAAGAAGTAGGCAAGTTTTCGGGAAAAGTAGTAGGCAAGTTTCCCTTCGATGTACTGGGCGGCAAATATCTTTTTGAACGTACTCTACACAATGGGTTAATTTGCCTATTTTTGTAAGGAATGTAACGAATATATAGATGTTATCAAGGCCTTAATGCCCGCCTCAATTACCCATCGCACATTCTCTGTATTACATATGGAGATCAGCGAGACTTAATCTGCAGCTGCTGCAAAAGAAATCCCATGGATGTTGGATATATTACACAGATTGGGTACAAATGCAACAATTGTAATAACTTTTATATACACACGGACTGCGCTCTTCTTCCGGACATGGTGATCCACGACTTCGATCGACACTCTCTTAAGTTAATCACAACAACTAGCCTCGACGACCTCGATCATCATCATCATCAAGAAGAAGAAGAACAACAACAACAACAAGTAGCGCTTTGCGAGATTTGTGAACAAGACATTGACACTAGACCTTGGTTCTACGGTTGCAAGAAATGCGACAACTCATTTCACGTCGACTGCATCCCTTACTTTGATGATGATCTTTCCAAGATCAAGTTCGGCTTTACTATCCAAGTTTTGGGACACATCTGTCCCTTGGCGTCCGTGCGCTCTCGGTTCAAGGATATAAGTGCGGCCATTGTCATGTTGTCATAGGACAAGATTGCATAGTGTAAAATAAAATAAAATAGTGTGCAATTGATATTGTATAAAATTAATTAATTTTATAGTTTAGTATTAACAATAAATTTAGTGCAATTTGTAAACCAGAATAATTATGACCCTGTATGAAAAAACAGCTAAAATTCTTATCAAAGTTACAAAACAGTTACCTCCGCATATACATTCATGATTTATCGATCTTACAAATAAAAAAAGGAAACAGATCAAATCATCTTACTTCCTTTAGAAAGTTTTTCGACTTTCAAGTTTCCTCCGAGCAGCTTCAAATTCTTCTTCACTCGGCTCTGGAGCTGATTCAGGACCGCCGTATTTTTCAACAAGATATGAGAACATTGAGTCGATCTTGCCCTTCCTCTCAGTTTGCCGTTGCGCTATTATCGCATATAAATCTCCCAAATTTTCCTTTGACCTGCAAAGGTTTGAATCATATAAGCACTCAAGTTTATTGGTCTGTACTAAAAAAATGTTAAGGACACAAAAGGAAAGAAGTTACTCACTTCTTTCTCTGTCTCAATGGACTCGTATGAGGCTTTCTTTTAGACAGTACTTTCTTAACCCATTTCTCATTTCCACGCCTACAAATCCCAAATTTAGAAAAATGATAAAAAGAAATTCCCAAGATATGAAAATGAAAGAAATATATAGTATCATTTTATATAGGGTTTATTACATTTTGCAACCCCATGTATAGGGTTTTTTACACTTTGCAACATAGTCGGAATTTCGTAACACTTTGTAACCCAGAGTATACGGGTTTTCATTTTGCAACCTGGATCAGAATATTCTATCGAATATGTTGGGATCGATGTACTACCGAGGAAGGCGGGCGGTGCTTTACGTCAACGAGACCACCGACTACACGTCGGACCACCGGGACCCGCTCCTAGAGCACGAGGACCTTTTTCTTGACTCGTTGATTCCCGATCGATCGGACACGCCCAATACGTGACGGAAACTCCAATCGATCTCCAAACGAATCCACCCCGTACTCGATCACCAATCCCCCGAGAACAAACGACTTCCAACCGTTGTCGGGAATCCACTCAACCCGAGTGTTCCGAATTCCCGACCAACCAACAACGACAACCAATCAATCACAAGCAATACGTATATATCCTCAATGCACCCAAGCATACACAATATACATATTCAAGCAATAATAGAGATATCCACAATCGAAGCAATCAACACAATACGAGAAACGAGAAAGCAAATAAACACGACACCGAGAATTATAGTGGTTCACCTTTAAATAGGCTACATCCACTTTTCCGCCACGTTTTCTTCACTAGATAAACCGAATCGTTACACCGAGCTTCCAAGAATTCTCTCTCGAATTCTAACTCTCACGACTCTCTCTAGGATCCTCACACTCTAACCCACTTAAGAGATACACCGAAATATTAACGAGAGCTTCCAAGAGCTTACAAGAATTTTCCCCAAATTCTAACCCTAACTCTCTTTTCCTCAATATTTCTCTCTCTACAATGGAGGCTACAAATGTTGGATAAGATACATGTGAGGGGGGAGGTAGTATATATAGTACTAGGGTCAAGACCTAGTCAAAGCCCCAAAAAAGGCCCAAAAAAGCCCCAAAAACGAGTTGGCCCAAAAGCTTCCAGGAAGTGGCACGAACGTGCCAGTTTTGGCACGAACGTGCTACTGCCTCTGAAGTTTTGGAAGAATGGCACATTCTGGCACGAACGTGCCAGTTCCTGAGTTTTGAGAAACTCTTCCTCCGCGCTCGTTTTTCGTCGTGGCTTCGTCGGTTTGGTTTGGCTACACCAAACCCAACAATCTCCCACCTGGAGACACAACCAAACTACACTCCCCATCATCCGTGGCGGCGGCCACATTCATCATCCGAGAAGTCCAACCGAAGTCTCTCTAGACCTCGGCTCCAAAGGCATCATCGCCTTCTTCCTCGATACATCGGTCGACATCCGACTTCCCCGGAACGTCTCAAGCACCTCGTGCTTGGACCGAGCATCGATTCCCGGGTTTCTCATCACAACCCTCGACGCTCTCATCTTCTCAACAACATCACCCATTCCGTTAACCTCACCATCACCACGCAATCCCCTTTCGGACCTCCGAAATCGCAACATGGTACCCGAGCTTCTCAAAGCTCCCACATGTCGTCTCCTCGGATTGCTCGTGAACCGGCTAACTCCCACCGAATGAGCAACGTCGGCATTCACATGCCCATCGTCTATCACCAACGATCTCGACCGATAACCTCCAACATTGTCACCGTTGCTAGCTCTACGACTCCTTTGCCTACTCCTCGTTTTCCGAATCCTCGCCACGGGACTCTCTCCGAAACGATCACCCGAGTAGCACCCGAATCGTCTAACAACTCCCACCGCATGGGAAATGTCGGGCTTCATCACCTCGTCTCTAACTGACGATTTCAACCGATAGTCTCCAACATTCTTACCGTTGATAGCTCTACGACTCCTTTGCCCACTCCTCGTTTTCCGAATCCTCTCCACGGGACTCTCTCCGAAACGATTACCCGAGTAGCACCCGAATCGTCTAGCAACTCCCACCGAATGGGAAATGTCGAGTTTCGATACCTCGTCTCTCACCGACGAGTCTCCGAGTGAAAATAACGAGCTCGACTCGCTTCCAATTTTCAACTCCCACTTGCTCGACTTACCGGCCCACATTGCTTCACCATCTCGACCCGAAAGCACATGATCGTTCTCCAAGGTTTCCACCGGTCGGTCTTCTACCGGAACACCTCCATCATCATGTCTCTGCTTTCCGATATCCGATTTCTCCATCACCGAGAATCGAACTCGTCTCCTTTCGAGAACCGGACTCCGATCCGTATGAGGAACACCCGAACTCGCTCTTGGTTGCAACCACCTTTCGCTCATACTACCTAGCCCACAATGCATTAGCCCGTTGGTGTTGTCGGGTACACCAATCTCACGACTTCCCGTCGTAGTGTAAAGGGTGCCCGTCCTTGGACCACGAGCAACAATAATCGCACCCTTCGACACTTTCCAAGACCCATCGTTAAAGGTAACGGTATGTCCCTCTCTCTCAAGTCGGCTCACCGAGATCAAGCTACTCCTTAGCTCGGGTGCATACCTCACCTTCGACAATATCAACGTCCCTCCGAACGTCTTCACCTTCACGTCTCCAACACCCACGATATCCAACGGCCTATCATCCGCTAGATATATCTTCTCATGTCTCTCGGGAACGAAGTTCACCATGCCGACACGACTACCCGTGGTGTGAAACGAGGCTCCCGAGTCAACCACCCAAGAGTCTTCACGAGGCTCCGAAGATACCGACAATTCATCTTCACTCTCGTCACCCGTCACAACCTTGGCATCGCCTCCATTCCCCGGAAGCTCACTACAATGCCGCTTTATGTGACCGGATTTACCGCAATTCCAACACAAGAATCGCTTCTCCTTCCCGTTGCTCGACTCCACCCTTTTCCCGCGATTATAACCTCCGTAATGATTTCTACCTCGGCTCAAACTCAAGGCCTTAGTCGTCGAAGTCGATGTCTCTCCGGAATCCCTCCTTCTAACCTCCTCGGCAAGAACACGATCCCTCACATCGGCATACTTCAACCTATCACTTCCAACGGAGTTATTCAACGCCATTCTTATCGGCTCCCAACTACTCGGTAGAGACGCCAATAGACTAAGGGCCCGAACCTCATCATCGAACCCGATCTCAACCGAAGACAACTCGTTGACGATCGTTTCGAACTCGTTCACGTGAGTCGCAACAACTCCACCTTCTTCCATCTTCAAATGAAAGAACCGCTCCAACAAGGAGCATTTGCTTCTCGTCGACGGCTTCTCGATCGGCTTCTCGAACATATCGGATAACACCTTCATCATCCTCGAGGTCGACTTCTCCACCATCACCTTTCTAGCGATGTTCTCCGACAACGTCAAACGGACTAACCCGAGTACTCGTCGATCTAGGAGAGTCCATTCCGCCTCGCTCATACCCTCCGGCTTCTCGCCTACTAACGGTAGATGAAGATTCTTCCCGAACAAGTAGTTCATCACTTGCACCTTCCAATGTGCAAAATCCGACCCGTTGAACCTTTCGATTGCACTCCATACCATGTCGTTGCCCGTCATTGTTCTAGACCGCTTCAACCGAAGCTCCGATACCAAGCTTCACAACTCGGCTCTGATACCAATTGTTGGGATCGATGTACTACCGAAGAAGGCGGGCGGTGCTTTACGTCAACGAGACCACCGACTACACGTCGGACCACCGGGACCCGCTCCTAGAGCACGAGGACCTTTTTCTTGACTCGTTGATTCCCGATCGATCGGACACGCCCAATACGTGACGGAAACTCCAATCGATCTCCAAACGAATCCACCCCGTACTCGATCACCAATCCCCCGAGAACAAACGACTTCCAACCGTTGTCGGGAATCCACTCAACCCGAGTGTTCCGAATTCCCGACCAACCAACAACGACAACCAATCAATCACAAGCAATACGTATATATCCTCAATGCACCCAAGCATACACAATATACATATTCAAGCAATAATAGAGATATCCACAATCGAAGCAATCAACACAATACGAGAAACGAGAAAGCAAATAAACACGACACCGAGAATTATAGTGGTTCACCTTTAAATAGGCTACATCCACTTTTCCGCCACGTTTTCTTCACTAGATAAACCGAATCGTTACACCGAGCTTCCAAGAATTCTCTCTCGAATTCTAACTCTCACGACTCTCTCTAGGATCCTCACACTCTAACCCACTTAAGAGATACACCGAAATATTAACGAGAGCTTCCAAGAGCTTACAAGAATTTTCCCCAAATTCTAACCCTAACTCTCTTTTCCTCAATATTTCTCTCTCTACAATGGAGGCTACAAATGTTGGATAAGATACATGTGAGGGGGGAGGTAGTATATATAGTACTAGGGTCAAGACCTAGTCAAAGCCCCAAAAAAGGCCCAAAAAAGCCCCAAAAACGAGTTGGCCCAAAAGCTTCCAGGAAGTGGCACGAACGTGCCAGTTTTGGCACGAACGTGCTACTGCCTCTGAAGTTTTGGAAGAATGGCACATTCTGGCACGAACGTGCCAGTTCCTGAGTTTTGAGAAACTCTTCCTCCGCGCTCGTTTTTCGTCGTGGCTTCGTCGGTTTGGTTTGGCTACACCAAACCCAACAGAATATTCCGTTTAAGAGGCTTTTTTATGATTTAAAAATTCATCACATTGAGTTATTACATATTTACCCTCCTAGTCAAATTTCGGTCAAATGAGATTATTAAATAATAAAAAAATAACGATTATATAAATCGACGAAGAAGAAAAGAGATGGACGATTATATTTCACCCCTAATTTCCAGGAACCCTAATTACAGCCACCCTAAATTCAGCCCCTCTCTCGATCGACGAAGAAAATAGATGGACCAAATACTTAAGTACATTACTGAATGCTTTTTCATTACATAATAGCTAAAACTGAAGTTCAAACTTAAATCACCCATACTGAAGTTCAAACTTAAATCACCCAAACTGAAGTTTCAAAGATGTTTACTAAATCACAAAATACATGACAACACTGGTTCACTTGAATTTCTTTTTTGGAACAGTTGAAAACATAGGCCTGATATCAGCTGAATTTCTAAGTGTGATCAATGATCCACCTAGCCTCTTCAGAAGTTCTGGTTGTGATAATGGTACATGAGCAGCTGCAACAGGTTGAGATGATGAGGGTCTAGCAGCATCAACAAGAGGGGCAGACTGAGCTGCAACAGGTTGAGAAGCAGTCACTTTCATCACTGTTTTTGCAGCCACTTTCTTCCTTGAAATAACAGGCAACTTTTTACTTGGATTGGCTTTAGGAGCATCTGGAGCAGGGTCAACTTCCTGTTTCCTTGGACTCCTCCTCAATGGAATAACTGGAATTGGAGCAGGGTCAACTTCCTTCTTCCTTGGGCTCCTCCTCAATGGAACTTGAGGAATTGGAGCAGGGTCAACTTCCTTCTTCCTTGGGCTCCTCCTCAATGGAACTTGAGGAATTGGAGCAGGGTCAGCTTCCTTCTTCCTTGGGCTCCTCCTCAATGGAACTTGAGGTTGAGTAGACACTGGTTGTGCAGGTTCATTTGGAGCTGGATTTGTGGCTTGATTTGTAACTGGAGTGAACTATACAACCAAGCTCTTTTTGCATTGTCTCAACCATAGAATCAATATGCCATGTAGGATTACTTCTCAACCTATCCTTGTACTGCTTGAACAAAAACCTTGTGTCAACCTGTGTGACTTTCTCTTGTCTCACACAAGTATGTACATCCCACAGTGTCTTCACTTGCATTGTGTCCTCACCAGACATTTTAGAACAGAAAATCACAAATGGGCATTTCTTTGTCTTGCACTTCACTTGCACTTTAGTAGCATGGTTGATTGTGAACTTCAAGTCCCTACCATTCTCCACAGCATACTGTCTAACTGCTTCCCTGAAAAGTGACATGTCAGAATACTTGTGTCCTACTTCAAGGTCAATTTTCTCTCCAATAGGAACTTGGTTGAACTCTCTGAACCCCCTTTGCTTTCCCTTCCCCCTCACAGCCTTGGATTTCATCTCAACTTCCTCTTTTTTCATCTGTCTTTCTAGTTTTGTTTTGCTTCTAGTGACTGGCCTCTTGGATCCACCTACATCAGATTCATTGCAACCCTCACTCTCAGCCTCCAAATCAGTAAACTTCTTGAACTGCTCAATGTCATCATCATAACAGCCATCACTGTCCTCAAAGAAATCAGAAAGCTCAGAATCTTCTCCAAATGACTGCTCTATCTCACTGTCACCATCATTGATGTCTACTCTGGGATGAGATTCAAAAATCATTTCTTCAACAGCAGGTTGTTCTTCAACAACCATTTCTTCAACAGCAGGTTGTTCTTCAACAACCATTTCCTCAGTATTTGCACTTTGAATATTGGCAGGATCAGCATGATTTCCAACCTCATCACCATCTTCATCAACTACTCTATTGACACTGCTATTTTCAGATCCCACTGTTGACATACTTAGCAGAGATTCATCACATGGCTGCCCTTGATAAATAATTGCATTAAAATCTATCATCTCATGATCTATAAATACTGACACACACTTATCCATGGCAACTAAACAAGGAATTAGCTGAACATCAAAATCATCTTTAATATGCACCAGCTGTGAGCAATTATCTTCACAATTCGAACTGAAGTAATACTCCAAAACCCCACAGATATCTAATGCAGATGCCATCCTATTAAAATCTTCAAATCTAAGCTCTTCAGAACAATCGTCAAAGTAATTCACCTTCCCATAAACATAACGGACATTACCTCCTTTGTCTTGACGAAATTTTCCACTGTGATGCACTCTGAGGGTGAACTTCTCATGATTCAAGGCCTGAATCACCGGTGGGGGTGCTGAATCGGGCCGCAAATGCCAGCGCATCTCTCTTTCTGGATTTGGGGATTTCTGGGTTAGGGTTGTTGACGAATTAGGGTTAGTATCGGTCGATTATTACGGATTTTGTGGAATTGGATTTTGAATTTCTGGAAATTAAGGAATTAGGGTTCATTCAAATTTGGGAATTTTTCAAGGAATTAGGGTTCTTTACAATTTAGGAATTTTACAGCTTCGGGATTTTGTGGTTTTGCAGCTAAGGATAGAAGTATGTAATGAATCCGTTTTTTTCCGTTTTTACATATTAATTCATAAACAATTAATATGGGTAAGTACATTAATACCCCTCCAGCTCAAATATAAATGTACACCCACACACTTCAATGGAGCGTGGTACTCAATCTCTCGGAATATTCGATAGAATATTCTGATCCAGGTTGCAAAATGAAAACTCGTATACTCTGGGTTGCAAAGTGTTACGAAATTCCGACTAGGTTGCAAAGTGTAAAAAACCCTATACATGGGGTTGCAAAATGTAATTCCGACCTCGATCATCATCATCATCATCAAGAAGAAGAAGAAGAACAAGTAGCGCTTTGCGAGATTTGTGAACAAGACATTGACACTAGACCTTGGTTCTACGGTTGCAAGAAATGCGACAACTCATTTCACGTCGACTGCATCCCTTACTTTGATGATGATCTTTCCAAGATCAAGTTCGGCTTTACTATCCAAGTTTTGGGACACATCTGTCCCTTGGCGTGCGTCCGTGCGCTCTCGGTTCAAGGATATAAGTGCGGCCATTGTCATGATGTCATAAGGGAATCAGAGAATTTCATACGGAGAAAAATAGCATTCGAATGCGCGGAGTGTGATTATAGGATCCACGGGTGGCCGTGCGCCAAGGAACTTCTGTTGGAGGACTAAACTACTGTTTATTATTATTTACTGTGATGTATTATTGTTATTAATTAGTATATATTATGTCATAGGACAAGATTGCATAGTGTAAAATAAAATAAAATAGTGTGCAATTGATATTGTATAAAATTAATTAATTTTATAGTTTAGTATTAACAATAAATTTAGTGCAATTTGTAAACCAGAATAATTATGACCCTGTATGAAAAAACAGCTAAAATTCTTATCAAAGTTACAAAACAGTTACCTCCGCATATACATTCATGATTTATCGATCTTACAAATAAAAAAAGGAAACAGATCAAATCATCTTACTTCCTTTAGAAAGTTTTTCGACTTTCAAGTTTCCTCCGAGCAGCTTCAAATTCTTCTTCACTCGGCTCTGGAGCTGATTCAGGACCGCCGTATTTTTCAACAAGAGATGAGAACATTGAGTCGATCTTGCCCTTCCTCTCAGTTTGCCGTTGCGCTATTATCGCATATAAATCTCCCGAATTTTCCTTTGACCTGCAAAGGTTTGAATCATATAAGCACTCAAGTTTATTGGTCTGTACTAAAAAAATGTTAAGGACACAAAAGGAAAGAAGTTACTCGATCACTTCTTTCTCTGTCTCAATGGACTCGTATGAGGCTTTCTTTTAGACAGTACTTTCTTAACCCATTTCTCATTTCCACGCCTACAAATCCCAAATTTAGAAAAATGATAAAAAGAAATTCCCAAGATATGAAAATGAAAGAAATATATAGTATCATTTTATATATGTTTCACTTTCCAATTTTTAACTATTCTGAAAACTGAAATTATGTTTGTTTAGCAAACATAATTAAAATGATATGCAACTAATATTTTTCACTTTCCCAAGATATATCGATCGCTAGAATATTTTAAATTTCTTTTTTTTGAGATCCGAGTTAGTTGATATGAATTTTATAAATGATTTTAGTGTAGAAAATCACTAATATACAATATTTCTTATTACACTTAAAAATGGACTTGGGAGTGTTGGACTTGCAACTTGTTATTTAATTAAAATCTTGGGCTTGGGATTAAAAAGCCTGTGGGCTAGATAATTAAACTATCAAATTGGACCAACCCATTTTTATTATTATAAAAAGTATTTACGGGAAGAGAATTGGGATAAGAATGAGTAACTTGATTGAGATAAGAAGGAAAAAAAAAAGAAGAATGAAGAAAAAAGGGAAAAACAGAGAAAGAAAATAGAAAGAGAAGAAAAAGAGAGAGAGCCAGCGAGAAATCAAAGAGATAGGTCGATCAAACGAATAGGGGAGCTAGGAAGGAACGGGATTCAAATTCAATTATTCCTGTCAAATCATCTTTCTAATCCCAGGTGAGTTATTCTACAATCATCATATTTGTGTTTTTGTTCGGGGTTGAGAATCAGAGTGGAAGATGATCATGAACTTGTGTTTAGGATTTGGTTTGGGCTGGAGTTTTGGTTTGCAGGTTGTTTTGGGTCTGATTTGGAGGTCTTCGGAGGGGGTAGATGGTGGTTTGTGAATTTTCTGTGATTCTAAGCTGAGTATTGGTATTGTGGTTTAAATTTTAGGATTTTTGAAAAACCCTAGATTTAGTTATGAATTTTAGAAGATGAAAAGGCAAAGCTGTCTATCAACAACGATTTTGCTGTAGTTTGTAGTGTTGTAGTAGTAATTGATAGATAATTTATCCAAATTCAATTTTTCTTGATATATTGGAATACTAGACTGATAGAGCTTCATTGTGGTACCAATTTTGATATAGTTTATTTTCAGAAAAGTGTCGGTTTGGGTTAGAAAATAAAAGTGCTGCTGTCCAGGTTTTAAAATCCGAGTTTGATGTGCTGTGTTGAGAATTGTGACTTGACAGCTTATAATTGGAATAAATTTGTAAAACAATTTTTGAATATAGAGGTTGAAGTGCCTAAATTGAGGTTTAAATTTCAGGTTCAGAGAAGAAGTGGTTTGGTTGGGAAAATTCTTAGATATTATGATGTTCAGGTTGAATTAATTTTGACAGTTTGGGTAGGTTATAGTGTTGAGTCTATATCTGAAGTTCTTTGTATCTTATGAAGGGTTTGGTTGATTATTTAAGAAATTAGATTGTTATAGGGTCATTTTGGTACCTATTTCCAATAGGTGTTATGTGTAAAATAGGGCTTTTATGGGTCTTGGAATCAGTAATAAGTGTTCTGGAAGTTCAAAACTGCTTGAGTGCATGGCTGTTTATGTGAAGGTTTGATGAAACTATGTTGGTTAGTTAAGTGTGAATTATTTTCTGGATATTATGTTTGAGGGTGGTGGTATGTGAGATGTTTGGGAATGCCTTATAACGATTTTTTTTGTATAGGGAGGTAAGTTATGTATTTTCGGGTATGTTATGATGATTTCTTGGTGGTTTAGGGAAATTGTATTGCTTTGGGTAAAACTAATGGTTGACTGAAGCTTTAATTGGCCTCGTCAAAATTCAAAAGTCGAGTTTTGGATAGGTAAATAAAATTGAAACATAAAAACATCCTTAGCCTCTTTTTAAGACTACTCACATATCCAACACTATTTAACTGTAAAATTGGGTATTACCAAACTTTATCACAATCAGTATTCGATTTTGATTTTCTTTTAGGTCATCTCTTGATTGTCAGTTTGAATTTCTTCAGTAAGCTCGTGGAAGCATATAAAAATTTCAACATGGGGAGAAAAGGAAGTAATAATAACAAGGGAAACAATGCTACAACCGGGGTCCAGCCACGTTCCATGACCCTGAGAGAAAAATCGAGTGGCAAGAAACACATCAATGTTAATGCTAAGACCATGTGCAAAGTAGACCACCTGAAAAGCATTGCGGCATGGGCTGGGGCCTCCGTGCCTTCACTGGGAGCTTTTCTTGGGGAGCGTTTGGCTGCTACAACCGAGGCCTTGGACCTCCGGGCTGACCCATCGTTGTTTGTTTGCGAAAGGTCGTTATGTCTTAATTGGTTTATAATTTATATCATTATAAATCTGAACTGATGGATTGTTTTTTCCTTTTTATTATAAATATTAGTATATGTTTTCGGTGAGAATGACAACATAGAGTTATTTTCAGCTTTTCCTGTGTTTTAGAACATTGTAGGATTATTTGTTTTTGTTTGACTCGTTTTCTTGTCCCCTTATTTTCAGCTATTCCTGATTTTTTTTTTTGTTCAAACAGATGTGAATCTATTCTACAACCCGGATCTAATTGTACGGTCCGGATCGAAAGTAACAAGTCAAAGGCTCGTCGTAATAGACGCAAGAAATCCAATCCTGTCACTCAAAACAATGTTGTCTACACGTGTCACTTCTGTTCTCATCGAAATTCGATGAGGGGCACTCCAAAGGGCTATGTGAACAAATTATGCCCGCCAAAGGCAAAAGCTCCTAAACCACAGTTGAAATTAGATACCGTCAAATCCGGTGCTGATAAGTGTCCTAGCTCGACAAAATCAGAATCTGAGGTTAACAAGGTTGGTGATACTATTTCTTTGCCGGCAGCCTATGGGGAAACAACCAAAACAAGCTCTCCAGCCACTCCAGGGACGACAAGTGGACTCTCGTTACTGGATTCCAAAAGGAAAAGAAGGAACCGGTCAAACGTGAAGAAAGTTGCTGAGCATGAAACTAGTTTGACTCTGACTGCTGCTGGTGAAGAAAAGGATAGACAGTGTTCAAGTAAGAGGAGGAGAAAAACGTGGACAACTCTGAAGGAGATTGCACAGAGTGGTGGTGGTGGGAATGCTAATAGCAAGAAGTTATCAGATTTAACTATTCCTTTCTTTATTTAAGTTGAGTAACTGGGCAATGAAGTGGTTATTGCTTAACCATTTTATATAATGTATTTGGGGCCGACGATTTTGGATTTGAGCAATATCAAATATTTGTAATGGGGAAGAAAAAATTGTTTATTTGAATTGGCTATGAAATCCGTTTGTGTTTGATGTCAGCAGTCATTGATGTGAATATCGGCAGAATTTACATTTTACACAGGCTCACACACCACACACTCGCTCGCTCACAAAACATTTGTTCCGTGTTTTCCAGAGAAGTGCCTTTTTCTCTCTCGGCTTCATTTCAAATCGGAAAGCTGAGATGCAGTCAGTCCTCGCCTAAGTAAGTATTTCTCATCTTCTTCCATGGCTGCTTGCTGCAGATCTTCATAATCCATTTCTGATTCGCTGCCATCTCTCGTAATGTTTAGTTTTGTCTGGATGCAGTAGAATGCATCGTCTCTAAGTTAACCTTTGATACGAGCTCGGATTGAGTTCAGTAGTTTTTGTTTCTCAATTTTCGACTTCTTTCAGGATGCATTTCTTGTTTTGTGGGAGTTCGATGATATTTTGTTATATTTTTAGAAGTTTGTAGTTAATTATTGTAATATTGAAAAGTATATTTTGTAATATTTTGGAAAGTTTGGAGCTAACTGTAATATTGAAAAGTACAAAGTCGATATATCCATTTGGGCCTGTGATTGGGCTTTAGTCCGTACCTACGACCTCAAAAAACATAATGGGCCACCTACATTTACATGGACTGCGATGGCAAAATCGAAATTTACTTGAAAACTCTGGATTATAATATATATATATACACCACCCGGCACCCCACCACTACAAATCCAATAAACCCTCCCAATTCGTTTGGCGGTTCAGGCTAATCATGTGAGACCCGTAAAATATTAAAAGGCATTAACAATTTAATAATAAATTGTGAGGTGAGTAAATATTATTTTGTTGTATTGATCGTTGACTTGAGAATATTCATATCGATATATCGATCGCTAGAATATTTTAAATATTTTTTTTTGAGATCCGAGTTAGTTGATATGAATTTTATAAATGATTTTAGTGTAGAAAATCACTAATATACAATACTATTTCTTATTACACTTAAAAATGGACTTGGGAGTGTTGGACTTGCAACTTATTATTTAATTAAAATCTTGGGCTTGAGATTAAAAAGCCTGTGGGCTAGATAATTAAACTATCAAATTGGACCAACCCATTTTTATTATTATAAAAAGTATTTACGGGAAGAGAATTGGGATAAGAATGAGTAACTTGATTGAGATAAGAAGGAAAAAAAAAGAATGAAAAAAAAGAGGGAAAAACAGAGAAAGAAAATAGAAAGAGAAGAAAAAGAGAGAGAGCCAGCGAGAAATCAAAGAGATAGGTCGATCAAACGAATAGGGGAGCTAGGAAGGAACGGGATTCAAATTCAATTATTCCTGTCAAATCATCTTTCTAATCCCAGGTGAGTTATTCTACAATCATCATATTTGTGTTTTTGTTCGGGGTTGAGAATCAGAGTGGAAGATGATCATGAACTTGTGTTTAGGATTTGGTTTGGGCTGGAGTTTTGGTTTGCAGGTTGTTTTGGGTCTGATTTGGAGGTCTTCGGAGGGGTAGATGGTGGTTTGTGAATTTTCTGTGATTCTAAGCTGAGTATTGGTATTGTGGTTTAAATTTTAGGAATTTTTGAAAAACCCTAGATTTAGTTATGAATTTTAGAAGATGAAAAGGCAAAGCTGTCTATCAACAACGATTTTTGCTGTAGTTTGTAGTGTTATAGTAGTAATTGATAGATAATTTATCCAAATTCAATTTTTCTTGATATATTGGAATACTAGACTGATAGAGCTTCATTGTAGTACCAATTTTGATATAGTTTATTTTCAGAAAAGTGTCGGTTTGGGTTAGAAAATAAAAGTGCTGCTGTCCAGGTTTTAAAATCCGAGTTTGATGTGCTGTGTTGAGAATTGTGACTTGACAGCTTATAATTGGAATAAATTTGTAAAACAATTTTTGAATATAGAGGTTGAAGTGCCTAAATTGAGGTTTAAATTTCAGGTTCAGAGAAGAAGTGGTTTGGTTGGGAAAATTCTTATATATTATGATGTTCAGGTTGAATTAATTTTGACAGTTTGGGTAGGTTATAGTGTTGAGTCTATATCTGAAGTTCTTTGTATCTTATGAAGGGTTTGGTTGATTATTTAAGAAATTAGATTGTTATAGGGTCATTTTGGTACCTATTTCCAATAGGTGTTATGTGTAAAATAGGGCTTTTATGGGTCTTGGAATCAGTAATAAGTGTTCTGGAAGTTCAAAACTGCTTGAGTGCATGGCTGTTTATGTGAAGGTTTGATGAAACTATGTTGGTTAGTTAAGTGTGAATTATTTTCTGGATATTATGTTTGAGGGTGGTGGTATGTCTGTAAAATTTCAAGGCTTGATGTCTTCTCTAGAATTTATGAAAAATCATAGAGTATGGATGGTTCAGTTTTCTACCTAAAGAATCAGCTTTAGGTGGTTCTAAAGAAGTTGGTGTATCTTATAGCTCGTTGATCGTTTTTGTAATCCGTTTGTTTGTAATGGAACCTAACTGAGATGGTTATATCTTCATAGTTATATATGAAGGCTAATTTTGTATATTTTGGGGATGGTATGCCATAGAAGTAGACTGAAGTGAGAAAGAGGTTATGTTCTGACATATTTTAGTTGTCCTTGTTTGATTTCTGGGTTACCAATGAGCCTTATGAATGCCTTATGAATGAGTTATTTTATATGCCTTACAGAAGATGGGTAACCGCCGGTTCGTGCCCACCAGCGACGACGAGGATAACTCGCCGCCGCGTCGGAACTCAATCGGAGATGAAAAGCGAAGCCAAAGGAAGCGTAAAAAGGTGCAATTCTATGACGAGGAGGAGGAGGAGAGGGAAATTGATGAGGCGAAATTGAGTGAGCTGAGTAAAGAGAAGAATAAGAAGAAGAAGAAGATCGAGGAGCCCGAGCCGGAGCTCGAGCCAGGTAGTGAAAATGACGATCAGGATGATGTGGAAGCGCATCCGCTGGGTGAGGCGGTTAGGGTTTCGAGTAAAGGAAGAGGCAGGAGGATCCACTACGCTTCCTTCGAGTACGACGGTCTTCAATACCAGCTTGTAAGTTTTTATTTTCGTGGTCTTCGGTTCTTATGATGTTTTCCACTGTACAATTTGTATGAATTCATTCCTCTTCATGATAAATTTGATGGGTAATACAATGATAATAGAAGTAGCTTTTTCCGGGTTGTTTATCTAGCGTTTTTGTATGTGTATATAAATTTTTCATTTCCGAAGTTTGAAGACTTATTTTGACCTCCTTTTGTGTTTTGCTGATTGGATAATATAGAAAAGAGATTTGGATTTGATCTCAATGCTCGAGGATGTAGATGTCAGCACATTTACTTCGAATTTGCTGGAGTAGGTATCGATAAATAAAGTAGTCAAACTGTAGCTTTAATCTCAGGTCTTGTTTTGGTCAAAAGTTTACAGCCATTTTCTTCTTATCAAATTATTGCTACCCAATTTTTGATAATGGAACACCACTACTGTAACATCGAATGTCCATCCCTCCCACTCGAGAGAATTGCCAATCCACTTTGGGGGATCATATTTAGTATTCATTTTTATGATGTTATATGATTAGTCGACACGTTGAATATCATAATGATGTTGGCCCATATGCTGATGTAGCTCATGTCTCTTGATATTATGATTCATCTCAGGAGGATCCAGTGCTTTTAGTCCCCGAGGAAGGAGACCAGAAGCCTTATGTAGCCATAATTAAGGTACTCTCTCTCAAATGTCTTAGTTTCTCATGAAAAAGTGTATGCCTTGTTTGCAAGATTGTTTTGGGGGCGTAGGTTGTGTTCGAAAACATGAAGCCACATTGGTGAACTTTTGGTTCAGAATAACACTTGTTCTTACATGTACTGTATTAAAAGGATTAGTGACCCCTTCTAAACAATTTATTTAACGTGTTGATATGTGAGCACATGTTTTTTTGGCTGTCATATTGGACCTTTAGCCTTCATTTTGTATTTTTCTGTTATCCTCACATGGGTTAACACGGGTCTTGTGTTTACTGTGATGATGCAATAATAATCTCTTAGAGTTCTTTTAATGTTCTCCGGTAAGTGCTGTTTTCATTCTGATGATGCAATAATAATCTCTAAGAGATCACTTTAGGTACTTTTTAGATGATTCTCTCCAAATACATTCAAAATATTTAAGGGAGCAGGTGCTTTCTAGACGATTTTTTACCATTATAGCAACACACGCTATTCCAAACATTAAAGTCTTGAATATGTTCTTCTGGCGCCATCTATTGCCTTCTGATCACAGTTATTTGAAAGCGCAATACTTCACTTTGTTCAATAAATAATCTGTTTATGTAACGATGTATCCTTATATGCATAAAGGTGTTGTTTCTACTGTAAGTGGTGTTAATTGAGTAGAAATTCTATTTTGCTTACAGGACATTGCTCAAACACGTGAAGGGGCCCTGATGGTTAAAGGCCAGTGGTTCTATCGTCCGGAAGAGGCTGAAAAAAAGAAAGGTGGAAGTTGGAAATCTAGTGACACTAGGGAACTGTTCTATAGCTTCCATAGAGATGAAGTTCCCGCAGAATCTGTTATGCACAAATGTGTGGTGCACTTCATACCTCTAAATAAGCAGATTCCAAGCCGCAAACAACATCCTGGTTTCATCGTGCAAAAAGTGTATGACACAGATCTGAGGAAGCTCTTTAAGTTGACTGACAAAGACTACGAAGAGAATAATCAGCATGAGATTAACATTCTTGTCCAGAAGACACTTTCACGAATTGGTGACCTTCCTGACCTAGAGCCTGAGGATGTTAATGTGGAGAATGAGGATCAGATAAAGAGTAAACGGCTTCTGAGGAAGAAGATTGTGTCACCTTTGGACGTTACTAGGGCGGATGAAGGGCACGGTAGGGCTCCATCGGTTAAAACTGAAACTCCTGGAAGCACTTGTGCTGGTGGGTCAGAATACTATGCTATCCTTTCAAGTTTTAAGGCGTTGACTGGGGAAACACAGCGCGACAGGTGGTTGCAAAAACTTCTTGAATCAATCCAGTTTGCTTGCACTCCGGTTGACAGTAAGCAGGATGATGTGGAAGAACCAGGTGGTAACAAGAATGACGGGAATGAGTCTCATAATAAGGTGCAATTATATTGTATTTTAAATAGTTTTGTTGGCCATATTGTGAATGGGAGTAATAACTGCTAGAACACTTTCCTATTACATAATCGATTAACGCAGACTTCCTGGACTATGTGTTTTGTAGGGTGATGCACTGTTTCGTTGGCCAGATGCAGCTGTTTCTGCAATGACTGCTCTTGAGAAAGCTGCGCACGACATGTTTTCTGCAGATTTTCAGAAGTATAATCAAAAGATGCGGCAATTAACCTTCAATCTTAAGGTTATCATTGCTGGTTTGTTATTTATTAATGATTTTGTTCATGCATGTGGTATAATCTTGTTGGATATTTCACAACCAGGTTGTAGTGATTTTGTTTGATGGCTATGAATTTCGATTTCTTTTTGTGGCACCTGCTGAATTCATTTTGGGTTATATGTTCCGTTTCTGATGTATTTTCTATGAGCAAGTTTTCTTCTTGGTCCTGACAGTATTTTCTGCCTCTTTTGTTTGATTTGTTTGGTTCATTGCAGAGCAATGCTGCATTAGCACGACGCCTTCTGAATAAGGAGTTGGGACCTGCTCAAATACTTAATATGTCACCAAATGAATTAAAGGTGTTGCCTGTTTGCTTGCTTTAAGAATTGCTTAATAATTTTTTATTGTATATGTATTATTTATTTTCCTGGGGTATTCTGTTTGAGAATTCTGTTTTTAGTTGTTCATGAGATGTTTGTGGTATCTATTAAACTAGTGTTGGGTGTTTTTGTTATTCTGCTGATCAGGCAACTTTTTTACTGGATTTTGCTAGTGCCATATTTTTTCAAAGCATTTGTGTATATATGAAACTGCCTTAGTCCCTTGGCAGAATTCTAGTGTGTGTGTTCTTCTGTTTTCACTTATCCTCTAATTTATCTGACTCTGCTAATGAATCATCAGAATCGTAAATTGGATGTTGGAAGTACATAATCTGATATGGAAACCCCTTTATAGAGATGGAATTTGATGTGAAAACATGTACTTTTGGAATTTATTTATTACTATTATGCTTTTTTTTTTTTGCTATGATTTTCGTTTTCCTTTTGTCATTCTTTTCGTTCTGTTTGGGTGCTTGGGAATTGCAAAACGATTTCTGGTTGGTCAGTAGCTTGTTAACTATCACATTTAAGATCTGTCTGCACTCAACTGCCTGATGTTGCTATTTGCTTCAAGTCTCAATTGCTGCCAGTGGTAACATTTTTCTCAATTACTTTTGTTTGTCTCCAGGAGGGTTTAACTGCAGAGGAACTTGCCAGCAGGCAACCAGAGGAGTCTGGCCACATGCAGCAGGTAGGCATCCATTCATCTCTAAAATTTCCTTCTTTGTGGAAGAAAATTAATTTGATTTTATTCGATTCTTTTTTTTTTTTTTTTAATTATGTTGTGCCTGGACCAGATGACTGATGCTACTTGTAAGAGATGCTCACAAAGACAAGTGGCTTTGCTCGGTATGTTTCAGGCTGGGCACGGCGATCGCTATCAGGTCTCTAGCTTACTTGTTACATAGTTTTTCTCAACTTAATTACTTCACCTTTATATATATATATAAATAAGATCGTTTTTCTGATCAGTTGGAATGTGTCCCTTGCGGTAACACGTGGTATGCTTCGAGAGATGATGCAGCTGAACTGACGATAGAAGGGCCGAATCCAGCCAAGACAGCTGTCAGCACTGCCAAGTCTGAAGATGTCGAGAAAAACGTGGTGAGTCCAAAGGAAGACGAGAAGGAAACAGGTGACGGTTTAAAAACCCCAACAGAGGCAGTTTCGCCAGAGCCGGAAAATCCGCAACCTTCGAACCAAAAACCCGAGTAGGACCTTCCAACCACAACGAAGAGACCAAGTAAATGTATAGGACTTGTCCGGGCAAAACTGTAAATTGCTAGTTTACACATTGTCTAATTATCTTTGTAGAGGCTAGGGACGACATGTGTGTTAGGCCAAGATGACCTAGTTTTATTTAACCTTTCCGAGTAGTAGTGTTACATTCAACATCTAAGATAATACCGTACTTTTTATTTATTTTATATAAATACTATATATACATTGATTTCTACTATTGGAATAAAATACAAAAAAAAAAAATACTCCGTAGTATTTTATTTTCAAATACTATATTTAAAAAATGGTATCTGAGTTTTGGTTTGGGAGACTCGAGAATTCAAATGTAGGAGTATTAGGACATGTTCTTTTGGATTGAAACTGGCTGAACTGAACTGAAGCGATCTGAACTGAACTGAACTTAAGCGATCTGAACTGAACTATCTGAACTGAACTAAACTGGTTTTTTATAAAAATAATAATAATTTGTATAAATTATTAAATATTTTTAAAAAAATATTAATAATATTACGACGGTAACTAAATTTTATATTTAAAATTATAGATTCAAATTATTTTTCGTTTATTTTATTTTAATTTATTTTGAAACGAACTGAACTGAACTGAAGCGATCTGATCTGAAGAACTGAACTGAAGCGATCTGAACTAAATTAAACTGAACTGAAATTAAGTCCAAAAGAACAGGTCCTTATACTACTATTAGTATTAGGTAGCCTTAGTCTACATACGTTGAAAGAGAGAACGAAGTGGAAGAAAAGGACAGAAATGGGAATTGGACATTGTGATTGACCAATGACCCACCTGTTCCCTCCTATCCACTTTTCATTATGACCAAATTACCCTTCAATATTTTAGGTGTCCCTCCACCCCCTTTTTTTTGTTCACTATAAATTCTCATATTGATTCTCAAATAAATGACCCCAATTGAAAACCCCAACTTCATTTCTTCATTAATTTTGTTGTTGCACCACCTTTTTTGCACATTAATTTTGTATTAGATTAGTTTATGCAATTTTAAAAAGTGAAAGATATTTGATGTTAATGCTCAAAATGAAATATGTAACATTATGCGTTAGTGAATGGAAATAGTAGTATTATTTTGTGGAAATAGTAGTATTATTTTGTTGTAGTATAATTGTTGAGAAATAATGCATGCAATGTGTATGATTTTGAGATGAAATCATGACTCAAAACAAAGTAATAGAATGACATTATTTTGTGATGGCTAGAAACGTAAATTCCACTAAAATAATGGGGGCATGCGTTAAAATTAATAATTTGATACCCCACATTTAGTATTGGATCAAAATCAAATTTGTAGGAGATGACATAAATGTGGGGTTCCTTTGCCAATGTTATAACACAAATGCTATTTGTCCATCGATGCGACTTGCATCGATGTGACAAATAGCAATCCTTAATTATTATTTTTTTTAATTTTTTATATTTTAATTATTTAATATAAATATATTAATTTTATAATAAAAACACGTTTTTCGAAAATATTAATTAAAATTCATTTTTACCAAAAGTAAATATTTTTACATTTTTGAAATCTACAAAATGCGTAGGTAATATAAACATCAATTTTAAATATCAATTAATTCATGCGTTTCTACTTAATTGAACACGCAATTAAATTCATCCTGATTGTCAAAACATATTAAATTTTTAGTTTCTTAAAATTGCGCAATAAATATAAACAAATACAACGATACTTCTAAAGTATAAAATTGTCATAAAAACTTTCAAACACCTTAATATAAATAAATTATACTATAAAATACTTATTATACTTTAAAATATTCAATAAATAATTAAAATACTAAAATAAGTTTAGCGCCATTACACACTTTGTTTGCCTCAACATTTTCACATGTTAAAAAAATTGATTACATTAGAAAACATATAGGAATAAAGTTTGATATAAATTTAAATTAGAAAACAAACAATAATTATAATAATAACATATTTTTCAAAAAAAATTGAAAAACTGATTTTTTTAGCTTGTTTTTTGACATCTTTGTCAGCCTCAAATTGATCATTCCATTGTTGTGCATTATTGTTGTGCAGATAATTGTATAGATCCATTTGTTCTTGAAATTGAAACTCTAAACCATATGCGGATAAGTCTCTTCTTTCCATCCAGAATTTTGATATCCACGTGGATGATAGTCGTATCTCATATGCAACTCAAATAAAAGTTATAGTTATTATCTGAAAAAAATAAATTATAAATTATATAATAAAAACCATGAGTTTTTTTTCTTACCAATATCCAATGATTATAATTGTTCACGTGCCCTAACACCACCCTTGCGCTCGGAAGTGCATGATAAGGTTTCAAAGCTACAGGAGGACATAAATATCCGCCAGTTTCTCCGAATGTCATTATGAAGATATTATATGTAGTTGCAGCCACGTATCCACAGTCAGGTACTGAGAAATAGTTAGTCGTACTGCATGGACCATTGAAGTGATTAATAGTTTGGTCCAAGGATGACATGGTTGTAAGACCACCTATAACATTATCATATAATTCTGTTCTTTCGCGGAGATCACGTAGCATATCACCTCTTATTGTACGCCATTGATCTTCATTTCCAAGGACTGCTAGAGCAACAACTCTAAAACCGCAATTACCGTCTCCAACCACATCCGTGTATGATTCAATATATTCTCTTATGTAGGGAGGAAAATATTTCTCCATCTTAGAGCCTCGTAATGTTACCCGTGACTCACTCTGGCGAACGCTACTGTAGCGCGGTGAAACCTGTTGAGAATTTAAGAAACTTGAAGGTGGGGAGTTTGGAGAGGGTGGTCTTGGACCGTGTGAAAAGCTCGCCCGATGTTGATTCTCTTCAGGAGAGCTCGTCCAAAGATATGATGTGCTATTTCTATGATGAGTTTCAGGTGGAATATCCTGATATGCATTTGTGGCCGCCACTCTTCCCTTACCCTTTGGCTTTTTAGAACTCTTTAGTCCGACAACTTTACACTATTTCTCCCATCCTGAAGGTTCACGGTCGGTGCTTGGAGGCTTCTTATAAAGTTCAACTGCCGCTGGTGCACTAACGTATTCTGTGTCTTTGAATAGTTTTTTCCTCATGGTAGTACCACTTGAAAAATCTATATTCAATGTTCTCCAGTAAATATCAATATTATCTAAAGGGATACTCTGTCCGCATGACATGTACTGAAGAAGCCTGCAATTGCACGGAATACCGTGTGTCCTCCACAGATAACACCCGCATTTATTTTGACCTAGATCTCTTGCCCCTTCTGCGATTATCAGTTCGAAAGCCTTAAACGTGACGTTGCGAACTAGATTCCTGAACAATTTGCAGTTTAACACATCAGTCCTCGTCTTGTTGGCGTTAATCATCGATTGTTTTTTTATCTCCCCTATTTGCAACTCTATGACTTGATGAATTTGGTCGAACACATAGTCAAGTGTGCAATTACTGCCGTCGAGATTGGCTTTCACCCTGTGATGCTCTTGTTCAGCCCTGTAATTCAAGTACAAACAGGTTTCACATCAGAACTCGTAATATTATATATATATATATATATATATATATATATATATATATATATATATATATATATATTTATATAAACAAATATATTTAAAATAATTGTAGGTTTACCTGTTTGTCGTGTAGTTTCCATAGTTCAGTCGATGATCGATATGCGCACTTAAAACTCTGTGTGCATGCTTCGAAAGCCACGTCTTTTCACAATAGCGAATTAGTCCAGGATAGTGCTCATATTGTTTCTTTACCCACTCTCATCTAAGCAAAAATTCTTCATGTGTAGCTGCTTCAATTGCCCAATTCCATCGATGTTTGAAATATTCAGCAAATTCTTTATTGAAACCTGGTTGTTGTAGAGCCCTTGTTAGAACACATTGCTCTATGTGGCGCCTGCATAACTGTTTCTGAGAATTTGGAAATATTTTATCCACGGCTTTCATCAACGCGATATCTCTATCCGTAAGGACAATTGTAGGTTCAACACTCCCATACAATCCCCGAATAAATTGCAAGACAAATTCAAAGTGGTCATGTGTTTCACACTGCATAAATGCGTATGCTATGGTGAACGTCTTGTTTGTGCTTGTTGCCCCAACTGCCTCAAGTAATGGCATATCGTACACGGTCGTTTTGTACGTATTATCGATAATCAGTACTTGTGGGTATGTGTTTATCATTGCGTAAGAGTCTGGGTGGCTGAAAGCAACATCTTGTAGTTCGTTACTTCCATCTACCGTTCGAAAATCGTACCTAATTTCCACCGCCGTACAAACATCTATTTAAGTGAAATGAATATTTTTAAAATATAAAGTGTGCTAATATGTTTACCTGTAATTTCGCTTATCCAGTTCGTGGAAGTAGTTTTGTGTGGGGGTTCTCCCTTCCCGTCTTTCAGTCCTTATATTGTTGATGGCATTGTTCACCCTCTTAATATCTGTAACATTGGTTGGATCGCGTCTCTTTATATCGGCCAACATGTTGCGTGGACTTATATGAAGCAGTTCATGACATTGTATCTCCTTAAGTTGGCTGGGTGTTAAGGTACCCAGTCTCGATCCCTCTGCAAATTCCGGGAATGGATGATTGTGTGTCCCGGTCTTAACATCGATGCGCCAAAGATCCTGATCGGTATCATATTGCCTAACAATTAAACAAAATCCACACGAATTTCTTTGTGTTTTCGTGTTTCTTTCATTTTTGTTTTTTGAAGAAGGTCTATATAGTCCACCTTAACTACATACATACCTTATCTTATGTGCTTTAGAATCGCGAATGGCTAAAGTGATATTTCGCATACCCGCAATCCACTGAACATATGACTTCACTATTTCTTTCCCTTTTATACCCTCAGTCGGATTTAAAAAATCGCTCGTGATATCCTCAAATACATAACCCACATCATAAAAAGAACTCATTTCAAATTGCGGTCGCTACCCCTCGTCTACATTAAAAGCGGAAATTTTGTATTAATAGTCTTATACAATATTATCAATAATAATAAATTATAATTTAATTATTCCCTCTCATTTTATATAATTGATGTTCTGAAAATTTACACTAAAATCTAACTACTGACTTCATTGTTTTAGAATTTAAAATAAAAGAATTTTAATTTTTCAACGAATTTGCTGTTACAATTTTTATTCAAGAAGATAAGTTATTTTGTAAAAAAATCCATGAAAATTTATATTTGATGTATATAAATATTATTAGACAATATTATTATGATATTGTTGTATATTAATTTACTATGTGTAGTTATTAGTATGTGATCACGGTACTCTAAGTATAAGTATATATTGTGAATACAATTACTTGGGATAATCATCTAATAAATATATTATTTTTATAATATATCAAGAAGTATAGTATAGGTATATCAAGAAAAAAATAATAATACATTATATGAATATTAGTATGTAAAAACTAATTTAGAAAAATAAAATATGAACTGTGCATTTTTACCCAACCTAAAATTATGATTATAACTAGCATACATATATTAAAAACTATGCAAAACTCAATAACGACAATTAAATAAATGAGAGGGGATAATTAAAATGATATATAAAGTAAACAAAAAAAGTATATATATACAATATAATACACTAACTACTCATTAAATGGTAAAAATTGATAACAAAACAACGAAAAACATTCAAACCACTTGCCTTTAATTTGTTGTTTTTGTTAGAAATATGAAGTTTACGTGCTGATTTGCTATCTCTCCTCCTTAATTGATTCTCAGCAAAATTAAGCTTTCTTTTCTCCCTCTCTTTCTTTGTTTGATGTTTATCAATTTATTTTATAAATGATCTCCCATCAGTTGTTGTTTTATAGAAGGTAAGACGGACGACAGTTGTTTTATCAATTGAAGCGGAAGTGAATTTATAAATTGAATGTTCGGATTGCAGTACGTTTATAAATTCTAATATATAAAAATATATTAATTTTATAATAAAAACACGCTTTTTGAAAACATTAATTAAAACTCGTTTCTATGAATTAAAATGTAAAAAAAATAGATTTTTGAAACCTATAAAATGCACACGTAATATAAATATTAATTTTAAATATCAATTATGTCATGTGTTTATACTTACTTGTGCACGCAATTAAATTTATCTCGAATTTCAAAACATATTACAATTTTTTGTTTCGGAAAATTGCGCAATAAATATAAACAATTACATTTTTTTGTTAATGGCTTAAAAGTATGTAACGGCTTTAAACTTAATTTAGTATTTTAATTATTTATTGAATATTTTAAAGTATAATAAGTATTTTATAGTATAATTTATTTATATTAAGGTGTTTGAAAGTTTTTATGACAATTTTATACTTTAGAAGTCTCATTGTATTTGTTTATATTTATTGCGCAATTTTCAATTAATATGTTTTTACAATCGGAATGAATTTAATTGTGTGTACGAGTAACTAGAAACGCATGAATTACTTAGATATTTAAAATTGATGTTTATATTAACTACGTCCCGAAGAGGCTGAAAAAAAGAAAGGTGGAAGTTGGAAATCTTCTATAGCTTCCATAGAGATGAAGTTCCCGCAGAATCTGTTATGCACAAATGTGTGGTGCACTTCATACCTCTAAATAAGCAGATTCCAAGCCGCAAACAACATCCTGGTTTCATCGTGCAAAAAGTGTATGACACAGATCTGAGGAAGCTCTTTAAGTTGACTGACAAAGACTACGAAGAGAATAATCAGCACGAGATTAACATTCTTGGACTATGTGTTTTGTAGGGTGATGCACTGTTTCGTTGGCCAGATGCAGCTGTTTCTGCAATGACTGCTCTTGAGAAAGCTGCGCACGACATGTTTATTGCAGATTTTCAGAAGTATAATCAAAAGATGCGGCAATTAACCTTCAATCTTAAGGTTATCATTTCTTGTTTGTTATTTATTAATGATTTTGTTCATGCATGTGGAATAATCTTGTTGGATATATCACAACCAGGTTGTAGTGATTTGGTTTGATTGACTATGAATTTCGATTACTTTTTGTGGCACTTGCTGAATTAATTTTGGGTTATATGTTTCGTTGCTGATGTATTTTCTCTGAGCAAGTTTTCTTCTTGGTCCTGACAGTACTTTAAGGAGCAGCCCAATCATAATTGTTACGTCACCAAGTCGAGATAAGTCGAGTGACTACCGTGGAATAGATTAGTCGATTAGTCGCTCTGCCTAATCGTAGTTAGTCGACACTACATTTATATGTTAAAATTTTAAATTTAATATATAATATGTATAAAATTATTTAGTAACTTCTCTAATAATATTAATTTCCTACCTCTTAATAGATAAAACAAAATCTTAATAAATAACTAATAATATTTCTTAAATATAAAAATATTTAGTCACTTCCTATAATCTCTAATTTAGTTTGTTTGTTTTTTTAAGTATAATTTTTTTATATAAGTGAGTGGTCAATATTTATTAAGTTATACTACTACGTATTTTATTTACGCCACTAATAATAAAAGTTCTTGACTTCTTGTAATCCTACTATCCTACTTCACCCTTTCATCCGCCGCTTTTTTTTCTTTTTCTTTCTGCCTTTTTTTTTTTTTTTTTCTTTTTCCATTCCCTCTTTGGCCGCCGCTTCTTGAGGTTAGGATTTGGGAAGTAAGCGTTGCGCACAGAATACTCTCTCCCTCTCTCTCTATATATATGCCGCTTCTTGAGGTTAGGATTTGGGAAGTAAGCGTTGCGCACATTACCGACACTCCGGCGAATTCTACTTGAAGAGGTTCGTGTTCTGTTTTTTCTTACACTATAGTAATATCCTTTCATTTTCATGGGCAATCAAGCAAATGGTTGTGAAAACCGAAACCGAAACCGGTCGCTTTTTTTTTTCTGGGCAATAAAATAAAACGAGAAATTCCATTAAATTTGTTCGATTTTCGGGTTTCTATGTTTTTTTTCTGGATGTGGGTTTCTGGCAACAAGAAAAAATAACGAAAAGGTTAATTTAATTTATGGGGCCTGTTGTTTTGATCCTTGTTCATTAGAGATATGATTTGAATTCTATGCTTAACTGATGCTATTTTGCTCAACGTATTGTGTGGATATGTTCGTGTATTTGTTTGAATTTCAACTGTAACAAAGGGATTTTAGCAACACGTGTTCCGAAACCATTCAAAATCGGTGAGCAGAAATCGACAAAGTGTTCTTAATGTTCATTAGGAGTAATGACCGTTCAATAAAATGGAACGCAATTTGTAAGGTAAAATTATGTTTATGCCGGTTAAAAAATAAAAATTCCACTTTTGCATTTGTGAATTGACTCGGTTTTTTAACTTCTGCGTGCTTTCTTGATATGTGAGATGTTTGGGAATGCCTTATAACGATTTTTTTTTGTATAGGGAGGTAAGTTATGTATTTTCGGGTATGTTATGATGATTTCTTGGTGGTTTAGGCCTTAGGGACATTGTATTGCTTTGGGTAAAACTAATGGTTGACTGAAACTTGAATTGGCCTCGTCAAAACTCAAAAGTCGAGTTTTGGATAGGTAAATAAAATTGAAACATAAAAACATCCTTAGCCTCTTTTTTAGACTACTCACATATCCAACACTATTTAACTGTAAAATTGGGTATTACCAAACTTTATCACAATCAGTATTCGATTTTGATTTTCTTTTAGGTCATTTCTTGATTGTCAGTTTGAATTTCTTCAGTAAGCTCGTGGAAGCATATAAAAATTTCAACATGGGGAGAAAAGGAAGTAATAATAACAAGGGAAACAATGCTACAACCGGGGTCCAGCCACGTTCCATGACCCTGAGAGAAAAATCGAGTGGCAAGAAACACATCAATGTTAATGCTAAGACCATATGCAAAGTAGACCACCTGAAAAGCATTGCGGCATGGGCTGGGGCCTCCGTGCCTTCACTGGGAGCTTTTCTTGGGGAGCGTTTGGCTGCTACAACCGAGGCCTTGGACCTCCGGGCCGACCCATCGTTGTTTGTTTGCGAAAGGTTGTTATGTCTTAATTGGTATATAATTTATATCATTATAAATCTGAACTGGTGGATTGTTTTTTCCTTTTTATTATAAATATTAGTATATGTTTTCGGTGAGAATGACAACATAGAGTTATTTTCAGCTTTTCCTGTGTTTTAGAACATTGTAGGATTATTTGTTTTTGTTTGACTCGTTTTCTTGACCCCTTAATAGGAAGAATACGGTAAATATGTTTGGAATAAGTGAAGAATAATAATCTATTATAGGCTCTGATGATTTTTTTTTTGGTTCAAACTTCAAACAGATGTGAATCTATTCTACAACCCGGGTCTAATTGTACGGTCCGGATCGAAAGTAACAAGTCAAAGACCCGTCAACATAGAGGCAAGAAATCCAATCCTGTCACTCAAAACAATGTTGTCTACACATGTCACTTCTGTTCTCATCGAAATTCGATGAGAGGCACTCCAAGGGGCTATGTGAATAAATTATGCCCGCCAAAGGTTCATAAACCACAGTTGAAATTAGATAACATCAAATCCGGTGCTGACAAGTGTCCTAGCTCGACAAAATCAGAATCTGAGGTTAACAAGGTTGGTGATACTATTTCTTTGCCAGCAGCCTATGGGGAAACAACCAAAACGAGCTCTCCAGCTACTCCAGGGACGACAAGTGGACTCTCGTTATTGGACTCCAAAAGGAAAAGAAGGAACCGGTCAAACGTGAAGAAAGTTGCTGAGCACGAAACTAGTTTGACTCTGACTGCTGCTGGTGAAGAGAAGGATAGACCGTGTTCAAGTAAGAGGCGGAGAAAAACGTGGACAACTCTGAAGGAGATTGCACAGAGTGGTGGTGGTGGGAATGCTAATAGCAAGAAGTTGTCAGATTTAACTATTCCTTTCTTTATTTAAACCATTTTATATAAAGTTTTTGGGGCCGAGGATTTTGGATTTGAGCAATAACAAATATTTGTAACAGGGAAGAAAATTTTGTTTATTTGAATTGGCTGCGAAATCCATTTTTGTTTGATGTCAGCAGTCATTGGTGTGAATATCGACAGTATTCACATTTTACACGCGCACACACACTCGCTCGCTAACAAAACTGTTCCGTGTTTTCCCGAGAAGTGCCTTTTTCACTCTCGGCTTCATTTCAAATTGGACAGCTGAGATGCAGTCAGTCCTCGTCCTAAGTAAGTATTCCTCTTCTTCCATGGCTGAATTTTCTGCAGATCTTCATATCCATTTTTCTGTGATTTCCGTTGGTGTACATGTTTGTGTAAGAAGTAAATGCGTAAGAAAAGGACCTACTCCCCATTATACATTCTGGTTCACTGGTTGTTGACTTGATCTGGAATTTATGGACATGAAGCTTCAAAAGAACCCACTTTTAATGCATGGGACGATAAATGATAACATGAGTCACTACAAGAGGAAACATGGGATCAAGCCCTTTGCGTTTGCTGTGAGGGGCGATTGGCGGACACACGAGAAGAACTGCGGAAAGCTGTGGTACTGCACGTGTGGGTCCGACTTCAAGCACAAGAGATCGCTCAAGGATCACGTCAGGGCTTTCGGTCGAGGCCACGAGGCATCATGCATCTTGAATTGAAATAGAGACCCATGAACTTCCATTAATTGCAATATTGCCCCAAAACTATATATCACGAGTTTCGATTTTGGTCATGTAAGTATAAGCATTGAATTTCACTTGGGTGTAATTTTTGTCTACTATCATTTTTTTCAATATTATGATTTCTCAGTTGTTTTAGGGATAATTAGATAATACACCCCTAAAGTTTTTGGTAATTACAATTTGGCCCGACAAAAGTGATGATTCGGTACCCCCTCATTTTTTCAAAATATTAAAGCTAGTCTCGATTTTCGGCCGTACTGCTGCTTCAAATAGTTGGAAAAATTGAGGGACGTAATTGTAACGTCCCTCAAGTTGAGTTGGAGTTGGGTGCGATAACTGATCGGTGTTTAGCTTGAGCAGAAAACAAGTTAATTGCAAACACCCCCTTGCTACTGCTACTTAATTGTGAATTTGAAAGATATTATGGGTTTTTATGTAATTAGGACAAACCTTCTCTCCCCTAGTCTTTGTTGTTTCATAACATTGACAGACACAATGATCAAGTAGATATTATAGTATTAATTACAAAAAGTACCCCTGATATTTCATGTTTATTGCAAAGAGCACCCCTGAGATTTGTATGTTAATTACAGAAACCTGATCATGTAGAAGTAAGAAGATGGAGAAAATAAAAGCTATTTTTATTGGGTTTTTTCCGTGGAAATAATGAAAAATGATGTTATTATAGTAGAGTGTTTATCAAGTCATGAAAGGGTTCAAATTCTGAAAAATAGATTGATGTCACACACACGTAAACAAAAGGTTCTTAATGTATGCGAGACAATCACATTTGGGATCTTGTCCCGTTACCACGATTCAATGTTAAACCAAATGAGATTCAAATCGTAACATGCATGAAAATATATTACTTCAAATTAAGCTAGCTATTCTTTTTAAGAGACTTTCTTCTCTCACGTATATATATGTATGTATAATTTGATGCATGAAGTATAGTTTGAGGTAAAGCAAGGCATATATAATTCAATTATTAAGAATGTTGTATTCTGTTTTTCCACGGCTACAAGATTAGTATATGATCCTCATGATCATGTCATTCATTCTATATATAGTATGTAAGTCATATAAAATTTATATATATTGTTGTGAATACAAAAGAAATATAAGAATAGAATTCATTATGTCATCAATTTTGTCAGTATACCACTATGAGTCCAAGGCGCTGGCGATAAACGATGCTGATCCGGACGATGGAAACGATTGGAGGTGCGAGGCTTGTCTTCTTCCCATCTTCTCCACTCCGTTCGTTGATGGTGGTCGTATGCACGATCAATGCGCCGCCAACAAAATTCCAGAGAGATTGGAGGACCATCCGTTGCACCCGAAGTCGAGCCTCGTCCGCCAAAATTTAATAGATAGAGGTATTAATAGAGGTACGCATTGTTCTAGATGTAAATCAAAATGCGGGGCCATGTCTTATGTATGTCCTAAAACTTTTTTTTGTGATGACGGATTCACACTCGACTTGGCGTGCGCTTTGGCGATCAAAATCATGCACCAAAGCCACAAGCATGAGCTGACGGCGACGATGAGTTCGTCTTGTTCCTTCATTTGCTCTGCTTGTGGGACCCAACATGATCGACCCGAGCGCGGAGAATGGGGTGTGTCGTACGTGTGCAGCCCATGCGATTTCTGGCTCCATCCGGACTGTGCTGTGCTACCCAATGCCATTATCGAATTCGACGACGACGACAAAGCTGTTGTTCATCACGACGAGCACCCTCTTCTGTTAACCTATGGAAATAGTGCAGATGAATTGTGGCGTTTATTAAGGATAAGGACATGGGACGAGTATCGAAGTGATTATAAATGTGCAATTTGCCAAAGAGGCCATGATTCCAAGGGTTTGGGGTGGTATAGATGTTTCCATTGTAACTACTCTATCCATATCAAGTGTATCGTATATTCAGATCCTCATCCTCAGCGTTTCAAACGAGGTACGTACGTACGTACGTACTCCTATATAATATATGTACTATAGTTTTTGATCAACCGGCTGATTGTTTGTATGTTGTATTAATCATGATGATTTGTTGCAGTGTTGCTTCGAGATGCAAAAGTTCCTGGCCTCATTCATTTGCCGATGGAGAACGAACACCAAAGTGTGATTCAACGTATAATGAACAGTACTACCATTGACTGTGCAAGAAGTAGTAGTAGCTATAACAGCAAAGTGCACCAACACCCTTTGGTCATTAATCATCGTAATGATGATGATGATGATGATGGTGATGATCGTGTATGCAATGCTTGCGTTCAGCTCATTTCTCCTTCCGACGCATTTTACAGCTGCAAAGTTAATAATAATAATTCATGCAGAGATTTCTTTCTTCATAGTTGTTGCGCGCAACTCCCGGGCGAAATAACCACTCGAAGATGTAATATTATCAATGGAAAAGACCACACCCTTCATCTTCTCGTAGAAGTAGTAGGCAATAAGTTTCCCTCCCATAGATCAGAAATGGGCGGCAAATATTATTATTTCCGTCGTCTACACAATGGGTTTGCCTACTTGTGTAAGGTATGTGACAAATATATAGAAGTTATCAAGGCCTTAATGCCCACCTCAATTACGCACGATGCCCACGCAAAGTCGCACATTCTTTGTATTACATATCAAAAAGGACCAGACTTAATCTGCAGCTGCTGCAAAACAAGTAAATATTATCACCAGATTGGGTACGAATGCAACAATTGTAATAACTTTTATATACACATGGATTGCGCTCTTCTTCCGGACAAGGTGAGTCACGACTTCGATCGACACCCTCTTGAGCTAATCACAACGTCCAATAGCCTCCGTGATCATCATCAAGAAGAAGAAGAAGAAGAATTACCGCTTTGCGAGATTTGTGAACAAGACATGAACAACACCAGACGTCGTTGGTTCTACGGTTGCAAGAAATGCGACCAATCATTTCACGTCGACTGCATCCCTTACTTCGATGATGTTCTTTCTGGGATCAAGTTCGGGTTTACTATCCGAGTCACTGGACACGACTGTCCCTTGGCGTGCGTCCGTACGCTCTCGGTTGAAGGCTATAGGTGTGCCCATTGTCATGATGTCATAAGGGAATCAAAGAATTCCATAGATAGCAAAATAGCGTTCGAATGCGCGGAGTGTGATTATAGGATCCACGCTACTAATCAGTGCGCCGAGGAACTTCTGTTGGTGTTGGGTTTGGTGTAGCCAAACCAAACCGACGAAGCCACGACGAAAAACGAGCGCGAATGAAGAGTTTCTCAAAACTCAGGAACTGGCACGTTCGTGCCAGAATGTGCCATTCTTCCAAAACTTCAGAGGCAGTAGCACGTTCGTGCCAAAACTGGCACGTTCGTGCCACTTCCAGGAATGTTATGGGCCAACTCGTTTTTGAGGGTTTTTTGGGGCTTTTTAAGGCCTTTTTTGGGCTTTGACTAGGTCTTGACCATACTACTATATATACAACCTCCCCCCTCACATGTATCTCATCCAACACCATTTGTTAGCCACCATAGAGAGAGAAAAAATTGGGAAGAGGGTTAGAGTTAGAATTTGGGGAAAATTCTTGTAAGCTCTTGGAAGCTCTCGTTTATTTTTCGGTGTATCTCATGGGGTGGGCTAGAGTGTGAGGGTCCTAGAGAGAGTCGTGAGAGTTAGAATTCGAGAGAGAATTCTTGGAAGCTCGGTGTAACGATTCGGTTTATCTAGTGAAAATCGTGGCGGCAAAGTGGATGTAGCCTATTTAAAGGTGAACCACTATAATTCTCGGTGTCGTGTTTGTTTGCTTTCTCGTTTCGTATTGTGTTGATTGCTTCGATTGTGGATAGCTCTATTATTGCTTGAATATGTATATTGTGTATGCTTGGGTGCATTGAAGATATATATGTATTGCTTGTGATTGGTTGTCGTTGTTGGTTGGTCGGGAATTCGGAACACTCGGGTTGAGTGGATTCCCGACAACGGTTGGACGTCGGTTGTTCTCGAGGATTGGTAGTAGAGTACGGGGTGGATTCGTGCGGAGATCGATCGGAGTTTCCGTCACGCATTGGGCGTGTCCGGTCGATCGGGTATCGACGAGTCAAGGAAAAAGTCCTCGTCCTCTCTAGGCGGGTCCCGGTGGTCCGACGAGTAGTCGGTGGTCTCGTTGACGTAAAGCACCGCCCGCCTTCCCGGTGTATACAATCCTAACAATTGGTATCAGAGCTTGGTCGAGAAGCTTAGACGAGGATACAATTGTTGCTAGGAGCATCAATTGGTATCAGAGATTTGGTTGAGAAGCTTGGACGTGCTTCGGTTGAAGCGGTCGGAGGACAATGACGGGCAACGACATGGTATGGAGTGCAATCGAAAGGTTCAACGGGTCGGATTTTGCACATTGGAAGGTGCAAGTGATAAACTACTTGTTCGGGAAGAATCTTCATCTACCGTTAGTAGGCGAGAAACCGGAGGGTATGAGCGAGGCGGAATGGGCTCTCCTAGATCGACGAGTACTCGGGTTAGTCCGTTTGACGTTGTCGGAAAACATCGCTAGAAAGGTGATGATGGAGAAGTCGACCTCGGGGATGATGAAGGTGTTATCCGACATGTACGAGAAGCCGACCGAGAAGTCGTCGGCGAGAAGAAAAAGCTCCTTGTTGGAGCGGTTCTTTCATTTGAAGATGGAAGAAGGAGAAGTTGTTGCGACTCACGTGAACGAGTTCGAAACGATCGTCAACGAGTTGTCTTCGGTTGAGATCGGGTTCGATGATGAGGTTCGGGCCCTTACTCTATTGGCGTCTCTACCGAGTAGTTGGGAGCCGATAAGAATGGCGTTGAATAACTCCGTTGGAAGTGATAGGTTGAAGTATGCCGATGTGAGGGATCGTATTCTTGCCGAGGAGGTTAGATGGAGGGATTCCGGAGAGACATCAACTTCAACGACTAAGGCCTTGAGTTTGAGCCGAGGTAGAAATCATTACGGAGGTTATAGACGCGGGAAAAGGGTGGAGTCGAGCAACGGGAAGAAGAAGCGATTCTTATGTTGGAATTGCGGTAAATCCGGTCACATGAAGCGGCATTGTAGTGAGCTTCCGGGGAACGGAGGTGGTGCCAAGGTTGTGACGGGTGACGAGAGTGAAGATGACTTGTCGGTATCTTCGGGCTCTTGTGAAGTCTCTCGGGTGGTCGACTCGGGAGCGGTGTCTCACACCATGGCGAACCGTGATGGCACGTATGTTGTCGGGGGACACGGAGAGGTGCATCGTGAAGATGGGGAATCTTTGGAGGCCGTGGGTGTTGGAGACGAAATTGTGGAGACGTCGTGTGAGACGTTTCGATTATCGAAGGAGATGTGCGTGCCGAAGTTGACGTGGAGTGTGATCTCGGTTAGTCGACTTGAGACGGAGCACAAGGATGACTTCGATGATGGGTCTTGGAGAGTGTCGAAGGGTGTGGTGATACTTGCTCGTGGTCGAAAGACGAGCACCCTTTACACTACGACGGGAGGTCGTGAGATTGGTGTACCCGACTACACCAATGAGCTAATGCATTGTGGGCTAGGTCGTATGAGCGAAAGGTGGTTGCAACCAAGAGCGAGTTCGGGTGTTCCTCATACGGATCGGAGTCCGGTTCTCGAAAGGAGACGAGTTCGATTCTCGGTGATGGAGAAATCGGATATCGGAAAGCGGAGACATGATGATGGAGGTGTTCCGGTAGAAGACCGACCGGTGGAAACCTTGGAGATCAATCATGTGCTTTCGGTTCGAGATGGTAGAGCAATGCGGGCCGGTAAACCGAGCAAGCGGGAGTTGAAAATTGGAAGCGAGCCGAGCTCGCTATTTTCACTCGGAGACTCGTCGGTGAGAGACGAGGTATCGAAGCCCGACATTTCCCATTCGGTGGGAGTTGCTAGACGATTCGGGTGCAACTCGGGTAATCGTTTCGGAGAGAGTCCCGTGGAGAGGATTCGGAAAACGAGGAGTGGGCAAAGGAGTCGTAGAGCTAGCAACGGTAAGAATGTTGGAGGCTATCGATTGAAATCGTCGGTTAGAGACGAGGTGATGAAGCCCGACATTTCCCATGCGGTGGGAGTTGTTAGACGATTCGGGTGCTACTCGGGTGATCGTTTCGGAGAGAGTCCCGTGACGAGGATTCGGAAAACGAGGAGTAGGCAAAGGAGTCGTAGAGCTAGCAACGGTGAAAATGTTGGAGGCTATCGGTCAAGATCGTTGGTGATAGACGATGGGCATGTGAATGCCGACGTTGCTCATTCGGTGGGAGTTAGCCGGTTCACGAGCAATCCGGGGAGGCGACATGTGGGAGCTTTGAAAAGCTCGGGTTCCATGTTGCGGTTTCGGAGGTCCGAAAGGGGATTGCGTGGTGATGGTGAGGTTAACGGAATGGGTGATGTTGTTGAAAAGAGGAGAGCGTCGAGGGTTGTGATGAGAAACCCGGGAATCGATGCTCGGTCTAAGCACGAGGTGCTTGAGACGTTCCGGGGAAGTCGGATGCCGACCGATGTGTCGAGGAAGAAGGCGGTAATGCCTTTGGAGCCGAGGTCAAGAGAGACTTCGGTTGGACTTCTCGGATGATGAAAGTGGCCGCCGCCATGGATGATGGGGAGTGTAGTTTGGTTGTGTCTCCAGGTGGGAGATTGTTGGGTTTGGTGTAGCCAAACCAAACCGACGAAGCCACGACGAAAAACGAGCGCGAATGAAGAGTTTCTCAAAACTCAGGAACTGGCACGTTCGTGCCAGAATGTGCCATTCTTCCAAAACTTCAGAGGCAGTAGCACGTTCGTGCCAAAACTGGCACGTTCGTGCCACTTCCAGGAATGTTATGGGCCAACTCGTTTTTGAGGGTTTTTTGGGGCTTTTTAAGGCCTTTTTTGGGCTTTGACTAGGTCTTGACCATACTACTATATATACAACCTCCCCCCTCACATGTATCTCATCCAACACCATTTGTTAGCCACCATAGAGAGAGAAAAAATTGGGAAGAGGGTTAGAGTTAGAATTTGGGGAAAATTCTTGTAAGCTCTTGGAAGCTCTCGTTTATTTTTCGGTGTATCTCGTGGGGTGGGCTAGAGTGTGAGGGTCCTAGAGAGAGTCGTGAGAGTTAGAATTCGAGAGAGAATTCTTGGAAGCTCGGTGTAACGATTCGGTTTATCTAGTGAAAATCGTGGCGGCAAAGTGGATGTAGCCTATTTAAAGGTGAACCACTATAATTCTCGGTGTCGTGTTTGTTTGCTTTCTCGTTTCGTATTGTGTTGATTGCTTCGATTGTGGATAGCTCTATTATTGCTTGAATATGTATATTGTGTATGCTTGGGTGCATTGAAGATATATATGTATTGCTTGTGATTGGTTGTCGTTGTTGGTTGGTCGGGAATTCGGAACACTCGGGTTGAGTGGATTCCCGACAACGGTTGGACGTCGGTTGTTCTCGAGGATTGGTAGTAGAGTACGGGGTGGATTCGTGCGGAGATCGATCGGAGTTTCCGTCACGCATTGGGCGTGTCCGGTCGATCGGGTATCGACGAGTCAAGGAAAAAGTCCTCGTCCTCTCTAGGCGGGTCCCGGTGGTCCGACGAGTAGTCGGTGGTCTCGTTGACGTAAAGCACCGCCCGCCTTCCCGGTGTATACAATCCTAACAGTTGGAGGGCTAAACTGTTTATTATTATTTCCTCTAATGTATTATTGTTATTAAACACTACTATATATACGACAAGATTGCATATTGTAAAATAAAATAAGATATTGTGTAATTGATATCGTATAAAATAAAATTATTGTTTGTACTAGTATCTACAAATTTATAATTTCACTCCTTCACTTTTGATATTAAAAAATATAATAAATATTATTTTTAATTTAAATTTTCAAACATAATAAATAAACCAAAATAGTAAATCAAATATTAATTAAGTATGAAAAAAATAGTATTTTATGTAATTTCATATTGTGATATGTATTTATATTTTATTATTTTAATTATTAATGATGATTATTAAGAAAAATACATTACAACAAAATTAAATAAGAGAAAAGAATTTTTTATAAATAAAGAATAATTATTGATTTGATTTTGAGATAAATGTAAATGTACATATTTTTTTGGTCTCCTTCAAACCAATAATAGGTTTATGTTTTGGTATGAACATCTCTTCTATTCCAAATTCCAAAATCAGTTTTTGGAATGGGAGAAATGCTCTAAGCATTGAATTTCACTTGGGTCTATTTCTTGTCTATAATTTTTCAATATTATGATTTCTCAGTTACTTTAGGGATAATTAGATAATATATCTCTAAGGTTTTGGTAATTACAATTTGGCCCGACAAAAGTGATGATTGGGTACCCTCATTTTTTCAAAATATTAAATCTAGTCCCAATTTTCGGCCATACTGCTGCTTCAAATAGTTGGAAAAATTGAGGGACGTAATTGTAAAATAACGGACGCAAGTTTTGTAGTTTTTGTGCCTTATAATAAAATATGACCAAACATCAGGGGCGATTTTGTAATTAATTTGTCCTGTTTTTCTAGTGCCCGTGTGAATCTTATGTTCAGACACAAAATGCATATATATGATGCTACTTAATTGTAATTTTGAAAGATATTATGGGCCTTTTTGTAATTTGGACAAACTTTATCTCCACTACTGTTTTATAACATTGACAGTTTGACACAAGTAAATTTTATGTTAATTACAAAATGTACCCCTGATTGTTTTTATTGTTTGAGAAAACGAGGAAAATAATGGTATTAGACTATTAGTAGTGTTCATCAAGTCACAAAGGGGCCAAATTCTGAAAAGTAGATTGATGTCACACATAAACGAAAGGTTCGGACTGTATGCAAATGCAAGACAATCACATTTGGGATCTTGTCTCTTACCACGATTCTAAGTTAAACCAAACGAAATACAAATCGTAACAAGAAAATATATTAGGAGTATAAAGCTAGTCTTTTTACTTGGAAACGATGTTGATTTTAAAGAGACTTTAAGATAAGCATACACTCCAATATTGATGCACAAAGAATAGTTTGAGGTAAAGCAAAGCATATATAATTCATTTATCAGGTATATAATATTTTCTGGTACAAGATTAGTATATACTGTATATGATCCTCATGTCATTCATTCTATTTATAGGATTAAGGGTACAGAAAGAGTCAGGCACACTAAGATCAAGGTGTTGGCAATAAATGATGCTGATCCGGACGATGGAAACATTTAGTATTAACAATAAATTTAGTGCAATTTATAAACCAGAACAATTATGACCCCGATGAAAAATCAGCAACAATTCTTATCAAAGTTATAAAACAGTTGCCTCGGCAGATACATTCATGATTTATCTTACAAATAAAAAAGGGAAACAGCTCAAATTATCTTCACTTCCTTTTGGAAGTTTTCCGACTTTCAAGTTTCCTCCGAGCAGCTTCAAATTCTTCTTCACTCGGCTCTGGAGCTGATTCAGGACCGCCGTATTTTTGAACAAGTGATGAGAACATTGAGTCGATCTTGCCCTTCCTCTCAGTTTGTCGTTGCGCTATTATCGCATACAAATCTCCCGAATTTTCCTTTGACCTGCAAAGGTTTGAATCATAAGAACTCAAGTTTATTGGTCTGTACTAAAAAAATGTTAAGAACACAAAAGGAAAGAAGATACTCACTTCTTTCTCTGTCTCAATGGACTCGTAGGAGGCTTTCTTTTAGACACTTTCTTAACCCATTTCTCATATGCTTTTGTCGACTTTACCACGCCTACAGATCTCAAATTTAGAAAAATGATAAAAGAAATTCCCAGGATAGGAAACTGAAAGAAATATATAGAATCAATTTATGTTTCACTTTTCAATTTTCAACTATTCCGAAAACTGAAATTATGTTTGTTTAACAAGTTTTTATTGTAAACTGAAACCTGTCAAGAATTGAAACCGAGAAAACATTTCTAACCAGACATACAACTTGCCATCATTTTCCTTTTGCAGACTAAAACCAACTTCTCAAGTATTACTATTTCCACTAGAAATCGGAAAATAGAATGGGAACAGTTCCATGCACCCATCACCTAATATTTTCATATTTTACTAGGGAACTCAAACATGTGCATGCTTTTCAAGAAGGAAGAAAAGGAGATGAAAGTAGGAAAAATCAATAACCTTCAGAAATGGCCTCATCAATTATATCCTTAAAGCGATGGGAATCAAGCATAGGATCAGAGCAAAGCATGCAGCAGAAAAGCCTGTAAGGAAAAAAAACAGATAATGAATGTGCAGAAGTAGACTTAGTACTAAAACATAGAAAATCACAAATTGAGAAAATACATGTCCATGTTGCCCTTCAGTTTTTTGTATAGCTCAAGCAAATCGTTTCTCTCTGAATCAGAACCCCTGTAGTTTGCTGTAAACTCCTCAATATCAGCCTCACTGACCTGTAAGTGAGTTCAAAGTACTTCATATGATGTGACAAATACAATCAACTAATAGTAGATAATGCTTTCAAGTAATTAATTAACCTTTTTATACATGGCACGGAAGAACGTCCTCAAGTTCTGGATCACATCTCCCGCCAGATCCTGTTAATGAGTGAGAAATATGAGAGTTCGAAGGCAAAAGGGAATAATCCTGATTCCATTTCAAGTACCAAATCAATGCAATTAACTCTTTACTCGGTTAGTCATACACAAACAGAAACAACATATCCTTAGCTTACTCACACGAGAGTATTCAAATTGCCTTGACAATTTTAACAAGTTCTAACTAATGTCAGTTTTTACAGTCTTGGCCGGATGCTAGTGTTGGAAAAAATTCTTAAGCAGTAAAGAGTGTAATTTGGAAAGTGAGTTTACAACCCATCAGTATAAAGGGTTGGGGTTAACCTTAATTCCAGACCATATACAGATAAACGGATACCACTATATAATATCTAAAGAACACTTCACGAGTGCAATAAATCAAATAGGAGTGCGAAAAAACAAATTGCGAGTAACATGGTGTTTAAGTCTCTCAAAATAATCATCGAATTAGAAGAGCTGATTTTGAAGATGAACTTAACAAGTCAATTTATCAAGCAACAGAGACTTGTTTCCTAGAAATTCAAATTGTCATTACCTTATAAAGATCTTTAAGTAATATATCTAAAATCAGAAGTATAGTTCTTTAAGAAATATCTCTAAAATCAAAAGTTCGACATATACTTGAACTAACAACAGGCAGTATCGCAACTTACAGCATCGTCAACACATCCAGTCTGGTCATACACTGTCCGCTTCTCCTCATCACCGAGAATAGATATAACTTTTTGCAGCTGCTGAAATTTTTCCTTGGCCCCCTGTAGAAAGATATTGAATGGTCAGTAATTCCTGAACATGGCAAGATATGTTTTAGTAAGATATCCAAACTCAACAAAACCAAATCTACAAAAACTACCTCATCGTCGGGATTTTTATCTGGATGTAAGCGCAGGGCCAACTTGTGATAAGCTTTTTTTATTTCCGGCTGAGTAGCAGTTTTCGCTACACCGAGTATCTTGAAATAACAGGTCGATTTGCTCAATACTTACAGATAATCAAGAATATCATATACATTAAAATATATAATCGCAATCGTTTCGACACTGACATTATTAGGAATAAAATCCACAATAGGCGTAAAGATACAGTTTTTTCAGTGTATCTCTTTGTTCTTAACATCTCAGTGACATCTCATTTGAATTTAAACTTTTACAGACTGTTCCTGGCGAATCAACAAATTAAACAAAAAAATGGAGTGAGTAGCATACCTCGTACAGGCTTTTTTCGTCCGAGGAAGACGACCCATTAAGAAACTCTCGATCATCGTTCATTTCCTCTTCGCATTCATCCTCGAGATGCTCCTCGGAAACCCTAGCTTTGTTTTTCTTGCCCATTTCGAAAACCTAATTCGGATATGACTTTTAAATTAATTAAATAAATGAAACTATGTTGGTTAGTTAAGTGTGAATTATTTTCTGGATATTATGTTTGAGGGTGGTGGTATGTGAGATGTTTGGGAATGCCTTATAACGATTTTTTTTGTATAGGGAGGTAAGTTATGTATTTTCGGGTATGTTATGATGATTTCTTGGTGGTTTAGGGAAATTGTATTGCTTTGGGTAAAACTAATGGTTGACTGAAGCTTTAATTGGCCTCGTCAAAATTCAAAAGTCGAGTTTTGGATAGGTAAATAAAATTGAAACATAAAAACATCCTTAGCCTCTTTTTAAGACTACTCACATATCCAACACTATTTAACTGTAAAATTGGGTATTACCAAACTTTATCACAATCAGTATTCGATTTTGATTTTCTTTTAGGTCATCTCTTGATTGTCAGTTTGAATTTCTTCAGTAAGCTCGTGGAAGCATATAAAAATTTCAACATGGGGAGAAAAGGAAGTAATAATAACAAGGGAAACAATGCTACAACCGGGGTCCAGCCACGTTCCATGACCCTGAGAGAAAAATCGAGTGGCAAGAAACACATCAATGTTAATGCTAAGACCATATGCAAAGTAGACCACCTGAAAAGCATTGCGGCATGGGCTGGGGCCTCCGTGCCTTCACTGGGAGCTTTTCTTGGGGAGCGTTTGGCTGCTACAACCGAGGCCTTGGACCTCCGGGCCGACCCATCGTTGTTTGTTTGCGAAAGGTTGTTATGTCTTAATTGGTATATAATTTATATCATTATAAATCTGAACTGGTGGATTGTTTTTTCCTTTTTATTATAAATATTAGTATATGTTTTCGGTGAGAATGACAACATAGAGTTATTTTCAGCTTTTCCTGTGTTTTAGAACATTGTAGGATTATTTGTTTTTGTTTGACTCGTTTTCTTGACCCCTTAATAGGAAGAATACGGTAAATATGTTTGGAATAAGTGAAGAATAATAATCTATTATAGGCTCTGATGATTTTTTTTTTGGTTCAAACTTCAAACAGATGTGAATCTATTCTACAACCCGGGTCTAATTGTACGGTCCGGATCGAAAGTAACAAGTCAAAGACCCGTCAACATAGAGGCAAGAAATCCAATCCTGTCACTCAAAACAATGTTGTCTACACATGTCACTTCTGTTCTCATCGAAATTCGATGAGAGGCACTCCAAGGGGCTATGTGAATAAATTATGCCCGCCAAAGGTTCATAAACCACAGTTGAAATTAGATAACATCAAATCCGGTGCTGACAAGTGTCCTAGCTCGACAAAATCAGAATCTGAGGTTAACAAGGTTGGTGATACTATTTCTTTGCCAGCAGCCTATGGGGAAACAACCAAAACGAGCTCTCCAGCTACTCCAGGGACGACAAGTGGACTCTCGTTATTGGACTCCAAAAGGAAAAGAAGGAACCGGTCAAACGTGAAGAAAGTTGCTGAGCACGAAACTAGTTTGACTCTGACTGCTGCTGGTGAAGAGAAGGATAGACCGTGTTCAAGTAAGAGGCGGAGAAAAACGTGGACAACTCTGAAGGAGATTGCACAGAGTGGTGGTGGTGGGAATGCTAATAGCAAGAAGTTGTCAGATTTAACTATTCCTTTCTTTATTTAAACCATTTTATATAAAGTTTTTGGGGCCGAGGATTTTGGATTTGAGCAATAACAAATATTTGTAACAGGGAAGAAAATTTTGTTTATTTGAATTGGCTGCGAAATCCATTTTTGTTTGATGTCAGCAGTCATTGGTGTGAATATCGACAGTATTCACATTTTACACGCGCACACACACTCGCTCGCTAACAAAACTGTTCCGTGTTTTCCCGAGAAGTGCCTTTTTCACTCTCGGCTTCATTTCAAATTGGACAGCTGAGATGCAGTCAGTCCTCGTCCTAAGTAAGTATTCCTCTTCTTCCATGGCTGAATTTTCTGCAGATCTTCATATCCATTTTTCTGTGATTTCCGTTGGTGTACATGTTTGTGTAAGAAGTAAATGCGTAAGAAAAGGACCTACTCCCCATTATACATTCTGGTTCACTGGTTGTTGACTTGATCTGGAATTTATGGACATGAAGCTTCAAAAGAACCCACTTTTAATGCATGGGACGATAAATGATAACATGAGTCACTACAAGAGGAAACATGGGATCAAGCCCTTTGCGTTTGCTGTGAGGGGCGATTGGCGGACACACGAGAAGAACTGCGGAAAGCTGTGGTACTGCACGTGTGGGTCCGACTTCAAGCACAAGAGATCGCTCAAGGATCACGTCAGGGCTTTCGGTCGAGGCCACGAGGCATCATGCATCTTGAATTGAAATAGAGACCCATGAACTTCCATTAATTGCAATATTGCCCCAAAACTATATATCACGAGTTTCGATTTTGGTCATGTAAGTATAAGCATTGAATTTCACTTGGGTGTAATTTTTGTCTACTATCATTTTTTTCAATATTATGATTTCTCAGTTGTTTTAGGGATAATTAGATAATACACCCCTAAAGTTTTTGGTAATTACAATTTGGCCCGACAAAAGTGATGATTCGGTACCCCCTCATTTTTTCAAAATATTAAAGCTAGTCTCGATTTTCGGCCGTACTGCTGCTTCAAATAGTTGGAAAAATTGAGGGACGTAATTGTAACGTCCCTCAAGTTGAGTTGGAGTTGGGTGCGATAACTGATCGGTGTTTAGCTTGAGCAGAAAACAAGTTAATTGCAAACACCCCCTTGCTACTGCTACTTAATTGTGAATTTGAAAGATATTATGGGTTTTTATGTAATTAGGACAAACCTTCTCTCCCCTAGTCTTTGTTGTTTCATAACATTGACAGACACAATGATCAAGTAGATATTATAGTATTAATTACAAAAAGTACCCCTGATATTTCATGTTTATTGCAAAGAGCACCCCTGAGATTTGTATGTTAATTACAGAAACCTGATCATGTAGAAGTAAGAAGATGGAGAAAATAAAAGCTATTTTTATTGGGTTTTTTCCGTGGAAATAATGAAAAATGATGTTATTATAGTAGAGTGTTTATCAAGTCATGAAAGGGTTCAAATTCTGAAAAATAGATTGATGTCACACACACGTAAACAAAAGGTTCTTAATGTATGCGAGACAATCACATTTGGGATCTTGTCCCGTTACCACGATTCAATGTTAAACCAAATGAGATTCAAATCGTAACATGCATGAAAATATATTACTTCAAATTAAGCTAGCTATTCTTTTTAAGAGACTTTCTTCTCTCACGTATATATATGTATGTATAATTTGATGCATGAAGTATAGTTTGAGGTAAAGCAAGGCATATATAATTCAATTATTAAGAATGTTGTATTCTGTTTTTCCACGGCTACAAGATTAGTATATGATCCTCATGATCATGTCATTCATTCTATATATAGTATGTAAGTCATATAAAATTTATATATATTGTTGTGAATACAAAAGAAATATAAGAATAGAATTCATTATGTCATCAATTTTGTCAGTATACCACTATGAGTCCAAGGCGCTGGCGATAAACGATGCTGATCCGGACGATGGAAACGATTGGAGGTGCGAGGCTTGTCTTCTTCCCATCTTCTCCACTCCGTTCGTTGATGGTGGTCGTATGCACGATCAATGCGCCGCCAACAAAATTCCAGAGAGATTGGAGGACCATCCGTTGCACCCGAAGTCGAGCCTCGTCCGCCAAAATTTAATAGATAGAGGTATTAATAGAGGTACGCATTGTTCTAGATGTAAATCAAAATGCGGGGCCATGTCTTATGTATGTCCTAAAACTTTTTTTTGTGATGACGGATTCACACTCGACTTGGCGTGCGCTTTGGCGATCAAAATCATGCACCAAAGCCACAAGCATGAGCTGACGGCGACGATGAGTTCGTCTTGTTCCTTCATTTGCTCTGCTTGTGGGACCCAACATGATCGACCCGAGCGCGGAGAATGGGGTGTGTCGTACGTGTGCAGCCCATGCGATTTCTGGCTCCATCCGGACTGTGCTGTGCTACCCAATGCCATTATCGAATTCGACGACGACGACAAAGCTGTTGTTCATCACGACGAGCACCCTCTTCTGTTAACCTATGGAAATAGTGCAGATGAATTGTGGCGTTTATTAAGGATAAGGACATGGGACGAGTATCGAAGTGATTATAAATGTGCAATTTGCCAAAGAGGCCATGATTCCAAGGGTTTGGGGTGGTATAGATGTTTCCATTGTAACTACTCTATCCATATCAAGTGTATCGTATATTCAGATCCTCATCCTCAGCGTTTCAAACGAGGTACGTACGTACGTACGTACTCCTATATAATATATGTACTATAGTTTTTGATCAACCGGCTGATTGTTTGTATGTTGTATTAATCATGATGATTTGTTGCAGTGTTGCTTCGAGATGCAAAAGTTCCTGGCCTCATTCATTTGCCGATGGAGAACGAACACCAAAGTGTGATTCAACGTATAATGAACAGTACTACCATTGACTGTGCAAGAAGTAGTAGTAGCTATAACAGCAAAGTGCACCAACACCCTTTGGTCATTAATCATCGTAATGATGATGATGATGATGATGGTGATGATCGTGTATGCAATGCTTGCGTTCAGCTCATTTCTCCTTCCGACGCATTTTACAGCTGCAAAGTTAATAATAATAATTCATGCAGAGATTTCTTTCTTCATAGTTGTTGCGCGCAACTCCCGGGCGAAATAACCACTCGAAGATGTAATATTATCAATGGAAAAGACCACACCCTTCATCTTCTCGTAGAAGTAGTAGGCAATAAGTTTCCCTCCCATAGATCAGAAATGGGCGGCAAATATTATTATTTCCGTCGTCTACACAATGGGTTTGCCTACTTGTGTAAGGTATGTGACAAATATATAGAAGTTATCAAGGCCTTAATGCCCACCTCAATTACGCACGATGCCCACGCAAAGTCGCACATTCTTTGTATTACATATCAAAAAGGACCAGACTTAATCTGCAGCTGCTGCAAAACAAGTAAATATTATCACCAGATTGGGTACGAATGCAACAATTGTAATAACTTTTATATACACATGGATTGCGCTCTTCTTCCGGACAAGGTGAGTCACGACTTCGATCGACACCCTCTTGAGCTAATCACAACGTCCAATAGCCTCCGTGATCATCATCAAGAAGAAGAAGAAGAAGAATTACCGCTTTGCGAGATTTGTGAACAAGACATGAACAACACCAGACGTCGTTGGTTCTACGGTTGCAAGAAATGCGACCAATCATTTCACGTCGACTGCATCCCTTACTTCGATGATGTTCTTTCTGGGATCAAGTTCGGGTTTACTATCCGAGTCACTGGACACGACTGTCCCTTGGCGTGCGTCCGTACGCTCTCGGTTGAAGGCTATAGGTGTGCCCATTGTCATGATGTCATAAGGGAATCAAAGAATTCCATAGATAGCAAAATAGCGTTCGAATGCGCGGAGTGTGATTATAGGATCCACGCTACTAATCAGTGCGCCGAGGAACTTCTGTTGGAGGGCTAAACTGTTTATTATTATTTCCTCTAATGTATTATTGTTATTAAACACTACTATATATACGACAAGATTGCATATTGTAAAATAAAATAAGATATTGTGTAATTGATATCGTATAAAATAAAATTATTGTTTGTACTAGTATCTACAAATTTATAATTTCACTCCTTCACTTTTGATATTAAAAAATATAATAAATATTATTTTTAATTTAAATTTTCAAACATAATAAATAAACCAAAATAGTAAATCAAATATTAATTAAGTATGAAAAAAATAGTATTTTATGTAATTTCATATTGTGATATGTATTTATATTTTATTATTTTAATTATTAATGATGATTATTAAGAAAAATACATTACAACAAAATTAAATAAGAGAAAAGAATTTTTTATAAATAAAGAATAATTATTGATTTGATTTTGAGATAAATGTAAATGTACATATTTTTTTGGTCTCCTTCAAACCAATAATAGGTTTATGTTTTGGTATGAACATCTCTTCTATTCCAAATTCCAAAATCAGTTTTTGGAATGGGAGAAATGCTCTAAGCATTGAATTTCACTTGGGTCTATTTCTTGTCTATAATTTTTCAATATTATGATTTCTCAGTTACTTTAGGGATAATTAGATAATATATCTCTAAGGTTTTGGTAATTACAATTTGGCCCGACAAAAGTGATGATTGGGTACCCTCATTTTTTCAAAATATTAAATCTAGTCCCAATTTTCGGCCATACTGCTGCTTCAAATAGTTGGAAAAATTGAGGGACGTAATTGTAAAATAACGGACGCAAGTTTTGTAGTTTTTGTGCCTTATAATAAAATATGACCAAACATCAGGGGCGATTTTGTAATTAATTTGTCCTGTTTTTCTAGTGCCCGTGTGAATCTTATGTTCAGACACAAAATGCATATATATGATGCTACTTAATTGTAATTTTGAAAGATATTATGGGCCTTTTTGTAATTTGGACAAACTTTATCTCCACTACTGTTTTATAACATTGACAGTTTGACACAAGTAAATTTTATGTTAATTACAAAATGTACCCCTGATTGTTTTTATTGTTTGAGAAAACGAGGAAAATAATGGTATTAGACTATTAGTAGTGTTCATCAAGTCACAAAGGGGCCAAATTCTGAAAAGTAGATTGATGTCACACATAAACGAAAGGTTCGGACTGTATGCAAATGCAAGACAATCACATTTGGGATCTTGTCTCTTACCACGATTCTAAGTTAAACCAAACGAAATACAAATCGTAACAAGAAAATATATTAGGAGTATAAAGCTAGTCTTTTTACTTGGAAACGATGTTGATTTTAAAGAGACTTTAAGATAAGCATACACTCCAATATTGATGCACAAAGAATAGTTTGAGGTAAAGCAAAGCATATATAATTCATTTATCAGGTATATAATATTTTCTGGTACAAGATTAGTATATACTGTATATGATCCTCATGTCATTCATTCTATTTATAGGATTAAGGGTACAGAAAGAGTCAGGCACACTAAGATCAAGGTGTTGGCAATAAATGATGCTGATCCGGACGATGGAAACATTTAGTATTAACAATAAATTTAGTGCAATTTATAAACCAGAACAATTATGACCCCGATGAAAAATCAGCAACAATTCTTATCAAAGTTATAAAACAGTTGCCTCGGCAGATACATTCATGATTTATCTTACAAATAAAAAAGGGAAACAGCTCAAATTATCTTCACTTCCTTTTGGAAGTTTTCCGACTTTCAAGTTTCCTCCGAGCAGCTTCAAATTCTTCTTCACTCGGCTCTGGAGCTGATTCAGGACCGCCGTATTTTTGAACAAGTGATGAGAACATTGAGTCGATCTTGCCCTTCCTCTCAGTTTGTCGTTGCGCTATTATCGCATACAAATCTCCCGAATTTTCCTTTGACCTGCAAAGGTTTGAATCATAAGAACTCAAGTTTATTGGTCTGTACTAAAAAAATGTTAAGAACACAAAAGGAAAGAAGATACTCACTTCTTTCTCTGTCTCAATGGACTCGTAGGAGGCTTTCTTTTAGACACTTTCTTAACCCATTTCTCATATGCTTTTGTCGACTTTACCACGCCTACAGATCTCAAATTTAGAAAAATGATAAAAGAAATTCCCAGGATAGGAAACTGAAAGAAATATATAGAATCAATTTATGTTTCACTTTTCAATTTTCAACTATTCCGAAAACTGAAATTATGTTTGTTTAACAAGTTTTTATTGTAAACTGAAACCTGTCAAGAATTGAAACCGAGAAAACATTTCTAACCAGACATACAACTTGCCATCATTTTCCTTTTGCAGACTAAAACCAACTTCTCAAGTATTACTATTTCCACTAGAAATCGGAAAATAGAATGGGAACAGTTCCATGCACCCATCACCTAATATTTTCATATTTTACTAGGGAACTCAAACATGTGCATGCTTTTCAAGAAGGAAGAAAAGGAGATGAAAGTAGGAAAAATCAATAACCTTCAGAAATGGCCTCATCAATTATATCCTTAAAGCGATGGGAATCAAGCATAGGATCAGAGCAAAGCATGCAGCAGAAAAGCCTGTAAGGAAAAAAAACAGATAATGAATGTGCAGAAGTAGACTTAGTACTAAAACATAGAAAATCACAAATTGAGAAAATACATGTCCATGTTGCCCTTCAGTTTTTTGTATAGCTCAAGCAAATCGTTTCTCTCTGAATCAGAACCCCTGTAGTTTGCTGTAAACTCCTCAATATCAGCCTCACTGACCTGTAAGTGAGTTCAAAGTACTTCATATGATGTGACAAATACAATCAACTAATAGTAGATAATGCTTTCAAGTAATTAATTAACCTTTTTATACATGGCACGGAAGAACGTCCTCAAGTTCTGGATCACATCTCCCGCCAGATCCTGTTAATGAGTGAGAAATATGAGAGTTCGAAGGCAAAAGGGAATAATCCTGATTCCATTTCAAGTACCAAATCAATGCAATTAACTCTTTACTCGGTTAGTCATACACAAACAGAAACAACATATCCTTAGCTTACTCACACGAGAGTATTCAAATTGCCTTGACAATTTTAACAAGTTCTAACTAATGTCAGTTTTTACAGTCTTGGCCGGATGCTAGTGTTGGAAAAAATTCTTAAGCAGTAAAGAGTGTAATTTGGAAAGTGAGTTTACAACCCATCAGTATAAAGGGTTGGGGTTAACCTTAATTCCAGACCATATACAGATAAACGGATACCACTATATAATATCTAAAGAACACTTCACGAGTGCAATAAATCAAATAGGAGTGCGAAAAAACAAATTGCGAGTAACATGGTGTTTAAGTCTCTCAAAATAATCATCGAATTAGAAGAGCTGATTTTGAAGATGAACTTAACAAGTCAATTTATCAAGCAACAGAGACTTGTTTCCTAGAAATTCAAATTGTCATTACCTTATAAAGATCTTTAAGTAATATATCTAAAATCAGAAGTATAGTTCTTTAAGAAATATCTCTAAAATCAAAAGTTCGACATATACTTGAACTAACAACAGGCAGTATCGCAACTTACAGCATCGTCAACACATCCAGTCTGGTCATACACTGTCCGCTTCTCCTCATCACCGAGAATAGATATAACTTTTTGCAGCTGCTGAAATTTTTCCTTGGCCCCCTGTAGAAAGATATTGAATGGTCAGTAATTCCTGAACATGGCAAGATATGTTTTAGTAAGATATCCAAACTCAACAAAACCAAATCTACAAAAACTACCTCATCGTCGGGATTTTTATCTGGATGTAAGCGCAGGGCCAACTTGTGATAAGCTTTTTTTATTTCCGGCTGAGTAGCAGTTTTCGCTACACCGAGTATCTTGAAATAACAGGTCGATTTGCTCAATACTTACAGATAATCAAGAATATCATATACATTAAAATATATAATCGCAATCGTTTCGACACTGACATTATTAGGAATAAAATCCACAATAGGCGTAAAGATACAGTTTTTTCAGTGTATCTCTTTGTTCTTAACATCTCAGTGACATCTCATTTGAATTTAAACTTTTACAGACTGTTCCTGGCGAATCAACAAATTAAACAAAAAAATGGAGTGAGTAGCATACCTCGTACAGGCTTTTTTCGTCCGAGGAAGACGACCCATTAAGAAACTCTCGATCATCGTTCATTTCCTCTTCGCATTCATCCTCGAGATGCTCCTCGGAAACCCTAGCTTTGTTTTTCTTGCCCATTTCGAAAACCTAATTCGGATATGACTTTTAAATTAATTAAATAAATGAAATGAATTGTTGGTATTTATAAGGATCGCAATTGGGTCGGATTTTTCCCGCCACATCGCGCCTATTTTTTGAGGCGGGGCCCAATATCAAAAAAGCCCAAATACATTTATTTATTTATTTGTTACTATTTTTTCGAAATTACAATTCTTTCTTTCTTTGCACAAAAGATAATTGCAACTTATATCGATCACTTGTTGTTTCCCCCCTTTTCAGATTATTGTGTTGTCCGTGCAGAAATGCAGAATTAATTACCTACTGAACAATCACATTAATTTAGGATCTTGTACGATTCTAAGTTAAACCAAACGAGATTCAAATCGTAACACGTAAATATAATATAATTAAAGCTAGTCTTTTTTACTTAGAAACGATATTGATTTTTAAAGAGACTTTCGTCTCTCACATAAGATAAGAATAAACATATAATTGATGCATGAGGTATATAGTTTAATAAGGTAAAGTAAGGCATAATTCATTTATTAGGAATGTTCTACAAGATTAGTATATGCCATTCATTCTATATATATTAAGTCATTATCTATTAATATTGTTGTGAATACATAAGAAAGTTAAAAACAGAATTCAGTATGGTAAATTTTAGCCACCTTAAGTTCAAGGCGCTGGCGATAAACGATGCTGATCCCGACGATGGAAACCATTGGAAGTGCGACGGCGACGAGGGGTTCGACGTCCTGTTCCTTCATTTGCTCTGCTTGTGGGACCCGACATGATCCAGCCGAGCTCGGAAAATGGGATGTGTCGTACGTTTGCAGCCCGTGCAATTTCTGGATCCATCCGGATTGTGCTGTGCTACCCAATGCCATTATCGTAGCCGACGAAAAAATCCATGTTCACGACCACCCTCTTCTGTTAAGCTATAGAAAAAACCGTACGTGCAGATGAAATGTGGCGTTTATTAGGGTTATCGACGATGGATCGAGATGGTTATGAATGTGCGATTTGTCGAGGCCATTCCAAGGGTTTAGGGTGGTATAGATGTTTCCATTGTAACTACGCTGCCCATATCAAGTGTCTTGTATATTCAGATCCTCCTCTGAGTTTCAAGCAAGGTGCGTGTAGTTATAGTTTTTCGAGTAGTTTCGAATTAATTTACTGTTTGAATGTTTTCTATATATGTTTTTGAGTTCGATCGACACCCTCTCAACCTAATCACAACTAATCATCATCAAGAAGAAGAAGAAGAAGAAGAAGAAGAAGAAGAAGAAGAAGAAGAAGAAGAAGAAGAAGAAGAAGTATCGTTTTGTGAGATTTGTGAAGAAAACATGGACGACATCGGAAGTTGGTTTTACGGTTGCAAGAAATGCGACAACTCATTTCACGTCGAATGCATCCCTTACTTTGATCATCTTTCCAGGATCAAGTTCGGCTTTACTATCCAAGTTTGGGGACACGACTGTCCCTTGGCGTGTGTCCGAGCGCTCTCGGTTGATGGCTATAGGTGCGGCTATTGTCGTGTTGTCATAAGGGAATCTGACGAAATAGCGTTCGAATGCGCGGAGTGTGATTATAGGTTCGACAAGTGCTGCGCCGAACGTCTGTTGAAGGGCTAAACTGTAAAATAAGATTCATGCACTGCTCAAGTCAGAGCTAATGTAAAATACTTCCTCCATCTATTCATCAACAAATATACTGTGTATAGTCACCCTTTTTATTTTTGGTCTCTTCCAAATCAATGATTGTATTTTATTATATTCTTACTTTTTAACAAGAAAGTAAATAAATCAATTTTTTTTTTTGTTTTGTTATATAAATAAATAAATATATAAGGAATACTTTCTTTGTAACTATGGAGTACTAATCCTGTTCAACACCGAACAATTCACAAACCGACTGTATCTTCTTTTTTTTTTTTTATTGTGAATAAGGAAATTGTTTTTTGAAATATTTAAATCAATTTATTTTTATAAATAGTCGAAAATAAAATTAAGTTCTAATTTCGATTAGAATTATAACATTCACGGGTCTCTCTTCGCCTCTGTTTCCCCCTCTCTCAAATTGTGCTTCAATATTCCATTTAAATCAAGGTATTTTGTCGCGTATCTGCACTTTGATTTCGATTTGTTCTTGTGGAATTCGTCTCAGATGTTGTGATCTAATCATGGGCCTTGTCGATTTCGTGTAAAGATTGTTTTTTTTCCTACTATTTATTTATCGCCAGTCAATAAAAATTAGCCCGGAAGATTTAAGATCGGAGTAAATCGTTTCGTACTCGGTTGGTGAGAAATTAAAAAAAAAAGGAGAGAGGAAGATTTCGCAATTAGGGTTTTTTCTGGGCAATGGATAAGGGGGTTAATTTAAGCCCAAAAAAAAAAACGAGCTGAATTATGCTTAGTGAGATAATTGTGATTTTGGGATTGTGTTTTTAGTTTGTTTTTTTTAATGATGTTTTTTCTGATTTAATAATTTGGAGAGTTTTGGAATTCGTGGTGTATCTATTGTTGTTGAGGTGAATGAACTTGTCGTGTGTTGTAATTTGTATGCCCAGTGTTTTGATTATTTTCAGATAAGAAACTCTCGTTATCGAATGAGGCTGTGTATGATTCATCTCCTTCTCAATGTATTATACGAAGAGCTACATGTTGGATATAGAATTAGTTTATATACAGTTAAGTGGTGTCTGCTTTGTAGTCAATAGTTCCGACTCACTTCTCTTCGAAAACTCTATAAAGTGTTTAAACGATGTTCCATGACTGGAATAACATCCTTACTTCTATAATCGTGCCATTCATCCCTTTAAGTAGCAACGTCGTCTTCTTGGTTGGTAAAAGTCAAATGTGGTTAAACGCAATGTTTCTCGTATTGTACTTGTGTAAATTACTCGTTAGTTTTGAATGGTTCAGGTCCAACAGATGGAGTCTTCAAAAGAGACCAATTGCCGGGCCCCAGAAGGTTCTATCCTCTGCATCAACAAGTGTGGGTTCTTCGGAAGTGCTTCGACCATGAACATGTGCTCCAAGTGCCATAGAGACATGTTGCTCGAGCAGCATCGTTCCATGCTGGCAGTGTCCTCGATCAACAGCATCGTCAACGGCAAAGGGTCTGTTGAGGCCCGGTCCATTGAGACTAACCCCTCCCCCCCACAGCCATCTTCGGGTTTGGGCCTGAAAACGGGCCCAACCCATGAGGTGAAGGCGAAGGAGGGTCCAAATAGGTGCTTAGCCTGTAGCAAGCGTGTGGGCCTGATGGGATTCAGTTGCAAGTGCGGCAATCTCTTCTGCTCGACCCATCGCTACCCTGTCGAACACGATTGCCCGTATGATTATCGAGCTGCGGGAAAAGATGCTATCGCGAAAGCAAACCCTCTTGTTAAATCCGAGAAGCTCGATAAGATTTAAAAGGCAGTGTTTTTACGTGCTTTTGTTTCGCTCTTTCAATAACAGCGATGTTCTCGCCTGTTAGATATTCGAGCTCTTTGTTTTTTTCTTTCCGACTCTGTTTTTTGTTTTGTACAGTTTATTCATTTGTTCATAGTATTTCTTTTAGAACATTTTCCGTGAGGTTCGTAAAAAATGATACAGAACATAATAAAAAATGAAGTCTTTCGTTTGTGTAACATGAATATGTTAGTTTGTTCGTAGTTTAGGTATTAAAAAACGAAGAAGAAGAAGAAGAACGTAAAAAGTAGGGGTGAATTAGAGTTTGAGAGTGTAGGTAGATCATAAACGGACGAATACTATCTTTGAGATTTGAAGCCTTGCAACGGACCCCACTGCACCACTGTCTATTTATTAGGACAGCCGAGTCATGATCTGTATAGCATCATCAACTCTAATTTTAAAGGTCCTTTTCATTTGCATAATACTAAAAATAATAAATGCCATTTAAATCAATGTATTATTACATACTAGTACTATATACTCCCTCCATCCAAATACAGTTGTCATACTTTCCTTTTTGGGGTGTCCAACAATAGTTGACACACCCCCAAAAAGGAAATAATTATTCTAACTTTTTCATTTTAATATACAATTTTATTCTACTTTACCCCATTACTTTTTAAACTTTACTCACAACTACTTTACTTTTCACTTTTAAAATATATTTTTACCTTTTACTTTTCAATTAAAAAATACAAAAATAACAATTTTCTTAAACTCCGTGTCCACTTTTACTTTTCAATTAAAAAATACAAAAATAACAATTTTCTTAAACTCCGTGTCCAGCAAAGTATGACATCTATTAATGGCCGGAGGGAGTAATTTCCAATGTCCTAACAAAGACATAACAATCATTACTATAATTTTGATTTTTTGTTATTTATAGATCTTTATTTTATTCAATAAAAATGTCATCTTTCTAAATAAATTATTCGTCAGAATAATTATATTATTTCTGTTTAATGTTAATATGCTTTTATGATATTTTGTAAATTACAATCATATTATTATTAGTAAGAAAATTATCAATTTAGTCTTATAAAAATAAATTTTTTTTTCTTTTTTTTCAACAAAAAGTCACAACTTTTCAATTTTATCTATTAAAATTTCAAATCGATTCGATTTTAATCCAATTTTTACTGGAAAATTCGAAAAACGCCTAAATTTGTTCACGTGACAATCAATTTGGAGATTTCCGATGTCCGAATCAACGCGGCACAATGCAATTGGCTGAAGCTGTTAAAAAAAAGGAATTTCCCACTTGGATGCTACGCGGCACAATGCTGTTTTCTGTAATTTGATTTGGGGAAAGATAATAAAAAGTCGTCTCTCACCTTTATTTGTTTGATTTTTTTATTTTTATTTTTTTTGCAATTGGAGATGTGGCACCGATGTTTGTTTATTTAACAACTTCAGTCAATCAAATGTTGTCACGTTGATTAGGTCTCCGAAAAGCCTTATATCAAATGGTATGTGTTTTCACGTGATCAATTTCAAGCGGTTTTTGAATTATTAGGTGAAAATAGGACGATTTGAATTATTAGGTGAAAATAGGACGAAATCCGAATCCATTTAGAAATTTAGTAGATCAAATTAAAAAAAATATATAATTGTATAGTAACAAAAAGAAAAAGGTTTATTTTTATAAGACTAAATTGATAATTTTCATTATCATTATTAGTGGACCAAAGAGAAATAAAAAAAGGGCACGGTAGCTTCTTCGTTGTCGGTGAATGTTATTTGTTGTTCACGTACGTACGCTTACATTGATACACCGTTGACTGAAGTAGTGCTCACTCTTATCTCTTTTCACATGTTTCTCTCTCTCTCTAGGTGTAGTGTTGTGTAGCGTTAGCTTCACGGTAACCGGTCACGGGATCTGCCGGTCACCCACCGACACCCTCCGCCGGTCACACGCCTCTTCTCTCTGTTCACGTTTATAATAATCCCACCACCACTCGCCATAATTACACTCCCACAGAGGACGCTTCTGAACTCGCCAATCGCCATCATCTCCGATCTCTCCAAAAGCGACGGTAAAAAATAAATAAAGAACTGATTTTTATTTTATTTTTTATTTTTTTATTTTCCTTTCCGCTGTTGCCACGGTTACCATCACCGCTCCGGTAACCGTCGACATTCACCACTCATTTCGTGCCCTTAATTTTTTTCGTCGAAAAAACAGAGCATAATTGATTTGCTCTGTTTTTGTTTTTCATTTTCTCTGTAAAGTATAGATTTTTTTTGGGGATCAGATTCAGTGAAAAAGGAAGGAGCTTTTTTCGAGAATGAAAGAGAGAAGAGGCCCGAACATCAAAGAAAGGAACGGGCCGGCGACGAGGTCCGAATCGAGGGATCGTAAGTTGCAAGAGAAGACTAACGGCGGCGGCGGCGGTAGAACCTCGAAATCAAAGGAGGCCAACCCCAAGTCTTCGCCGGAGAAATCAACCGGCCGTAAATCAGCCACGGCGACGGCAGTAGATCGCTCCGGCGATGCCGGGTCGGAAGAATCGAGCGATATGGAGGAACTCGTGAATGAATCCGATGCCGAGACAAGTAACGAGTCGGTGTCTTCTCTTGGGGAATCGCAACAAACGGCCGACGACGAAAAACCCGGGCCTCCGGCGAAGCCCGCTAAAACTAAATCTTCCGATACACCAAAAACCGAGAAGAAAACTTCCAAAGAGACACCCAAGAGCGGAGCCAAACCCGGAAAGGCAATTGCACAATCGACAGCCCCGATCAAGACTCACATGAAAGTCCACCCGAAGCCTCGGACAGAGGACAACGAAACCCTAGAGGAACCTGACACGTCAGCATTGGAATCGAGGATAAAGAACCTCGAGAGCGAACTGAGAGAGGTCGCTGCTCTCGAGATCGCGCTCTACTCCGTGGTGCCGGAGCACGGTAGCTCCGTGCACAAGGTCCACACACCGGCTAGACGACTCTCTCGACTCTATATCCACGCTTGCAAGCACTGGTCTCAAGACAAACGCGCTACTGTTGCTAGGAACTCTGTGTCTGGGCTTGTTCTCGTTTCTAAGTCTTGCGGTAATGATGTGTCAAGGTTGACTTTTTGGCTGTCGAACGCCGTTGTCCTGAGGGAAATCGTGTCTCGAGCGTTTGGAAGTTCGTGTCAGTCGAATAAGGAGAGTTTCTTACAGTTTGTCGATGATTGGCAAGAAACGAGAACTTTCACTGCTGCCCTGGAGAGAGTCGAGTCCTGGTTATTCTCGCGGATAGTTGAATCAGTATGGTGGCAGGTGATAACTTTTGAGTTTGTGGGGCAGTGTTCTGTGTAGAGTTATGATTCTAAATTTTCTAATCACATTGTTCTTGTTTTTGTTTTTGTGGGTAGACGCTAACGCCCAATATGCAATCGCCTGTCGGCAATCCCACTGCGAAAAAGAAGCAAGGAAACTTCTCCATTGATCTTTGGAAGAATGCTTTCCTTGATGCTCTCAAAAGACTCTGTCCTGTTCGAGCTGGAGGGCACGAGTGTGGTTGTTTGCCTGTGTTGCCAAGGAAGGTCAGTAAGCATTACATATCGATTCTCTCCTAAGGAAGTCGCAATGTCTGACTGGATGTGTATTTTATTAGGTGATGGAACAATGTATTGGGAGGTTGGATGTTGCCATGTTCAATGCCATTCTTCGAGAATCAGCTCACGAGATCCCGACTGATCCTGTATCGGATCCAATCGTAGACTCCAAGGTTTTGCCTATCCCTGCAGGAGATTTGTGTTTCGGCTCTGGTGCTCAACTTAAAAACTCCGTAAGTTCTTTGTTTGTTCCATCGTATATTTCTCGTCATTTTGTAATATTAATTTCTTATGATCTTAGGTTGGAAGTTGGTCAAGATGGCTGTCCAATTATCTTGGCATGGAGGCTGATAGTCATGTAGAAGACGATGATCATAAGAGTACAGAGAAACAGAAAAGCTTCACTCTCCTTAATTCGTTGAGTGATCTTCTAATGCTTCCCAAAGACTTGCTTATCGACCGAACAATTAGATTGGAGGTCGGACCTCGTAAAAAAATGTTCTTTCGTCGCAACTTCCCTTTATACGAACAGAATATTCACCCATCGTCTTCTCTCTATAGGTCTGTCCCTTAATCAGTCTTCCATTGGTTAAAAGAATTCTCTGCAACTTCTCCCCGGATGAGTTCTGCCCTGATCCTGTTCCCGGTGCTGTGTTGGAAGCAGTCAATGCCGAGGTAAGTATATTGTTTGAATTTGAACCTTTGCGTTTCGTGTTTCTTCTGACTGACTAAAATTCCACTATCCACAGTGCATCATAGAGCGTAGATTGTCGGGGGACTCTTCCGGAAGCTTCCCCTTCGCTGCTTCTCCGATCGTGTACACACCTCCTTCCCCTTACGACGTGGCGGAAAAAGTCATGGAGGCCGGAGCCAGTTCTCAGTTGCTGAGAAGCTCGTCTGCAGTCGAAAGGAAAGGGTACACAAGTGATGAAGAGCTGGACGAGTTGGAGTATTGCCTCGATTCTGTTGTCGACAAATTGCCTCTGTCACCTAGTGCTGCTGTAACTGGCACCAGAGAAGCAAAGGCAACGTACGATGGAGGTAATGCTAGGTACGATCTTCTTCGTGAGGTTTGGCGTGCGACGTAGTGTTTGTGAGCTTGTAACTTGGAAGAAACATGTTACGTTCATTTGTTATGTTTTCTAAGAACGAAAGCAGGTAAATATGGTTATATACTTATATGGAACGAAAACTCTAAAAGAAATTCGATGATTCTCTCTGTTTGTACTTGTGCATCATGCTACCCTAAAGAGAGAAGGTAAGCGGTTTAAGGTTCAAAAACAAGTGTTAATAGAGAGAAATAAGAGTGCAGGGGAAGCGATTTAGGGTTCGACACGAATGATACATCAATAAAATGACTACAAACATAGGGCCTCTAATCATACTTCATACATCGATCTTCTAGAGTAAATCATTCAAGAAAACAGATTCTCTCTTCCGTTGTTTCTTAACCTCGTTCAGAAATTCATTCGGAAAATTCTCTTCCACGCTAATACAATGTGACTACTTACTATACAGCACACTCAAAATGAATGGCAATATCAGAAATTCATTCGGAAAATTCTCTTCCACGCTAATACAATGTGACTACTTACTATACAGCACACTCAAAATGAATGGCAATACGAAAGGATGGGTTTATATCGAGATGTCAAAGAAAGAACAAGTTCAAACCACCAAGAGGAAACAAAATCGGTTGAACACAACTAAACATCCGAAAACTATTAACAGAATCCGTATAATCACGGAGAACTGATCACAGAAAGCTTAAGAACAGCAATCAAGTATCAACCGATCTAATAGGCCCACTATATTGGTTTGATCTGAAACAACATAATCATAAATCTAATTTCCAAAGGGGAAAATATATGTAGTAAATTAATAAATACATTTATTTCATCATCATCGTCATCATCATCAAATGGAGTTAACTGAAATAAAAACTGATAATTCGAAGAAAATCTGCCCTTTCGCAACCTCAACCCCGAAATCTGACGACACCAAGACCGAGAAACAGAAAAGAGGGAAAAAAAGTAAAAAACAAAGGATACCTTCTTCAATCGGACTCAACGGGCTGGGCCGATTCCAGCTCGAGCCGTTCTAGGGCTTTCTGGTGGGCCCACGTCTCGATCGTGAGATCGGGCTTGGCACTGAGGCCCACTCCGAGGATGACGATGGTGAGGAAGCTAGTGAGGTAGCACGGAAGCTCCCAGTCCTCCCATTTCCGAGACTCTCCGGCCGGCGGCGGCGTGCGACTGAAGGCGAAACCCTTGGGATGATCCTCGTGGCATGGGCTGGCCCAGCGGCTAGTACCAGATCCTCCGCCTCCGCGGGTTAGGAGGGACGGGCTGAGACGGGACCGGAGTGTGTTCGCGGCGGCGGCGATTGGCTTAAACGGCGACATATTTTTGGAACAGATTGAGAGAGAGAATGATGCGGTTGTGAGATCAGAGATTTTGGAGTGGGAAAAAACGGTGTCGTTTGGAGTCGTGTGTTTAGTTTTTATTGCTTGTTGGTCCTTAGGTTTCGGAGAATTTTCAGTTGATTCCATTGAGCTTTTCGAAAAATACAGTTTCGCCCCTTATCAATTGAAGTTTTGTCAATATGTTATGTGATATAATCCTCTATAACACATTAGTTCCACAGATCAAATCAATCAATAAATAAAATTAGAATACATATTAAAAATATCATGCTCGATTCAATTACAACTCATCACACTCGATTATTTCGACTCGATTATTCGAGACAAACTATAGTATCCACATTAGGTGTTTTTTATTCGAACTAAAACAAAAAAACTAAAATCGACAGACGAAACGCACACGCAGAAAGAAAAAAGGTTGTCGAACATCACACAACTGAGCAGCCATCTCTGGATTTTTTTTCGAGTTTTGGGCAACCCCAAACTACGCGACCTTCTCCTTTTATCTGAACTCCAATGCTCTGCAGCTCCGGCAAACACAGCAGCTCCACTCTTTCTACCATCAGGGGCATTTCAGTCGTTTCAACACCTCCAATCGTCTTCAGCTTGTCACAACATTTGACTTCAAGAACCTTAAGAGAATTCGGAATCACATCTCGATCAACAACACTTTCTAACAAGGGGCACTCTGCGATTTTCAAACTTTCCAAACCTAGTGCCCTGCATCCAATTCTCTTCAGGTTCGGTAGACCCCTCACTTCCAAACCAAGTAAGCTCGGCAGATAAGCCGGCTCGTCCTTATTCCGTGTCTCAAGAATATTCGTCAATCTCTGACAGAACTTGATATGCAGAATCTTAAGCTTATCATGTCCTTCATATTCGATTTCCTCAGCAGGCAGAATGGAAATACTTTCAAGCGAGGGGCACTCTCCGATTCTCAAAGTGGTTAGAGATTGCGCCTTGCAAGCAACTTTCTTCAGCTCCGGTAGGCCCCACAGATGCAGAGCGGTTAATTTTTCAAGATTTGCCGACGAGTCGACTGAAAAAAGGGTGCCCAGTTTCTGACAGTACTTGATGTAAAGAATTTCAAGATTTTCAAGTTTCATAGAGGAAGAGCATAAGGTGTCGAGGTTCGGACAGAATTCCAAGTACAAGGATTTGAGGCTTGTAAAGCTGATAGTCTGAATTTCCAAACTAAGTAAGCTTTTCAATTTTGGAACTTCAGAAATCCACAAAATCTCCAAGCTATCGAGAGTATTATTTCCACCGATAACATGCTCCATTTCATTGCAACTCTCAATCCAACACGACTTCGGATCCTTAATCCCATCAAACCCAAAATCATGCAAGAATCTCAAAAACGAGTTATCGACGAGGACTATCAACTCGGATTCTTGCAGCAAATGCTCGACAGGCGTGGGGGCAATCTTAAATCCGCGAATTTCCAAACACCTCTCGAATCTTTTCTGAGTAAGTTGGCTGATGTAAACTTCTCTCAAGCCAATCTCATGCGTGTACTCATACTTATCCGGCAAATATTCTTTGGCCTGTTTCTCCGAGGGACAAATCAGGAAATTAAACTTTCCGAAATTATTCCTCAAAAGTGATGGGTACTTATTCAGGAGACGGAGAAAATGAAAGCCGCTCACAGGGTCATTATGGCCATTTTCTTCCCCTTGCCAGTTCGAAATGCTCCAATTGCACACGCTTTCCTGGATACCATCAGAAGTAACCACTTCCGGTAGACTGCTATTGCTAGCACCGAGATCTTTGAGCAGTTTATCTATATCAATGTTGTCAGTAGTAGGAAAAATCGGACCGAGCACGATAGGAGAGTGATCAGAATGGAAAACCAGAGATGATTTTAAGGGAGTCCCTGAATGATCGAGGATTTCAAGGGCTGGGATACCTTCGAGGCCCGGGAGATCGCTTAGTTTGGAACAGTTTTTAACTAACAGTTTCTTGAGGCCAACAAGTTTGGACAAGGAAGGCAGTCGACTCAGGCGGATTAGTCCCGACAGGTCGAGAAAATGCAGAACTGGCATTTTATCAAACAGGTTGTCTTCAATCTCTTCCACATTCTCACAACCCGAAATATCGATGAACTCCAATTCAACCAACTCGCTCAAACTATCCAGTTTAACCAACTTAAGACATTCGGACATGAGTAGCTTACGAAGAGTCTTGAGCTCCTTGAGGAACGAAAGATCACTCACGCTTGTTTTCGAAAGGTTGATCTCTCTCGGGGCTATGGCGCTCTTGAAAAAGTCGGCCTTGATTTCCTTCAAATTCTCCGAGCCCGAGAGATCCAGGACCTCGATTCTCTTCAGGTCCTCGACCGGACCCAGCTTGTACAGCCGGTGGCAGTTTCGTAAATAAACGTACCGCGGGTTCCCGAGATTCGAGGGCAATTTCACGATGGCCGTTCTCGACACGTCGAGAAATTCGACGTTGATAAGCCCCTCAAGCGACGGGTCGATAAACGCCTTGACTTTTTCGGCGCCGGAAATGTCGAGCACCTCGAGGACTTTGAGCGCATTGCTCTTGCGCACTCTGCCTAAAATGTTGCAGTCATTCAGAGAGAGCGATTTTAGTTTTTCCAGAGACCGGATCAAGGGGATCGTCTCGATTTTGGTTTCGGACAGATTGATCACTCGGAGCTTCTTGTTCTTATCGAACCTCTTGTCGACTATCTTCTCGAGGGCTATCGAGCCCGAGATGTCGAGTGCCTCGAGATCCCTGAGCTTTTTCAGAGTTCCCAATTCCTTCAATTTCGCGCATCCTCTTAGAATTAGGGTTTCTAATTTCGTCAGATCGTAGAGAGATTTGGGGAGGTAGACGATTTCGAGGAAGGAGAAGTTGAGGGTTTTGAGGTTCGGCGTGTTCGAAAATAAACCGTCCGGGATTTCTCCGACGGAGCTCGGACCGGAAATTTCGAAAACCGTCAAATTCGGTAGCTCGGGAAACGTATTCGGATGAGAAGGAAACCGAAAAATGCTTCCGATGCTCTCCGAGAATTCGCACCCTCGAAGCACCAGAAGACGAAGGCCCTGTTTCATGTTGGAAACATTCAGGGGAAAGTACTTACCCGTCGGGTTGAATATCGCGAGGCTTTCGATCCCGTTGACCTCGCCGAAAATCTCGCCGGAATCCGATCTAACGTCCCCGATGTAATTCCCGTCTAGGATCAAAGTCGACATTTCCCTTTTCTTCACGCCATTGCTCGTGAAAGCCACAGTCCTTATCATGCCATCTGTCACCCCGACTTCTCCCAGCTTGCAGTCGAAAGCCGTGGCTAAACCCAAACGAATGCTATGAAAAAACTCGTAGTATTCGTGGACATCGAACTTGAATCTCGACTCGCTCGGGACGACGCACCCGGATTCTTGATTCCTCAAGAGCCCGCACTCTAAAAGCTCCATCAAGACTCGATGCCCTTCCTCGTAAGCGTGCTCGACCCGGTTGAAATGACCGAGATGCCCCTCCATTATCCAGTAGCTTATCAGCTCGTTGCAGTTGACCGCGTTGCCTCCCTTGAGGAAATGACCCTCGAGAGTCTCGGTGCTGAAGCAGTCGATCAGAACGCTTTTCGGGAGCTTCTCGTACCCACTTACGAGTAGAGTTTCCAAGTCTTTGTAGCTCATGTAACCCTTTTTATCCTTTTTGAGTTTCTCTATGTTGTTCTTTAGCTCTGGCAACTTGTTGCTTTCATCGAAATAACTCAAGGTTTTCGATATGAGGAGAACCTCGGAAGGGAATTTTTTACTCTCGCTGATAAAAAAATCAGCCAAGTCTTTTAAATTCTCGCCTTTCACGAATGACTTTGCTTCGTCGCGAGTCAAAGGCATCACCATCATTCCGAATTCGAGTGAGGTGGGGTCTTTTGTTTTCGTGACGAGAACTTTAAGAGATTTAAGCTGATCTAAGGGCAATGTCTGGTACAAACTTAAAATAGTCGGGTTTGTCGTTTTACTTACCTCGTCATTTGATCTTATATGAAGCTCATTCTTATCCAACTGGTTAGCGGATATTTCCATTTTACTACCCTCGCTGTCCAAGATCAAAAGAAGCCTCTTGTCCTTCAAGGCCAAAAGCATCGACTTCTTTGCTTTGGCTTCGGCTTTAGCTTGTGGCTCATCGGAAGTTGGTAGTATGGACAGTTGACGAACAATACTCTCCTTGAGACTCGAGGAAGAATAAACTCGGTCCAGATATATCCAAAGTGCAACGTCAAACTTCTTCATTCTTATTGCGTGGTCGGCTACTTTTCTCGCCATCCATGTTTTCCCCACTCCTGATTTGCCATAGAGAACAAATGGTTTTGTATCCGTTTTTTCACAGAGAGCTTTGTATATCTTGTTCAACTGATCCATTACACTTGGATTCTTTATTAATCTGCAAGGATTAGGTGTAGTTTCTGTAAACAGAATCCTGATATATACGAATGAGACGCGAAGATATAAAAATGTCTAAACAAAAACAACTCTGCAAAATTCAAAAGAAATAGTAATATTACTTTAGCAGATATTACATCATAAAATTTTCTCAGAAAGAGTTTACACGTACGAGTTCAAGGGCAATGTCAAGAAGTGTTTCAAGGGGCAAAATATAGAACAAAAACATAACAACTTTAGTTCAAAGTCGAAGAATTGTAATTTTTGATTGTGTGGATTCAAATTTACACCTCATTTTGTAAGGGACGAGTTTCGTAATATTTTGCACAAGAAACATAAATAATGAGTACTTGAATGTCACATGCGTAAAACGATCATATGCTACTACAGTCAATGTTTATATTGCATGCTTACTTGATGATCTCAACAAATTGTTCTTTGTTGATATTCCATAGACCCCCTGTACGGATACCCGTAACCTGTCTAATCGTCTCCTCAACCTTATCGAGAGTAATCTTCACCCCGAGCTTTTCCATGAAACTGCTGCAAAACAAAACTGTATGAGGAACACTCTCAGCCTTACAAAGCACCTCGAATGCGTTCCTGAGGGCCTCTTCTGAATCACTGTCTTGGATTATCCTCAGAAACTCATTCACTTTAATCTTTACTTCACTAATAAACCTGCTCATTCACAATGCAGAAACAGAAATATTAAAATAATAAAGTATTTTTAAAAGCTTCAATTGTACGTATTTCTTCATCCATCTACAAGTGGATAATTAATCGAATATTCGAAAATTTAATTAAAGGAGCACCGTTTTAAAAATACTAAATACTATGCACATTGTTTTTAAATTGTCAAATGAAGTGTGTATATTTATGGAAGAAAATAATATTAAGTAATGTAATAAAATTTCCCAGAATTCTCCAGCAGACTATAATCTTACCCTTTAATTAGTATAATGTTGTTATTTGTTATTCAATACTTAGAAACCTACATATAGGTTAAAAAATTAAAACACATCATTTGTGTATAGTGGCATGATCCAACTGTTTATTAAGTAAATTTCAGCAATTGAAGTAACTTAAAGTGAAAAGATAGTACATAGTGTGTACAAAGTGTATATATAGTGACATTATCAAAACTGTTTAGTTTGTTGCATGCTCCCAAGTGAAACTATTATTTACTGTTTATGTTCTTGATTTAACTTGGTTTGTTTCTTAATAATTTGGGTTATTTTGATAAATTAAATAAATTTTATTCTCTTTTGTCCTTAGTTCAATGATTTCCATTTTACTACCCATATCAAAAGAAACCTCATTTTCAAGGCAAGCGTATTCATTAAAATTTCATTTACAAGTACTTGAATGTCACATGCGTAAAACGATCATATGCTACTATAGTCGATGTTTATATTGCGTACTTACTTGATGATCTCAACAAATTGCCCGTAGTTGATATTCTCTAGATCACCTGTACGGATGCCCGTAACCTGTCTAATCTTCTCCTTAACCTCATCGAGAGTTAACTTCACACCGCGCATTTCCATAAAACTGCAAAACAAAACTATACGAGGAACACTCTTAGCCTTACAAAGCACCTCGAATGCACTCCTGAGGGCCTTTTCAGAAACACAGTCTTGGCTCATTATCCTCAGAAACTCCTTCGTTGCAATCTCCACTTCACTAATAAGCCTGATCATTCACAATGTAAAAACAGAATTATTAAAATAAAAAAAGTATTTTTAAAAGCTTCAATTGTACGTATTTCTTCATCCATCTACAAGTGGATAATTAATCAAATATTCGCAAATTTAATTAAAAGAGCACCGCTTTAAAAATACTAAATACTAAGCACATTGTTTCTAAATTGTCAAATGAAGTGTGTATAATTATGGAAGGAAATAATATTAAATAATGTAATAAAATTTCACAGAATTCTCCACCAGACTATAATATTACCCTTTAATTAGTATAATATTATTATTTGTTATTCAATACTTAGAAACCTATATATAGGTTAAAAAATTAAAACATGATGCACATCATTTGTGTATAGTGACATGATCCAACTATTTATAAAGTAAAATTCAGCAATTGAAATAACTTAAAGTGAAAAGATAGTACAAGGTGTGTATGACATGATCCAAATGTTTAGTTTGTTGCATGCTCCCAAGTGAAACTTTTATTTACTGTTTATGTTCTTGACTTAACTTGTTAGGTTTGTTTTTTAATTATTTGGGTTATTTTGATAAATTAAATAAATTTTATTCTCTTTTGTCCTTAGTTCAATGATTTCCATTTTACTACCCATATCAAAAGAAATCTCAATTTCAAGGCAAGCGTATTCATTAAAATGTCACATGCTTAAAACAATCATATGCTACTATAGTTGATGTTTATATTGCGTGCTTACTTGATGATCTCAACAAATTGTTTGTAGTTGATATTCCCTAGATCCCCTGTACGGATGCCTGTAACCTGTCTAATCTTCTCCTTAACCTTATCGAGAGTTAACTTCACCCCGCGATTTTCCATGAAACTGCAAAACAAAACTATACGAGGAACACTCTCATCCTTACAAAGCACCTCGAATGCTTTCTTGAGGGCCTCTTCTGAAACACATTCTTTGCTCATTATCTTCAGAAACTCCTTCACTGCAATCTCCACTTCACTAATAAACCTGATCGTTCACAGTGTAGAAACAGAAATATTAAAATAAGAAATATTAAAATAAAAAAGTATTTTTAAAAGCTTCAATTGTACATATTTCTTCATCCATCTACAAGTGAATAATTAATCAAATATTCGCAAATTTTATGAAAGGAGCACCGTTTAAAAATACTAAATACTGTGCACATTGTTTTTAAATTGTCAAATGAAGTGTGTATAATTATGGAAGAAAATAATATTAAATAATATAATAAAATTTCCCAGAATTCTCCGCCAGACTATAATCTTACCCTCAAATTAGTATAATATTATTATTTGTTATTCAATACTTAGAAACCTATGTATATAGGTTAAAAAATTAAAACATGAAGCACATCATTTGTGCATAGTGGCATGATCCAACTATTTATTAAGTAAATTTCAACAATTGAAATAAGTTAACTGAAAATATAGTACAAAGTGTGTATGACATGACATTATCCAAATGTTTAGTTTGTTGCATGCTCCCATGTACCCGTGAAACTTTTATTGTTCTTGACTGTTAGAAACCGTTTTATCCAACAGCTCGAACTTTTAGAAAAGTTGGGCAACTAGACATTTTAAATGGGCCGAATATATTCTCCAATATTGACTTAATTTGTTTGGTTTGTTTCTTAATTATTTGGGTTATTTTGATAAATTAAATAAATTTTATTTTATCTTTTATTGTTATTTCATTGATTTCCATTTTACTAGCCGTATCAAACGAAACCTCATTTCCAAGGCAAGCGTATTCATTAAAATTTTATTTATTAGTACTTGAATGTCGCATGCGTAAAACGATCATATGCTACTATAATCGATGTTTATTGTTCTTGACTGTTAGAAACCGTTTTATCCAACAGCTCGAACTTTTAGAAAAGTTGGGCAACTAGACATTTTTAATGGACCGAATATATTCTCCAATATTGACTTAATTTGTTTGGTTTGTTTCTTAATTATTTGGGTTATTTTGATAAATTAAATAAATTTTATTTTATCTTTTATTGTTATTTCATTGATTTCTATTTTACTAGCCGTATCAAACGAAACCTCATTTCCAAGGCAAGCGTATTCATTAAAATTTTATTTACTAGTACTTGAATGTCGCATGCGTAAAACGATCATATGCTACTATAATCGATGTTTATATTGCGTACTTACTTGATGATCTCAACAAATTGCCCGTAGTTGATATTCCCTAGATCATCTGTACGGATGCCCGTAACCTGTCTAATCTTCTCCTTAACCTCATCGAGAGTTAACTTCACAACGCGCATTTCCATAAAACTGCAAGACAAAACTATACGAGGAACACTCTCAGCCTTACAAAGCACCTCGAATGCGTTCCTGAGGGCCTTTTCAGAAACACAGTCTTGGCTCATTATCCTCAGAAACTCCTTCACTGCAATCTCCACTGCACGAATAAACCTGCACATTCACAATGCCGAAACAGAAATACTAAATAAAAAAATATTTTTAAAAGCTTCAATTGTAAGTATTTCTTCATCCATCTACAACTGAATAATTAATCAAGTATTCGCAAATTTAATTAAAGGATCACCGATTTAAAAATACTAAATATTATGCAATTTTTTTTAAAATTGTCAAATGAAGTGTGTATAATTATGAAAGAAAATTATATTAAATAATGTACTAAAATTTCCCAGAATTCTCCACGGGACTATTATCTTAGCCTTTAATTAGTATAATACATGATGCACATCATATAGTGGCATGATCCAACTGTTTATTAAGTAAATTTCAGCAAATGAGATAATTTAAAGTGAAAAGATATACGTAGTAGTACAAAGTGTGCAGTAGAAAGTGTATAGTGTTCTTGACTTAACTTGTTTGGTTTGTTTCTTAATTATTTGGTTATTATGATAAATTAAATAAATTTTATTCTCTTTTGTGTTAGTTCAATGTGTCAAATTCCAAATGGGGGTGTTCAAGTGCGGTCCCACGCCTAGCGCACACAAACGAGAGTGGGAGCCCGAATATGCACTAGAGAGCCTCAATCTATCTCAAAACCATATGGTACTAAGTAGGAGAACTCCATAGGCTTATATCATAGACTCCCCTCTCACAATTATTCGATGTGGGACAACTCACAAGTGGCTTTCAACACACCCCCTCCACTTGTGAGTCCTAGTCAAAGGGTGGTTATAACCACTCACAAACAGGATCGAGCTCCCGCTCTGATACCATGTTAAATTTCAAATGGGGGTGTTCAAGTGCGGTCCCACGCCTAGCGCACACACGAGAGCGGGAGCTTGAATATGCACTAGAGAGTCTCTTTCTAACTTAAAACCATATGGTACTAAGTAGGAGAACTCCCTAGGCTTATATCATAGACTCCCCTCTCACAATTATTCGATGTGGGACAACTCACAAGTGGCCTTCAACACACCCCCTCCACTTGTGAGTCCTAGTCAAAGGGTGGTCAAACCACTCACAAACAGGATCGAGCTCCCGCTCTGATACCATGTCAAATTCCAAATGGGGGTGTTCAAGTGCGGTCCCACGCCTAGCGCACACAAACGAGAGTGGGAGCCCGAATATGCACTAGAGAGCCTCAATCTATCTCAAAACCATATGGTACTAAGTAGGAGAACTCCCTAGGCTTATATCATAGACTCCCCTCTCACAAAAAACCATATGGTACTAAGTAGGAGAACTCCCTAGGCTTATATCATAGACTCCCCTCTCACAATTATTCGATGTGGGACAACTCACAAGTGGCCTTCAACACACCCCCTCCACTTGTGAGTCCTAGTCAAAGGGTGGTTATAACCACTCACAAACAGGATCGAGCTCCCGCTCTGATACCATGTTAAATTTCAAATGGGGAAGTCCTAGTCAAAGGGTGGTTATAACCACTCACAAACAGGATCGAGCTCCCGCTCTGATACCATGTTAAATTTCAAATGGGGGTGTTCAAGTGCGGTCCCACGCCTAGCGCACACACGAGAGCGGGAGCTTGAATATGCACTAGAGAGTCTCTTTCTAACTTAAAACCATATGGTACTAAGTAGGAGAACTCCCTAGGCTTATATCATAGATTCCCCTCTCACAATTATTCGATGTGGGACAACTCACAAGTGGCCTTCAACACAATGATCTCCATTTTACTATCCATATCAAAAGAAACCTCCTTTAGAAGGCAAGCGTATTCATTAAAATTTTATTTAAAAGTACTTGATTGTCACATGCGTAAAACGATTATATACTACTATAGTCGATGTTTATATTGCGTGCTTACTTGATGATCTCTACAAATTGTCCGTAGTTGATATTCCCTAGATCCCCTGTACGGATGCCCGTAACCTGTCTAATCGTCTCCTCAACCTCATCGAGAGTTAACTTCACACCGCGCATTTCCATAAAACTGCAAAACAAAATTATACGAGGAACACTCTCAGCCTTACAAAGCACCTCGAATGCGTTCCTGAGGGCCTTTTCAGAAACACAATCTTGGCTCATTATCCTCAGAAACTCCTTCACTGCAATCCCCACTTCACTAATAAACCTGATCATTCACAATGTAAAAACAGAAATATTAAATAATAAAAGTATTTTTAAAAGATTCAATTGTATGTATTTCTAAATCCATCAAGTTGAGAGCCTGTTTGGGTGAACTTATTTAAAAGAGCTTATAAGATTATTTGTTTGACAATTTAAGATCTTATATAAATAAAATTATCAAAAATAAATTGTTATATATGAAAAAAATAATTAAAAATAATTATATTAACTAAATAATAAATTTGAAAATTTTATATATATATATATATAAAAGGTAATAATTTTAAGGGTAATAAATAAGTTGTTAAACTGTTTGGATAAAATAAATATATAAACTTATAAGATATTAATTTGTTTGGCCATTTAAGATGTTATATAAATAAAATTATCAAAAATAAATTTTTATATAGTATGAAAAAAATAAGTAAAAATAATTATATTAACTAAATAATAAATTTGAAATTTTTGTATATATATAAAATGTAATAATTTTAAGGGTATTTTGGTCTTTTATTATTTAAGTTAAAAGAGTTTATAAGTTGTATAAAAAAAGTACCTTACTTTTTTTTAAACAGCTTATAAGCTGTTTAAACAACTTATTTGTAACTTCTTTAAGACTTTTTTTTTTAAATTTACCAAACAAATTTAAAGAGCTTATAAGCTTTTAAAAAGCTTATAAGCTGTGTTAGAGAGTTTATAAGATCAGCCAAAGACCCTCTAAGTATTCTCAAATTTAATTAAAGGAGTACCGATTTAAAAATACTATGCAAATTTAAAGTATACCGATTGAAATGAAGTGTTTATACTTATGGAAATAAATAATATTAAATGAAGTGTAGTAAAATTTGTCAGAATTCTCCACCGTATGCTATTACGACTATAATCTGCACATTTTTTTTCTAAATTGTCAAATGAAGTGTGTATAATATTAGGACTATAATCTGCACATTTTTTCTTTTTAATTATCAAATGAAGTGTGTATAATTATGGAAGGAAATAATATTAAATAACGTACTAAAATTTCCAGAAATCTCCACGGACTATAATCTTACCTTTTAATTAGTATAATAATATTATTTGTTATTGCCTAACAAAGTGTATAGTGGCATGATCAAACTGTTTATTAAGTAAACTTCACCAAGTTAAGATAACTTAAATTGAAAGGATAGTACAAAATGTGTATACAAAGTGTATAGTGGCATGATCCAACGGTTTAGTTGCATGCTCCCAAGTGAAACTTTTATTTACTTTCTTGACTTAACTTGTTTTATTAGTTCAAACGATTTCCATTTTACTACCTATATCAAAAGAATCCTCCTTTTCAAGGCAAGCATATTCATTAAAATTTCATTTACAAGTACTTGAATGTCACATGCGTAAAACGATCATATGCTACTATAGTCGATGTTTATATTGCGTGCTTACTTGATGATCTCAACAAATTGTTCGTAGTTGATATTCCCTAGATCCCATGTACGGGTGCCCGTAACCTGTCTAATCGTCTCCTCAACCTCATCGTGAGTTAACTTCACATCGCGCTTTTCCATGAAACTGCAAAACAAATCTGCAGGAGGAACACTCTTAGCCTTACCAAACACCTCGAATGCGTTCCCGAGGGTCTCTTTAGAAAGACAGTCTTGATCCATTATCCTCAGAAACTCTTCCTTAGCCTTCATTGCAATCTCCCCTGCACTTGAGCCCATTGCTGCACTAATTAACCTGTACACTCACAATGCCGAAACTGAAAGTATAAATAAACAATAAAATGGGGGCAAAAATAATATTAAGAACAAAGATTATTTACTCTTCAGCTGCAATTCCAAATAAGTAGAATGCTTTGATCAAAGTTGGAGAAATAATGAAGGGTTTATATAGTTGAAGAAAAAGATTATCCCTTGCTACTCTAACAAGGCAAGAATCACAAATATATCTCTTTCTTGTGGTGATTATTAAACGATTCGATAAATATAGTAGAGCTTGTGCAGTTCGTTATCATAAACGAGTCAAGCACGAGCATCACATTTCTTAGCTTGTCGAGGGGCTTGCTTGACAAATTATAATTAGTTCATTCGTACCTTTCCAAATGACAACTCTTTCAAAAGGAAGAATTAAACGTGGAACACATTTTAAAACTTTACATAATACATTGCTTGAGACTTGAGGAAACGCGGTTGAACTGAAGTCTTGAAGATGCTCATTTACATGTTCTTAGAATCGAGTTTCTTTGCAAATAGGCTAAAACCCAGGGGCCATTTTGTAATTACCCGAAAAGCTATCTTGGGGCCCGCACCCTTCCTCATTTGTTGTACAATCCAGAGTAGAAATTCAGGAAAGAAACATTGTTCACAGTCGAAGGCCTGAACTCGAGCGGATTATCCCACTCCTTGTTGTTCCCCTCGACCCATCTCATGTTCACGTTCTCAAAGGCTATCCCATCAATGTGTTCCATCAAGAAACCTGCACTGCTGTGGTTCACCAGCCCCTGGCACCCTGGCCTGTAGTCAACGAGCCCATCGGGATAGTCCGTCCACCTTCGGTAGGTTAGGTTCACGTTCAGAAACTTCACGTCGCTCAGAAGCCCGCCTTTTGAGCCCGACAGAAACACCCCGTTTTCTGAAGTTGCCGTGATGTTTATGAATCGCAGGTTGGATATGGAACCGGGTTTCGCGTTTCCGTCTCTTGGGCAGGTAGTGATGTATATAGGTTCGGCCCGACCCCACCAGGATGGGTCGTAGTATCTAGTGGTGATGTTGATGTTTGAAAAGGTGACGTCACTGACATTTCCTGCAGAGACAGGAGTAAGTTCAGTCGGATTGTAGAAATCCAAACTACTAGTATAAGTTTGCACTTATAGTGGAGCTAAAGGAAAAATCCCGAAAATCGTATCTTCAATTTTTGTAGATATTACAAATAGCCCCAAGTTTTTTGTCTTAAATTTACATTTACATCAGTATTGCAAACAGTCACATGAATGAAAAATTGGGGATATTTGTAATATTTCAAAGTTAGGTGGTGTCATTGTAATATATTTGATGACTTCATTAGTATATTTTTTTTCTTTCTGTACATATCAGCATCAAACACTGCAATAGCTCCTCGCGATTAGCCTAGTCTCAACAAATAAAACGAAAAATTGTTACCTCCATCTCGAATTTGGAATCCGAGCCCTCTATGAGATTCAACAATGGTTATGTTGTCAAACACCAAACCTTTGAAAGCATACCAGCTAGCACTACCGAGCTTGATGGCTGATGACTTTGTTTTAATCCAGCAGCTGGTTGCGGTAAGGTTGTAGATGGGACCCGTATATGTCTTGGGACAGATGGCATCATCTCCAGTATCTATGATGCATCTAGTTATGAGTGTATTGTTCGAGTCCTCAATATCTATGCCATCATTGTTCGGGGTATTGAAGTCGCCGTATATTGAAATGTCATGAATTGATGTGTTTTGACAACGAACAATATGCAAGCTGTTACCAAAAACAAGATCTTGAGAAATTTTACAGTCTTAAATCCCTCGACACTTTACAGATACTCCTTTTATGTTTCGAAAAAGATTATATGCAGCGAGTGCAGGACATAGTTGCAATTTCGAAACATTATTGGGTATCCTGCAATTAAACACTAAGATACATACAGAAAGTTCCCTAGAGAATTGATCTAATTACAAGAGACCCAAATAATGTTCAAGATTACAAAAGATGCCCATGAGTTTGATTCAGTGAGAATTAATGTGCTAATTGTAATATTTATATAAATGACTCTGTGTAGTTTAGAAAGATATCTGGGTTCCTTTTCTAATTAAGCCAAAACTCAAGGGTGCTTAATGTAATTAACCAAATATTTAATGTTCCTTGCAACAAGAACAACTACAGTATTAAAGAAAAAATAAAGTGGGTCAATAAGCAAATACCAGAAAATGTGGGGTCACCCTCAGCAAAATCCAGTTTTGATCCACCAAACCTTACCCGGAGAACCAGATCCATCCCAAAAATAAAAAAATAAAAAAATATTAAAAAGTACAACTGTCGAAGAACAACGTACCACCAATAGGCGGGCTCATTGAAGCTCACATCCGAGATCTGCACATTGCTGCACCCGATAAACCCCACCAGCCGCGGCCTGCACTCGTCGCCCAAGCACGCGCCGGTCTCGTTCCAGCTCACCATCACATTTTTCCTCTCGTCGAATCGCTTCACGAAATCCAGCCCCTGGCCGTTGATCTCCCCGCCTCCGGTTATCCCCACGTCCACCGCGTCCTCCGCCACCACCACGTACCATCTATCCTGCTTCTCGGGGTAATCCGTCAGCCTAGTGCCTCCGAGGATCGTGGCGTTCGTCGATACGTTCAGCACGACGCCGGATTTGAGGTGTAGAGTGGCGGTCAGGTACTTTCCGGGCGGGAAATCGACGTGGCAGGGGCGGCGGAAGAGAGTGGCGGCGGATGAGCAGTCATCGATGGCGGATTGGATCGCGACAGTGTCGTATTGGTGGCCGGTGGCCGCGGCGCCGTAGTCTATGACGGAGAGGGAGGGAGGGGCGTAGAGGTTGGAGGGTGATGACGTGGCGGAATTTGATTGGAACGGATTGAGAGCCAGGAGAAGAAGGAAGAATGATTTCATCGCGTTACACTGTTTGGGGTAAAAGTGTGAATAAACCATTCTTGAGGGGTGCAATGTGTAAAAGGCCTAATTCTTCTGGGCTTGTTGGGACTTGGGCCCGATAATTGATCCACATAAAACCCGAGTCAATTTCAAAAGGCCCATTAGGATGGGACTACAATATCATGGAAGCTCATCCAAAATTCAAAAATAAATACTATTCTCTTATAAACCAACACAAAAAAGGATTTTTTGTTTAGGTACACAAAAATTATTTTGTTCAACTCTTTTACTTGATAGAATTTGAAAATAAGGTGGAAGAAATCGTTAGTCCACACAACTACACAATGCGTTAACTGCATTGCGACCTTACAATCGATTTGGACATAATTCATTCCGTACGGCCTAAGAGTACTTATACGACTAAAACGAATGCCTAAATCAATTTTTAGAACATCAATCGAAATCTAAATCTCAAACAAACTTGTTGTCAATAAAATGTGATAGGAATTACCACATCTTTCTTTTTGTCATTTTCTCTATATCCTTTTGTGTAGTTTTTTTCTTGCTTTCATCAAGTTCTCTATTGTCCATTGCCTTGTCCTACATAAAGCACTAGATTTTGAATCTCCATCGATCGGGTGAATTTACCCAAACACCCCTAGAAGTGCATATTGATTCTCTGACAAAGCAAAAATATTGTGGCATGTGCACATGCCCTTGGCTGCATGATTTTTCTAGACACCACTTGTCTCAAAAGCCGATGCGTATTTTTATCTATTTACAGACAAGTCCCCAAACAATTCGGTAATTGTACTTCAACTTCTAAGTACAAATTGTCAAATACTTGTACTACATCTCAATAATGTCTTATTTACAATTTCTTAGTAGAGTTGTTTTATTATATTTTTCACAATTCAAATACAATTATATTTTTATTTCTATTCGAATTATTTACTTTTAAAATTTTGTAAAATTACTTTATTTAAAAATATATATATTATGTTTTAATAAACTTTTTCAAACTATGATTAAAATAAGAGATGGATGGAGTAATGAATATGAAGTTTGAAGTATGTGATATAATTTTCTTGTTTGATTTTAATTTTGAAATTTATTTTTGTTAATATTTAAATTCATTATTGTTATATATTGGAAGTTTTGAAAATAATTAACAAAAATAATTTTAATTTTGATGTTTGAAAATTATTAGTGATTAGTGATTTTTGTTATTGAAAATACTCATTTGTTTTCGTTTAGCCAATTTTTTTAAACTCCTTTCCCATCCCAAAGCAATCACTAATCAACATGACATAATCAAAAGATATTTTGAAGTCTAAATACTTTCAAAAACACAAAAAAAAAAAAAAAAAAAAAACACATCCCAAAATAAAATACTACAGTATGCTAGTAAAAATACTGTGACTTAAATTAATGCAAATGACAATTAGTCAAACCAAATTCAAAACAATGGCCACATTAAATTACTCCCACCACTCAAATTAAATAACCTCGAACTAATATAATCCCATCTCACAAAAACATCATCTTCCCCAACCCAACACAACAGTCACCTACTCACACCACACACTTCTCTGCAACCCCTCGTTGCAGAACCATGTTTTCAAGAATCATTCAAGCACCCATTGCATTTTCTCTCTCAATACGTTATAAAGATTGAAACTTTATCGAATTTTTTCCAAAAAAAAAAAAAGAAGAGAAAAAGATTGGATTTTTATTCTCAAAAAACCAAGAAAATAAAAATGAACCATCTTATTACATCCTTTTACTTTCTCACACTCTGCATTTCTCTCACGCTCTCGCTCGACTCAGACGGGGTCTCTCTCTTAGCACTGAAAGCCGCCATTGTTAGGGACCCAGCTCAAGCTCTGTCTTCTTGGTCCGATTCTGATTCGAGTCCCTGCGGGTGGGCTGGGATCGCCTGCGATCGAGCCCACGGTAGGGTCGTCTCCGTCTCGCTTCCGAACAAGAATCTGACGGGCTACATCCCATCAGAAATAGGCGCGCTCACGTTCCTGACTTATCTTGACCTTTCGCAGAACTCTTACGGTGGACCCCTGCCGCACCACATCTCCACCCTCCAAAGCCTCACGCATCTCGATTTGTCTTCCAACAGGTTCAACGGCACGCTCCCGGAGAGCCTGAGCAATTTGACCCACTTGACGGGGACCCTGAATCTCTCGTACAACTCGTTTTCCGGCGAGGTTCCCGCGAGTTTTGGGCTTTTTCCGGTCATGGTCAGCCTCGATCTCCAGCACAACAACCTCAGCGGTAAAATTCCTCAGCTGGGCTCGCTGTTGAACCAGGGCCCGACCGCGTTCGCCTGAAACCCGAATCTTTGTGGGTTTCCGATGAACAGCCCGTGCTCAGTGCCCGAAGCTCAAAACCCTAAATTCTTGAATAATCCTCTGCGGCCCGAAAATGGCGGGCTTTCCTCAAATGGGGTGGCCGGGAACAGAAGAATAAGCGGCGGGCCGGTCGCAATTTCTGTGATTTCAGGGGTTTCGTTTGTGGTTGGGATCGTGCTCTTCTCCGTGTGGGTGATTAGGAAAAAAGGGAAGACGGCGGAGGGTAAATTGGGAAAACAAAATGCTGCGAGCCCGGATGTGGAGGTGGGGATGAGGATGGGATGCGAGGAAGGACAAAATGGTAAATTCGTCATCCTGGACGAAGGGTTCGAGTTGGAATTGGAGGATTTGTTGAGGGCATCGGCTTACGTGGTGGGGAAAAGTAGGAGTGGGATAGTGTACAAGGTGGTGGTTGGTGGCGGGAGGGGGGTGGGGCCCCCCGTTGGTCGGCCGGTGGCGGCGGCTGTGAGGCGGCTGAGCGAGGGGGATTCGCGGTGGAAGTTGAAGGAGTTTGAGGCTGAGGTGGAGGCCATTGCTAAGGTGCAGCATCCGAACGTCGTGAGGCTGAGGGCTTACTACTACGCCAGTGACGAGAAGTTGCTGATTTCCGATTTTGTTCCGAATGGGAATTTGCACAGTGCATTGCATGGTATGAAAGAATTCATCTTTTCTTCTTTTTATTGTTTTAATGATCATATACTATATCTGCAACTTCAATATATGTAGAGCATTAGTCTTGTGTTTGATTCGTATATTGTCTAGAAGAAATATCGATTTAGAGGATTATTAGTACCAAGTAGGAGTTGGTTCTTGAAAACTAATCGCTATGCTTATTATATATGAACGATCCCAAGAATTTCACTGTTATACTTTGATTTTAGTTAGACCCCAGCGGGACTAAGCTATAGCACATAATCTAACTAGTACGGTTTTTCGTGGTCCAGACGAGAAGAAGACATTATGCATGAGAAGGTAGTGATATGCCTTCCATCCATGGACCACTTATGTTATCATATAATTGTCGGGTTTCTGAATAAAGTTAATCAGGAAAGACCAAAACCGTTGTGAACAGCACCACACATTTCAGTGGCAGCTGATGAGTCGACTCGTTGTCTAATGGGAAACGGGTCTACACGAGATTAGACAGAAATTACTCGGATAATTAGGTGAAGAAAACCTCGTGTGTGTGGGGTGTAGTCTATATTTTATGGTCCTTTTTCTCAGGTGAATTCGTCGTTTAAATTCCATTTCGGGCTCAGCTGATCCTCTTGTGCTCAGCTGATCCTACTTTGATTTTAGTGTTAAATTACAAAAGTAGTCATATCTGAGGGTGCTATTTGTAAAATGCAAACAAATATCAGGGTGTTTTTTTATAATTATTATTCTATTTTTGTTGTTTGAGTATTGCAGGCGGGCCGGGGGTCACTCTGCCCCCACTTCCATGGGCCGCGAGGTTGAGGATCATTCAAGAAACAGCAAGAGGCCTCGCTCACATCCACGAATGCGCCCCCAATAAGAAACACGTCCATGGAGACATCAAATCGACAAAAGTCCTCCTCGACAACGACCTGAAACCGTACATATCAGGTTTCGGGCTATCCCGGCTCGGCCCAAACACTCCAAGGAGTCAAACCCCTAGCTCGAAGTTGACCCAAAAATGCGACGTGTATTCTTTCGGAGTCCTGCTTCTAGAAGTTCTCACCGGGCGGGCCCCGGAAAACGACAACGGGCTTGAAGGGCTGGTGAGGACAGTGTTTCGAGAAGAGAGGCCTTTGTCGGAGATTATCGACCCGGCCCTTTTGGGCGAGGCCCACGCGAAGAGGCAAGTGGTGGCGACGTTTCATGTCGCGCTTAACTGCACGGAACGGGATCCGGAGATGAGGCCGAAGATGAGGACGGTTTCGGAAAATCTCGATTGCATCAAGCTGCAGTGAAGCTGGTTGAATGTATCCTATCACTGTGTTTATAGATCTTGTTGGTACTTACTTAGGTTTGATGTAGGAGAGTATGAAATAACAAGTGAAGTTGAAATCAATTTTAATGGATTTTATTTTGCCTTTTTTTTTGTCTTTATTTATGTGGTTGGTGCATGAAAAATAAAATCAACTTTTTTTGTAATTAATGAAATTCCTAATTAATCAATTTCTAATTTATAAAAATAATTGAAGTTCTTCCTCATTAAAACAGGATGATGTTTTGGTATTTATATCCCATCTAAATATGGAATCTCTTAATCAAGCCTAATATTCTACCTTTTTATTTGATTAGAATTAGGTAACAAGTGTATAAATGTAAATTTAATGTAAGGGTAAAGTAGTAATTTATTTTTTAATAATGTGCTATTTATTATAGTAAATGAATAAATATTAAATAAATATTACTACACCCTAAAAATAAAAAAGTAAAATATTAAAATACATGATAAAAAAAGTGTATTTAGTGAAAAACGTTTATTTTTTTAAATAATTATTTTTATTTTAATTTTGAAATTGAAAATAAAATACAAATATAGGAATATTATTTAAAATCAAAGTTTAAAGCACAAAAAAACTCTGGCCCGGTAACTCAAGACCCGGTCAGGCAAGGCCCTGTAGTGTTTAAATTGGGGGTGTGGTTTTGAAAGAACCCTTTTTCCAAGGTTCCCTAGTCCCTATTCTATTCTCTCTGGTTCTCGTGCTGATCAAGAAAACCTCTCGTGTCGAAAACCTCTCGTGTCGACAACCTCTCGTATCTTTTATCGGTAATTTAATTTATTTTTTTCAATTTGATGGTGTTTCTGTATCGAAATCACTCAAATTTATAGAAACATATTATCTTTTTCAGAAAGAAAATGATGAAGCCTTCTTTTACCCTGAGGGGCTCTTTGACCGTGGAATCAGGGGCCGGGATGGGAGTTATATCCGGTGGCGTCGTATAATTTCAAACTTTGCATCCCACCTCTGACAACACTGAACGAGCCTCCTGAATACACGTGTTTCTCTCTTGTCATATAAAATACACGATAGTAGCAAGAAGACCACGATACGAGGAAACATTCGATGCTTCTCACGATACTTTATAATAAAAATTGTAAAATATTTTTGTGCTTTTAAAAAAAGTCAAAAAGACTTTTGATCAAGTTATGACTTTGTGTGTGTAGTTACTCTTAAATCGCAATGTCCCATTATGGAAGATGATACAATTACACAAGGTGTACCGGGCTTCCGGTACACCACCAATCAAAATACGACATGTGGAATTTTAAAATTAATTAATTAAATAATTAGTATTTTAATTATTATTAAATTGAATTATTAATTAGGAAAATATATTACCAAATCTTCTAAAATGTTAAGTAAATAAAATCAATATAATCATACCAAATATTGAATATTCTTCAAAATCTATTAGATTGTTTTCCTTAAAATATAGATAACAAATAAATAAATAAAATATATATTAAATCGTAAAAAAACATTAAAAAAAATATAAGTAAGAGATTAAAAGAAAATATTTTATTTTTCTAAAGTATTTTTATAAAAAAAATTTAATTTATACATTATTTAATTTAATTATAAAAATTACAAATAAAAAATAAATTAAAAATAATTAATTAAATTAATAAAATTTCACAATTTTTTATTATTAATTTAAAAATATTATTTAATCAATAAACAAAATAGATTAAAAATAAAGTTAAAAAATAATTAATTAAATTAGTATAAAAATTTATTATTTTTTTGAATTAATTTAAAAACATTAAATAATCAATAATCAAGATAAATTAATATAAAATAAATAAAATAAATAAAATATTCAAAATATATATATATATTGAAAATTGAGCTATCATTTTAATATTTAAATCAAATATTATACTATTTTTATTTAAATTATTTTTTCTATTTAAAAAAAATAAAAAAATAATATTCAATTCAAATACTATATTCAATTTTAAAATATTATCATAATAGAGATCTACGTGCAAATTATCTCTAGCAAATTATCTCTATCATTTTATCTTGTATCAATGTTAAGTAAGAATAATTTTATAAGTTTATTTTTGTACTCCCTATGACCATTAATAGATGTCATACTTTTTTGGACACGGAGTTTAAGAAAATTATTATTTTTGTATTTTTTAATTGAAAAATAAAAGGTAAAAATATATTTTAAAAGTGAAAAGCAAAGTAGTTGTAAGTAAAGTTTAAAAAGTAGATGAGGTAAGTAGAATAAAATTGTATATTAAAATGAAAAAGTTAAAATAATTATTTCATTTTTTGGGGTGTGTCAACTATTGTTGGACACCCCAAAAAGGAAAGTATAACAACGTTCTTTGGACCGAGGGAGTATTATCTTTAGAAAATGTCACATTCATTAATTAAATTTAATTTTCTTAAAAAATTATTGTGATATTTGAAAATTACATGTAATTTTCCGCTAACACCTAATTATAAAATTAAAAACAGATAATTTATTCATTAAATAAATATAATCATTTTTTTTTTTGTACTATCTAAATTTACATAGAAAATTTGAATTTTTTCTAAGAAAAATAATTTTTTAATGTTTTAAAATTTATAATTAGGTATTAAAATTATAATAATATATGTAATTTTCTAAACTTACTATGAATATATCATGAATTCTTTAATTTTGTGAAAAATCAATATTTATTTTATTTTAATATATTTATTTAATTTCACACGTTGATAATATATATTTGAAAATTAAATGACATTTTATTATGTTGTTTAATTTAATTTTGCGTCACTACAAATCAAGTGAGTCATTATTAAAAAATAAATAAATTTAACATCAATTCGTTATTTAATGTTATTTTTGTTTGACATGAAATAAACTTTTAAAACCATACTCTATCTACTTAACATTGATGCAGTCATACAAGATAGACTATAAAGATAAGTTGCAAAATTGAACATAATATTCGAATTGAATAATATGACATTCTTATTTTATTAAAAAATATTATTAAAATTGAGATAATATTGAAAATTGAGCTATCAAATGTAATATTTAAATCAAAATATTATTTTTATTTAAAGTATATTATTTTTATTTTTAATAAATACGAAACATTATATCAAGGTTAGTAATAATATTAAAATATTTTGATATGAAAATAGTTTTTCTTACAATTTAATACTAAAAAATAAAATTAATTATTGTTATTTGTACATAAATAACGATAGAATGAAAAATTAATAGAATTATTTGACTAAATTCATATTTGATTCAAAATTTTCATGGTTCTTAAAAAACTAAATACTCCGTACTAATTATGAATTCATTTTTATTTCATATTTACATATATAAGATAGATTGAATGAACCAGTCATTTTAAAACAATAATTATCACGTACACATATATTATTCATATTTTTTAAATATATTTATTTATAAATTAATAATTAAATTAGTGTATATAAAATTTAATATTGTATAAATTAATTTTACTTAAAAAAATGAAATATAAATATACATTTTTTAAAAAAAGTACGTTTTTTTTAAATCGTCATTTTTTTTAAAATCTTACCTTTTTTTTTTCAATTTAGTATATATATTATTTTATTTTATTTTATTTGTTAGTTACTATTAATTAAAAGAGGAAAAAATCTAATAGATTTTCTAGTATATTTAATATTTGGAAAGATTATATTAATTTTATTTTTTGAACTTTTTACAAGATTCTCATGATTTATTTTCCTAATTAATAATTCAATTTTATAATAATTAAACTAATATTTATCTAATTAATTAATTTATTAATGACACGTGTCATATTTTGATCGGCGGTGTACCGGAGGTCCGGTACACCTTGTGTAACTGTAGCCTTTTCCATTATTTTTGGTTAAATAGTAATATCTTAAAAAACAAATAAATGTTGTATTTATATTAACTTTGTCGTAGTTACTCTTGAATCGCAATATACCATTCTTCCTACTTAAATAGTAACATCTTAAATGTGTGGAGCAATAATTAAAACAATATTTATTAAACCATGAAAATGAACAAATTTAAGATCACGTACACTCAATATGAATATAAATAATAAATATTTGTGAAACAGAGTTAAAATAATAATAAAAAATGAAGAACAAAATAAAAAAAAAATGTGTGGAGCAATAATTAAAACAATAATTATTTAAATGATGAAAATGAACAATTTTTTTTATTATTTATGGAATGTAATGACATAGTTTGTCGAATATATTTATTTTATATTTATTTATCGAATATGTTTTTATTATTTATCAAATATAAATTTTGTTTCTCTAATATTATTTATCTTTGTTCAAAGTAATTATTTTAATATTTTTCAATTTTTATTTACCTAAGAAAAAATTGCAAAAGTAAAAATAAAATAAAATAAAAACAAATTGAAAAAAAAAATAAAGTGAAAAGATGCGTAAATAAAAATCTATGTATTTGTAATTAAATTACAATAAAAAAGGAAAGTGAAACTCTTTGTGTAATTAAATTACAATAAAAAAGGAAAGTGAAACTCTTTGACCGTGATGGGAGTTATATCCGGTGGCGAGTTCAAAGATATTTCAGGTGCTTTTTTTATTAAGAACTGAAGAAGAGAAGAATGAATTGATTGGGATGTATCAACGTGTGGTGAAATGCCCTAGAATTGGGGCTTTTCATGGATTTGACGAGGTTGGCCTTCTCTTCTATCCACAGGGGAGGGAATACAGAGCGTGAGTTTCTTGTTCTGGCATTCGAAGATGGTGATATGACACTTTTCGAGTTTTGCGATTCGTTGTATCCATATTCGATGACGCAGTTGGTCTATGCTCAAATCCTGGAGGCAGTAGAGGGTGTGTTCTCTCAAAATATGGTGGTAGAGAATCTGAGATCAGAACTGCCTTTCAGGATAAGCATTACAGATAATGTTGTATCCTTGAAGCTGAACCCTGCTTATTGTATTCCCAGTCGAGGTATGGCGTCGGTTCAATCCAACTTGGCAGATCTTGTACGTCTATTCATGTTGTTTTTTTTTTCGGGATACCCGATAGAAAGCCTGTTTGAACCAGATGATAGACGTTTGCTTGCTGCACCAGTTACTCTTCTGCCGATGTGTCAGGGACAGGAGTTGTACAAGCCCGACACGTGTGACATCTGTGAGGTGAAGTCACGTGCCCGACACGTGTTGCCGGAATCAACCACTTTTAGGCTTAAGTGGAATTTTGCTTTAGGTCAGGTACTAATGAGTCACAAAAAAAAAGCTCGGTCACCAAAGTGAAAAATGGACTATAGGTCAGGTACTAAAATATTTTTTTCCCTCTTTAATATAAAGCTGATATTGAGAATTGAGATGCCTCTTTTCATTTCTCTTTCTCACTCTCCTATTTCAATTTCTGTTCTATAATTCTGTAAAAAGTAAAACCCTAATTCTCTAAGCTATGTTTATCAATGACCACCACAACCACTCAACCACCCATCTTTTTCAATATTTAAATAATTTTTTATTTCAATTCTCTCTTTTCCATGTCATCGGTCCAACCACCTTATAATTTCTAAGTTTATCAATGACCATTTAAACCAACCAAACATTCATTTTTTATATATATTTTAATGATAATATAATTACTTTTATTTTTTAGTTTTATATTTTCACTTCATCCAAAAAATTTCTAACTCTTTAAAAAAAATTATTTTATTGTGAGTAAATTATAGTCAATTTTTTTCTTTTAAAAACTATATCAACATTGGTCTCTATTTTTAGAGGGTAAAAAAATATGAATTTTGGTATTTTTTTATTTTTTTAAAATATAATTTACAACAGATATAACAATTTAATTAAACAAAAAATAAAAAAAAAGAATTAATAGGGTTGTGACAAATGTCACAATCCCATTGGTTAAAGTTAATAAAAGAAAATGAGCCCACATATGGTATATTTATCCCATGTAAATATGAATTCTCTTAATCAAGAATAATATTCTACTTTTTTTATTTGATTAGAATTAATTAGGTAACAAGTGTATAAATGGTTAAACATTTTCATCTAAGTACTTGATATTAATTGACAAATTTAGTCTTTGTTTAGAATTGTACCATGAACTTGATTGATAATTAACTTGATTTATTCAGGAAAAAAAAATCAACAACAAATTCGATCAACGCTTCATATTTTTACATCTCGTTGAGCTTAAAGCTTAAACATACGTACGAATAAGAAGAGTTAAAAATTGTAACAAGTTGATCAATTATCAATTTCTAATGTAACACAATTAATAAATAAATAAAAATGCATATTCAAATATTTTGCACATATTAGAATATTCGAGGACAAGAGAGTAATTTACACATGCAAAACGTCTCTCTTGGACGAAAACCGCTCTTTTGAGAAAATTTGAAATTTGAATTTTTTTACTGCGTCCGTTTTTACCACTTACAGAGTTACATTTCCATTTTCATTTCTACTCTTATAAATGCCGCCCAAAATTCATTAGGAAATTTTTGCCAGTTCACCTTTCTCCCCCAAGGCCTATGAAACTTCTTACTTTCTAGAACACACACTAAAAACACACACACACAGCTGAAGAAGCCGACTCCATTGTTAAGAGCTTCATCGCCGCCGCAGCAATTCAATCCATCGATTGAAGTATTATCCGCAGGTACGGAGTTTATTTTTTTGCATTCTTTCTCGGAGATACAAATCCAGTTCAGATTAGGTTAAATCGACGTACAATAGATACTTTCTTGCTTGAATTTGAACGGAGGCAAAGTTCTTACTGATTTCGGTTCTTACTTCAATTTAATTTATTTTTAATTTTTATTTTCGGATCGATTTCGATCGGCGAAATTCAGGATGCCTGAGACAAGAGACAGATTATCAAGGCAGGAGGACGTCGACGTTTTCTCCACTCACAGAATCCGTCGCCGGAATTTAACCAGTGGTGCAGGTAACGTTGGGAGGGTTAATCCGGTGGCGTTCGTTCTGGAAGATGAGGTTGACGACGGGCAAGCTACCGGAACTCCATTCCGGTGGAGAGGCGCGGCGATGACGGGCACACCTGGAGGAGTTGGAGTAGCTTCTGGAAGGGGTGGTATTGGAACTCCGAGAATCGGACGCGGGCCAAACTTCGGAAGATCAACTTTAGGGCGTGAAAACTTGTCGCCTTCGGTGGGAAGTGGTCGCGGCCGCGTTGGTGGTCGACGAGGTGGAAGCTCCGTTTTGCCCTATTGGTATCCAAGAAAACCTCTCCAAGACATTACTGCTGTTGTGAGGGTAATGTTTTACTGTTATAGAAATTTGATTATTGCCTTTTTTGGTGAATATGAATGAGTATATGGTTGTTAGTGTTTCTTGCATACATGTGTATTGATACTCTCATCTTTGGGTTAAAATGGAAATATTTTATAATTCTAGTTTCAGGATTCTCTCTTGAACACAGATTATCAATTGTGTAGTTTAAGACTGGTATCTCTGTGTTAAATTCTGGTTAATCATGAGAAGCATTAGGCCTGCACTGCACGGGTCATTTTTATTCGTCTGGCTAAAGGTTTCCAAAGCTCTCATTGCTCGATTTTGGTTGCTGGTTGTACGTTCATGTTGATTCGTGTCAGTTCTTTGTAAATGTAATTTAAAGACATCCTTAGAATGTCTACTTAATTTAAATTGAATTTAGTTTGGAGCCGTTTCGTTTACCTGTATTTCCAATTGTAACTTCATTATTGATTGTCATCCATAAGTAATCATTTCATTTGGAAATCACTAGCATTGTGTTTTTATTCTCCATAGGCAATTGAAAGAAAAAGAGCGCATAGGGGAGAAGGTGAAGGCCTACTAAGTGAGAGCCCTATGCTCCGGGACCGAGCTTACAACCCTTCTGGTTCCACATCAGCTGTTCAACTCGAACAGGACATATCCATGATTTCCCCACACCCTACAATCAGAACTAAGGGATGTCCGCCGACCAATATAGGAAAAGTTCCGAAGATATTGCTCAATATCACCAAGAACCAGAATGATTGGGATTCTTCTTCTTCATGCCTAACACCTCAGAAGAAGCTTCTAGAAAACATTGACACAGTCGAGAAGGTGGTCATGGAAGAGCTCCGCAAGCTGAAGAGGACACCGTCTGCTAAGAAGGCCGAAAGGGAGAAGAGGGTTAAGACATTGATGTCAATGCGATAAATCCTGGCTGCAAGTGATCATGGTGTCCTCAATCAAGGTTGAGGTTTTTTGATGGGTGGGGAAGGGGGGTGAGTAATCTGTCCCGGTTAGTACTTAGTATAGTGAGTCATCTCTTGATGATCAGATTCTTGGCCTGTGTTTGATCATCTCTTGATGATCGAGCTTTCAAATATCAGTACTGTTTTTGTTGTTCTTGTGAATATTGGTATCTGTCTGAAGAATGCACAAGGCAGTGGTTAGGAAGGATTTAGTTTTGAAAGAAAAGTTTCATACATCTTTTCTAATAGTAATAAAAAGGGTATGCCTTCCCTCTTTAACTGAGTTTTGGCTGTTTTGCTAGTTGCTGCATGTATATATTCACCATCACAACACAAACTGAACATTTGACTGTGAGCTAGATGACGTATGTGCACCATCATGTCGTCGTTTGTTGAAAACCGAAAACGGAACGGTGCTGTGCCCACCACATCACATTGGATCCTCCTATTCTGTTATTTGAATTTGTAGTGCACAAACTGAGGCCCCCACAGTCTACTTTTCATTTGAAATGTGACTCAAAATTATGGATAAGAACTCATCATCTATCTATATATACACACCTCTATTCAATATTCATCATCCATTTCAAGCTAAAACCAACCATGGCCACTTTTTCCAACTTTCCCACCCTCGTGCTCCTTCTCCTCTCTCTCCCCTTGCTTGCATTTTCAGCCAGGTGCCACCCAAATGACTATAACGCCCTTCTGAAAATCAAGAAAGCCCTCAACCCTTCTGAAAATCAAGAAAATCAGAATGGGCTTTCTTGATTTTCAGTTGCGACGAGAAGACCAATCGGATAACCGAGCTCGATGTTTCTCAAGCCGATCTCAAACTCCCAATCCCAAATGCTGTCGGCGACCTGGAATATCTCGAGAGCCTAACGTTCCACAAGACCAACTTGACTGGCCAAATTCCACTAGCAATCTCCAAGCTTTCTCGGCTTAGCTTCCTCGATCTCAGGTGGAACCACCTGACTGGACCCGTGCCTTCCTTTCTCGGCCAGCTCAAGAAACTCGAGTACATCGGCTTATCATTCAACAACCTCACAGGTTCAATCCCCAGTTCACTTTCCAAGCTTCCGGAACTCGGAGGCCTTCTCTTAGACCGAAACAAGCTCACCGGAAGCATCCCTGAATCGTTCGGAGAGTTTCGCCAGCAGGATTTCTACCTCTACATGTCTCACAACCAGCTGACAGGCCAAATCCCGAGAAAGCTTGGCCACACGAATTTCAGCTGGTTCGATGTTTCGAGGAACAGGCTCGAAGGCGATATATCGTTCATGTTCGGAAAGAACAAGAGCATTAATACTGCCGATTTCTCGAGGAACATGCTGCAGTTCGACTTCTCGCGAGTGGTGTTTCCGAAGAGCTTGAGGAATTTGGACTTGAACCACAATAGGATCTCCGGCCGGTTGCCGGAGGGATTGGCCGGAATCGATCTCATCAGTTTGAACGTTAGCTATAACCGGCTGTGTGGCTCGATTCCGACCGGTGGGATGCTGCAGGACTTTGGTTACTATTCGTATTTTCACAACAGGTGCTTGTGTGGTGCACCATTGCCTAAATGCAAGTGATTTTGGTGTATTGCCTAAATGCAAGTGATTTTGGTGTGGAAAAAAAAACACAGATCACTCTGCTGATTGTTTGAAGCAAAAATAAAATTTGCAAAAAATAAAATAAAATAAAATTTGCAAACAAAACACTGAGCCATTATATAAAAAAATTATTATATTTTTAATATTTTAATTAGTAATTACTATGTTACATATACCATGTGGCGCGCGATGTTAATCAAATTTAGTAACTCCACTACTCGCAACCTTTAACACGCAACAATCCCCGTAATCCCGACACGCAGATCCACGCGCCACCGCGATGGCAGATTCCGACGCCGCGCAAACGCCCGAGCCGCAGACGCCTTCCACCCCGACCGCTGCCGTTCACATCCACCCGCGCCGCGAGCCTTTCGAGTACGGCCTTCTCTCCATCCCCAAGCTCGTATTCGCCGACGGCTTGCAGACCCTATCCCATGTCAAATCGACTCTCCTCTCGTCGAATACCAATCACCGAGTGAGCACGGAAACCGTCGCCGGGGTCCTTCAAATCCCCGTCGAACATTCGCGGTTATTGATCGAAACCCTAGCCTCTGTTCTGCATGACGATTCCGATCCTGTAGTGAAGGCTAGGACTCGAGAGGAGGTCGATGCGGCTGGGGTGAACGTGTTTGATTTGCTGGTTTTTCTGTACATTCAGAGCTATAAGAGGTTGCTGCCGAAGGGGCACAAGGATTCCGCTGCCGTAGCTGATGTTTGGCCGTCTACTTCGGCGTTTGATGGATTTTTATCTGTGCTATCACCGTTGCAGGTGATGAATTTGTTCTATTTTTTAGTACTATGGTTTTTTTAGAATTAGTATGTGAGATTTGTTCATTAGGTGAGTGCAATTTAAACTAAATTATATAGGAATCTAGTTTAGTTCAATTAAGTGAATGCCATCTTTCAGGATTTATTTTACTGCTGATTTACGAAAAAAATATATGCCTGGATTTATTCCCATATTTGTGTAAATGAAGATTTTTCATCTCGGTTCGATTAAGTAGTTATGAATCTTCTCTATATTGCTGAGTTATTAGCCCAATTACCTTGTGCATTAAGCGCGTTTCTATAGTGACCCGTTTACATTTTTGTGTACCCTAGGATTGTTTTTCGATGTAGTTTTTTCCTTTATTATCTGCAAATAAGAATTTGTTGTACATTTTGCAGCTTGTGCGCAGCAACAGTCGTAGGCTTATGCCGTCACATGCTGATGAAGTGGCTCATCAGCTCTCTTATCTGCAGAAACACCTAAGCAACATTATTTCCCTCTTGTCAGATGTTTCAGAAGGAAAAGATGAAACTATGGTATGTTTTTTTTTTGGTCTTATTTCAGATTTTTTTTATTATTTTGCTTCTTTAATTAGATAGATGGCCCGTGAATATATATGTTCTATATTATTGGTGAATATTTTGCTATGACTTTCCTTTAGTTGAGTATTGAGTTATTCTTTCTCCCAGGTTTTATCCTTGGAAAAATTTGAGCATCTTGGATTTCTGGTATATTCTGGGGAAAAGAGGCCTGAGAGGATTCCTCTCAGCCAGAATACTCCATTTTTCGCAAATTCAGATCCCGACATGCCTGCTGCTCCCATTCCTGCATCGCATGTTCTTGATTGGCTTCTCCAAAACATATCCTATACCCTGGAACATATGTCTGATAGAGCTTCTTCGAAAGAAAATAGCCCTAGTAATACTTCTGATCAGGATGTCACAATGGCTGATGTTGGTGTAGTTTCCACAAAGCCCTCAAGCAGTCTTAAAGGTCCAACATTGATTGAAGGTGTCTCTAAATCATCATATGTAAAGCAAGCAACTGATCTCAATAACACATCTGTAAAGGTGATTCTATAAACATCTTCTATTTTTGCGCATATTTCATTTTTTTGTATCAGTGATAGGTTTTTTAAGTTTGGTTTTGCGTGCACAAGATGACATTTGACATCTTATGGAGGATGCATTAAAATGATCTGATCTTGTATTACTGATTACATGAGCTATAAAGTCCATAAAATAGTGTATGTCACATTTTTTATCAGTGAAAGGCAACCACCACTTTGTAAAAAATTACTGTGTTTTTCCTCACCTTTATTTACATTTTCCTTCCTCTGCGTTGATAGTGAAATTTACCCTATGGCTTTATTTCTCATTTATCCATTTCAGGTTGTAAACTGTCATGAATCAGTAATTTATATCTTGGCACCTATGAAATATGCAACAGTATATGGATGCTCTGATGCTACAATTGTCCTTGGAGCTGTTGGCAAGGTATGTTGATATGTTTTAAAGTTAATAACATGATTTTGTGCATAAATTTAATTTTATCTTGACCTGATCATAAAACTAAGAATGCTGCTGATGATTTCATTGGCTACTTTATTCTATAACTCGTATGCTTAAATAATCGTGTTATGCAGGCTGTTAGAGTTGAACACTGCGAACGTGTTCATCTTATAACTGCAACCAAACGTATCTGCATTGCCAACTGCCGCGAGTGCCTATTCTTTTTGGGGGTGAACCAACCACCCTTCTTTGTTGGTGATAACCATAAACTGCAGGTGAGTCTCACTTTATCTTGATGTTTACATCTCTATGTAGATGCTTGACTTAATAAATTCTTGAATTTACTTCTCCATCATATTAAAAAGAGTTTTGAAGCTCAGAATTTCCTCCCGCCTTTTGATTCAATATCAACAGGTGGCTCCATATAACACATTCTACCCCCAACTGGAGGAGCACCTCAGTCAAGTTGGAATTGAACCTAACATCAACAAGTGGGGTGAACCTGTGGTGCTTGGAATGGTTGACCCGCACGATTCATTATCCCATCCAGCAGGTGTCTCGGATGTTCAATCTGAATCTGCCACTCACTTAGAGTCGGATCTATATACCAGTTTTGTGGTGAGTGCTTTATCTGGTTGCCTGCTTGGTAAAAAAGGATGTTAATTAATTCAAGTGATATAAGAATATTTGGTGCTTAGGTGATAAATCCTTCGGATTTTTTGACCGATTGATTCACTTTCATTTTCTTGACGTTTTTTATTTCTCGTTACAATTTACTTGTAATAGTTCAATAAGATGATGAGGCAAGGATTTATTATTTTGTAGTAGCTTATACTAGTCGGAGCAGTTTTATAACATTAACATCATGTGCCATCCGTATTAATACATCATCAATATATTTTTTTTCTTTTCTTTCTTCGTCTCAACAGATCTCTGTATGAATTCTAGTTATCTGATTGCATTTAAGTATTTAACTATATCATGTTCTGTTTGGTCTAATTGATCTTGGATCTTTTATTGTTCCTTAAGTTTACGGCAGATACTAATTTGTATTTAATTGCCAGATTCCAAATTGGTTTGGAGGTGAACAAGATGGCTGCACAAAAGATAACCCCTTCCCTTTACCTGATCCTTATCTTGCGTCACAGAAGAAAAATGTATGTTCAAGTGATATTGTGTTTTGGGCTTCATTTGGTATATCGATATTGGTTTGACATTTTATCTTCATTCTCCAGGATAAAAGTTTGGAAGAGGTTAAGCAGACTTTGAGGGAAACTCAACTAGAGGAGAGCCGAAAGAGGGAACTATCAAGTGCTATCCATGCATGTTTTAAAGACTGGTTATATGGTAATAATGCTGATTATTGTTCTTTCATATTTATTCATATTATCATATATGATCCAAGTTAAGTGTATACAGCATATCATGGAAATTGTCTTGGTTTTTAGTACCATTTTATTAATATCATTCATGTTATGCGTGCAACAGTTGGAATGCATTGTTCTATTATGTATTCATCGATGTTTCCTTTCTTTTATGTTTTTCTTTTCCTTTTTTTTAGAATAAAAAATGTATTATTCATCACGTGATTCTCAGAGCACTGTTTTGTAAAAGATATGAGCTCTTTTGCCTCCTATACTCAAATACCGTTTCACAAGAATTTTCATTTCATATTTCCTTCTTTCATTGATGCACTTTGTGTTGACCAAGTTTGTTAATGGTACCTCTGTTTGTCTGAATGTTCTGCAGCATCAGGAAATATCCGGCAACTTTACTGCTCACCTGGCGAATAAGTGCATTTGCTTCAGATGGAGCCTATGTTGCACGGATATATCTACGGGTACTGGGCACCATATCCAATACAATTCGGATACAATAAGCAATTGTCCATGTCCGATACTCCAAAAACAAACCGGGCTGCATAGGGTGGAGCAGAAAAATAGAGATTCGAGTTTTGTGATTTTTTCGTTTTCCAGCATTTTCTCTCTAAATTTATCAGCCAACCAGTTTCAAGTTCCACGCATTCCCGTTTGTGTTGATGTTGCTAGGGTTCGATGTGACCAAGCTAGCAACGCCAAATTGGTTATAGAAGGATTGAAATGTCGTGTTGATTGCGACTAACAAACGAACCTCTTGTATTGTTCTAGTTTTGCTACAGAATTATAATGTAGTTCCAGAATAAACCAGATTCTTGACAAGTGTTGTAAAAGGGCTTACATTCTCATGAAAAATGTCATTGATTTTTTTAGTCATTTTGAAATCATTTTTTCTCCTGGTGTGAAATTTCACTCTACAAAGCAACAAAATCCTCTCAAATTACAAAAAGAAAAAATGCAGCGAGGAACAAATGGTCAACTCGTCGGAGCGAGCTGAAGCAGCTTTTCCGCTTGGTCGGGGAAGAAAGTGACGAAAAGAAATGCACCTGAGATGAAATCAAAGCAATCGATTTCAAACAAATTCAAATTCAGGAAAACTTATATCAGGACTTACAGATGAGTACAGTCCCTAGAACAGCGGAAATTTTGCCTTGGATCGTAACAAGCCCGGCTTTTCCTGCATTTTGCAACTCAGTCGAACCTACAGAATCGAACGTCCCTGCATTTGACATAGTTTAGGTAAGTTGAATCATTCTTTCGACTTTTCTACCCTTGAATAACACTGATCAGCCGTTTAAGCATAAACTTACCCGGTGTTACAGATTGGAGGCCTGATGTTATGCATGCTATATTTTGATAACCGGCTTCGTCTAATTTCTTTGCAGCACCGGTAGACCTTATAATCGTCGAGAAAGCAAACAGGTAAGGTTAATGACAAAAATACCCTCGACGCACGACAAACCTCTAACGAGTGAGGCTATACCTGAGTCCCTCCTGGCAAACAAGTAAGAGCTTGCTTTCAGGCGAAAACCGACTCTTTACAGATTGCACGAAATCCGGGTTAGGCTTGGTGAAAGGCAAGCCATAAAACAAGCCAGAGAAGTTGTTGTGTACAGTCCTCAACAAGATTGTTCCTAATTCTCAGCGTAAATTCGAAACTTTAGGAAAAACAAGAATGCGAACGATTCGATCAATATAGAGGGATAGATATGTAATATGTACCCAAGTCGTTGTCTTTGTTTTCGATGAAGAGAGGGACGTGGTAACAGTCCTTTATATGCGCTCGTTCGAACTGAGTCCTGTCGCGAACGTCCACGACTGCGTACCCCTCGACTGCGATCAGTTTCTTTGCCTCTTCGGAAGTGACGAAATCCACTTCGGCTCTTATCGCGTAATTTCTCGACTTCCTTCTTTGCGATTGTACCCCGCGAGTCGTCGCGAAAATCGACCGAGGCGTTGACAAGTTGCTGTAAACATTTTCGTAGTTTTAACCATCAAATTCAAGCAAGCAAATAATCAAACACCTTATAGACTCAAACTAAACCTGGAATATCAGAGAGATTAAAGAAAGGTTTTAAAGAAGCTCTATATTAAAATTTAATTAAAAAACAAGAGGGCATATTGGTAATATTACGTACCTCCGGGAAGAGAGAGCTGAGGGGCAAGAGCAAGCTATCCCTGCCATCTCTGCACTTGCACCTTCTCTCTCTCTAACTCTCTCTCTGCCCATTAAGATTTGCCGCGAAGGGCCGACGGAATTTAAGCGGGCCAATGGGTTTATGCCACGTGGCGTTACGCTCTTGTAATGGGATTGGATATACTTTTATTTAATTAATCTGTCCTCAAAAAAAAAATAGTAATCCCTCTTATTCATAATAATATGATCATTTTCTTTTAAGTATTTTCTTTAAGTGAACTGTTCACAATAATAATTAGAGAGTGTGCAAATTTTCTTTATGTATTGCCAAAAAAGATATACTAATACTATTTACTTTTTTTATTATTTAATAGGAGCATGATTCTTATCCCACAATATTTAATATAAAAAAATCTAAATGAATGTAGTCAAAACGGTTGTGTGATCACATGGTGGCGAAGTAAAATAAAATGATTAATTGATTAATTGACTCATGCACTTAACTCTAGCTAACTCTAATTTTGAGAATTAGAGTGTACATACATTAATTGGTTTATAAATTTAGAACGTTAAGTCGTCAACCACATAAATTTCATTTCACAAGTTAGAGTTACTTTATAATTTTTTTACATTTGTACTCCCTCCTCTTTTTTTTTTTTTGATATAAGTCTTTTTAGTTTTTTTATTTTTTTCAAATTATAAGTCATTTTAGCTTTCATAAATAATGTAATAACATTAATTTCTTAAATTTTCAATTTTCTATGCAATTATTTTTTCTTTCAACTAATTATATTTCATTATTTTTATTTTTAGATATATTTTAATAAATATTAATTATCATAAATTACTTTCTTAAATATTGTATCCAAGCTTAGGAAGTTTTATATAAAAAATAGGAGGGAGTATTATACTTGTAATCGTAAATAAAAGTACATTTTGAAATGTCTAATTATTTTATTACCTCAAAAGTCAAAGTCTCAGCTATAGGGACGTTGACTTTTTTTACCGCTTAAAATAAAATTTAACTATTAAATTTTATTTTAGTAATTTGATGAAATTTTATATCACTTGCTATTAAAATTGGTTTTCCCGGATGTGTCGATCGAAGTAATTTTTGATGATGATTGGTCCAATAGTGAGAAGAAGCCGCTTTCGTAAAGGCCAACGATGAAGCTGGCAGAACATTTGCCAAAGAGTGGAAAAAAGCAGCCCTTAAATTTCGAGCTTAAGGACCTGATAAAGCGCATTACTTGGTCTCCATCACTGGACTCATGAAACTGCACCCGTTTTTACTTACGCCAGATGATGAAACGAATGGACTTATCAGTGACGTAGAGACAGTTGGTCCGGAAAGGTGAACTCAATCTTTTTTAAAAAACTATTTTTATACTTTAATTTTTATATATTAAGATAATTAATTATAACTTGCTTAAAAATAATTGAAATTTAATTGAGATATTGATAAAATATTGATATGTCTTATTAAAAAAATAAGATAATTAACCATTTGTTAAAAAATATTACTTTTTTAAATACTTAATCCAAGATTTAGAAAAAAAAAATATAATATCAATATTGATTAATTATTAGTATGCTTAGTTTATGAATTAAAATTCAATAAATAAAATTATAATTTAATTAATTTAATTTTAAGAGTTTCACAATTCTCTTTCAATAAGTGTTCTCATTTGATAAATATGTTTGATAAATGTGTGTTATTCATATTAAATTTTATAGTTGACTAGTTCTTTCCAAATCACAATTGTTATTTTTTTTTTAAAATTGTACACTTTCTAATTAATCATTTAAATATTTGGAGCATGAAAAACAAGAAATCACACTAAAATGAAGATTAATTAATCACTTAAATATAAAAACAAGAAATGACACAAGTGAAGATTAATCACCGTGGAGCTAAATATGTGGAGAATCATCTTTTTTTTATGATTTTGGTGATTAATTTATTACTGACACAAAAAAATATACAAGTGAAATAAGAATTAATTAATCACTGAAACATTTGTAGCATTGGAAAAATAAGAAACATTTAAATTATTTTTTTTGAAAAATGTGGAGTGAAATAAGAATTAATTAATCACTAAAACATTTGTAGCATTGGAAAAATAAGAAGCATTTAAATTATTTTTTTTGAAAAATGTGGAGCATGACAAATAAGGTTCCCTTAAATTAATGGGTGATTTTGGATAAAAGGGAGTTTTTAAAGTTTCATTAAAATTAAAGAACTCAATTTTTCCTAATTATTAATAGAAGTAATTTATATAATTTTATTAGAAGTAGTTTATATAATTTTATTTTAATTTTGTTAATTTACACGGCGGTTATTAATTAATATTTATTATATTAGGCAGACAGTTATTACACCCTATTATAATTATAATTTTAAAGTACTTTTATTAATAAAAAATTTAAAAAAATGAAACATTAATTTGTAAGCGTTAATTTATGCGGTAAAACTTAAAATATTATAAACTATAATACCCCTTTCGCTAAATAATTCTAAATTAATTAGTTTATTATTAATTGATTATTTAAACACGTAGAACATAATGGAAAAAACAACAAATCACACAAGTGAAATGAAACGAAAACTAACTTGTAACTGAAACATGTGGAACTTCTCAAATTACAATTGTAATTTTTTTTTTAAAATTTGTATGAGAAGAAAGACAATGAAGATCAAAGAGGAAGGATACGGAAAGTGAGAGCGAGAGTAGGGTGAGAGGAGAGAAGACAAAGGAGGATACCACCGTTAACATTAAACGTTTGAAGAAGAGGGAGGAGGAAAAACTTAAGGAGCAGCTTGAAATAAAGTTTAAATGAAGAGAAAAAAACTCTGTATTCGTGGATGCTGTAAAGAAATGTATCTTTATTTGTCTATTACAAGAATCCTTAAATATTAACCTAGATAAACATTACATATTTAAAAGATACTATGACTTTTTCAACAGATGGCCCTGATGATAGAAGTCGGGATAACAAACGGACGAAAAGAGAAATATTGTACGAGAAGAAAGACAATGACTATCAAAGAGGAGAGAGGAAAGAGAAGGAAGGTGAGAGCCGGAGGGTGAGAGGAGAGAGGAAAGACGAGGAAGATGAGAGCGAGATTACAAGGTATTATGGACGGTATAGAGGAAGAAAAGATACTTATGCGGATAAAGGAGGAGAAAGGAGGAGATAAGAGAAAGAAAGATCGTGGTTCGAGTGGTTCGAGGAGTAGGGAAGAGCATTCCAAGTAAAACCTTACTTTCTGAGTGGTCTTTATTTTTTATTGCATTAACTGGGTAAACACTTTTATTACCATGTTTTAGAGATTTTAACCCTTCTTCTATATGCATTAACTTACTTGAGCAGTTTTGAAAAAAAATAATGCCGGAGTACATTTCTCAGCGAGAAATGAAAGGGTAAATTTGGCAATTCAACCCATAATGGCTAAAAAAGCCTGCTTTTAGATAAAAATTAAATATACTCGGCACTGATGTGTATGTAACTGTTTATCCTGATCTGAACATTCTCTGTCAAGAATATAAGAGATGCATACGATTACTTTATGTTATTTGCTGGATTAGGACAAAATTAAGGTTTATCAAACTCAATAAGTCGTTTAGAGGATATTCTAGTTGTTTTAATGCTTTAGTTTCTGTCTCTACTAGGCATGGAGAATCTAGGTGAACTTGTTTATGCTGTTGTCCAACAAGTAAGCGCATACAATGACAAACACCCCCCCTCAACTGTTGGTGGGTACATAAGAAATATAGCACATTTCTATGAAACTTTAATTTGATTGTTAGTGAAGGCTTTTTCACGCTCAGACTTGGTAATATTGGTAACACATTTGTAGATATGTTCGTAATTTAAAAATTGATATTCTTACTTAGTTACTTACCCTTATTGTTTAAGAAGAATGTTCGAAAAATCACATATTGAGACGACCACCAAGACGGCAGAGAAAGGTGGGGCCATGTTTGTCGGGTATGGGGTAATTCGCAACATCTGAACTCATCTCTTTTCATTATTTGGAGCCGTGTGAGATTGAAGGGCTCAAAATCGAACCAAGCTATTCGATACTCGACTTGTGATCAAATGTTTAAACGTTGTTTGAGCTCGGTTTTACAATACACAAGGGAAAATAAATCAAATACAATACTAAATACCAGCATCCAGAATCTGCAACCACAACTCCTCCAGCATCCCAAAAATCATATCCTCCACGGAAAACACATGGATCCTATCCTTCATTTCAATCCAGCTCCGGCCCGGAACATTCTTTAACCCTTTCTGGAACCTTCTCAAACTCATCACACTGGCCACATCTTTCCATTCACCTGCTGAAGCATGTATGCTGCAGAGCTGCACAATACGAGGAGGGATCAATCCTCAGAATGATCTCGGCCCAACCTCGACTTCCCCACTGTTCCTACACGCGGATAACAGAGCTTTCCACATCACGATATCGGGCTCGAATCCCATCTCCGGCCCATAAAAGCTTCCGCTTCGTGTATTTGACCAGCTCGTCCAAGCAAGTCGACCACGCATGAACAATGCTCCCACACCATGCTCTTTCTCTATGGATTCAAACAAACGCATCCCTTCATCCACAATCTCATGTGGCTACAAGCGGTCAAGACACCTACTAGTGTTATTTTTCATGCTTTTGAAAAGACTAAAAGCTTCTAGTGCTTGGCCGAACTGTGCATACCCAACAATCAAACTACTCCAGGCGAACAAACAAATGAAAAAATTCGTGGTGGTACATGGAAAAAATACAAACAAAAACAAAACACATTAAAATAGTTAGATTAAATAATAATCCAAATATAAAAAATACTTACAGTGACCTGAAAAAAGAAAAAAATATATATACAATTAGTGAAAAAAACGATGATAGGAGAAAAAATACAATTAGTAAAAATAAATAATGACAGCAGAACGATAATAATCTGATGAAGATGAGAGAAATCTAAGATGATGAAGACGATCTCTTCGGAGAGGAAGTCGAAGCCGCTCAGGCTGGATTCAGGCCCACCTTTTGCAATTGAAAGTTACTTATGATAAATCAGAAATCAATTATTAGAAAACTTTCGCAAAAACAAAAAACATGATATTACCTATGGAGATAGGTAGGTTAACATTCGTGTAAACAAAATAAAATCTAATAGGCGTGAACACATATTGAATCTGATGATCATTGTTAGGTAATAGTTGTGAACACAAAATAATCTAACGAATATGATATATGCATATACTCCTATTATTAGGACCAGATAAGAAATCTGAAACCTCTCTTTCAAACCAAATCCTTCCTAAATTACCACTGACTTGTGCCTTGTTCAGACAGATACCAATATTCACTAGAATAACAAAAACAATATTCAGTAGCCCTTGATGCAATCGAGACTGTCGGAAACACATCGCATTTTTGGATCAACTTTGAGCTTCCGGCGATTTGATGTCTCCGTGGATGTGAGCAAGGCCTCTTGCTGTTTCTTGAATGATTCTCAAACAACAAAATCGAATAATAATTATAAACAACACCCTGATGTTTGTTTGCATTTTACAAATAGCACCCTCAGATATGACTCATTTGTTACAACTTACAAGACTCATGGGGTTCATTTGTAATCATTCTAAACTTCACGAGTACTTTTGTAATTTAACACCAAAAATCAAAGTAGCAATGTAGGCAAAGTCATTTCAGATCAGCTCAGCACAAGAGGGTCAGCTGAACCCGAAATGGAATTTAAACGACAAATTCACCTGAGAAAAAGGACCAAAAAAAAACAAAAACCGACTACCCCCTCACACGCGGTTTTCTTCACCTAATCCCGCGTAGGACATCGGGTCAGACTCATCAACTGCCACTGAACTAATCCTCTATATATATACAGTATATTGAAGTTGCAGATATATATTGATCATTAAAACAGTAAAGAAAAAAAGATGAATTCTTTCTTACCATGCAATGCACAGTGCTAATTCTCATTCGGAACAAAATTGGAAATCAGCAACTTCTCGTCACTGGCGTAATAGTAAGCCCTCAGCCTCACGACATTCGGATGCTGCACCTTAGCAATAGCCTCCACCTCAGCCTCAAACTCCTTCATCATCCACCGCGAATCCCCCTCGCTCAGCGCCTCACAGCTACCAGCTTCAAAAGCCAGTACCTAAACCCAGTAGACATACATTTACATAAGGCATCATATGGTATGTCATAAGAACATGAAACACAAGATCACTATAAATATGTTTAAACTTACCCTAGTATCACTCTCCGGAGCAGACTTTGCAGAACTCATACCACCGACATATCTGCAAGAAACACAATGACAGGGTAAATTCAAGAAATGGCACATAGTGTCACATTTTGATCGGTAAATTAAAGATTATTGTACCCAGGTATTATCTGCTCAGATGCAATGTATGTTAGAAATATTGTTGCACTGCCTGTCAAAAAAGAGAATTTTTTTTAAGCAAAAATGTTAGCTTGCTGGAAAACATAGGTTAGTCACGAATAATTCATTTTCGTTATGGGAAAATTACAATAGCTAATCATCCTTGAGGTCTAGCTTAATTAGAAAAAGAAAAAAGGGTCCTTATTACAAATTGCACCTAGGGGTGTTTGTAATTCTGAAAGATAACTGGATTTATTTGCATTATACATGGCTGTATGGGTCATTCTGTAATTTTAACCTCTATATTTTAATGTGTGGAAGCAAGATGGAAACAAAAAGGCTTAACCATACCTGGATTGATCATGATGGGCAGAAAATGTTGGAGAATTGAAATAAATGAATAACTTGATGCAGAGATGACTGCAAGATAACCGTATCTAGAAGTCTCCAGAAGAGGCTTAATGACCTAAAGGCAACACCGCGAAAGTTAACAGAGATATCGATTGCAATTCGACTACAATGCCAAAGAGTAAATAATAGTAAATCCTCTGGGCCATTGGCAGGTGAAATCCTGTTTTACTGTTTCCGCAACTTCCTGCAAGAAACGCAATCAGGTTTCAACTCAAGGTTTGACATTGAAAATAAGACGTCATTTTCCATGCAAAAGATGACCAAAAGTTTTTAAGATCCATAAGAAAAGGCAAAGGGTTAAATTACCAGAAGTTATGACCTACTTTCCAGAATAAAAAGATAGCATCAAACTTTAGTGTGGATTAGATTATAAACAAATGGAATCAAGATGGAGTTCAGGAGTTATGACGACCTTCACAGTCCACTTTGAAGATCCTGAATATCATTTATTTGCTTTGATCTGCATCAACGAGCCATCTGGTAACCTACAAAAATCAATTTTTCAAGCTAGAAATCAAATAAAAACATACGTAAACAAGGTACAAAAGTTACGTTATATTAAACATATAATCTTCATACAATCGTGATTCATCAAACTTTCCACGCCTCAAGCTTGTCTCAAAGATATTTAGTGCCTGAAAGATGCGATTTTTATTACAAGTAAATGATAATGATATGTGCAGATTTTTAAATTTGATATTCAAACAGATTTCATATACGTACAGGAAACCATGTGCCGACTGGAATCTCGGCACCAGCAGCTGCAAGGGATTTTGCTATTGCCCTTGGTTTCCCCACCAAAATAAGCGATTCTTGATCCAGGGATCCCCTACAAGATGCCGAAATACGAGTCTTTGGTGCCGCAAACTGTGTGGCGGGAGTTGCAAATTGCAGCCATATACGCTTGAATTTGAAAATGCTGCAAACTTTTTCAGCAAGTCGTTGTAAAATTGAGCAAGACATGAGAAACGTACACGAAAGCTACATTTTAGCAGCTCAGCCACCAACCCGCATATATTAAACTCTAGTGGACTAAAAACTCATAGGCAGTCGCAAAATCGAGATTGGCTGCCCTGAATATTGCAACCCATCTCATTTTATATGCCACAAACAAGCAAGCATCTCTATACATACACACACACACCACACACACACTACATTACATAACCTTACCACTAAATTTCTAAAAAACAATATCTGAAAGCTAATAGAAAATCAAAAGATGTCAATCATTTGGATTTAGTACAGGAGCTTAACCAACAGGAAGATCTTCATCATAAATAGAATAGAGAAAACAAAATACTAAAAAGATCAGATTTTTCTTCGAACCCACATTCCACAAAACCCGTGAAATGTAAAACACAACCTCAATTTTTCCAAATGTGACTGAAAACTCAACTTTCTTTAATTGCTTTATGAGAGAGAAAGGAAGCGATTTTTTGTTTTCTTGAAAAAATAAGCTGCGTGTGAAGAATAAAAATATGGAGTGTGTATTTAGTTGTGTCAAATAAAGATTTTCCACCTTATTTTCAATAATAAAATTGTGTTATTTTCTGAAACATTATGAATGTAAACATATTAATAAATTAATATTAGTAATCATATATTATCTTCATTTATCATGATTATAAATTGTTGAAAATATGGCCGCAAACAATCGCGAGTTCGAGTGTCAAACTCAAACTCAAAACTAATTAACGGACACAAAAACTTCAAATTTTGATCTCGGCTCAATCACTCGACACTCAGCTCACAGTGAGTTGGTATCGAACACCACAAACACATATTTTACGTGATTCAATCGCCGGAATGTGGTTCTAGAATCAACGATGGAGAGAAATGTGATTCTAGTATCATTGGAAGCTTAAAATCGATTGTACAAAGCTCACTATAATTTCGGTTTGTATTTATGGTAACTTTATTTTTGTATTTTAGGAAAAGGTATATGACCAAACACATGTACTCCTAATAAATAAGCATACATTAAAAAACCCTAATCCCCAAATTATGATGTCGAGGAAGAAATCTTCAATCGATCTCCCCCTTCCAGACGAATTAACGGAGACGATCCTACTCCGACTATCTCCGTTCGATCTCGTCCGCTGCCAGAGTGTCTGCAAGGCATGGCGGTCGTTGATCTCGTCGGCCGGTTTCGTCTCCGCCCACCTCGAACGCTCCAAATCCGATCCCCTCCAGTCCCACCTCCTTGTTTACAACAAAAAATTTGCCGGTGTCGAATGGCCCCTTCTCATCTTTTATCTGCTTCACATCCCTTGATTTGCTCGTCGTCGGCTCAATCAACGGCTTGATCTGTACCGTCGGCAACGATTGCAAGAACACCGGGTTTCCGGCACCCGATGAGATCTGGATATTGAACCCGGTGACTGGGCTCTCCAAGAAACTCCCTTACTCCCCCAACTCCCCTCGTCTCCTCGGGAATATTCGAAAAGTTATGTTTGCCTTTTGGTGTGATTGTGACGATGATGATGATGATGGCGATTCAGCTGTTGTTTACAAGGTGGCCAAAATTGTTTCTTATTGCGATGGTGCATCGATGCTCGAGGTTTGGGTCTCGACTTCTCCCGATACATGGTCAGTCATTTCTACTTTTGAATTCCTGTTTTCTTGGACGTTCCAAATTATCCATGGTTGTGATGTCCTTATTGAACAAGGACCTGCTGCTGCTGCTGCTTATTGGGTTGTGGTCAACGATAAAAATGATGTGTTTGTAGCATCACTCGATCTCAAAACCTTGAGGCTAGAGTTTTATCCTTTTTCCATTGATCTTAAAGCCTTAATGTCAGGTCGTTTAACCGTTGATCTTAAGTGTGTCTTGTTTGGTGGAAACCTGAATGGAGAACTTGTTCTGATAACATACGGTGGTTTATATTACGACGTATGGACAATGGTGAAAGATGGTGGTTGGATGAAGAAATTCGCTATTTGCTTCGATTCTTTTCCCTTTGAAAAATGCCTTGGGGACATATATCCTGATTCATACAGGAGGGTACAATGCTTAGGGATGATGAATGATAAGCTAATACTCACAAGTCATGGTGCTTTGGTACTAGCCACGTATGACTTGGTGACTGGAATTCTTAAAGTAATAGACGAACCAACTTCCAAACTGGAAACCATATTGGCGATGTCCGCTCATGGTTTTGTGGGGAGCTTGGTTTCGATAAACGGCTTTGAATCTAACAACGTCCTGTGTAATTTTATCCAATTTTTTGAGCTTTCTTCTAATCCTATGGGAAGAAGGTTAAAGAGGTTTTTGAGAAATAAAGAGATTTATTTGAGAAAAAAAGAGGTGAATAAGAAGATAATGTCATTGCAACTTCAGCTTAGCGACGAGGACATCCGAGAATGTTATCGAGATGTAAATTGTTTAGTTCAACTTAGCAATGAGGACATCCAAACATATTATCTCCGAAAATGTCTTCAAGAGAATCTCCGAAAATATCATGTAAATTCTTTGTGAACTGTGAGAGAGGGTTATTTCTTGTTTTTGTTTTTTATTTAATTTGTTATCTTGTGGATTATATTTGTTTTTCAATGTAATTTATTTAGTATTGTACGGATATATATACTTTTAGTATGGGTCAAGGGTAGTGTAGTAATAGCACATGTATTTTAATTGTTAAAAAAATCGAGAGAGAGAGAGATAGTACATTAATAAACGCATGATTATAGATTTATAGGGTAGTTCATCAACCGGTCCTAAAATTCACCGCCTAGGTCCCGCCTAAGCTCTAGACCATACTCGTCCGCTTCGATTTTATGCTCTAGGCCCCTAGGCCGCCTAAGCACTTATAAACCCGCCAGAACCGCCTAAACCCGATTTGGGCCGTCTAAATTGAATTAGTTTCGTCTTTACCTGCTTAAACATTTCTCCGACAAATTTAACCGAACACTCAAATTTTATACAAAACTTGATAAATCAAATATAATAAATGGTGTTATGATAAATTTTGAGTAGAGATTAAATCACAAATGGTCATGTAAATATTGTCAATTCCACATTCAATCCTTTATTTTTCAATTTCATCAAATCCATTCATTCTCGGTCGATTTCCACCGAAAAAGTGCACACATGACGATCATCGCTGATGTGGCAAAAAATTACGAGCCCACTCGTCCCAGGTCAGCTTCTTAGAGGGAAAATTGGATGACATTTGTTGTAATAACTGGATTAAACCCAGTTGTTTCGATTAAAAGAAATTAAACCCAATTCATTTTTTCATGAACCTTATAAATAAATTCGAGTATTATTAATTTAACAAAATAATATTTTTAGGGTTTTGCCCATTTAGCAAGTCTTGTTAAGTTTATGCTTAAATTCAATCCGATGAAATAAGCGTCTGTCGCCGCACCACTCAAAATGTCCACGACGACGGGCGTCCGCCGCCGCACCACTCAAAATGTCCACGTCGTCGACGTCCGCCTTCAACCCCTCGATTACGCCGACAGCCCCGTCCACTAGGCGATCACCAGGCCCTCTCCAAACTCCATCGCCCAGGAGCGCCTCGCCGACCAGCTCTCCGCCGTCCTCGACGGCCGAGACAACATCCTCCGGGAAACCCCACTCCACCTCGCCGTCCGCCTCAACGACGCCGTCTCCACTCGATTGCTCGCCGGCGCCGGAGCCGACGTGTCCCTCCAGAAATCCGCCGGGTGGAACCCCCTCCACGAGGCCATCCTCCAGCGCACGAAGCAGAGCTTTCTCTTCTTCAACGATCACGAGGACGATCGATCGGTCGGCGGGCTCCTCCTCCTTAGGTTTCATCATGTTGAGATTTGGGGAAGATAGTGGCTACGGATTTAGGATTAGGTTTCAGGAAAAATGAAATGAAGTGTAAAACCGAAAAAATACACTAAATGGGATAGTGAGACATCTTATTTGTACTAGGACATAAAAAAAAACCGGTTATTTACATTGAATGACTGTTATACCCTTACTTATAATTTTTACCGGATTTTCCTTACCCAAGGCGATAGATATGAATATTTTGTTCTGCCTTGTCAAATTAATATTTTTTGTCGAAACCTTTGTCGAATATTATTATTTGTGTCGAATCTTTTGTCGAAAGTGTAGAATTTGTGTCGAATGTGTTTATCCTTTGTCGAATGTTATTAGTTGTGTCGAATCTTGTCTAATGTTTTCAATGTCGATTATTTGTGATTGTTTTGGCGGTCAAATGTGTTGATATGTGTGTCGATTTTCTTAATTCTTTTGTCTAACTGTGTTGCACGTGTGGAATATGTGTCGAATGTGTTGATGTGTGTGTCGAATGTGTACATATGTGTGTCAAATTAAGTAAATATTATTCAGATTACTCCACAAATAAATATTAACGCAATTACATTACTAAATATTAACGCAATTACATTACGCTATAAAATTAGATTTGCCATGAATGATCTTTGAAATTTTTAGGCCAAGTTGAAATATTTGTGTTAACTTTTTTTTTAATGTGTGGATTTTTAATAAATTAAAATATAAAGTAATTTTTTTTTTAATTTTTGCGTTAATTTTTTTTGAATTAATATATAAAATATTTTTTTTAAATATTTGCGTTAACTTTTTTTGAATGTGAGTCTCGTTATGGCAGATTGTGGGTTCGCATACGACAAATTTGGATTCGCCGAATGGAATATCCACGGCGAATGTGGATTCGCGGAATGGATTCTCCACGGCGAATGTGAATTCTCCACGGGAATATGAATGGATTCGGCCACTGTGAATGCCACGCGAATGTGGATTCCCCCACGGGGAATGTGAATTTGCATTTATAGATTTTTTTTTAATTAAGATTCCCTATGAATTAAAATATAAAACAATGTTTTTTGAAATATTTACTTTAATTTTTAAAAGAATTAAAATATAAATTTTTTTAAAATATTTGCAATAACTTTTTTTTTATTTTTTATTAAAATATAAAATTTTGTTTTGAAATATTTGCGTTAACTTTTTTTGAATTTGAGTTTCGCTAAGGCGAAAGTGGATTGGCTATTTCGCCAACGCTAATGAGAATTCGCTCAAGGCGAATGTGAATTCCTCTACGGTGAATGTAGTTTCGCCAGATATGATGTGGATTCGCCCACGACAAATGTAGATTTTTTTTCTGAATTAAAATATAAAGTAATTTTATTGAAATATTTGCATTAACTTTTTTTAAAATTATAACGCAAATATTATAAAAAAATTATTTAAATAAAGATTACGTAAATATTATTAAAATAAAAAATCAAAAAAACAATATTTGCTTAAGATTATAACGTTAATATTATTGAAATAATCATGGCAAAAATGGCAATAAGACCCATTTTCAATATTTTTTCGGCAATAAGGTTTTTGAGAAATTACGTGTGTCAATTAGGCCGCTTAAAATGTGTAAATACACTGTTACCCTTTCTTAAAATCAACATCCCAATGGAATCTCAGCCCCAATCCCCTCATTCCCCCTCATTCGATACAAGATTCACACAGATGCCAAATTCAAATCGGGACGAAGCCACTGCCGTGAAGAAGACGATGACGAGAAGCAACCCCTCCGACCCGATCAGCCATGAGCTCGCCGACAAAGCGGACGATTCTCTCCGGCGGCACGCCCCGCGGCGTCGACAGCGCACAAGGAGGCCGAATCGAATCCCTAATCTCCAGCGCACGCCGAGCCCCGACGCTTTCTCGACGTCGCTCGCGATTCGTCATCTCTCTCAACACGGCCGATTCCAGGAAGCCCCCTCTCTCTCTCTCTCTCTCTACCGACAATCGATCAGCTGCTGGGGACTTTTCCCGACCACGTTCGTCGTGTCCTCGGCCCTCAAGGCCTGCGCTAGGAATCTGTCCGCGGTGGGTGGATCGCTGATCCATGGGCAAGCTCACAAGCTCGGTCTGTGCGGGGTTGTCTTTGTTCAGACCGCCTTGGTGGATTTTAATTCGAAAACAGGTGACATGGCCGTCGCGCGCAAGGTGTTCGATGAAATGCCCGAGTGAGGGTGAGTGACAACGGGTGGCATGGAGAAGTGGGTTGGCGCAACGGCTGCGGCTACGAGTACGACGGAACTTGTCCGCGAGAGAAAATAAAAGTTGAGGTCGAGAGGGCAGGGGCATTGTTCGTTGAATCACTGTGTGTATCGGCAGACGAAACATTACCGGGCATTGCTCATGAAGAGGTACAATGGTTCTTTTATTCATCTCAGTAGTTGGCTCGAGCCGAGTCGAACATTCAGCTTATCATACCTTAAGCTTGAGTCGATAAATATGATGCCCGACTCGGCTCGTCCACTTGTAATGCTTGTAGTTGCATTCCTGTAAGGAACATCTAGTGGGCTACCGTAACAAACTATATACAGTTTACTAAAATCGACAAAAAAAAATTTGATTAAAATTCGAAGGGGCGTCGTAGGGCATACACTGATGGTGGAGGAGGTAGGTCGACGCAAGGTTACCCATGGGGTAAGTCCTCTAGAATTGTTCTTTGCTTCTTGAAGTAGCTTCAGGATTTAATAATACTCGTTTTCCAATTTGTTTGGTACTTCTTCTATTCAATTTCAGTGTTCTCCTACTTCCTTGGTCAATGTTTTATTTACAAGTATTTGATGCATATACAATTACATTTTGTTTCTCTCTTATTTGATGCACTGTCACAATTTTTTGAGCTGCTACTTTATGTTGTTAAATTTTATTATTCATTTAACATTAAGCTATTATATTATTATGATTATGATTAGGTTTGAAGAAGGTGCCGAGCAATTCAGATTAGATGTTGCACAAGACCCCAATGATACTGAGAAGTCAATATGGTGCTTTCTTTTTAAATATGGACTTCTTTTGCACGTCTCTTCTAGTTACTGGTCTGATACACGTTGAATCTTTTAAAAAAATTCAGGTGTATTTCTGGAGTCTTCCTAGCTGTGTTGGACCTGCTGGTAACCAGGTTGTTGATAGTGGGATAATCGTGCTCTCCAATGACCAACTAAAAATAGATGTCTTGGGGATTGAGTAGTGAACAAGGCAATTATGTTCTCTAATAATTTTTGGGGAAATGTGTAGATGCCTTTAATAAAATATTACACCTACTATTTATAGAGAATACAAATTAGGGTTACTAAAGTTAGTTAATGGGCCAAGCCCACTAACAAGTCTTTCATTAGGCCCACCCCTTTACCTTCCGAGCCCAGGAAGGGATTGGATGCTCATCGGCGGGCCGAACTGACGCTAGGGTGGTCGTCCTCCCTTCGAACTGCATAAATCGAGCCCGTCCATGATTTCCAGCCGAGCTCGTGTATTTGCTCGCTTTCATCTAAAGGCGAGCAAAGAGTGGCGCCTTATGCTCGGGTCAATTTGAATTTCTCCGCATAACAAATGCCCCCGAGATCGCTCTGTTCGGAAGAAAAGATCGGTCTCGGTATGCGGACTGTCGTTGGAAGGCCCGAGCATAGATCTTAGTTCGGTTACTGTGGATCATTAAATGTGGTACGGCGGTTACTGCCACATGTCGCGTCCTGACTGGTTTCCCTCTGAAGTGACGCTTCGACTTCTATCAACCGTCTCATCAAATTCAAATTTCGAATTTTACCGCCTCCTGCCCCTATAAATAGTTTTCGATATTCTCCATTTGGCACTTTCCGCCTCCAAGCTATTGATCTCCGAACACCCCGCCTCTCTTGCTCGGCTACTGTTAACGGTGCTCGGCTTCGTCTTCGACCAAACACGTAGGTTTCTCTCTACTCCTTTTACGGTTATTTGGGGGTGTTTAGCGGTAGGCTTTCCATATTATATAAGTCTTTGCACTATTATCCTTCCCACGAGTGAGGATGAGTGATCGCGATAGCTCCGCCACCCTTTCCGACCTCCTTGCTTCCGATGAATCATCTGATTCTGGGGACTCAAACTCTTCCTCGTCCGGGGATGATCTTGCCCCCGTGGTCGGCTTCTCTGAAGAGGAGAAATTGGAGTTATTCGCGGGCGATGTGACCGACTGCTATCGCCGATTCGTTGCAATGATGGGCGAGATCAGGGGCCCTCTTCCTCCCTTTATTTTCACACACTACCTTCACGAAAATCCTTATGTTTTCGTAGAGCGCACGAGCTTCGGTGCGCGCCCCGGATCCGATCAAGCGGGCATAGATGCTAGCCACCGATGCTCGACGATTCTTAGCGAGATCGACCTTCAGGCTATGAGGACGGTTTGGGGAATCCCCTCTGATGTTCACATCTACTGCCCTACTCCCGACGAGCGGGCGAACTGCCCCCCCCCCCCCCCCCCCCCCGGGCATGGTCGATGTGACTAGTGCAATGATGGAGGCGGGGCTTCGGTTTCCCGTGCACGATTCTATAGCAGCCGTGCTGCAGGCGTGGGGCGTTGCGCCTATGCAATTACATGCGAACTCCTGGTCGTTGCTTATAAGACTTAACGTTCTGTTCGGCCACTATGGTCTCTACCGCCATCTCTCCGCCTCTGAAATTTCTTTTCTCCTTGTTATTAATCATTTCCGAGGCGGGGATCATTATCTACGTTCCCGGAGCAAGCTCCTCGATCAACTGCCGAGCAAGGTGACTGCATGGTGGGCCGATTGGTTTTACGTGGATGGTGCTTGGGGCTCTGAAGCGTTCCAAATCCCAACTTCCTTTGCTCGCAAATGTCGCCGTTAGTCTCCTCTCCTTTCGCTTTCTTCAGTAGTTTTTCCTTTTCCTTTTGCTTAGCTTAACTTGCTCCTGTTCGAACTTTATGTTCGACAGGTCCTCCTGTCCCTCTGATTTCGGAGCTTAATTGGGATTTCGCCGTTGTATGTGAGCGCGTTCGTTCTCTTCCCGACACCCAATTGCTCGTCGAAAACGTGTTCACGAGGGTCCATGTCAGATCCTCGCGATTTATCACCATTCCCCGGCATGTTCGGGATGTTTATCCTCGTGAGTTGGTTAGCACTCCGTTTTCCTTTGTTATTCATGGGATTACTTATGACATTTCTTTTTCAGTTGTTAGGTTCCCCACTTTTCCAGATCCTCCAATCGATATGGTTGGCAATACCCCCCGCGCTCGGATGGCCGCGCTGGCTGATCGTAACCGCCGAGCTGCCGAAGCGGCGGCGGCTTCTCAAGCTGGTGCTCCTCCTCTTCAGCCTACTCATCCTGCTCGATCGGGAGAGTCGGAGACGAACATCCCTCCTTCGGCGAGGGCCAGCTCACTGCCTCCTCTGCTCACCGCCGTGGCCTCTGAGGGTCCATCCGGCACGGCGCCTCTTGCGAGTCGGGTTTCGAAACGCCGCCGCGGCAAAGAGCCGGAGCAGGAGGTTCCTGAGACCGTCCCCTATAGCTCGGTGGCCACTATTGATGAAGAACTCTTCGCTCGGTAATTTTCTTTTCTAAAGTTCTCTTTAAATCCTTTGGCTTCCTTTCTAAACCTTCATCTCTCCTAGCTTGGGTGGGCGTCCGACCATGGCGGCAAGCTTAGCTCAGTTCTTAGCTGCTCGCCCGCATGACTTCCCCGATCTTCCGCCCTTGATGCGCGAGGCCATGGAATGCATACCTCGCTCCTGGACGACTCAGGCTGAGATGGTGAGCCAGAGACCCGAGCAGGCGGAGCAGGTGGCTATTTTGATGGCTTCTCGGGTTCTCATGTTTTTGGTATCTCTGAGTAAGACTCGCCCGGGTTCAAACCCGTCAGCTACCCCTGTCAACGACTCTTCGGATAACTCGAATGATAAAGTGGCCGAGCTTGAACTCGAGTCGGCTAGCCTGCGGACCCTGATCGACCAATACCAGGAAGATGAGAAGAAGTTGAAGGCCCGGGTTGAGGAGGCAGAGACGAGTGCGGCAGGAATGGCGCGGGAACGGGATCAAGGTCGGGAGGAGCTGGCGAGGTTGAAGAACGAGATGTCGGCCGAGCACGATCGACTCCTCGAACTGGAGGAGAAACTGCGGCGAGCCGAGGAGAACCGCGAGGGCATGGATCTCTTGATCGGGCAACTGAATGCTCGGACTGAGGCGATCGAGAAGGCTGAGGCGGAGCGTAAGGCTGATCCCATGCAGGATCTAGATCAGTATAGCTCTTATTCATATTGCCTGAGTCATTTTGACTGCATCCGCCGCTTGGCCCGAGCTGGCCAGCCTTATAATTTGGTCATGGACGATCTTCGCGCCCACTGCCAGAGCGTTAGCCTTGATACTCGTTTCCTCTTCCCCGTCCTTGATTTGGTTGAGGTTCACAACGTTGATTTGGCTTGGTGGCCCGTCCCGAGCCAGCTCGTTGCCGCCGAGCCAGAGGCGATCGTGGAGGATCCGATCCCCATTGAGGACTGAGTGCAGCTGTTGAATGAAACTTGCTTTTTATTTTCTTTATCTATTTTCGAGACTTTAGTTTGTACTTTATTTCGAACAGAATACTCTCCGTCGTAACCGAGCTCTTTTAAGAGTTCGGCTTTTTGTAATGGATTGGTGTTATTGCTTAAATTTGTATCCATATTTGCGTGTTTATTCGTATTCTTGCTCGTCCGATGTTTGTTGACATTTTTCGTGGCAGGTTTGACCCTACTCTCCAGCAAGAAATGTCTCGTTTCGTTGTTCGGGATGACTATTGCTATATCGATCAGGTTTTCAACGGGAGGTGGCATGGTCGTCGGTTTCCCTTGCCTGCTGCCTTCCGACGGGCCGCTCGCTCGCCCCTGGTTCATTTTGTCGCTGTTCGGGATTCCTTAGGCAATCCTTGGTCGTTTGGCCTCCTACGCCATCGGCGACAGCTCGCCCTGGGGGGTCCCGCGTGGAGGCGTTTCGTCCGTGAGAAGGGACTTCGTCAGGGGCTGGTCGTTCGGTTCTTGTGGACCGATGATGAGGGTTTTTCCATTTGTGTTTATGACGAGAGGGGCTTTCTTCGGCTCGCCTGATCGTCTTGCCACCTTGTTATTTTGCCTGTTTTCAAAACTGTACTGATATCTACAGAATTTACTCTTTCGCTTGTATTCACTTTTCGGGGTCGTCCCCTTTAATGTTTGAAACTGCTGCTACACCTTGGTTTTCGCGTGTTCGAAGCATTTTTTATTTAGTCGTCTTGGTATGTTCGAATTTAACTTGTTATTTCGTTGCCCAAGTTTTGCCGACCTATCATTATCTACTCACTATATGTTCGAGGCGTTCTTCTGTTCGCACCTTTTCTGTTCGGAAAGGAGCCCCTTGGCTCTCGGATTCTTTTTCCGTCAGTCCCGTACCCTGACTAGTCGTTCTGCCCATCTATCACGTGATGATGTGGCCCCTTGGGGACAGCCTGTATGTCCTGTCACCTGCTGTGCGCGTCTCCCTATGTGGGAATCTGTCAGTGGGCCTCTGTACTTTGCGTTTGGCTCGATATATAGCCTCTCAACTAAGGCACTTCTTTTCCATAGCTTTAGCTTTTTGCTCTGATCTCTTATCCGTCCACCAGGCTTCATAGCGAGCGATCTATTCAATGGTGCGCATCCACGTCGATCCGAGCGGCTCCAAGTGGTTCGAGCTCCCTTTCGACGACCTCCGCTATACGATCCGGTTGCCTCTGCCCGTTGAGTTCACCGCCGACTTAAATCAAGAGTCCGCGCTCCGCCGATTCCTTCCCTTGGTGGACGTGAACGGGGATCGGTGGGTTATGTGTGTCTCGCGTCGTCGTCGGGGGCAATATTTGTTCGAGGGTCCGTGGTGGAGAGGTTTCGTCCGCCAGTTCGGGCTTCAGGCTACCAACACCATTCGTGTTCGGTATAATGTCAGCAGTGGATGGGCCATTGCGGTGTTCGATGCCAACAACCAACTCGTGAGGCTCCCGGTCCAGTTCAGGCCACCGAGGCCTTGATGTGTTTTCTTTATTTTGTTCGTAATTTTCGGCGAAGGTGCTCACTCTTCGCCGAAAATGCCCCAGCCCTTATTCAGAGTAGTTGTTACTGTGTAATAAGTCGACGTGCTATTTTAATGAATCATTTGCCTTATTTTAATGAATTTTTTATTTTTGGGGCGCCTGGCCCATGCTCGGTCATTACGAGCACAGCTTAGCTCTACCCCTTGCGGAAATATAAAATCTCCCGGACTCGAGGGGCGCCTGGCCCAAGCTCGGTCACAGCGGGCACTGGGGGAGCTTAGCTCTACCCCTTGTAGAAATATAAAATCTCCCGGACTCGTGGGGCGCCTGGCCCAAGCTCGGTCACAGCGGGCACTGGGGGAGCTTACCCTTGTAGAAATATAAAATCTCCCGGACTCGAGGGGCGCCTGGCCCAAGCTCGGTCACAGCGGGCACTGGGGGAGCTTAGCTCCACCCCTTGTAGAAATATAAAATCTCCCGGACTCGAGGGGCGCCTGGCCCAAGCTCGGTCACAGCGGGCACTGGGGGAGCTTAGCTCTACCCCTTGTAGAAATATAAAATCTCCCGGACTCGTGGGGCGCCTGGCCCAAGCTCGGTCACAGCGGGCACTGGGGGAGCTTAGCTCTACCCCTTGTAGAAATATAAAATCTCCCGGACTCGAGGGGCGCCTGGCCCAAGCTCGGTCACAGCGGGCACTGGGGGAGCTTAGCTCTACCCCTTGTTGTTGAAATGTGAGGTTGCGCGATTCCTTTGGAATTTTCATTAACTGCACAAAAGATCGCGATACAATCTTCCGAACTTACTGATGATATTTTCTGAGGTGCGTGGAATTCCAGAAATATTGGTCGGCCATTCCATTCAGATGTTCCAGTTCGTATGATCCATTCTGTAAGACTTTTCTCACGCGGAATGGTCCTTCCCACGTCGGACCCAGAGCTCCCGTGTTAGCCCCCAGGATTTCTTTAAGTACCAGGTCGCCTTGTTGGAACTTTCTCACCCTTACTTTCGAATTGAAGTATTTCTCAGCCCTTTGCTTAGCTGCCGCATTTCGATAGACCGAATTGATCCTCCGTTCTTCCAATAGGTCTAGTTCCACTCGCATCGCTAGGTCGTTCTGATTGGTCAGCTCTTGTGTCGTCCGATGGGTAGGCACCTCTACTTCGGAAGGTACTACTGCCTCGCAACCGAAAGCAAGGGCGAAGGGTGTTTCCCCTGTGGCTACTTTGCTCGTCGTCCGGTACGCCCACAGCACGTCGGGCAGTTCGGCGGCCCATCTTCCTTGCCTTTCCTCGATCCTGGCTTTCAGGGTATGTTTCAGGATCTTGTTTACGGCCTCCACCTGCCCGTTCGTTTGGGGGTGATAGGGGGTGGAGAACACCTTCCTTATCTTCCATTTGTCGAAAAACTTCATAATCTCCAGTCCGTCGAACTGTTTTCCGTTGTCCGAGGAGATGGTGTGTGGTAGTCCGAACCGACATATGATATTTTTCCAAATGAAACGGATGATTTGAGGCTGATCGATTTTGTTTAATGGTTCGGCCTCAGCCCTCTTGGAGAAATAATCCACGGCTACCACCGCGTACTTGACTCCGCCTGGCCCCGTCGGGAGTGGTCCGATCAGATCGATCCCCCAAGTCGCGAAAGGCCAAGGGCTATAGATGGAATTTAGATTTTCGGGTTGGGCCCTTATGATCGGCGCCGTTATCTGGCACCGGTGACACCTTCTCGCATACTCAATTGCATCACGCCGTAAGGTCGGCCAGTAGTAACCTTGTCTGATGGTCTTGTGTGCCAAGGATTGCCCGCCGGCGTGGTTCCCGCACACGCCATCATGAATCTCCCCGAACACCTTTTTCCCTTCGACAGGAGTTATACATCGCAACAGTGGCATAGACAGACTTCTCCTGTATAATGATTCTCCGATCAACGCGTATCGGGATGCGCGTATCCGGAGTTGTCGGGCTTCTACCTTGTTGCCGGGTTCCTCGCCTGTTCGTAAATAATTTAGGATGGGTCCCATCCAGTTTTCTCCTCGGTCGATCAGTTCGACCCTGCTGATTTCGGTTTTATCCAGCGCTGAACGACCTTGACTCAGTAGGATCACGTTGGACAAATCGGCGGTCCCTTCTGATGAGGCCAGTTTAGACAGGGCGTCCGCTTGAGTGTTCAGCTCCCGTGGGATCTGTTCGATGTCGACTCGGGAAAATTTGCTTATCATCCCCAATACGTGCTCGTAATATTGTTCCATCCTCGTATTTCTGGTTTCATACTTTCCCTTGATCTGGTTCACTACTAGCAAAGAGTCTGTGAAGATTTTCAGTTGTTCGACTCCCACAGCCAGGGAAAGTTCAAGTCCTGCTATTAGTGCTTCGTACTCGGCTTCGTTGTTAGTAGCGTTAAACTCGAAACTTACTGCATGTGCAAAAGATTGGTTCCCTGGTCCGACCAAGACTATTCCAGCCCCAGCACGGGAGCTTGTGGATGATCCGTCAACATAGAGCTTCCATGGTGGGATAGGGAGCGAGGAATCAATCCTTGGGAAAGTGAGTTCCACAATGAAATCGGCTAGCGCTTGACCCTTGATCGCCGTTCTCGGCGCGTAAGTGATGTCGTATTGCCCCACTTCTAGACTCCATTTCAATAGGCGGCCTGTTGTGTCCGGCCGCTGTAACACCTGCCTCAACGGCATGGTCGTCAATACCTCGACGGGGTGATCGAAGAAATATGACCTCAATTTCCGAACACTCATCACCAAAGCGTACGCCAACTTCTCCATAGGTGTGTATCTCGACTCGGCGTCTTGAAGGGTTTGGCTAACGTAGTAGATAGGCTTGTGGAGTTTGCCCTCCGCTCGCACCAGAACCGAACTTACGGCATGCTCGGACGCCGCCAAGTAGAGGTATAGTTTTTCTCCTCGAATTGGTTTTGAGAGTATTTGCGGATCCTGTAAGTGAAGTTTCAACCGGTCGAAGGCTTCCTGGCTATCTCTCTTCCACTTGAACTTCTGATTTTTTATGGATTGAAAAAATGGTCGGCTCTTATCCCCCAGTCGGGGTATGAACCGGCTCAATGCGGCCAGGCAGCCGGTCAGGCGCTGAACGTCTTTCAAGCATCGGGGTTCCCGGAGGTCGACTATCGCTTGTATCTTGCTCGGATTCGCCTCAATCCCCCTGGTGATCACAATATGTCCTAGGAACTTTGTCTCAAAAACTCCAAAGTGACATTTCTTCGGGTTCAGCTTCATGTTGTATTTCCTCAAGATTTCACACGTGGTCTCCACATCCCTTACGTGGTCTCCTAACACTTTACTCTTGATTATGAGATCATCCACGTACACTTCCATGGTCTCGCCGATCTGTTCGGAAAACATCTTATTGACCAGTCGTTGATATGTAGCCCCCGCGTTCCTTAACCCAAATGGCATCCGCTTCCAACTCAACACCGTCTTTTCGGTATAGAACGAGGTATGTTCGATATCCTCGGGAGCCATTGGGATTTGGTGGTAGCCCGCATAACAGTCACACTTTGAGAGCACCGCATAGCCCGAGGTGTTATCCACGAGATGATCGATGTGGGGCATAGGGAAATGATCCTTAGGGCACGCTCGGTTTAGGTCCGTAAAATCCACACACAGCCTCCAGGCATTTCCCGTCTTTCTCACAAGCACCGAATTGGATAACCACTGAGGTTCTCCTCGAGCCTCTACCACTAGGTCGTTGTCCATCAGCTTCTTTACCTCCACGGCCAATGCTTCATACTTTTCCGGACCCATCCTGCGCCGTTTCTGTGCCACGGGTTTTTTCATAGGATCTATCTTCAGGTGGTGGCATGCGTGCTTCGGGTCGATCCCTGTCATATCCTTGTGCGACCAAGCGAACACATCCATATTTCTACGTAGGCATGCGATCAACTCCGACTTTTCTTCCTTGGGCAACTTCGCTCCGACCAGCACCACTGTCTCTGGTCGGTCAGGATCCAGGCACACACTTTCCAGATCGTCCATTGCCGAGCATTGAGATGGACCTCGAGGATCAACGATCTCTCCATCTTCCTCCCCTATGCGAGGTTCCAAATCGTTTTCGGCTTTCTGGCCTTCATCTATCCCTGCCATGAATGAACTTGTCTGCGCGACCTCCCCTTCTTCCCAGAGGGCAGTCAAATATTCGAACTCCTCGACCTCCATTTCTCTCGTGGGGTCGATCTCCTTGACTTCGACTTGGCCGTCCTCGGATATTCTCCTCGCGGCTACAATCTGGGGAATACCGTCGATTTCTCGAGCGGCCTTTGCCAGGCTTTCATCCGAACACAAATCGTAATCAAAACACTTTTTTGCCATATATTGATCCCCTTTCACGGTCCCAACGGATCCGTTCAGGGTGGGAAACTTAATACAATAGTAATGGGACGAGGCCACAGCCTCGAATGCCTCCAAAAATGGCCTACCTAAGAAAGCGTTATAGACATTTTCAATGTCCACCACGACGAACTCAGTAGTTCGCGTGATGCGAACAGCAGCATCTTGGTAGTCGACAAGCTCTACTGCCAACTTGATCTTCCCATAAGGCTTCACTTCTACGTCCCCGAAGCCCCTCAGCGATCCTTCATATGACTTTAGATATTCCGCCATGTCTCCCAACTGGTCGAACGTTCTCTTGAACAAGATGTTGCAATGTGCACCATTGTCGATCAGGATGCGAGCTACTTCTACTCCTTGGATCCTGGCCACCACCACTAGGGATTCCACCTTTGGGTACCTGACCCCTGCTCGGTCTTGGTCAGTGAACTGGATGATAACGCCTTTGGCGATGCTTGGTTCTTTCAACGGGATTACTGCATTGATTCCTTCCCATGTCCGCAACTCGGCCTTCTTCTGCCGCTTTGACCTCTGGCTCCCGGGCGCTATTCCGCCGACCATGTTAATCCTTCCTCCTTCTCGCATTGGGGGCATATCTCTGTTTCCTCGCGCGTCGACTGGCGGGGGAGGTGGCGGCTGTTCGATCTGCAGTCTCTGGGGTTCAGGCAGTCTTTGACCATGAGGCACATATGGTCGGTTGCGGTGGCCATTTCCTCGACGACCCCTTCCTCTTCCCGGTCTTCTTAATAGCTGTTCGAGTCTTCCTTCTCTGAATAATTGTTTCAGCTGGTCAAGCAGCTGCCTGCATTCATCTGTGGGGTGTCCAGTATCTTCATGAAACTCGCACCACTTATTCGGATTTCTTTTCTCTGGTGGCCCGACGAGCGGGGGCGGCGGCATCAAGGCGAACACGTTGTTGTCCCTGAAAATCTCCAGGATCCTCCCCGCAGTCTTTCCGTGAAACATTCCATTTTCTCCTGGCTCATTTTGTTGCTCCCTTCTCGGACCATTGAAATTTCTGGGGCCTGTGTTCTTTTTAAACCACTCCTTCTCGAACACGGGCTTCTCCTTTTTGACCTGACCATCAATCTCCTTCAACCTCTGCTCGTAAATTCGTTGCTGCATGATCTCCTCCCCCGCGCGCCGGCGGAACTCCGCATAAGTCCTCGGATACTCCCGCATCATTGGCTTGAACAATTCGGAGCTGGGTTTTAAACCTCCGACCACGGCGTGCACTAGCACGTCATCGCTGATAGGCTCCCCGTGGATCACTATCTTCTCTACTCGGTCCAGATATTGCTCGTCAGTCTCCTCATGTCCCTGCTTGATTCCCATAAGTCTCTGTCTGCTTTCTGGGCGTTGAATCTTAGCGGCGAAATAGGTGACGAACAGATCCCCCAGTTCTTCAAAACTGTCCACAGTCCGATTTGGTAGACTTGTGTACCACTTGTGCGCCGCATCTCCCAAAGTGAGAGGAAAAAGTCTACATTTCGTTGCATCGCTAGCGCCTCGTCCAACCATATAAATATTGTACTTGCTCAAATGGACCTCCGGATCTCCTTTTCCGTCATACATCATGTTCATCATCGGGGCGATGTCTGCCTGAGTTCTCTCGCTTGATAGACGACGGGATAAAGGATCCGTCAGGGTAGTCTTTCGGGGTCCTTCCCCCTTTTGTAAGGCGATCTGCCTCTCCATCTCCTCCAGCCTTCTGATAATTCCCTCATCAGGGTGATCTTCCAGCTCCCTCCTCGGTCGCCGACCACGTCTCCCGAGTCGACGGGGTGCCCTGATCTCCCTCTGGTCATCCCACTCTTCATAAATTTCGTCCGACCCTTGCGACTCACTAGTGTCGCCGTCGTATTCTTCCTGCCGAACCGCTCTCAACTTCCGACCCTTCTTGCGAGGTCGCAACGGGGAAACCCTGGGGGTTACTAGCTCTTCTTCGTACTCTTCGTTTCGGAAATCCTCGTCGAGATTTTTCGCTGTGGGGTCTTGACCCACATTTCTGTTTGCCCTCTCCATGCGAGCTGACTTCTCTTGTAGCAGTCGTATGGTTCGCTTGATGTCCTCCGGGGTTTGGAGACATTCGAGGTTCAGGTCGGGCAGGCTTTCGATAGCCCGTGGGTTCCGGATGGCCTCCCTTCTCTTCTCCTGGAGGACCCTCTCTTCTGCCCTCATCTCTCTTTGCTCGGCCCTTAGCATCTCAATATGGTCGAGCTGATCCTTTTCTATCTGGGACATCTCCATCCCCCTTATCCGAACATCATTAGACTCTTCGGGTCCCTTCCCCTTGTCTGCCGAGGTGAGGCCCGACGCTCCGGTCGTTACTTGAAGACTTGTCATGTTGCTCGGATGATTCGTAGCTTTCCTCGTTCAGTGTCTACTCAACGCCCGAGGATCCCCCTCCTTCTAGCGCCAATTGTTGATAGTGGGATAATCGTACTCTCCAATGACCAACTAAAAATAGATGTCTTGGGGATTGAGTAGTGAACAAGGCAATTATGTTCTCTAATAATTTTTTGGGAAATGTGTAGATGCCTTTAATAAAATATTACACCTACTATTTATAGAGAATACAAATTAGGGTTACTAAAGTTAGTTAATGGGCCAAGCCCACTAACAAGTCTTTCATTAGGCCCACCCCTTTACCTTCCGAGCCTAGGAAGGGATTGGATGCTCATCGGCGGGCCGAACTGACGCTAGGGTGGTCGTCCTCCCTTCGAACTGCATAAATCGAGCCCGTCCATGATTTCCAGTCGAGCTCGTGTATTTGCTCGCTTTCATCTAAAGGCGAGCAAAGAGTGGCGCCTTATGCTCGGGTCAATTTGAATTTCTCCGCATAACACAGGTGATTGATGATTACTCCATACACTTCAATTAAAATGCAATCAATTTTCATGTTTATTGTGCCAATACCCAATACATAAGTTGTTCTACAGTTAAGAAAGATCCCACTGTCCACTACCACGTCAAGCGGAGGGAGCTGCGTGGGGATGTAACTATTTAGCCTACCCTTGCTGTGAATAATCAAGCAGGCGCTCGCGTTGGGTTGTTTTCCGATCGTGACGAAACTTGGATTCAGAGTCTATAGTGATGAAATGTCGAGGCTCGATAATAGTTTGAGAAATTGATTTAATCGTGTAGAAGTCGTGTTTTATTCTTTTGTTTTAGTCGACGAGTGAATTACAATCGGAAAAGTTCAGCTAGTTTAGGTCATGTGTTCAATGGAATGTATATTAGTATAAATATACAGTATTAACATATTTTTTTAATTTTTTTCAATTGAAATTTAAATCGAAAATACTGAATGCCCCATTTTTACACTGAAGCATAATAACACTGAATGCCAGATTTTCACACTAAATGTTATAAAATTACACTGAACACACTGAATGTCATATTTTAACATTGAATGTCATATCTTAACACTGAATGACATATTTTAACACTGAACACACTGAATGTCATATTTTAACACTGAATGACCTATTTTAACACTGAACATACTGAATGTCATATTTTAACACTGAATGTCATATTTTAACACTGAACATACTGAATGTCATATTTTAACACACTGAATGTCATATTTTAACACTGAATGACATATTTTAACACTGAACACATTGAATGTCATATTTTAACACTGAACATACTGAATGTCATATTTTAACACACTGAATGTCATATTTTAACACTGAATGTCATATTATAACACTGAATGTCATATTTTAACACTGAATGTCATATTTTAACACTGAATGTCATAAAAACCCAATGAATGTCCAATTTTTACACTGAATGTCTTCGACAAACACACTGAATGTCATATTTTAACACTGAATGTCATAAAAACACACTGAATGTCTCATTTTTACACTGAATGTCTTCGGCAAACACACTGAATGTCATATTTTAACATTGAATGTCATATTTTAACAATGAATGTCATAAAAACACACTGAATGTCATATTTTAACACTGAATGTCATAAAAACACATTGAATAGCACTTAAACACACTGAGTAGGATTAAAATACACTGAGTAGCACTTAAACACACTGAATAGCACCTAAACACACTGAATGTCACTTAAACACACTAAATAGCACCTAAACACACTAAATGTCACAAAAACACACTGTTTGATTAAAAAATACACTGAGTGCGACTGAAACATACTGAACACACTGAATATGATTTAAATACACTGAATACCACTTAAACACACTGAGTAGGATTAAAATACACTGAGTGACACTTAAACACACTGAATATGATTTAAAAACACTGAATGTAATATTTTACACTGAATATGATTTAAAAACACTGAAAATTATTAAAAAACACTGAATATCATACACATTTACAATTAAAATACACTGAATATCATAAAAAAAAGCCGAAGAAGTGGGATCAGACGGCTTCGAGGAGGCGAAGGGCACCTCCACGGAAATCAGAAGAGAAATTATATTCCACAAGCTGATGACGTCCCCTGCTCTCCTGATCCCGATGAACAGCTCGCTCTCTCCTGCGTCCACGCCGTCGGTCCCCTCCGTCGATACGCGCTTCCTCGCGAAGACGACGAATTCTCGGACGGTGACTATCTCGTCGATTGGCTCCTGTGGTTTCAAGTTGGAATTGGAATTGGAATACAAGACGTGGTTGAAGTACTTGCAATGCCACTGGGCTTGAACAAAGTTCAGGAGAACATGACATTTGTGTCCAGTCAAACATCTCACTATCAGTGACTTGATTTCTCCAAATCGTCTTCATCTCGAAGCCTAGAAAATTGGGAAAAATATTGGTTCATCTTTTTTTGCTAACAAACGATGTGTCCTTTTGTCGAGCATCGCACTTTCTAGTTTCCATTCTGGAACCGAACTCTATGCGCCGACGATTTCTTCCTATCCCCCGCCGGGATCGACTACTCCTCCGACCGGAACGTTCTCGAGCTCGAGAAAAAAATTCCGTCCAAATCTCCGTCGTCTCGGCCGTTTCGTCCCGCACAAGGACGGACACTCTGCCCCCGCTCGACTGAAGCAGATCGTGGTCGCGGGCGTCGACGATCGTGGCGTCAACGACGTGGTCGACGGCGAGGTCGTGCTTGCGTCGTCTTCTACCGGTCCGTTTCTTCGTTTTCGCGAAACATGTGAATCTGGGTGAGATGGGGAAATCGTGGGCGGTGGGGTGGGGGTGGGGTGGGGTAGGAGGGTTGAGTAGAAATAGATTAAGGGTGTTTTCGTCATTTTAGGTATATTTTTTTGGCCTAATTGACACAAAAATGCCTAATTGACACGAAAATTGGAAATTGGCCTTATTGCCAAAAAAATGTTGAAAATTGGCTTTATTGCCATTTTTCCCAATAATCATTAATCAGGCCGGATTATATTAGACAGAATATTTGAAACATTAAAAAAATTAGCTTAAGATCATAACACATTTGACTAAGATTATAAAACATTCGCCTAAGATTCGACATCAGATTCAACATCATATTCGAAAAAAGATACAACACATAAGATTCGACATCAAATTCGACATTATCCCACAATGATTCGACATCATATTCGAAAAAAGATACAACACATAAGATTCGACATCAAATTCGACATTATCTCACAAACATTCGACATCATATTCGAAAAAAAATACAACACATAAGATTCGACAACAAATTCGACATTATCTCACAAACATTCGACATCATATTCTCCATAGTTTTGACAAACATTCGACATCAGATTCGCCATACTAATAAGATTCGACAAGGATCTCAAATTAGCTATGGCAAACATTCGCCTTCACATTCGCCATCCATAGCTTGTCGAAAGTTATGAGGTAATTGAGGAATCGACATAGGTGGAGGGCAATTTCGAATGTTCACCGTTTTTTTGTGTATATAAGCGATTTTTTTATGTCTTAGTGCAAATAAGCTGTCTCACTATCCCATTTAGTGTAGTTTAACTTTTCTCTAAAAAATGAATTGGGTTTAATTTCTTTTAATCGATCAAAATAATTGTACTGTAAAAAGCCCATTCAATGGCCAGTTATTACGACAAATGCCATCCAATTTTCCCTTCCAAAAGTTGACTGGGCGAGTGGGCCCGTAATTTTTTGCCACGTCACTGATGACCGTCATGTGTGTACTTTCCCAATGAAATTGAAAAAATAAAAGACTGAACGTGGAATTGACAATATTTACAAGATTGTGATTTAATCTCTTTTGAGTATAAAACCAAAATTTGGAAAAAAAAATATTATGGACATAATCAAAATGGTCTAAAATTTTAAATTTACAAGTAATTTTGATAAATTTATTATGATAAACTTGTGATTAATACTTTTTTTGGTAAAGGTCAATCACATATAAAAGAATAACATAATACACAACCGTGCGTAAGAAATGAAAACCCTCACCGCAATACCGAGCTAACAGACTAGCTCTCCAATCGGCTCAACTAAAAATACTAAACAAAATACACAACCACAATCACCAGGCTATATGTCATACCATCTTCAGTGATTAATACTTATATGTTTAAATTATTTATTGATTTTTTTTCAAAATATTGAATTATTATATATAATTTTTTTTTAATTTAATATCAATTAATTAAATATAAAAATCTTCACCGATAGCCGATATCTAAATGTAAAATAATTAATTTCCTTCTAATTCTCGATTAATCTCTCTAGGCGCTAGGCTCTCAATCATCGTCCGACCAGGGCTAGCACTTTTTAGAACCTTGCTATTAGGATGTCGAGAAATGAAATATTCAATTTTCAAGAAAAGGGCTATTCGAGATTCGGGAGAAGTACTATAAAACCGAATACAATGGTTTTACCAAAAACCCTAATGGTATGTTTTCTCGTAAACTCGAGTTGTGTTTATACGAAATTTGGGTGTCGAAAAATGAACTATTCGGGTTTTTCAGGAAATGCCATGTTCGGATTTACAAATCATGAACATTTTTTGTAAAAATAAATATTAGAGTAGTATATAATTTTTGAAATAATTATAATTTGTAATTGAAAATTAAAAATATTTATTCGAATGTATTATTTAAAGTATTATATGTATATGAAATTGAAAGGCGGCCCGGTGACTCAAAAGCCCGTTAACTATCAGGCTCTCCCTCTGTATATATATAATATATACGGTGGGGTTGATTACAAAACCCTCCTCGCACAACGTCATATTGGGACAATCCTTACCCGGATGAGGAATAAACTCAATTACAATGGATACACTGAGCATGCGATCTTGGATGAGCTCCGTGAGTATGAGAAATTGATACACACTGAAGTTGTTGTTTCATCTTCCTCTGAATAGTAGGTTTTTTCTATTATTTTTCATTCATGTGTTCTATATTTATTTGATTTGCTTTAAACGTAAAATAAAGTGCATTCTTGTGGGTATCAGTATTTCAGATGAGCCCACCACTGAAATTAAACGTTTGAAAGAGAGGGAGGATAAAAAACTTATGAAGATGCTTGGTATAAAGTTTAAATCAAGAGAAAAAAACCCTTGTGATTTGGTGGATGCTGTCAATAAAGGTATCTTTATCTGTTGATTACAGGTCTTAAATATTAACCCTAAACAAACATTACATATTTGAAAGATACTATGATTTTTTCAACAGATGGCCATGATGATACAAGTCGGGATAACGAACGGATGAAGAGAAATATTGTATGAGAAGAAAGACTTTGAAGATCAAAGAGGAAAGAAGAAGGAGAAGGAAAGTGAGAGCCATAGGGTGAGAGGAGAGAAGACAAAGGAGGATCCCACCACTGACATTAAACTTTTGAAGAAGTGGGAGGACGAAAAACTTAAGGAAGCGCTTGGAATAAAGTTTGAATCAAGAGAAAAAAACCCTCGTGATTCGGTGTGATTCGGTAGATGCTGTTAAGAAAGGTATCTTTATTTGTTTATTACAAAAATCCTTAAATATTAACCTAGATAAACATTACATATCTAAAGATACTATGACTTTTTCAACAACAGATGGCCCTGATGATAAAAGTCGGGATAACAAACGGAGGAAAAGAGAAATATTGTACGAGAAGAAAGACTTTGACTATCAAAGAGGAGAGAGGAAGGAGAAGGAAGGTGAGAGCCGGAGGGTGAGAGGAGAGAGGAAAGACGAGAAAGATGAGAGCGAGATGGCAAGGTATTATGGACGGTATAGAGGAAGAAAAGATGATTATGGGGATAAAGGAGGAGCGAAGAGAAAGAAAGATCGTGGTTCGAGTGTTTCGAGGAGTAGGAAAGAGCATTCCAGGTAAAACCTTACTTTCTGAGGGGTCTTTATTCTTTATTGCATTAACTAAGTAAACACTTTTATACCATGTTTGAGAGATTTTAACCCTTCTTATGCATTAACTTACTTGAGCAGTTTTGAAAAAAAATAATGTCGGAGTACATTTCTCGGCGAGAAATGAAAGGGTAAATTTGGCAATTCAACCCATAATGGCTAAAAAAGCCTGCTTTTAGATAAAAATTAAATATACTCGGCACTGATGTGTATGTAACTGTTTATCCTGATCTGAACATTCTCTGTCAAGAATATAAGAGATGCATACGATTACTTTATGTTATTTGCTGGATTAGGACAAAATTAAGGTTTATCAAACTCAATAAGTCGTTTAGAGGATATTCTAGTTGTTTTAATGCTTTAGTTTCTGTCTCTACTAGGCATGGAGAATCTAGGTGAACTTGTTTCTGCTTTGTCCAACAGGTAGGCGCATACAATGACAAACACCCCCCTCAACTGTTGGTGGGTACATAAGAAATATAACCCATTTTTATGAAACTTTAATTTGATTGTTAGTGAAGGCTTTTTAACGCTCAGACTTGGTAATATTGGTAACACATTTGTAGATATGTTCGTAATTTAAAAATTGATATTCTTACTTACCCTTATTGTTAAGAATGTTCGAAAATCACATATTGAGGATCTACAAATTTTACACTACCTCGTTGTTAGAATTGAACTTGCTGAGTGGTGTGAGATGTATTGAATTGAAGCCACTATAATAGGGACTATTTCCTTGTCAAAATCCATACCTTCTCCTGGGTCATATATTTTACCTTTCTTGAATCTTGATTGTGCTATTTTGGGCCTTTTGAACATCGTCTTTTATTTTTCATGATTTATTTTTACAGTATTTTTGTACTACGCAGGTCTTGAAAATCTCGTAGTTATTAAAAAAAATGTCTTGTGCTGTTAACAGGTACAGGTTCTGAGGTTACATTTAGAGTACCTAGACTCGAATGCAGAAACAGAGGAAAAATTGTTGCTTGAGACGACCACCAAGACGGCAGAGAAAGGTGGGGCCATGTCTGTCGGGTATGGGGTAATTCGCAACATCTGAACTCATCTCTTTTCATTATTTGGAGCCGTGTGAGATTGAAGGGCTCAAAATCGAACCAAGCTATTCGATACTCGACTTGTGATCAAATGTTTAAACGTTGTTTGAGCTTGGTTTTACAATACACAAGGGAAAATAAATCAAATACTAAATGCCAATTCCATCTCAAGGGATGGAACATAACCTGCAGCATCCAGAATCTGCAACCACAACTCCTCCAGCATCCCAAAAATCATATCCTCCACGGAAAACACATGGATCCTATCCTTCATTTCAATCCAGCTCCGGCCCGGAACCTTCTTTAACCCTTTCTGGAACCTCCTCAAACTCATCACACTGGCCACATCTTTCCATTCACCTGCCGAAGCATGTATGCTGCAGAGCTGCACAATACGAGGGATCAATCCTCAGAATGATCTCGGCCACCCGCTTCCCAACCTCGACTTCTCCACTGTTCCTACACGCGGATAACAAAGCTTTCCACATCACGATATCGGGCTCGAATCCCATCCGGCCCATAAAAGCTTCCGCTTCGTGTATTTGACCATAAAATTGCCGGAATCGCATCTCCATAGCTTATCCGCGATGGCGTTTCCCTTTCTTCTTCCCTAATCGATAATAATCAAATTATTTAGAAAGAACAAAAATATATGCAAATTCATGTTTTCTCCAAAATCTTCTTAATTAGTAATACCTATTCCGAATCGGAAAAAATCGCAGTGTTGACGTATTTCACAGTGAATAGTAGCTGAAGAGAATCAATAGTAGCTGAAGAGAATCAAGCTATGTAATCTAAATATAAAATGAGATCAAAGATAATAAGTCCATATCAAAAAAAATACTTGCATTGATCAAAAATATTATTTACTTGATCATACAAAATCAAAACATAGTACAGAATCAAAATACTAATGATGATTACATGATTGTAAATAAAATAAAGCCAACTAATGATTATTACATGATTGTAAATCAAAAAAAAAACAGGCGAACAAACAAATGAAAAAATTCGTGGTGGTACATGGAAAAAATACAAACAAAAACAAAACACATTAAAATAGTTAGATTAAATAATAATCCAAATATAAAAAAAAAACTTACAGTGACCTGAAAAAAGAAAAAAATATATATACAATTAGTGAAAAAAACTATTATAGGAGAAAAAAATACAATTAGTAAAAATAAATGATGACAACAGAACGGTAATAATCTGATGAAGATGAGAGAAATCTAAGATGATGAAGACGATCTCTTCGGAGAGGAAGTCGAAGCCGCTCAGGCTGGATTCAGGCCCACCTTTTGCAGCATGTGAAGATTGAAAGTTACTTATGATAAATCAGAAATCAATTATTAGAAAACTTTAGCAAAACAAAACAAAACATGATATTACCTATGGAGATAGGTAGGTTAACATTAGTGTAAACAAAATAAAATCAAATCGCCTTAAATAAATGCTGAATTATATTGTGTAATTATTATTAGTTAATAATAATTAATAAATATTATGAAGTATTTAGATTATAATTAATAAATATTATGAAGTATTTAGATATTAAATCTAATAGGCGTGAACACATATTGAATCTGACGATCATTGTTAGGTAATAGTTGTGAACACAAAATAATCTAACAAAATAATCTAACGAATATGATATATGCATATACTCCTCCTATTATTAGGACCAGAAAAGAAATCTGAAACCTCTCTTTCAAACCAAATCCTTCCTAAATATAAAAATATTAATTAAAATATTAAAAAATATATAAAAATATATAATATTTATTAAAAAATAATACTATAAAAACTAAAAAAAATGGCCGGACTATGCTTTCGGTTCCAATTTTTGGGTCACTTTTTAAAAAAGACACAAAACAAAGGTCTCAATGTCCAAAAGAAATAAAGGTGGGACAAACTTATTCTATTTTTTTTTTTCATCAACATAGAATATAGGGATGCAATTTCCAGAATATCTTTCAAGAGCAATGCATAGTTCAGTTCAACTAGTAAACAATCGAGCAGAATTGGTAGTAAACAATCGAGCAGAATTGGAGATTAGCATCTCACAGAATATTACAAAAAGCGACAGATAATTATTAAAACTATTCATTCAGCACTCTGTTATGAAAATAAAAAAAGGGGAAACAAACAAGAACGTGACACATAGTGAAGTCCATTACGGCTTTTTGAAAAGGCACACAATGACACATTCACCTGAAGCTTGATCTAATCAACAGTAGGCCTTTTCTTGAGTGTGTAAGGGTAATATTCCTTGCCCGTGTCGACTCTTGTGGTTTGACCTCCGATATCAATCATGGCAGATGTGGCAGCAAGTGCAGCTCCTGCAGAGATGGCCGTTGATATGCTCTTCCCTGCAACCATGATATTAACAGACTTTTATAGGGAATTACTTTAATAAAAAATCATGGGTACTTTGCATTTAACGGAAACAGAAAAATCGGGAACATACGCCACAAGATTTTCTGCTGCATGGAATATTTGTTATTCAATCATATTTAGATACCCATGGACATAATTACAAGAGAACCAAAAGCTAAGGTGGAATATACACATCATTACAGATATCGATAACATGTAAAAAAAAACTCATGTGAATAACACAAGGATCGTGATTGACATCAAAATAAATCATGTACATAGTTCAATTAAAAAAATATATCGATAAACAAGATGTCTCCTCTATGGACTATGCCAACATATAATTTTTTGCTATGGGGTTCCAGAGTTCTCAAACATTATATTGAGGTATATCACGAGAATCAAACCAACTAGATACCAGTTAAAAGTACTTAAATGCCCTCAAAAGTAGTAAAACATCAGAATTAACAATATGAGATGTAAACAAGACAGAAACTTTGTCCCAAAATAAACCACACGACTACCCCTTCACCCATATCATCAGGAGACCCAAAACACATACACACACACACACACACATACTTAGAAACACTAAAATACCTTATTCAGACACAGCTGTGCATAACACCGAACTAAATCCGCTGCTAATCACTAGAAAGCAACACTAAAAAAATTAAAACAAGGATGAGAGAAAGTTTCACCTTTGTAACCCAAAACAGAAGCACCAGCAACAAACCCTCCGACAGCTCCATTAATAAAGTCTCTTTTCATCCTGGAATTCTGCACTATTTGCTCTACCCCAATAAAGACTCCACCTATGGCGGCAAATGTCAGTCCATGGTTACCCATCATTTTCAGAGTCCGGACCAGACCAGGAAGTGCAACACTCCTCTCCACACGCGGCACGTCATGCCAAGTGGCAACAATCGTACCCCATATAGTGCCAGCTGCTAGCCCAGTGGCTGCTCCCTTCAGAGTCTTCACCACAGGAGATTCTTGATCTTCCATTTTCCTAAGCTCATCGGTATCCATTTTATCTTATCTTCAATTGATACAATAAAGGGCTGCATACCAAGGTGTACATGACGATGGTAATAATTAATTAGTTAATTAGCTGCTAAAACATAACATGCTATATGCCTATATTTCAAACCTCTCCTTACAATTGAAAATTCAGAAGTCACGAATATATAGTTATTCTATTTTGGGATGTCTTACAGTTAGATATATAGTCCGCATTATTTATATAATCGTACCTTTTCTCGTTCTTTTACTGCTATAACGGTATTCAAAGATTTTGTAACTAACATCCACCATTAGATAAGGGAAACCAAGTAAATGTGTTGTACACTTGTGCTGTTGCATATTCGTAATTTCTATCACTTAGCTCAATATGTGTAAACAATTAAACAAGCTACATAATCGAGATGAGGGAGGTATGATATTTGACATGCCTTTTTTCTGAGTGACAATGAAAATGAGTATCTATTAATTTGAAGGAAAACAGAGGAACTAAACTGTCTTCATTAGAGTTTAGGGACACATGGGTGATATTATTTGTGGAGATATTGAGTCAGTATATTACAAACATTTAGCACATTTTACCATTTGATTATTCTTTGGTTTTCTTTCCCCTTACCATCGGAAAATGACTCTTGTCCAACTGAAACACAGACGACAACATAAGGTGAAACACTAGAGAACTATCTAGCTTGACTTCCATTCTCCAATAAATCACTTTAAATTGTATCCACATTCTAATACACAAGACTGCGTTTTCGGGAATATCAACTCCTTAAGCTACCCACATGGAAAAATATGGAACTACAAAATCCCAAATACAAAATGACCAAAAAATTCACCTCACAGTTTCTTACACAAGGCTTCAAAAAGTCAAATTAGCAAAACTAATCAGTAAAACCATCAACCAAAGATGAAAAAATTGCAGCTGAAAAAACAGAGATTACCGAGAATCTCAAGGATTTGTTGATGAAATCCCTAATTCTGATGCTGAAAACCCTAGAATCAAGATATTACACACTCTCCACAATGATTTTGAAAATAAATACTCCAAAATTGGAAGAAGAAAAAATTGATACACACTTATGACATCATAAATCCATTCGTTTCGTCAAAACGCGTGTTGCGTTGCGAGTGCGCATGGATAAAGAGAGACGGAGCTCACCTGAACTGGAAGAAGTGATCTGTCGTCGCTCGATTGAGAGAGGAGGTAGCTGAGATGAAGATGAAGAAAATTGGGAAATTGATAAGAAAATATGTGGGCCGTATTGGGCCTCATAAATAGAATTGGATCCAAAAACATTGGGCCCAATTGGGCTTAAAATCACGTGCGAGTATAAATTACGAAAACGATGACGTTTTGTTCAACTGAAGTGATCGATTCTCTCACTGAGAAAATGCAGAATCAGGATGAAATTCGGAACCTCCCGATCGACATCGCCTTCGCTCGCCTCGGAGGTAAATTCAGTAGTTTTTATTTTTTGGTTTCTCAGAAAAATTAATTGTTTTTTTGTTGAATTGAAGAATGGCTGGTGGATCGAAAGAGGATTCCGGCGGATTGGAGGAAGCGAATGGCGGCTGTGAAGGCGAGAATTACGACGTCGTTTTCTTCACTGCCGAAAGAGATTGATCCCCTTTTCCAAACCCTCGACCCCGAAGGTTTTTCTCTTCTTCATATAACTTGAAGTTTAACCTTTTTTGTGTGTGTGTATGTGTGTGTAATTTCCATCGTTGTTGCTGCTGTTCGAATAATTTTTCAGGGATTGGCTACTTGGAAGCAAAAAAAATATACGAAGTTCTGTTAAAATCTTCTCCGGAAAACCGGAATATTTTTGGTCGGCTTTCAGGCGTTGCTGTAAGATATCAAAATATCATATACGGTCTCTCTGACTCTATGTACATGATTACATTTCTCGCGTATATGTGTGTTTAAAAACATTATTAACAGGGTGATTGGGAGACGATCGTACGTGCTTACGAGAAAGATCATATTTTTCTTGGTGAGGCTGCTCAGATACTGGTCCAAAATGTCACGTATGAAATGTGAGAAAAAGATCATTGCTTATTCTTTTTAACACACGAATTGCCTCGTCTTCCTTTCTTGATTCATGTATTGTTTTCATTGTAAAGTCCGTATCAGAAGAAGCAAGTCCAAAAGAGTCAACAGCAGCTTACGGAATTAGAGCGAAAGGAAGCTGATATAAAAAGAAATGCAGCTCTTTCCGCCACGAAATACTCAGAGGCTTGTCAGGAACTGGGATTGCAGGTTTTTCTTTTGGTTCTCAGAATTTATTTGATTTATTAATAAAAATTCTCTTCGACTTTAACACCAGAGTCTGGGCTTTGCAGGGTATTAATGTCAGGTCAGAGTTGTTAGAAGCAGCTATAGCATCCCTTCCCAGCACTTTCAGTGAGATTCTAGAAGTATTGAACAGTGACTCCGTTTCAAGAGCCATTGAGTTCTATTCAACATTTGTTAAAGATGCTCATACAGATAAGGATGTAAGGATTGTTGTTATAATGTGTTATGACTTGCCTCAGTCTCCCTTTCTCAAAACCAATTATATATCTGCAGAAAATTCCTGGCTCTGTGTTGCCCAACTTGATTTGTGTGCGCGAGAAACCCCCTTCTCTTCATGTTTCCGCCAGCCCTGAAATTTCTAATGATGTTAGTGCTCAACAATGCCTTGATGATCCAGCTGTCATAGGCAGTGCAGTAGACATTGCGGCCGACAGCATTGACTGGGAAATTACTTTGGACAGTGCTGAGATTGACTGGGATATTGGTGCTGTGGAGATGGAAGATAATGGCAATGGGTTGGGCCCGTATGAAATTGTCAATGCTAGTGATATTTTGCCAGATTCTCCTCATAAAGCTGGTGTAGAGACTACTCAACAGGTCTCAGAAAGTAAGGATGGCCCTACGGCTCCGGATGTCTTTGTGTCAGAGATTTCTTGGGATGTAAGTGTGGAAAATCCGCAGGTTGAAGAAGCTGGCTTATTGAGCACTGGTACAGATTCTGGTTTGACCTATAATTATAGTAAAATTGAAGAAACGGAAAATAACCAGGAAAGGAGTCAGCTTCTGGAGACAGAATACAGGAATAGGCTTCTTGATGACTTATTTGAGGTCTCTATCCATTTTCCTAGTGTTCAAGTTCTTGGCTCCTTGTGAACTATTCGCTGTTATCTTTACTTCTTTCTTTATTGGGTGACTTGCAAAACTACCCCTGAGGTTTGGGGCAATTACAAAGAAATATAAATCAAACTACCCCTAAAGTTTGACTCTGGGAATCTGGGTAGTTTTACTATTTTTATGAATGTAAGGTTGTTCGAGTTTTTTGTGTTGATTTTCAAAAACCCTATGGTTTTCCTATAATTAGACTACACCACGGGAATATCTTGTAATTCGTCCTTTTTAGTAACACGGGAAACTTGTTACGACCCTTTTAACCAGACTGATTTTCTGCTTATCTAATGATTCATCTTTGGCTTGTAATTAATTTCATCAGGCGAAAGCTTTTCTGAACCAACGGTTGCTTGAATTGACAAATCAAGAAACCTTATCACTGCAACATCAAGTCCAAGCAGTAGCTCCCTTTGTTCTCCAGCAGTACCCTTCAGAATCAATTCAGGAAATGCTGTCTGACATCTCTCTACCCATTTCAAAATTAACCAATAGGAAAACTAGAGACCTAATTATGATACTCAACTCCAAAAGGTATCAATAAACTTGCACTTTTACTTTCTAATTTGTTGTCTCTGATATTAAACAATTATTTTGACTATATGTTGTAGTATTTTTTTTCATCTGATGGTGGTGTTTAGATAAATGATACTGATATGATGCGCTGGAAGTTTAATTATATTATTATTAGTATTATTATGGGCTTTGAGTATTAGTTATTAGCGTAGTATTATTATGGGAGTACTAGCTAGGGTTTTGTGGACTTTAAGTCCTATAAGTACGTGCTTAATTATTAGGGTTAGGATTATCTTTTGAGATCATTGGAATTAGGAGTCTTTGGACTTTGGGACGGAAGAGTGCTTCCGTTGGTTACGTTTTCTTTATTTTCTTTTTAATAAAATTATATTTTTCGTGTTCATCCCTTTTGCCTCTAACAAATTGGTCCGACCTGCCGGATCTATCACCCGAGGACGCTGCCGGATCCATACATCGAGAAGTTAGAGAAAGGGATGGAAAGCTTGGCTGCGACGGTGAAAAAGATGGACGTCCTCCAAGCAGGATTAGACGAAGTGCTGGTCATGGTCAAGAAATTGCTGCGGGCAGAAGAAATAGAAATCGAGGACACGTCGGGATCTAAACCTGAAGGTGCTCGCCAGAATTGCCGTCAGGACCCATCAGGTCCGGTGAATCATGATTTCCAGAAGTCAGCATCTCCTATTGAGGTGCCTTCTCGATCACTCGAGGAACTCAAAGAGAAAATCGACAATTTTGGGTGTGAAGGCGCACGACAAAGTTCATCCGTCCTTCAAGAGCGATTAGCCTCGACAACAAGCCCGAATAAACGAGAGTTTCGACGTTTCAACAAAATCATGGCATCCGATGGATCAACTTTAATAGCATCCGCTTGTGCAGATGTGCCGAGAGAAAGTCGTTCAAGAGGGTTGTCGAACCCACTCCGTTCTTGGTGTTATGGCCACCACCCGCGCAGCCAGAGGGCCTCACGACCTTCTAGGGGGCAGTCATATTGGGATTCCCAGCTCGACTCATTGGGTGGTTCTTCAGACTCGACTTGTCAATACGACAACCAAAGGATTTTGGGAAAAAAGGACGAGAATTTTCTTCCACCTGAGCATGGGAAAGACATTTTTGACTACATGTACAGATTTCCGCCTTGAGGACAAGGCGATTTTTAAGGAGGATGGAGTTGATATGATGCGCTGGAAGTTTAATTATATTATTATTAGTATTATTATGGGCTTTGAGTATTAGTTATTAGCGTAGTATTATTATGGGAGTACTAGCTAGGGTTTTGTGGACTTTAAGTCCTATAAGTACGTGCTTAATTATTAGGGTTAGGATTATCTTTTGAGATCATTGGAATTAGGAGTCTTTGGACTTTGGGACGGAAGAGTGCTTCCGTTGGTTACGTTTTCTTTATTTTCTTTTTAATAAAATTATATTTTTCGTGTTCATCCCTTTTGCCTCTAACAGATACAGCTTTTCCAGTGGCCTCTTTAGTTAAAATGATTTTGCTTAAATCATAATGGTAGCTCAGTTTACCCAATTACCATGTATCTTTTCAAGTATCGTGAAGCACTAGATAGATTTCCTAGCTCTTATTTCACGATAAAAAAGACACGGCAATATTTGATCAGGAGATAGGATTCTGAAATGAAAATGTTCGAGCCTCGCGCTATATATGTGATGTTTAATTGCTTCATGTGTTGCATCCAACTTTTTCCCCTTACCCTAATGGCTAATTCTATAGGGTTCTTGTGTACAGTGATTCTATAGATTATCTTATATGAGGCCATTCATTGCTTCTGTTAATTTTGTGGATTTCAGATTTTTGGATCGTTTGGTAAGTACACTGGAGGAAAAGAAGCACCTTGAGGTTAAGTTAAAGGAAGGGTTGAAAGACCTCTACACTAAACGCCTGGAGCTGCAAAATTCATTGTCTTCCTCATGGCCTAAACAAGTGAGTTCATGTTAAAACAAAGATTCTAAATAATTCATACAAATTGGTGTTTGATGGGCTTACCAAGAAAACTTGATTTGGTATTTATACTCAAATCGGTCACTTCTGCAGTTCAAAACTACTACTTTCAAATCTGAAACAGTTGACTGTGGCTAATAAATGGGCATATATCAGTAAACTATCATCTTCACCCAGATTTCACAAATTTTAATATCCTTTTATTTTCCAGGAAGCAGCTCTTGTGAAAACCCGGGAGTTGAAGAAACTTTGTGAGAGCACACTTTCAAAACTGTTCGAGGGAAGACCCGTCAATATTATCGGAGAGATTAACACATTGTTAACTAGCGGCTTAAATGTGTAACCTTTTTCATGAAACTTCATACTTGTACAATGGCTAACGAAATGGTTTACATTTTCTTGTTGTAACTTGTAACAATTGTAAGTCGACATTGCCTACATTTAGACCTGTAAATGGGGCGGATCTGGAGCGGATCGGCATTGATCTGTACCCATTTAATATTTTAAATTTTCGATCCGTACCCGCTCCGCGACTCGCCGGATCATCGAAAGTTCAATCCAAATCCGTATCCGCCGGATCAACGGGTATCCAACGGTTTTCCGATCCGTTTATAATAATAATTTTTTATAATTTTTTAACAATAATTTTTAACATTTAAAAAATTATAAAATAAAATATTAAAATTTATTAAACTAAATTAAAGATTACAGTGCTAACAATAATAATCAATATTTTTATAAAATTTTAATATTTTTTATTAATTAATTATAAATTATTTAATTATTATATAGTAACTAAATACTATATATAGCTATATATATAATATTTGGTAAGGGTCGGGTCACTTACGGATCGGATCGGTATTGATCCGTATCCGACCCGTTTATTAAACGGGTAAACGGGTTGGGTCATTAAACGGGTCAACGGGTCAACTTTTACGATCCAAATCCGTTTAAATGTGACGGATCAGGAGCGGATCTGGATAAAACCCGCTCCATTTACAGGTCTACCTACATTACTAAATGGCAATAAACTCTCTTCTTACATAGTTAATTTTATCTAGAGGTATGACCTGAGATTTTATTGTCTTACATTTTCTCTCTTCGTAGGTGATATTTTTTACCTGTTCAAATTCTGAAGGTATTACAATTATCACATGATTTAATAATTTCAACTCTATAAATTTTGGAATTAATAGAGTTTACATTGGTCAAGGTTTACTTTTTTAATTTTGGAATTTCACTAGATTTTCAGTAATTAGGACAAAACTCATGGGTACTTTTTGTAATTATCACTATTTTTTTCCCTTTTCTAAACTGTACTATTTGAGAACATCCAGTGCACAAAATTCATGTATCTGTATCTCACACAATCACACGTCAAAAAAGGATTACATAGAATGATTGCTCATAGACGGGGAGCCAAAGAAGTGGCTGTTGCTCGACCTGAATGATCGACTAAAAGGGTCTGCTTCAGTGGCGTCTGCAGCAATCGGCCTTTGTAGCAGACTCATGAGAGACTCGACGACTTCAGACATGGGGGGCCTGAATTCCTGTTCACGCTGATGGATGCCATTTTTCATACAGAGAAAATGTAAAGATGGGTTATTACAAGCCGGGTTCAGATAATCTGAAAAGCGTAGTTTATCATAATTACAAAAGAATCCAATTATCTTTCAAAAAAGTCGCATGGCGTTTTGTTTCTATATACAAATTATACCCTTGGGATTTGAGTAGTTTTGTTAACTAAACTTAAGGGGGTGATTGCAATTTACGAAAATAGCAACATTGTTTTAATTGACATTACCTGAATACACATAGAGACGATATCAGCAAAACGCGAAAGGGACTTGTAGGAGATTGTTATTGTCATAGCTGGATCAACCATCTGTCCTAAAGATGCACTGTCATGAAGCCTGGATGAAGCCCATCTCACCAAAGATTGCTCTCCTTTTGGTTTTGAACTGAACAATTGAGAGAAGAAAATTAAGAATATTATTTTTACGAGGACTAGAAAAATAAAAAATGTCAAAGCTCAAGAAGGTTGTGATCAATTCTAAACCTGTCAAAGGGCTTCCTTCCTGTCAAAAGCTCTAAAAGCAGCACTCCGAATGCGTAGATGTCAGCCTTTGTGTTACCATTTCCAGGTTGAACATGTTCTGGGGCAATGTAGCCACTATCAGCAATTGCCATTTCTGAAGCCTGTTAATGCATATTTGCACATCGTTAAAATACATTGCGATTATCACACACACAAAAAAATCATTGAGTAGTTTATGCGATTAATCATTCATTTTCATAATGGTTTCAATCTCTGATTTCTAAGCTCATGGGCACGACTAAAGTTGTTAAATTGAAGATACCAGAATAAAAAATACAACTTGCAACCCCCAGTTTTTTACCTTGATTTTAACTGAGTCGCTGGCAAGAGGTCTTAAGATAGCCAGGCCACAATCGCAGACGCAAGGCATAAGGTCTTCATCAAGCAAGATATTTGCAGCCTTTAAGTTGCTATGGGCAATTGGTGGCACAAAGGATGAATGTATGTAACTGGCAAATTAAGAGAATAAGAGAGACACAATTATAAAGCTGCCAAGATAGCAAAATGATCGCTACCACTAATGATCCATAAACTAAGTGACCCTTTTCAAAAATGTCGCCTTCTATACAAAGCGATTTATTGTAGTTTTAAGTGAAAAAAAAAAGAGTAGTTAGAGTGTGTTTGCTTATTGTGTACAATTCATAATAAGCTAAAAGCTGATAATCACTATTTGAAGTACTCGAAAAAAAAAAGCATCAAACGCTCACTTCAAAGCTCGGGCCACACCAAGAGCAATCCGAAGGCGCAAGCTCCAAGTCAGCGGCATGTATCCAGAAGTATGCAAAGCCTCATCAAGCGACATATTCCCGATATACTGATACACCACGAGATGCTGTTTGTGCTCCATGCAGAACCCGACCAGTGTTGTGATGTTAGGGTGCCTCAGACGTGATGCGTTCTTGATCACGTCGAAGAATTGCTGTTCTTCAATAATGGACAGTGGTACAGTTTGTATGTTTTTCACAGCCAAAATCTATATAAAAGAAAATATTTGTCAGAAATTTCTTCACCCAGTACTATATAGTAGTAGTATATTATAAAATCACCTTGGAAGTTTTACCTAATTACAGAAACCACATTTACTTTCAAAATAAATAATAAACCCCGGGTATTTATTTTTTACATAAGTGCATAAATAAATTAGTGTTTATTTTTAATTTGAAGAGATTAGTGTTTATTTCTGTGAAAAACACTTATAATAAAATCTTGAAATTAACAGGGTAGTTTGTTATTAACGGTATTATGAAATCTTGAAAAACAAGTAAATATTTACCGTGCCATCTGGAAACTCTGCTTTGTAAACAGAACCAAGAGATCCCTGACCAACAAGGTTTTCATCACTAAAGTTGTTTGTTGCTATCTGAAGCTCGGCCACTGTGTATGCTTTTGCACCCATCGGGGTCTTACTCTTGGAGAAGCTTTTTCGCCTTGAGATTTTCAGTGTCTTAGTCCGAATGGAAGGAAGACGGGAGGGTGTGATCATAGGAGAAGAGCTGAATGCGGACGTGTGGGGGCTGCCATGTGCGCTCATTGATGCATAATCTATGCCTGTGCAAAATACATTAAGAAAAAATCACTTTTTGTCAGTTAAATTAAAGCTGGCAATTACATTTTTTTCGTAATTATAAAGTTTGGTACTCACCTTCGACTTTGCCGATAGGTAGAGATCTCGTCGAATCATCACTATCCTCCGTGCTTCTGAGTATTTTCCTATGTGCCCTCTGTCTGTGAAATATTAAAGCAAGGGCTCCAAATGCAGCAACCACAGTGACTCCACCAATCAATATAACTACTCCTGCTGTGTGTGATTTCTTCTTTTTGTGACCTTCTACTATTTGAAAAGGATGGCTTTCTAAGGCACTTAGATTTGCCGCTGGTGGACTGCTGATATTCTGCTCTGTCGGCATAGGATCAGAGGGAAATTTCCAGGGAGGGTAGTTTGGTCCAGTATGAAACGTATTGCCTCCAATCCTGAAATAATGATAACAGAAAGTGGTTGAGAATCAGAAGTTGAAAGTATTTGTAAATACCTTGTAAAAAAGTCGAAATTAAAACGTGCAGTGAATAAGGTTAGAGAGAGATCTGTATAAATCTCTCTAATGTGTGTTCAAAATTTTAAGAAACTGGAAAAATCTGAAGCATATACCAAAAACGGAAATGTTACTTAAAAACACTAAAAACTACTTTACAAAACCACCTAACTAAAGCACATACCATAAGTTGGGTATTGTTTCGAAGTGTTCTGGAATAACACCGCTAAAATGGTTGTCTTCAATATTCCTGAAAAATGGAACTACAGGTGAGTGCATCAATCACTACTATAAATCGGAACAAATTCAGAAAAACACTATCATTGGACATACAAGTTTGAAAGTGAGAGATTGGCCAAAAAAATTACTGATCCAGTAAACTGATTATGCTGCAAGAACCTGAAAACGACTATTGTCAGTTGTTTGCATTTGTGAAAAGTCCATGTAATGAGGATTCAGATTAATTTTAAGAAATACTATAAACAAACTCACAAGCCTGTGAGGTTTGTCAAATATCTGAAAGATGTGGGCAGATCTCCTGTGAAGTTATTGAACGACAAATCCCTGACAAAAATGAATTTGCAAATTTTAGTTTACTCACCATGCCTTAAAAGCAAGCAACATACATAAAAGAAAAAACATACATTAGTTTTAAATTCTCAAGGCCATTGAACACATCCCCTAAAGGCCCAGTTAAGAAGTTGTGGCTTAGATTCCTGCAATCAGGAGAATATGACAGAGTTGAAGAGGATAAAAAATATAGATAATACAAAAATGCTTAATGTGGCTATTTCAATTTGAGGATATCATCACAATTACTCATGAAAGTCAAAAGTAGTATACTCACAGATGCCGGAGATGTTTCATCCTCTCTAATGAGTACGAAAGGCTTTGACTGAACTTGTTCTCAGCTAAATTTCTGTATTCATTTAAAGTATACTTTTAAAACATGTGCAATTTGCATTAGTTATTGAGATAATCTAAGTTTATACTGTCTTACAGGTTTGTTATATTAGGCGGCAAATCGTAGGGGATTGAGCCTTCAATGTTATTTGCACTTAGGTCCCTATAAAATGTTAGGAACATCTCAACATAAAATGAAAGTTTTACATAATTGAAAATAGTTTAAAAATTCTACTAAATCAAGAATACAGTAACCAAAAAGATAGTTTTGAATCCACCCCATAGGTTTAGTCTAATTACAACAAACCCCGGTTTAAAATACCCCAACATAAGGGGCATTGTTATTTTTAAAAATAACTTGGGTTGTGTAGTTAGGCTAAAGTTCAGGGGGGCTTTTTGTTGTAGTTAAACCTTTACTAGAATCTCTTACATATGCTTTAGACTCTTTAGATTGGAGAGCTGAAAACCAAGACTTCCAGTGAGTCCCAGCCCATGAAGTTTCCTGAAAAAGGAACACATGATAATAATTTATTTCAAACACCAGCACTGAGGTTTAGGATAATCACAAAAACTCCATAAATTTCTACAAATTGCAAGAATCACCCTAAATATATTACTGTACAAAACTCCATTTCAATTCACCATATCTCATTGAGGTACTTAAAATTTCTGAAGGATAACTGGGGGTTGTAATTAGGCTAAATCTCATGGGTACTTTTGTAATTAACTAATGATCCATATAAATAATGAAGCATTACAGGTTGATTATGGATGATCCAGAGCACTGAACTCCAACCCAGGCCTCTCCACAAGGGTCCCCGCCTTCGAATTTCCAATGCTCCAGCTGCATTGGGCTGTTTAGTGACTTGTACATATCATGAAGGGCTTGAACTGCAAATGAATCAATCAGGTTCCCAGTAGTTCAATCACATGCAGATATGTTTCTTCCTGAAATTACATGACAATTACTAAAAACTGAACAAAAAAACTGCTACTACTAATTACCTTCTAATTCATCAGTGATTGCCCAGGACTGGGGTCCCATAATTGCCCAGAAAAGAGTTGCCATTAGGACGATTAAGTGCTTATTAGCCATTTTTCCTTAGCTACAAAACAAACCGAAATTTCAATCGAAAAACGATTAGCATCAGAATCAAGAGAAATTAAAGTTTAATTCTCACTGTTAAGAAACTGAATAAACCAAAGCTTCGCATAATGGAAGATGTGAAAATAAGGAAAAGTATTTCTCAATTTTATTCTTCTCCAAACTTCGATTGCAAGCCAGATAAAAAAAAAAATTAAAGTGCGCGAATAAATCCTCTCCCAATTTCAAGCACATATCCATGGGAAGTGAAAATAGAGCAATGTAAATTCAGAACAAATTCGTCGTATATCCTCGCCCAAATCGCGCGCATACACACACACACACACACAAAGATGGAAGACGATACACACATATGCATACACATATACGTATAATATATGTATCAGATTCGCGAATACAGAGCAACACAATGAAGAACACCACGAGCCAAAAAATCAGATTAAACAACTTCAAATTCCGCACACACATTTCTCGAAATATTTCACACGCCACGAATGAAATCGACTGTGAATACTTAATGTGAATACGGGGCAAGTAAGTACAGATACACGCGGTTACGATTAATGGAGACGATGATTTTTTGGGTACCTCTTAGAGAGAGAAAGTGACGGACGATCGAGTGGAAAGTGGAAACAGAAGCAGCAGCTGAGAAGTGAAGAAGAAGTGCCTACTGTGAAACGGTTATGAAGTTGCCACTAGTGGACGCGTGAATTCCACGCTCTCGTGTGTGCTGGAATTCCGCAATTTTTTAAAAGCAATAATAACTCTATTTGAAGGTAAAATAGTGTGAGCTAATTCAATGTGTCACCCGATTTAAGATGTTCCAACTCAACCGGAGTCCAAAGTTTCGAGAAAAAATAGAGAGTAATCGATAAAAAAAATCTTCGAAAGTCTTTTTATAGAAATGATTTATCGAATAATTGTTTAATAAATTAATTATTAGTTATATTCAAAACCAAGTACAATTGAGAGTAGTCAATACTCCCAAATCAAGAGAAATTGGCACAAAACTAAACTTAATTTACGTGAACGTGAATTTATGAAAAAAATGTCATTTACTGTTTATTAAATGAAAATATTAATATATTGTTACCAATTAATAAAATACTTAATTTAAAATAAGGTGTAATTATCAACTACTCATAAGCTATCAACCATATTTCAAACAGCTCAAACAAACCCACCGGAGAAAAGGTGAAAAAATCTCGTCGACTTTGCACCCCGCTCACCGGCGAACCTCGCCGTATCCTATTTTTTTACCGGCCGTCTCTCCCATTAATAATATTTGGTCTCTCATCCCTTAGCGTTCTCTCTTCGAGAGGAAATGTACTAACATTAAGCTTTGCCCGCTGCACGCTACCTGCTCGACGAAATGCTCGGTAGTTTTTTTTTTTAAAGGAGGGATAGAGCATCATTCATCAAACCTTCTGTTTAAAGAGTTCTGATTCTTTATTTGAATCTCTCATGAGAACTTCACAATTTTTATGGCCCCTCGAAAATCGGGTTTAGTACTCTGTGGGACGTGGTTTGGATTCTGAAAATATGATCAAAAGATTGCTATCTACTCTGACATGTTCGTATAACGAGCAACCGCTTAATGTTCACATAAGCTCCTTGTGCAAGCAAAAGCATTTCAAAGACGCTCTCCGGGCCTTTGACCTTTCAGAAAAGGATTCAGATTGCCTGATACATACGAGCACGTACAGCCTTTTGATCTCCGCATGTTCGTCTCTGAGATCAATAGAATATGGAAGAAAAATCCATGACCACGCCTTGAAAAGCAAATCACTTCCCAACATGATCCTAGAGAACCATATTTTGAATATGTACGGAAAATGTGGGTCAACAAAAGATGCTAGGAATGTCTTTGACAATATGCGGTCGAGAAATTTGGTGACGTGGACTGCATTAATTGCCGGGTACTCGCAAAATGGCCTGGACTCTGAGTCCATAAAACTGTACATCCAGATGCTACAATCTGGTTTTGTGCCCGATCAATTTACATTTGGAAGTGTGATTAAAGCCTGTTCGGGTTTGAATGATCCGTATATTGGGGGTCAGTTGCATGGGCAGGTAATTAAGTCTGAATTTGGGTCTCACTTAATAGCTCAAAATGCTCTTATTGCAATGTACACCAAGTTCGGTCAGATTAATATGGCATCTGATATTTTTTCCTGCATCGAGTCAAAAGATTTGATTTCTTGGAGTTCGATGATTTCTGGTTTTTCGAAACTCGGTTATGAGTCGGAAGCTTTATTTTGTTTCAAGAAAATGCTTTCTCAGAGTCCATACAAGCCGAACGAGTTCATCTTTGGCAGTGTTTTTAGGGCTTGTGCCTCTCTTGGCCAACCAGAATGTGGACAACAGATACACGGGTTTAGTATTAAATATGGGTATGAAGGAAATGCTTTTTCCGGTTGCTCTCTGTGTGATATGTACGCTAAATGTGGTTTCTTTAATTCTGCAAAAAAGGTCTTTGAACTGATAGAAAATCCAGATATAGTGTCTTGGAATGCACTTATAGCCGGCTTTGCATATGGGGGTGACGCAAATAAAGCCATGTCGATTTTTTCTCGAATGAGGCATTTAGGGTTAGCACCTGATGACATCACTGTTCGTTCTTTGCTTTGTGGTTTCACAGACCCATTTACCCTTTCTCAAGGGAAACACGTGCACTCCTATGTTATAAAGATCGGGCTCAACCTCGACCTTCCTGTTTGTAACACACTGCTCACAATGTACGCTAATTGCTTGGATTACGCGAATGCACATAAAGTGTTCGATGAAATTCAGGGGAGTGCGGATTTAGTCTCATGGAATGCTATAATCACCATGTGCATGCATCAGAACCTTGTCGAAGAAGTTTTCCTGTTATATAGAAAGATGCTGTTAATTTACGGAAAAGTCGATCATATTACTTTGGCTAATGTACTCGGAGCTTGTGGAAGAATTGCCTCTTTAGAAACGGGAGATCAATTATTTTGCTGTGTCGTGAAAAACGGGCTGGTCTCCGACACCATGGTTTTGAATGGGTCGATTGATATGTTTGTGAAGTGTGGATCTCTTGAAAGAGCTCGAAAAGTTTTCGACCGCATGGAAAATCCGGACGTCGTCTCCTGGAGTAGTTTGATTGTTGGGTATGCGCAGTTCGGCCAAGGACTAGAAGCTCTGAGTCTTTTCAAAAGCATGAAAAATCTAGGTGTGAAGCCAAACCAAATAACTCTGGTAGGTGTATTGACCGCTTGTAGCCACATGGGACTCGTGGATGAAGGGATGCGTTTATTTGAATCCTTGGAGAAAGAGCATGGTGTGGTCCCCACGAGAGAGCATTGCTCGTGCGTGGTCGACTTGCTTGGCCGGGCTGGTCGGATAAACGAAGCGGAAGCTTATATGGGCCGGATGGGATTCGAGCCTGATATCGTGATGTGGAAAGCTCTGTTATCTGCGTGTAAGAACCGTGGGGAAGTCGAGGTTGGGAAGAGGGTGGCCGAGATTATTCTGAGGATCGATCCCTCGAATTCTGCAGCTCATGTGTTGCTCTGTGGCATACATGCTTCGGCAGGTGAATGGAAAGATGTGGCTGGTGTGATGAGTTTGATGAGGGAGAAAGGGTTGAAGAAAGTTCCTGGCCGGAGCTGGATTGAAATGAAGGACAGGGTCCATGTGTTTTCGGTGGAGGATGGATTGCACCCGGAAAGGGATATGATTTTTGGGATGCTGGAAGAGTTGTGGTTGCAGATTCTGGATGCTGGTTATGTTCCATCCCTTGAGATGGAATCGGCGTTTATTATTTGATTTATTTTCCCTTGTGTATCGTAAAACCGAGCTCAGACGACGTTGGAACATTTGATCTCAAGTCGAGTATGGAATAGCTTGGTTCGATTTTGAGCCCTGCAATCTCACACATCAAATCCCATAGCAGTTCAAATTCAACGAGTCCAACATCAGAAAACGGACGCAAACACAAGTCTACCTCTTAGGAAAGAAGCAACAGAATGAAAAAAGATCCACGAAAAACAGAAGAAACTTTCTTCAAACAGATGAAACAATTCAAAGTGACCGATGCATATGCTGGCCAACAGGAGGCGAACCGAATTCCCTTGTCTGATCCAGCTCGCCAAACTGAACCACGCTTTGCTGACTCAGTCCGAGACCACCATTACACTGATCAATACTGGGCTGAGAAGCTTGTCCTAGGCCCAAATTCCACGGCGAACAAACAAAGTGACCGATGGAGGAGCCAGGATTATCGTCAGATGGCTGACCATTGACGTCGAGACGGCTTTTTGGGCCGGCCCAGGGCTGATTTGACAGAAGAGAGAGAGCATTGCTGGAGTCCGAGACTCCGTTGAAACATTCTTGGGAGGACACAACTGGGCTAACGGAATAACTGGGCCTGCATGTCAGAAGATCGGATAGAGGATTCTGTGGTGAGTTGCTCTGCCATGGAAACTCGTATTTTCCGGTGATGGCAGCTCGGTTTGTTGGTGATCCTCGTTCGGACGCTGAATCTGGGAACAGTTCTCTTCCCATGAGAAATGATGGGTAAGAGCTGAAGTCCATCGCAGAGCCTCTGCTTTTGCTTATGTGGTTGTTATCTGTCACATGACAAACTCTGAAACTTGAGCTCATAATCTCCAAAGCTAACCCAGAAGTTTAGTCTAATTTACAAAAGTACCCTGGAGGGTTGAACTAATTACAAAATGCCCCAGCCAACTTTTGAATTTCAAGAAATATCCCCCAAGTTATGATTGATTCATTGGTTAAATCAAGGGGTCAACTGCAATAGTTTTAAAAATGTTTATAGGCCTTAGGGGCAGTTTTTGACATCTTGAAAGTTAGTAGGGTTCTTTTGTAATTAGGTCAAACTTGGGGGTCTTATTGTAATTAACCTAAAACATTAATATTTGTTCAGAAGTGCAGGAAACTCCTTACACATACCTCCACCTCCCTGTAGCACTTTAGTAGGACAAATAAAATGTTGGGGTTTATTTGTAATTTTTGAAAGATAATCGAGTTCTTTGTTATCAGGTTAATGATGTCTAACCAAAAAAGGCTCGAGTCAATGATGTCTAAGTGTCTCACCAAAAACAGACGGACGAAATTTCTTGGATCCATGTGCCGGCTTCCTCCGCCGCTCATTGTGGCCAGCGAGGCGTCTCCGGCAGCTTCTTTTTCCTTGGTCGAATTCAGTCAACTGATGGAACCTGAAGAAACGAAGTTCATAAAGGGTGTGAGTACTTAATATACGCTTCTTTGTCGAGATTCATTAGAAGTTCAACACCTTGAAAGATTTCCATATGATCAGAATTCGACACTTTGTGTTAGTAAATGACATCCATAATTCGGCATTTTACCATTCAGAGGATTAGTTAACAAGAACCAAGGTTTCAAAACCTCTGTTCTGAAATCACTTCACAGTTCACAACACAAATACACACACACACACACACATCAAAACACACACTAAAACACACACTGACCTGCTGCACTGCTGGCAAAACCTCTGCTCAATCCCAGCAACAATGACCATAGGAGTCTTGGAATGCACACCACAGACTCTGTGCCTAGAATAGTAAGCCTTGGCATCACTCAGATCCACCTTGCACCCCTCCACCTGGCACCTCTGCATGAGCCCAGCCCTGCCTTTCTTGCCCGGCCCGCCGCCTGTCAGCCCGAGACTCAAACCGTGAAGCGAGCCCGGCCCGCCATTAGCACTGGCCGAGGAGCATGAACCCTTTTCCATTCTTGAATTTCAGAGCCCATCCATTGCTGTTACCTGAATCAGAAACAAATAAAAATTGGTTCTTTGAAAACACACACACACACACCCTTGTATTCAAGAAAGAGAGAGTGCTTGTTCTTGGAGTTGTCAGAAGCTTTATAGCACCTCCTCTTTTTCGGACCACTCGGCTGAACAGTCGTTTTTATAAGTACTTGAAAAGTTTCACTCTACATAGGTTGTAGTCATGTTCAAATGTGTGTGTGTGTGTATTATCATGTATGCAGTAACAGTATACATGCGTTCCACTTTACTCGAAACTTTCCTTTCCTCAATGATTCACCACTAGAAAGTTGTAGCATGCATAGTCCATTTTCGTGCGCCGAAACGTAAAATGTATCATACATTCGAGTGAATATACAAATGTCAAGCCTTGAGACTATGTGTTATGTAATTTATACGAGAATACACGATAAACGGTAGACTCTCCGTTCATCCAATTGCTTCATTATGATCACAACTCCTATTTCTCCATGTGCTAGTTTTTTGTCCATAGCTAAGTAAGGTCTCATTGATTTTGTAGCTTTCCCAACAGTTATTTTGATCAATTATTTATTGTGGCATTATTGAGGTTCTGACTATATGCAGCGGGCTTGTGTCCTGACTCGGACTGTCACTATTTATTGTGAAAAAAAATTACAAAAAAATTGAAACCCTTGGGACAAGATTCTCTTTCAAATTACCCAAAACTCCAATTTATCTTTCCAAATTACAAATACACCCTTGAAACATATCAGAAGAAATCAACATAAAGATCAAGAATCTTGGTGTCTTACATAACAGTAAACCTTAACAGAACACAAGTCATGTAAGTATAATGCTTGTTAGACTACTTGTGTTTGGAGAAGCAAAAGCTTCCGGCTACTTGAAAAAATGGATATAAATTCAAGAAACCTGCGGCAATTTTCTAAAAGTGGTAAAAAAAAAAAAAAGGTTCGATAGATCAAAATCTTTGTTTTCTCAAAAAAATCATCTGCACTCACAACCAACTTCGGCAGCCCTTCTCGGATTATTAGTTTTCCTCCTGCTACCATTTGGTCTATACCCGGCACACGCATTCATCAACTCGTTATCATTCGAGTTGTCTATAATAACATTATTATGCACGTTCACTGAATTCTCGTTTTCCACAACCTGCGAAGGCCTTTTCCTCTTCATGCCGTTTTCAGTTACAGTGGCAGCTTGATGATTCTTGCTACTTTTACTCAACACAGAAATTTGCATTCCCTCTGAATCATCACTGTCGTCTTCTTCTTCCAAGACTGCGGTTTTGCCGAAGTCCATTTTGTCTTTCAGTTGCTTTTGCGGCCTTCCTCGTCTCCTCACCGGTAACTTGTCATCCTCACCGCTCGCGATATCATCAAAAGCTGCAGCAAAAGATTGCTTCTTTCCTTTTCCTCTCCCTCTACCCATTGTTTTCAAGATCTGATTTTTACGAATAACTCTGCAATAGCAAACATGTTTGGAAGAACATTATGCTTTTTAAATGAAGCAATTTATTCACAGTAGTCAAACAAGAAGTTGAATCGTAACTCTAAAGCACGCATCACTCCGTGAGCATTCACAATCGATTAAATTACACAAATCAGAAGCATAAGAAGCATTTGAAAACACTAAAAACAACTTTTCATAGGATTGCAAGTACTCGATAAATCGAATGGGATTTTCTTATCCGGCTCACCTGAATTAAGGATCTAAAACAACAAACCATTGCACAAATTGTCCAAACCAAAGAAACAATCACAGCTGATAATTTGACCAAACCAAAGAAACAATCACAGCTGATTATTTGATTTGATGTTGTGAAACGAAACACAAATACACACACATATTATTATTACCCGAAACAACAATACAATCAAATTATTTAAATAATAATAAAAAAACATACCGAATGAAGCTGCTCTCACAAGTGAAAAATGGCAATCATTTGAAGGAGTGTTTCAGCAGCATCAAAGAAACCTCGTAATGAACAAAATAATCAGATGTGTATTTCATATATGCATGAATACTGAATTAAGTCCGAATAAAAATGGAATCTTGAAAGCACTGTGAGTGAAACAAATTTGGATCTTTTCGAAACCCAAAATCAAGAAAAGCTAAGTGAGATTTGAGAATGTGATTTTGAAACCCAAATCAATAATAAATAATTAAAAAAATATAAAAATGAGACCATGACTTTACTACTTTGTTGTTTGTGTAATTGTGTGTGTGAAATTTAACCTAAATCTGATCTGCATAATCAAATTTTTGTCGTGCTTGAATGACGAAAATGACCCTGTCTCCGTGTTGTTGGACTGGCTGAATCTTTGCTGTTATGGGCCCCACGCGTTGGGACAGCTGGGTACCATTAAAGATGACTGGACGGTGGCCCATTGCATGTTACGAAGTCAATGGGCCTCGATTGCTTTTAATATGAGGCCCAAATTTCTTCTGAATCGGTGCAGGCCCATTAGAACCGGGACCGCTAGCGTCTAACATTTTTTCAAACACTCCGATGATCGGAAATTGTTGTCGTGAAGAGGAAAAAACGATTGTTCAACTTCTATAAAGATTCAAGTATACAAAGAGATCATAAAAATACCTTCATCGTTCGAGGGTAGATCATTTGTCGTTTATTTCCCCAAGAGAAGATGATCTTTCAAATCATGATGATACAACTACATTCTAGTTTTAGTATATGGAACTAAACTCCAGAAGAAAGAAAATGACAACAAAATCCCACAAATGAACAAAAACCCTATAGCTCACATTGATTCCAAGATCCAAATTCTAAACAATGCCTCGCCAAGATTTTACCTTTTTTCCACCGGTTAATAAAGAATCTTCGAGCCGGTAAAAGTGATCACTCGGAATCCACTCCTTTCTTCACTCCTTTCTTCAGCCTATTCCAATACACATTCCCTCTAGGATGAGGATTCACATAAACCCTCACGAATAGCTCCTCTGAAGACGACAGGAGAGTGCTGACAGCCAAATCCGAGCGGACAAACCCTTTACCCTTAAGCCATCTATACATCAAAAGTCTACACTTCACCCTATCGATTGTGTAAGACAAGAGCTTCGAGTGACCGACTACATCCGAAATCGGGTGCCCCAATTCCTTCACAAAAAAGTTAAATTTGGCCTCGAGAGTGTGGATCGACTGGTTGAGAATTTGCGGATAAACTTTGATCATCGTTACAACTTCCTCACGGCTCATACCTAATTTGACCAAAAACTCGAATCTCTCCTGAAGCTCCATCCCTTTGCCCCGGAAGCTCTTCAAAGCCTTCTCCATCTCCTTTGAATTCTCAACAAAACCTAAGCCCAACAGGAACTCAGTTTTCTGCATCCGTACTTTCACGGCCCTGTTCATCTCTTGTAGACGGTTGACTTTGACTCCGAGAGTCCACTTCTTCAAAATGCACGGGTCGTCTTTGACAATTTCGCAGAGCGTCATTTTGCCGCAGTTCAGTTGACTTAGTAAGCTCTTCACCTTCTTGGGTTTGCACAAGCCGAGAACTGTAGGGTGCGAACACATGATGCTGCCTATATCTTCTGCATCCATGTTGATTTTTACGAGAAATTCATAGCAGCTCATGAAATTTTGTGCGAAAACCGCGAGGGGTATATCTGGAAACTCGAGAAACATGTTTCTTATGTTAGTCGGTGAGGACCCAAACTTCAACAAGAAACCGAACAAGCAAAATGCGAGGCGTCCTGAGCATTCAAGGAGAATATCGGGATGCAGCAAGAGTATTTGAAGCAGCTGCCCATCGCTCAAACCTGATTTGCGCATCAGGTTCACGAGCTCGAGCATGCGTCTCCAGTCGTAAGTTTCGCCCTGCACATTTATATGCTCTTCAAGCCATTCGAATCCGAGCCCAGCCTTCTTTATGTACTCCAATACCTCAAGGAAGTAAGGATCGACATTTCCGATCAAGAGACGGGGACTCGAGGCAACAATCTTGACAATAAGAGACTGTTTCAGCCCCAAATTCTGAAAAGACTGAAGCTTTGAGAACAAAACACCATAATCATACCGAAAAACCTCTTGGGCCTCCTTGTAAATCCTTCCTATCCTATTTCGGGCAATACCGTAGTTACACAGGACGTGATAATTCTCCAACAGCAACTCGTCATCGCTCAGAAACAACAAATTCTGCGGAAGAAAAGACAAATACTCGGCGTGTTTCAAACCTATGCTCTCGAAAAAGGGCTCAAACTCATTAATGGGGTGGTACCTCAAGAACCGGGTCAACGAGTGCCCGACTTTCGCATCGCCCACTTCGACTCTGCTCAGCAGTTTATCGAAGAAGTCGGGGGTGTTTTTACTCATGTTCTCGGCATCCATAATCTGCAAGCTCCTGGTGGAATGGAAATACTCTAACAAAGCCTCTTGAGCTTCCTCTCTAACTAACCGAGACTTTTTAGATAGTTTACCTAGATTACCCCCGCATTTCAAATCAACAGCAATCTCTGTTGAGGAAAACCTATGGTGCTGAAAAATGCGGCCCGGCCCGAAATAATTTAAATAGGGATTTGGGGATGTAATGCGGGGTTTTGAATATAATACAGGAACCCATTTGAGAACGAAGGGAATAATCATACGTTTCTGTAATCTGCTCATATTCGGGTATTAAAAAACAAAGGGATTTCCTTCTATTTTTTGACTAAAAAATCTTACCTTGATGGGATTTCTTGAAGATAGCCATGGGAGGATTTTCAGGTAATGATTATTAGGAAAAATGGTGATGCTCGAAAACCCCTTTTGCTCTCTGTACGGGAAATTTTTTTGGAAGGGTTTTGCAAGGGTATGAGAGGTTGAAGAAGAGCCTCGAGGGGTAATTCTGACATTTTCTTGTACTAGTATATATTCTGAATGTTGATCTGGGCCGGAGGATTAGGCCCAATGTTTTTATGTTAAGTAACTCCTACTTAGGCCCTAAATATGTAAATGACATTTTTTTGAGAAAAATAAAAAAGTACTCTTTCTGTTCTAGAGAATTGAAACGAACACATTTCATTTTCTTGGTAATAAAAACATCATTTTATGACATGTATGATTATTACAAATTATTTTTTGAAATGGAATTGGAAAAAATTGTATATGAAAAGAAAAACGGTCAAGATTATCGGAGTCTTGTGTACGTAAAATATGCGCTTGATCGAATTCGTATGATTCGTTTTCTGGTTAGCACGAGAAGAAAAAATGGTACTAGTACAACTGCACAAACATGTTTACAATTTTTTTTCCTAAGTTTGATCTAAATGTTGTCTATGATTCACTTATCTAAATCATATTCTTTGATTACATTGACTAAATATGGATGACTCCGGTTGGATTGTGTGGTAGGGATGCGGTATGGAATGTTGATCGAGAGCTTGTCTCGATGCGTGGCTAGATTATCTTCGATCGGAAGGCAATATCATCATCGTCGTCAAGACCATCTAAGACGAAAGTTTCTAGATATTCTTCGTGTATGTTTGACGAGTTACTAGGGAATTTGTCGCTTGTTTGCATAAATCTTTGGGTCGTCTTTTGTTGCTGATCGAACATCATTTTTAGCTGCTTGCCTTGTTCTTCGATTCTCATCTGTAAGTTCCTTTGTATCTGCAGCAGATAAACTAAAAATCAGTCCTTTGTCAAGAAAAGAGTTACTTATAAAAAGTACCCTGATGTTTAAGTAATTACAAAAACACCCATTCAACTTTACAAAAATTACAAAACACCCCTGAAAATTAATTATGTCTTACACTTTTGCCTCTTCATAAGAAAAATTGCCAAAAATGTTTCAAATTACTATGCTTTGCTACTTATTCTAAACACAAATCAAATCTCAATTGTATTTTTTTGCGACTTTTGAAAGTTATTTGGGTCTTTTTCGTAATTTAGATAAAATATCAGGGGTGGCTTGTTCTTATAGATAGATATAGCTACCTCTAGTTGCTCGTGGAGACGCCTTTGAACGTCTAGTTGCAGTTGAAGTGCCTCCTTCAGTTCCATACCTCTGCAAAAAATGGGCATTTCGTGAAACACGAAATTAACCGGAGTCGTCGAATAAAAATATCTAGTCGCAAAACAGGTTAGATTATACTATGTAATATAATCTAAAATCTTGCATCATACTGTGTTTTTTAAGATATCAATCAATGACATAACGATTTTACGTTTTGATGTTGATATCCGCTGCATTATTATTATTCGCGCTGCTCGTCGGCCTCTCGACTCTTCCTAATTAATCCAAGAAACGAAAAAAAAAATCGTAAGAATTGATACGAGAAACCTCAAAGGAAAAGAAAAGAAAAGGTTTTTATACATATAATACCTTCCGCAGATTCCGTTGTGTACTTGGCATTTCGATATTTCTACCAACAAAAACAATTCGTTCGTAACTTAAAAATAATCGACAACGAAAAAAGAAAAAAAAACTCAAGATATGATCACTATATATATATACCTGCAGATGGCTTTTAACATGAAAGATTGTAAGTCCATCAGTGTCCATCAGCTTTAGTATCGCCTTCGGTGTGGCCTCTATATGTTTAAAAAACGACGAATATATCGAATATTGTAATATAGTCTTGTATTTAATCATATATATATATATATATATATATATATATATATATATATATATATATATATATATATATATATATATATATATATATAAAAAAAAACTTACTTTCGGGGCCACCGAGTGTATTCACACACTCCACGAACCGATCATGAAGATCCGGAGTCCACCTTATTCTCGCCTTACTCGACGAAATCGAGGCAGGGGATGATACAGAGTTACTGCACGGAAAAGTGCTTGAAATGTATCCATATGATCTTCCAAACTGTCTCGAAACCTATTAAGAAATGACAAAATGATTAACATGTTATATAGTAACGAATAAATCTTGGAAAACTAACTTGAAGATTGTGACTTGCATCGAACGGTACAGAAGGGCTTTGCCTACTCGAATCGTCGAGATCATCGAGAAGCTTGTTTCTCAAGTAAAGTAGCTGCTCGCTCTCGGATAGATTAAACGGGCCGTAAGATGGCTGATATTGGTACTCGAGCTCGTTTCTTGCTTGCAACGACCCTCCAAGAAAACAAGTTTCTTGTAAGCCCGTGTAATGTTCGGTTGAGTAAAAATCGTGAGGGGGAAGCAACGAAGATGATGATGATCCAATTATCCTTATGGGTCGATTATCGGACCAAGGACTTTGGAAATAATCTGGAAATTCGGAAGTGGGCTCGTTGGAAAATCCGTAGCTTTGATGTGTTCTTTTCATTTTTTTCAAGCGAGTGATCAGAGACGAACCTCGTCGACTCGAGACAGATTGAGTGACAATGTGTCTGATGGAAATTGATCTTGAAATATATGTATATATGAATGTGTCAATAATTGAAATTAAATGTGAGAATATTATTTTTTTGCCATGTTGTATGCAGGGGCATATATTCAAGATTGAGAGGACTTGGTTTTTCTTGTGTTATTTAAAATATTATAATGTATATACATATATATACACAAATGATCATTCCTGGGAAATTGCTAGTTGTACAAAAATGAGATGAGAATCCAATTTATTTTTAAAAAATAAACTTTGAACTAGTTGTGCTGCCATTAGATTCTGCACAGAATATATATGTACAGCACATTTGAGGCATTTATTCAGTGATTAAGTTGCGTTTTCGAAAGTTCGTTGTATACGCGTAAACTAGCTAAGAGTTCTACGAACTTTCTTATTATGAAAATAAAATTTAATTAGAAGTTCATGATTTTTTAATATGATCTCAATGTAGGACATGTTGCCAAACTCACATTTTTGGCCCATGAATTTCTCAAAGGGCAAATCATGCATGAATTTCTCAAAGGGCAAAACATGAATGATTTAGAATGTTTAAAAATAAATTTTAAATAATTTAAATACATATTAAACATTTTAAAATACCTTTAATTAATTTGAAATACATTTGAAATATTTTCAAGTTTTTTAAATACATTTTTAATTGATTTTAAACATTTAATATATAGTAGTGTATTAAAATAATTTTTAAATTATTTAAAGTACTTTTTTTAAATATTTTTAAAGTTGTCAAATTCTAAACTTAAACACTTGTAACTTAATTAGATTTGTATATGAAAGAGTTTAAGTTTAGAATTTGACATTTGGATTCCATTGTCAAAATTGAACAAAAGGGATGGACAAAATGTGGGAAGAATATTAAGCTTTTAAATGCATTTATCTCTTCCTCTAACCCAATAAAAGATTCAAAATATTAATTTCTTTTTAATGGAATTAGATGCTTTATCGTCGAAATTTCTAGCTATATGTTACATTGTTAGATCATCTTCAAAATGTGAGTTCCAAACACAATTTCTTTGGATCTCTATATTATATTATTTACGTTTCTGAATCTTGATTCTTGAATAAGTTTTTTTGTCTCCTTTCAGCTTGGTTACGGGATAACGAATAAACGGTTTAGTAATATAAAATTGCATACATAGCATAAGTTGATTAGCAAGATTAAAATTTAAATTTTTTCGACATTATTTTTTGGTTTAGGTTTGTCTGCATTTTGGACAAGAAGAATAATATATGGGAGTAAAATTAGACCCTCAAACTACATTATGTATAATGCATGCCACGTTGGTGTTTAGTTCATCACTAAAAAAGAACCTCAAATGTGCCCACTAGCTTGAACTTTGAAGGAGTGTACTTGCAAATATTTTAATTTACTTTGTGAATTGTGAGAGTGATATGCAAAATATTATAAGTTGATATTATTTGTAAAATATAAGTCCATAATTTTTGTAATGTTTTGTAAACATATCCTAAATGATTGATACTATTGAGTTTTGAGTTTGATTTATCAGCTTCAATCATCGTAAAAATGATCATATGATTATCTAATGATTTGAGAGAAAATTACTTAATAAATTCTTTATAATTTTTAAATTATAATTAAACATTTTGATTTTTTTATTATCAGGATGTTCGAGTACAAACTCATACAAAAACTTAAAATTTACAAAAGATCTTTTTATAGTCGTAATTAATGGTCGACAAGTTTTAGGCCGATTTTTTAACAATGAATATGATATCTTTTAAAATTCGCAAATTGGGTCACTAATCAATGGTATGAGTATCCCAAGCTTCATGGAAGAACAATACCTAAGTGTGAGTACTATTTTGAGAATTTGAACGAAGGCAAATTTTGACCGGCAATATTTATGGGCCTGGGCTGTATACAAGATGATGAGTAGTACAGGACCAGTATTTATGGATGGGCTTTAAAAACCCTATTCTGTAGCTGGGCTCAATTTTCATCCAGGAAAATTGTTTAATCCACGTTTAAAAAAATAAAATAAAATGTAAGTATTGAATAATTTGAAAAAATTCATATTGCAAAATATTCAGTGAAATGTGCTATGCATTATATGATTGGATATAATTATATGGTTTAACTAGTAAAAAGTACTTAATAATTACTTAATTCCCATTATTTTGCAAACTAAATTTTAAAAAAAAAGTTTAAATAGTGGAAATCAATGAATATGTTGATGATGGTTGAAAAGGATTCTTATGGAATATCATAAAGGGAAGGTATTGTATTCCTAAAATTCTTTCTGAGATTGAATTCACCTTTCAAGTACACAATTAAAGTGTGTTACATTATCTAAATAAAATAAAACAAACCTTTAAACTATAAGGAATCCAATGCCATAATCTAGAATCATTATCCAAAATGTTAACATTAATTTTCAATCCAATATATACTTATTAGATGCTTGATTATGATTAATGATAAAAGTGCAATTAATTTATGGTATCTACTATCTAGTTCTTGAAGTGATAACCTAAATCCGGGTCAGCTTGAATTGTGTTCCACGTTGATTTTATATATTTTTAATCTAATTGTAATTATATATTTAGTATTATTTTTTTAGAAAAAAACATTTAATATTATTAATGCAATTTTATAATAATCCTCATTCACTTGTTTAATCGAAGTTTCCAACAAATCTTGCTTCCTATATATGTTTGTTTGCAGATCAAACTCGACCTATAGATTCATTATTGGTTTTAGAGCTAGCCTTAATTTTAATAGTAAAATATTAGTTTCACCATCTTTTAATTTTTATTTATAATGTCATTATACATCACAATATAAATTCATTTTTCGTCCATGATAAGTAATTAAATATAAAGAGAAAAAGATGAGTGGTGATATGTCAGCTCGTTTTTCGTTTGAATGCAACCCCGTTCAATAAATTATTGAAGAATCACAAAATTTTCGTTTAAGAATATAACAGAGATGAGAAGATGATTGGTGATTGCTCGTTTTTACTGTATTCATAGTGTCATTAGTGTGTGATATATCAACTTTTTGTTTAAATGTGATTTTGTTTAATAAATTGTTCAAGAAAATAGCTAGTAGTGGATGCACTAGCTAGGTAGGTAGTTAGGTAATTGTGATTAGAAGTTTAAAACCAAACAAGTAATTACAAATGTGAAATTTAAAACTCACGACTATGTTAAAATAAAGCAAGATAGAAAAAGATACAAAAAGGAAGGTTTTTGGGTAGCGTAGCAATTGCGGAAAACATGGGAGGATAAATAAATTAAAAATTAAATCTACGTAAATTAAAGGTGGTGGAAAGATTATATTATATATATACACATGCATACTTACATAAATCTTGCAGAAATCGTATATTAAAATACTAATCCATGTCTATGAGCTACTGTACATGATAATAATATACATATAGTTGTCCGATCAAATCGATCAATATTCAACTCCGTAGTAACACGTCAAACTGTTTCTTGAATTAGTATTCACATTTTTTTGTTATTCTGAAACAAAAAAAAAGTAGGTATCTGATTTAAAGAGTGAACTTTCGATTTAAATGCAGAGAGTGAACTCTCGACTCACATATTTGAAATACAAAAACAAAAAGAAACAAGAAGCATTTGAACTTTTTAAATGTTGATATATATGGATGATGCCTTGATGACTACACTTTACACATTAGATTTAGATTTAGATTTTAATGTAATAATAAAAGTCTGACATTGGTTTTGTAATATCAGCGAAGAATCGGGCTTGTTTACCTCTTCGAATACCTCACTTTGCCTTTTGATTCCTAAAGCCCAGCCGCAAGACTTGGACATTCAAATATTTTTCTTACTATTTTAAAATTGCACAAGTACTTTTTAATTATCTAATACTATTATTATATTATTTTATAACTATTAGTATTACTTTAAAACACTATATAATTAATATAAAAAAGTACATCATGCAAGAAAAAAAGTCATATGTATTTCTATATTAAAATTTTAAAATCAACTATTTTTATTTTTCAGTTCAATTCAATTCAGTTGAAAAATAATTTGAACTTAATTTCAATTCATTTTTCGACTTTATAGTCCAAAATATAGTAACCTCAAAATCCTCTATAAAATCCATCCCAAACAAAAACACACAACATTTCGCACTCCCTCTTCAACACACAATGCATGGTCCCTCAACCTTCAAAACTCCCAATAACTCAACCATTCATACTTCCATCAACAACATGAAACCACCAATTTCTCCTTCTTCATCTTCATCATCATCCTCGTCATCTCTAAGTTCCATGAAACTCAAAACCCTTCTCCAAACTTTTGTATTCTCGCACGTGTGCACCAACATCGCTCGCACCCTAGCCCAAGCAAAATCAGCCCTAGTTCAACTACTCAAGTACATACATTCCAAGAACAACAACAAACGGAACAAGAAGCTCTTTTTCGGGTCCTTCCGGCTACATTACAACTGGGGCTCGACTAGGTCGAACTCCTATGTATACTATGACGCCAGCTGGAGCTCCGCGCTTCACGAAACGACAACGACGACGTTGGATTACGTTGACGAGGACAATGAGCTCTCAAAGTACTTGCACTGGCTCGAGGAAAAAGGTGGGGCCCGCGACGAAGAGCTTTGCAACGAGATCGACAAGCTCGCCGATTTGTTCATAGCGAATTGCCACGAGAAGTTCAGGTTGGAGAAACAAGAGTCTTATAGAAAATTTCAAGAAATGATGGCTAGAAGTGTGTGACATAAACATTACATGTTTTAATTACCGTTAATGTGTTCGATTTTAAAGATCGTCGTCTAGTTAATTCGTGTAGCATCGTTGAATGCCATTTAAAAAAGTATTTGATTGTGAGACCCGTATAATAGATATAGTATGGATATAGCAAGGTTCATGAAAATATTCTAAATATTTTTGAATTGATTGATTGTTAGATTCTTCTTCTTCTTTCTTCTTCTTTTTTCTTTTCTTGATATTTGTATTGTATGGTTTAGGTACTTTTTGGTAGTGTTGATAGTATGTGTATCAAAAAAATAGGACATGGGGATGGGACATAACTTCTTTATTCCATGACTCAGCTTTGATAAAGAAAGTGCACATGATATATATATATATATATATCTATACATCCCATGTTGTAACTTCTATATAACCACTTTTTTAACTTTTGACTCCATCAACATTATTGGAACACAAAATTGTCCTTCCATATGTTTGTTTGTTTTCTCAAATCATTGGCAATTAACAAGTAATCATCTATCTTTTGCATAATAATTGTGTAAATAACTATCAAAACTAGTAGTACAATAATTTCCAAATCAGTTCGTATTCAGTTCGCAAATTAATTTATTGAACAGAATTGTTAAGGGTGTGTATTTGTAAAACAAACTTCAAACTAAAAAACTCAGTTTTACTAAATTTGGACCACTCATTAAGGGACAATATCGTCTTTTGGCAACATAGAGAATTCGTAAAATATTGATGCACATCCGAAAGCTCGACTTTGAGACTCCACAAGTCGTTTTCCTCGTTGGACCACTCGTAGCATTGGTGATGAACTCAACTTTTCAAATGTAAAATATTGATTTGGATTGAGCTTACGGTTCAATCGAGTAGGGACGGAGCCGGCACCGGTCCCCCACGGCCCATGGGAAAATGATTTGGACTCTAATGTTTTGGAAATTGCAAATTTGTCTGTATCGGGTATAAATGCTAATTGTCTATATTTGTGTGGGGGTAAAGCGATGATGATCGATACACGAGGGGCCAGATTGAAATTTTTGTCACGGTGCGTTAAAGTAATTAATTGCATATTAGCCCCTAATTTCTAACGGCGGCCCTATACAATTTGGATTTTGGGCCTGTCGCAGGCCTCTAGTTGGTGGATTTTCTTCAAGAAGAACTATCCTTTACGGCCCATGTTCCCTCGCGGCCCAATATAACTCCATGATATTTGAGATTTAGCCCAAAAAAGGTGGTCGGTGACTCGGTAATTTTCTTCAGGGTAGCTCACTAACTCTTAGTGACTCGCTTGATGATTGACCGAGCGAGTCTCATTGCCGGAACAACTCCATTCAAATTTGGCAAATTCAAATATACAATCTCAAATGATTTTATATTTTTTATGTGTCATTTTTATTGTCCAAGTACAAAATCATACTATGTGCTTGTTTTCACCCCACATAGTCACATACTCACATGTAGTTGTTGAGATTCATAAAACAATAATCAAATGTATACTATGATGTGACGAGTGGTCAAAGCCAACAAATATTCGTTTGCTACTTTTATTTTATTTTATTTTTTGCCAACCAATCATTGTGATAAAAACTCAATAATTAATTACTTTTTCAATTGCAAATAGATCTCATTTTTGTGATGGATGCATGTTTTGTTCTTAATTTTAATCGCTCCTTGTTCTGGAAATAATTTATGATGAAAATTTGCAATTTTAAACATCAATATATACCAATTTGTAAAAATAAAAGATAGATGATATGTTATATTTAATTTAAAATTCTACGTATATTTACAATACATTAGTGCCTACAAATTCATGAACAAAACATATATATTACATTACACTATAAATTTCAAAAATAAATAAATTACTAAAGACAAAATTGAGCTTACACATTACACATATAACATTAATAGGTGTGAACAATATTTAAAAAAAATAAAAAACTTCAACTAGCATGAGCGAATTCTTCCATCAGTTGTGAGTCGGATTCGGATCGCTCGGCGGCCGCCTCGGCAGGCTTTGCTCCACAGCTTTCTTGGCCTGATTCTTGTTAACACTCTTGTTTTCCCGAGTCGAGAAAGACGAAGATGACGAAGAAGTTAACAATTTTCGGGGCCATATATAGTTATCATTTTCATATGTAGCACTAGTGACAATAGGTTGATGAAGGGAAGAAAACGAAACAAGGAAAAATATTGAAGCCAAAAACAAAGCTATGATTTTATGCTTCATCTTCGTGTGTAGAGGAGATGGAGAAACAAGAGATTTTGAAGGTGGTGTAGATTTTCTGATGATGTGTATGTTTGTGTGTGTATATATATATATACATATATTATCTAAATTTATTCATTAATTTTGGCTACTATACACGTGCTTAGGCATGATAGACGTAACCTTATAAAACGCACACACACCAGTGTTATGTGTAGTGTACGTGTTTTATTCTTGATTCACACTTAGTTTTTGATCATATATATATATATATATATATTTAAAATTTTGTAAACTTATAAGTTGTTTTTTTATAAAATAAATAAAACCACACCTCTTTTTGCATAGATTTAATTCACGATTGCATTAATTTGACCGTACAATATCAAATTATAGTGTTTCATTCGTTAATTCGAATTACTCCACTAACTTTCCTATAATTTTATTTTACGGTATAAATATGATTACACAATTGATTAATTATATATATATATATATATATATACTATACCCTAGTTGTATAGTATTAAAACATATTGAGATTTGGAAAGCACTAGGGGGTCATGTGATACGGGGAATTGACTATTATTTCTATCGGATCACTCTTGACTTTTTTTTTCCCAATTCAATTTGACATTAGAATCGAAATATGCACACACAAGTTGACGTGGTTGACATGTGAATATAGTTATAGAGTATATTTAATATCCTACATTCAAAAATAATAACCATTAGATGTAAATCAATTAGTTAGTTCAAATATGTTAGTTCAAATAAATATAACAATAATCGAAAAGGCGAATGAATAACCCTTGAGAAATGATGGGATGGATTGATGTTTAGGGGAGATATGAAGTAACCATCAAAAAAATGTAAGTTGTAGATTTTTGAAGAGTTGAGAAGATAGATTTTAAAGTATAGTTTTAATGTATTTTTGTACTTTTTCGGGAAAAATATTTCGGTACATGTATGTACTCTCCGACGACTCGACTATCATAAATATACAAGTGACGTATAATTATTCCACTATGTGATAAATATACAAAAGTAGAGTTACTTAAAAAAAATTCAAATTACTTTCTAATTTGGGATTTTAAATTGAGTTATTTCTTCGTTTCTCCCCGTCTCAAAATCACAGTATAGCGATGGTGCGAACGGTAAAGAAAGAGACGATTAACGGGGGTAGCCGGGTTACTCGAGCCGGTTCGCAAATCGTCGATGAAGAACAAGGTGCGACAGACAACGGCGCGGCAGCGGAAGACACCGCCGTCAAACGTAGGGTTCTGCGGTCGAACTACCTCCGATTTAAGAATCGAATCAGCGGTAATTTCATTTTTCAGCTCGTTTATCAACTGTGGTTTATCTATTTCTGGGTGAATTTTAACTCGGCTTCAATTACTAGTTCTGTAATTCATGAGCTATTGAGCTCCCCTCATTCAATCTTGAAATTTTAGGAGTTTGATTTTTTTATTTGTAATTTTTAAATTATTGTTTTATATTATCAAATTCATTTTGAAATTGAGTGTGGGGAATTTCAGTTTCTGAATTTTATCCCATAAGAAATCGATTCGAGCTTTGTTTAGGTTGAATGTGATATAATAGCTTTAAACGATGTTAGCACGACTGTAATGAGAAGTGGCATTGTGGGCAAGAACGTGTTTATCGATAATGAATTTTTATATCATCTTATGCAGATGAAAGAGACGATATGTCGAAGGTCGATTCAGATAAATTCAAATCAATGATTGAGGAAGTCGATAGCATGCATCTGCTAGGTACGATTTCAAATTTTCAAGGACTTCGTTCGTTAGTGTTAATATTCTTTCGGTGTTTGAACCGAAGCTAAATTTGTTCCTCTTATTATTTCTCCGTTTTCTTGTATTTGGGTCTAGCTTATATCTTGTTATTCATTCAGTACAAAAGCCCAGAGAACAAGTAGCAGATGCTGAAGCCCTGTTTGACATTACAAACACTTTGGTGACCTCTGTTAAAGCGTATAGCAACGAAGGAGTGACACCTTCAGATTTTGTCAGTTGTCTTCTTGGGGAATTCGGGCAAGGAGTTGGACCAAGCAGTAGCCAGGATGAAGCTCGGAATTCGATTCGCTGGAAAGATATTGGACAAGTGGTTTCTCATGTTTTTAGGGGTGCTCCTTTTTGTTGTACCATGTAATCATTTGTTATTCATACACTTCTTCGTTTTTCGTTTCTTTTTCTAGAACTAACAGAATATTATTATTTTTTGTTTAACAGGGTTGGGCCTATGAACACTGAGCTGAAGCAGCGTAAGAACGCAGTTCATAGAAAGCGTGCAAAGCTGGCAGAAAATAAACGTCCTGAAGAGGTACTACGACTTTTCAGCAGTCGAGAATTTTTCTGTTGTATTTTGCATTTGTTGGTATAAGCAGATTCTCTCATTTATTTCTACGCTTTATTTTTTGTATTTGCAGCTGGATGAAAATGCTAATAAGGAAAAAACGGACACCGATAAGAATATGGCCACCATGTTTGGTATTCTGAGGAGACATCGCAAAGTTAAGCTTGAGAATCTAATATTAAATCGAAAGTCATTCGCGCAGACGGTGGAAAATCTATTTGCTTTATCTTTCTTGATAAAAGATGGGCGTGCTGAGATGTCAGTGGATGATGCTGGATGTCATCTGGTTTGTATGTATCCCGTTTTAGAAAAATAAAATATATTTTTTCTCATATCTCACTTTTAATATCTCGTGTGAATCGCTCATTCTTTCAGCTCCAAGGAATTCCCCTATTGCCAGTGCTATTCAGTCTGGGGAGGTCGCCTACAGCCATTTTGTATTTCGATACGACTTCAAAGATTGGAAGGTACTGTACACGTTGTTTTAATGTACACATTCGATATATAGTCTATATCGAATTCATTCATTCATATGAACTTGCAGTCAATGTTGTTGTCTGTTGTCATCGGAGAGGAACTGATGCCACATAGGATTGAAGTAAGCGAAGAAGTGATTAATGGTCAGCCATGCCCAGAGCCTGAAGAAGCTCAAGTTGCCCAGCCTACAACGCCTATAAGGAAACTGAGCAGGAACAGAGGTTTGGTTATTCAGGAACATGCTGTGGTTCCCGATTCTCCTGAAAGTGACGACAAAGCTGCTTCTAGGACGGCTGCCATTCGAAGAGGGAAAAGAAAACTGATGTGAAGTGATGTGGTGATTTAACCCCTTTCGGGTAGATGCCTAGGTTGCTCTGGAGTGAGATAAATTTGTAATTGTAGCTTAAGAGGGTTGAGAATTAGTATAGGTTATATTTAATTTGCACTATAGACTTATAATGTGTGTACTTTGGATGTATTAGTGAGTTGTAATTCTGATTATTGAATTTCAATAATTATAAGAACACTCTTGAGATCTGATTCATTCTTGTATCATGGTTGGGTCTTGCCCAAGAATGCTTGGAAGGAGTATTGAATAATAATGCATTAATCTAAATCAAAATAAATAGTTTCTAGAAAGATAGGTAGTATTCTCCATTCTTAGAGATAGCTAGTTAATTAATTGTGCTAAAAGCAAGTGATGGCCTGATGAGTATAAAAGGTGTTGCCTCATTTAGTAAACATAAGACTAAAATAAACTAAAAATTAAAAATAAAAAAATTAATCGACCCTATAACACTAAGAAATCCACAACTGTAATACACTGTAATCAATCACTTAATAAATAAAAATTAATAGAAATATTAATTAATTCACCTTAATTAGCAAAAAGACTTAATAAATCAAAATTAATAGAAATATTAATTAATTCACCTTAATTAGCAAAAATAAACACTGTAATAAATCACTTAATAAATCAAAATTAACGGTAATAAATCACTTAATAAATCAAAATTAATAAAAATATTAATTAATTCACCTTAATTAGCAAAAAGACTTAATAAATCAAAATTAATAGAAATATTAATTAATTCACCTTAATTATCACTTAATAAATCAAAATTAACGGTAATAAATCACTTAATAAATCAAAATTAATAGAAATATTAATTAATTCACCTTAATTAGCAAAAAAGACTTAATAAATAAAAATTAATAGAAATATTAATTAATTCACCTTAATTAGCAAAAATAAATACTTGTATTTTTCCAAATATTTAACTACAAATAATTAGAAAACTCATTTTTTTCTTTTCCATAAAAAATAAAAAATCAATGCAACTTGTTTTACACACAAAAATCTGTTCATATGTTAGTACGAAAACTCAAGATACATGATGAAGCAAATATTTATTTTTATTTCAAAAAGTTTTAATTGAAGTCACCCTGCCCTCTAGTTTTTGTTGGATTTTGGAATATCAAGATCCCGGAAAACCGGGCTGTCGACTCCAACTCCCATCGCATTCAGGCCGTTGTCCACATAGACTACAGCTCCGGTTATGGCTGAGGCCAAAGGCGATGCAAGAAAAGCAGCCGCATTACCAACCTCGTCTGTATTTCATTTCCAGGATTAATTAGTGTTTGAAAGCGGAAAAAGTATAACAAAAAACGGAAAAAAAGACAACTCACCGGCAGTTAGTTCCTTCTGCAAAGGTGCATTCTCCAGTGAATAATCGATCATCATATCTATGAAACCGATAGCTTTTGCAGCACGGCTTCTTAACGGACCTGTGTATATTACAAATTGAGGTCGATATTAACGACACCCGAGTTAAACTTACGACTATCTAAAAATACGATACCTGCAGATATGGTGTTAACTCTAATGTTGTGTTTTCTTCCAGCTTCAAAAGCTAGTACCTAAATCGAGTCGACACATTTACATAAAACGCGTCAAATGGTGTATCATAAGAACATGAAATTAAACTTACTCTCGTATCACTCTCCAGAGCAGACTTTGCGGAACTCATACCACCACCATATCTAGAAGAAACACAAGGACAAGGTAAATCCAAGAAATGGCACATAACTTACATTTAGTTCGATTAAATTAAAGGTTATCATACCCAGGTATTATCTTCTCGGATGCAATGTATGTTAGAGATATCGTAGCACCCCCTGACAACAACGAGATTTTTTTTTATTTTTTTATTCTTAAGCAACAATGCTAGTTCTGAAAGATAACCGGGTTTTTTTTTTTGTTTTTTTTTGCATTAGACTTGACCGTAGGGGTAATTATGTAATTTAACATCTATACTTTAATGTGTGGAAGCAAGATGGAAACTATAATGCTGAACAATACCTGGATTCATGATGGGCAGAAAATGTTGGAGAAGAGAAATGAACGAGTAACTTGATGCAGAGATGGCTGCAAGATAACCGTATCTAGAAGTCTCGAGAAGAGGCTTAATGACCTAAAAGACAACACCACGCAATTTAACAGAGACAATGATTTCAGGTCGACTGCAATGCTAAAGAGTAAGTAATACCTCTGGGCCATTGGCAAGTGAATGCACCAGAATATCAATAGTGCCGAAATCCTGTTTCACTGTCTCCGCAACTTCCTGCAAGAAACGTAATCAGGACTCTTCAACTCAAGGTTTGAGCTTGAAAATAAGACGTCATTTCCCATGCAGAGGATGACTAAAAGTTTCTTATTATTTCACATCAACCCCCTTATAAGCAAATAAACATTTCAAAACCATCATTTACATTTATTACAAATATTACAATTAGCCCCTTGGTTTTTTTAACAGTTTTTCAAGGGTGTTTATGTAATTTTGAAAGTCAAATGGTTTCAAATCAAACCTCAAGTGTACTTTTTGTAAATATCCCAGAAGAAAAAGATAGGATCAAACTTTAGTGGAAAGAAGTCCAAGTGTGGATTAATTAAGAAACGAATGAAATCGAGATGGAGTTCAGGAGATATGACCTTCACAGTCCACTTTGAAGATCCTGCATATCGTTTGTTTGCTTTGATCTGCACCATAGCATTCATTTTTTATAAATCAAAAAAAAACTATAGCTTGAAAAATATCACAGAATATTTTGATTATTTTCTCTTACATCTTCAGGTACATCCTCAGGGCTGTCAAAAACGGCATCCAAAGGATACACTTTCGTGATTTCCATCAACGAGCCATCCGGCAACCTACAAAAATCAAATTGCCAAGCTAGAAATTAAATCAAATGATATGTAATCAAAGGCACAAAATTTCCGTTATATTAAAGGCAATCTTCATACACTCGTGATTCGTCAAACTTTCCACGCCTCAAGCTTGTCTCAAAGATATTTAGTGCCTGAAAGATGCGATTTTTATTACAAGTTGTAAATGATAATAATAATAATATGTGTGTATATTTAAAATTTGATATTGAAACAGAGCTCATATACGTACAGGAACCCATGTGCCGACTAGAATTTCGGCACCAGCAGCTGCAAGGGATTTTGCTATTGCCCATCCATAGCCATTGTCATCGGCTATACCAGCAATGAATGCCCGTTTCCCTGAATGCATAAAAATATGTACTATCTTTTAGCCCGAAATCATGTTCCAGAAATCCCCATTTTTTTTTTGTATAAAAAATGCTATGAATTCCAAATGAGCTATAAGCAAACTTATTTTTCTTAAATCACACGAAAGGTCTAACCTCTAAGATCAATGGGCAATCCTGGCAAAGACTGCTTATCACTCAACCCTGCCATTGCTTTTATAACATGTCTTTTGGATTGTAACGGCTTGCAGTCGTAGCTTTTGGAAAACAGCTGCACACTCGACAAAGATAAGCTACTAATCTTCGTTTGATCCGATCCCTTGGTTTCCCCACCAAAATAAGCTATTCTTGATCCAGGGATCCTACCAGATGCCGAAATATGAGCCTTTGGTGCCGCAATCTGTGTGCCAGGAGTTGCAATTGCAGCCATATTCGCTTGAATTTGAAAATGCTGCAAACTTTTAAAGTGAGTCGTTGATAAATTGAGCAAGACATGAGAAACTTAGGTTTGTGTTAAAGCTACACTTTAGCAGCTCAGCCACTGAACCGCAAATACTAAACTCTAGTGGACTAAAAACTCGTAGGCGGACGGAAAATCGAGCTAAGCTGCCCTGATTATCGCAACCCATCTCATTTAAGAATGCATATACAATCATCCCTATATACACACACGCACTACATTACATAAGCTCGCCACTAAATTTCTAAAAAACAATGTCTGAAAGCTAACAGAAAAATCAAAAGATTTCAATCATTTGGATTTACTACAGAAGCTTAACCGACATGAAGATCTTCATCACAAATAGTAGAGAAAACAAAATAAAAAAGATTAGATTTTTCTTGGAACCCACATTCGACAAAACCCATGAAATGCAAAACACAAAACCTCAATTTTTTCAAATGCGACTGAAAACTCACCTTTCTTGAATTGCTTTCTGAGAGAAAAGAAAAGATTTTTTTGTTTTCTTGAAAAAATAAGCTGCGTATGGAGAATGTTGGGTGGGAGCGGGTGATATGTATTGGGGCTTCGATGAAAACTATGTGTTGGTTGTAGAGCAGGTTTTACTTGGAGTGTGAAAAATGGGGAAGTTTGATTTTCGGCAGATGGACGGACGTCGAATGACGGTTTTGCCCCTATGGAGGCTGGAGTTTTGAGGTGAGGTATATGGGTTCGGCCCAATTTAACTATGTATTCTAGTGGACTTTCGTTGGGCCCAACTACATTAATGCTACCAAACTCTTCAGAGTACATTTATAATTAATATAGTTAATTATTATTTATAACCCATATAATAATTAACTATTTCCCTTTTATTTACTACATATGGTTTACCCCTTTTACCTTCTCCTATTAAAATGTACTACTACAACTTATTAACAATAAATATTGTTTTCGTTCAAGACTAGATGAAAGATCTCCATAGATGTTCAAGTAATGAGACTATTAGAAACATATTCGACAAATACGTACGAGCCACATTGCCCATATTCTTCCATGATAATTTACCAAATTATTCGACTATTACATAAAATAAACAACATATAAACATCAAATACATGAAAGAAATGTACACCTACGAAACACGAACGCATGCACACCGCAATAAACACAACATTACTATACTAACTACTTAACTACTATGTGTGTTGCGAGCGGCTGTTCCGATCGGTTGCGACTCGATGACTGTCCCCTCGACCTTCTGCCCGGTGGGCTGCCCGGCGCGGCGGTCGGCGGCCACCCCGGTGGCGGTGAAGGAGTTCGGTTGGCCGTTCTTGGCGGCCATCTTGGCGGCAGCGTTCTGCTCACGCGCCTCCTGCTTGAGGAGGTCGGCGTGGTGCACACGCTCCTTCTTTCGCTCGGTGGCCATCTCTTTCTCCGTCGGATTGTGGGCGGTGACCCTCTCCGCCTTTTCCTGGACGGTGGCCTTGGTTTTCACAATGCCGGATTTCGCGGAAGCGGCCACATTCGCAGCGCTCTCTTTAATGGCTTGCATTTTTATTTTTTATTTTTTATCAAATTAAATTTAACTCACTATAAAAAGGTTATTATATATGTGATTTTGGTCTGGCGACACGTGGAATATAGAGGGACACGTGTGTTAATGGGATGAGACACGTGTCCGATGTTGTCGGGAGTGGAGACACGTGTCATTTTTGTCTAGCGGTGCTAGTATATAAAAACTGTGGGCCACAAAAATAAACTTTAATTAGTGTAGTTTGTTTTGTAATTATTGTCATTTTTTTAAGTTATATATTTATATTTGCATTTAAAATAATATATTTTAATTATTAATTGATGTATATCACTAATAAATTCAGGAATTACATCAAAGTGAGAAAATGGAGGCATTGTTTAATAGGATTGTTAAATTTTTGGAAAATAATAATTCGATTATTTTTATTTTTAATGCACTTGTTAAATAATTATAACTATAGTTTTAATTATCAAAATTTATTTAACTGATAAACTTTGATATATAATTCAAACAAAATATTTCATAAAACAAACCATTAATTAAATTAAAAATTCAAAGCAGCACACACATTTACATCAAATTTTATTTATACACAACATGACCAACTCGAGCCATGACACATAAACCAAGTCGTGCCACGTGTCTATCTAGTTGGTATTCCCTGACCCGAACCCAGTTCTAGCCCCACCGCCAACATTCGGGTGGGTTGGGTTGACTCCACCCGATCCGAGCCCCGCGGTGCCTCCTTCGGGCTGGCCACGGGCCTGCTGCTTCTGCAACTCAGCCCGATGGATTTTCTCTTCTTTTTTCTCAGTAGCTATTTCCTTCTGGAGTGGGTCCCGCGTTGTCATTTTCTCGGCCTATTTTAATTTTTAATCAAAATAAATAAAATTGAGTTAGCTTATTAGCTCGGTTTATTGTTTTTTCATAATAAACAATTTTAAAAATTATGATCAAATTCTCCCTAAATAATTAAACGATTTACCTTTTCTTGCACGATGGCCTTCGTTTTGTCCATGCCGGCCTTGGCGGAAGCTGACAAGTTCTTAGCTGGCTGCATTTTGAATTAATTTTTATTTTCTTGAAAATTAGTAGTTTTATTTTTTCAAATATTAACAATTTCAACTTAGGGTAATAAATAGATTTTGTCGGGGTGTCGATAAGGATGCACGTGGCATTGTGTTTTTAGAGGGATTTGACACGTGTCCAACATGTGTCAACAAGTGACGACTCATCATGGTGACGATGATTGGGCCATATTCTTTGGATGGATGTAGAGGCCCATAACTGTTCAGTCAACTGCTCAGTATTGAACGGCCCAAAGCAAATGAACTAACAAATCGATTTGTTTATTCAATTTTATTTTGTTTTATATATTAAAATACAATTTATTGGTTTTATTTTAAAAAATAAATGATTTATTTTTGTAATTTTGTTTTGAAAGAAATAATACTAAATGGTTAAAAAATATGTCACTCGTCACTTTATAGTTAATTGATTTAATTATGAATTTTATTTTAAATTAATTAAGTCATAAAATACTTGATCAGTTTATTTGTACATCGTCCATAACCCTACACAAAAATAAAACCTGGCTCGATATGACAATACGAAAAATGTCATTCATTATAACTTATTTATTTTTTATGAAATAAAAAAAACACCCATGTGACTATGTGAGACAAAGAGAGACGTGGTTCATTTTCTTACACCAAAGCGTTCGGTGGGTCACTATTCGAGAGTTCGGGTACGAATGTGATTGAACGTGTATATGATATAATACTCGAATATTACGATGCTCGACTATTATTTGTACTATAATTTATTTATTTTATTTAAGTATTTGAGCACGATAATCAATAGTGTTGTACTCCAATATAACATTCGTATACGGTACGGACCGTTCCTATGAAAACATGTATTAATCGTGTGCGAATGTTCAACAATTTTAAGTACGACAGGTCAGTCGATTGATCTATACCGATAATTTCAAGTATGAATCGATTGGTGTCGATAATAACCTCTATTTTTAGGTGTGTGCACTGCACACTCAAGTTAACTTAATAGTAGTAATAGTAGTAGTACAATATTAAACACGTCTCATGGCAAACTATAAAACATGAAATTCTATAATTATATATCAATTGTGTAATAATTTAATTCTAAATTTCATAATATGCAAAATACAATGTGTGTACGATTTAAATTGTTTTTTCTTATGATAGATCATGCAATTTAATATCAAATCGTGTTCAAAAGCAACAATAGTTAATACAATTATGAATTAGTTTTTTTATACATAATTTATTTATTTTATATTTCAATTTATTGCGTTCAAGGTAGAATTAATCGAATTGTAATTTCAAGTACGAAATTTATTGATCATATATATTTTTTAATTTAATAGCATTGACATTTAAAAAAATAATTAATTTTTTTCTTTAAAATATAATTATACTAATTTTTTATTTCAATTTTTTTATAGTAATTTTTGATAAATATTTGTATATTTACCGACAATCTAAACAATGGCGTAAGGCTATTTCTACTTTCCCCGTGATTTAGGCCTATTTAAACCGCTCTGGTTCACCCTAATAGACCAAGCTCATTTCTGCCTCCAAAGAGAAAGGAAAGCAGGACAAAAAAAGCAGAGGTATTTTCCTAACATTTATCTCTCTCTTAAATCTCTTTGATTTTAATGGGTTTGTGATTCTCCTTATACCGAAGAAGAATGTGAATAGATCTGGATGAGAATTTCTGCTTCTTTTTTTCGTTTTCATTTTGTTATGCATTGAGCTTATTGTGGGATTTCAGAGAACGAGAATCGATCGATGTGGGTGGCGATGAATTTTTTGATTGATTAATGGGTTCGATTCGCTTGAAATTTATGCATGCACAAAAATTCCTCCTTTTTCATCGGAATTTCATCCATGAATCTGGGAAATTTGACATTTTTTAAATAATAATTCTAGATTTTCATGTGTTTTTTGTGGGTCTTGAGGTCACGATCTCGAGCATTGATTTTTTTTTTCTAGGTATGGAGAACTGAAAAAAAAAAGGTTTCTTTCTGTTTTAATATCCCAACAGATCCATACCCCTCCAGATTCTCAGCACTTTTTTAATATTATAATTTATCCTTGTGACTGATTTTATAATGTGGTTATAATTGAATGCAAATGCAAACAATATTTTTACACATGATTGGAAATCTTTGTGCTTTGCTTGTTGGATTCGTCTCCGTAATTTCGGGTGCTTAAGGGGTCGGCTAATTTCCGTGTTCCAACTTCTGTTGAATCAATCTGCACGATAAGAAAACTTGACCCGACCCGATTTCCTGTTTGTCGAATGTGTGGTTCTGATGGTTTGAATCAATCTGCATCAAAGATTCGAAACATTTTTTTTTGCTTGTTTTTATTTTTGTTGAAGTCTGAGAAGGGCTATTATGCAATTTAAAAAAAGTTGTGTTCTTTGATACAGTGACCTTCAAGTTGCAGTTTAAAGTCCTTGTCCATATATGAGTGTCTTCATATTCATAAATCACATTAGTGCAATTTTGAAAGCTGTGAAATTTTGTTTGGTAGTTGAAGAAATTTATTTGAGCCTCACAACATCACATGCTGTGGTGTTAGATAGGACAAGAGGCATCAATGGATTCTTGATTTTTTTTTTAACACTTCCGGCTGGGCCCTTACTTTCTTCGCCTTAGGTAGTGGTGTTTTTTTCCAGATCTTTGGGTCCACACTGATATTTATTAGTATTGAAATTACCGTCCTGCTAATGGTTGGTGAGGGTGTGTTTACGATGAAATTAAATATTATCCTACTTGATTTGTGTCTTTTCAGCAGAAGAGTCAAAAGATTTTCCAAACACGGGTGCTCGCGATATGATTGCTAATATGCTTTTTGTTTAAAAAAATTAAGCGGTAATGAACAGATTAAAATTGAAAGTGCCTGCTGATTGCGTTTATTAGTCTAATAGTCTAATATTAACAGCTGTGTTTGATTAGTCTGTTGGCGTGCTTGTATGGTCCATCGTGTCGACATTCTGAAATTGAATCAAAATTACGTATTTTGCCACTGATTCACTATGCATAGTCCAAGAACTCATACTCATGTATAGTCAAGTTGAAATCTCAGATGTGTCGTTTAACTAGTTCCTTATAGTTGGCATCACATGGTGTATAGCACTTAAAATAAAGAACACACCTTTAGTTTATCCTTTTATTCTCATCTGTTTTCGTTTATAATATTTTTTTTTTCGCAGGTAGCTAAGCAATGGGAGCCGGAGGCAGAATGTCTGTTCCCCACGAGGGCAAGAAGTCGAAACCCGAACCCCTCGAGCGGGTCCCACACTCCACCCCACCCTTCACCCTCGGCGAGCTCAAGAAAGCCATCCCACCCCACTGCTTCAAGCGCTCGATCCCTCGTTCCTTCTCCTACGTCCTCATCGACCTAACAATCGCCGCCATATTTTACCATATTGCCACCACCTACATCCCCCTCCTCCCCCACCCCCTCCCCTACCTCGCCTGGCCCACCTACATCTTCTGTCAGGGCTGCGTCCTCACGGGCATTTGGGTAATTGCGCACGAGTGCGGCCACCACGCCTTCAGCGATTACCAGTGGCTCGACGATACAGTCGGCCTCGTCCTCCACTCGTCTCTCCTCGTTCCGTACTTCTCCTGGAAGTACAGTCATCGCCGCCACCACTCCAACACGGGCTCACTCGAGCGAGACGAGGTCTTCGTCCCGAAAACGAAATCCGAGATCAAATGGTACGGAAAGTACATCAACAACCCGTTCGGTCGAACACTCACTCTCATCGTCCAGTTCACGCTCGGCTGGCCTTTGTACCTAACCTTCAACGTCTCGGGCCGACACTACGAGAGGTTCGCTTGCCATTTCGACCCGAAAAGCCCGATTTACTCGGATCGAGAGCGGGCCCAGATACTTTTATCCGACGTGGGCATCCTCGTCGCTTGCTACGGGGCCTACCGACTCGTATTGGCTAAAGGGCTCGCGTGGGCTTTCTGTGTTTACGGGGGCCCGCTTCTCGTGGTAAATGGATTTCTCGTCTTGATTACTTATTTGCAGCATACTCATCCTTCTCTCCCACATTACGACTCGTCCGAGTGGGACTGGCTGAGGGGGGCCCTCGCTACTGTGGATCGAGATTACGGGCTTTTGAATAAGGTGTTTCATAACATTACGGATACTCACGTGGCCCACCATTTGTTCTCGACTATGCCGCATTATCATGCGATGGAGGCGACGAAAGCGATCAAGCCGATCCTGGGAAGTTATTACCAGTTTGATGGGACCCCTGTTTATAAGGCGGTTTGGAGAGAGGCGACGGAGTGTGTTTATGTGGAGCCGGATGTTGGTGCGAAGAATAAAGGTGTTTTCTGGTATAATAATAAGCTTTGAGCTGTTGTAGGGAGGGAGATTTTGATGGTTTGAATTCATCTCCAGTTAATTTAGAGTCTCTGACTCACTGTGTTGTGTTGGTTTTGGTTTCTTGAACTGAGACCTGTGTTATTATGTCTGTCATTTGAATAAAGAAATGTCTGAGACTATGTTTTTAAACCTGCTTTTTTTTTTTTTTTTCTAATGTTGGTTTTGGTTTCTTGGTATTGAACGAGTCGAGCTGAGTCAGAGAATTTTGCGATGTTCGAGTTTTGAGATCGATTATGAGTCGAGCTGAGTCGAGAATTTTGCGATGTTCGAGTTTTGAGCTCGATTATGAGTCGTACTCGATGGCTCGAATAGCTTTTCTATTGAAATATTCATTCGTCATTTTCGTATTTTCGTTCCAGATAATTATGCACTGAACTCTTCAAAACAGAGGATTATGAAAATTGAAAATAATTTTTTGAGGTTTGTAATTGTTTGTGATGGGACTTGGGAGGCACGTTGAAACAGTCAAACGACCCCGCCACTTTGCCACGTGGCGCCATGTCAGAATCCAAAGGACGGGAAAATAAAAATAAAAAAGAAAAAGGATTCGTGTGGGCCTGGGCCAGAGAGCACACGAGGCTCGTGTATCAAGCTACGTCACCGGAGATCCCCTTTTAGTGGGCCTGGGAGATGGGCCATTTACGGATGCTCCGACACCCACGTGCGGTGCTGATCAGATCCAACGGTTCTCGTTTCGTACGTGTGTGTGTACATTCATGTTATATGTATGTATTTTATGTACATAATTTATTAAACATAAAAGTGCAATTTAAAAAATACTAATATTGAAAGACATGTGAAAGTGCTCTTAGAAATGCAAGCCATTATATGTGATAATTTTGCTTTGAAATCCAACGTCTAAATAGTGTCATGAAAACACGTTTTTTTATATGTATTTTAATTATATGAATTGATTAATGAGTTATTTGCTGTCACTAATCGTTTTCAAGTTGGCAACTTTAAAAGTGGAGTATAAATCACGTACACACGAGTAAAAATATAAAATAGTTAATGTTTCAAAAAGACTAATTTGAAAAATAATTCACCCCAAAATTTTAACAAATTACGATCACATGTTCTGTTGTATTGCATTTTCAACTAAATTATATATCTGATTCTAGCTAGTTTGAAAACACTTTGCTAGCTAGCAAAAATGTTTGTTCACTATTTCGTGGTTTGCTCGGTCGAGCACTCTATACCTCGATCATGACCCTAGATTTATTGCGAGCGTGCGAACAATCTCGAGGATGATCACAAGTCTATGATGATTGGATTAATTAAAATCTTCAAATTATCAATACAATTATACATAATTAAGTTTGATATGCTATGAAAAGTATTCGTGGGGCGGGGACCATTTTTTGGTTAGTTATAAACTTTATTGACTCCCTCTCTCCCTCTCACACACAGAAAAAAAAAAATCAATTTTTTTTATTAATAATAAAATATATATTTTTTTCAATCCTTGCCTCAACAAACAAGACAACATATTTATTTAAGGTTATTATTCTTATTAAATTTGCATTTTTTCTCCATGTCTCCAATGATTACAACAAAAACAATAAATTTACATTTTGATTCCCACCTATATATACACACACCCCACCTCTTCTATATCATTTCCAAACAAATCCATCAAACTTCTCATCTTCATTCCAACACACAACTACAAAATGGAGAAGCAAATTTGCAACTCCTCAAAATTACCAAACCACCCCTCCCACATATTATCCATGCACAAGAACTCACAAACTATATCCAAATCCAAGCCCAAGATCCGAATCATCCACATATTCGCCCCGGAGATCATCAAGACCGACGCAGCAAATTTCCGGGAACTCGTCCAGAGGCTGACCGGAAAGCCGACAGACGAGGAGGAGAAGGCCCATCGGAACAAGAGGAAGAAAAGAAGGTTCGACTCGGAGGAGTTGAGAGAAAGAATAAAGGGAGAGGAAGAGATTTGGAGCGGTGCGAATTCGGGCGGCGGGTTCTTGGGCGGGTTCGGAGATCAGTTTGAGTTCGGGTTATTACAAGAGATTGATATTAACGGTAATAATGATAATAATTGTTTTCCATTTTTAGAAGGTACAACTCCTCAAACCATGGGTGGCTTTGGAGAGAATGTCCAATTTGTTGCTAATTATAATTAATTAATTATTAATTATTATATGGTCATCTTTGTAATTAATTATGGGTGATTTAATTTGTTTGGAGTTTCTAATTTCCGATTTAATTAAATTTATATTTTCTTTTATTTTTTGTAATTCTTCTTCTAATTTTAAAACTCTTAAAAACAAATTTTAAAATTGAACAAAAAAAGTGCGAAAGAGGAGATGCATATTCGCCGTTGGATCAAATGATTGAAACCCAAGTCAACGGTTAAGGTGTGTACATGCATTTAGTATTGACTTAGAAAAATCAAAAGTCTACGTCAATTTGCAATTTAATTTGTTGGCCATTAATAAGAAGAAAAATGGTTGAGATTACACAATATATATCTCACACTGTCGCACATTTTTTCCTTGTATGAGTTGTTTTGATTATCAATAATTCGTAGTCTCTGCAATCGTATCTCTATCATTTTCAATGCATTTTGTATTCGCTCTTGAGCAATATGCATAACATATCAAATTCACCCATAAAGGTAAAGAAGAATACAAATGAAATTTACAATAAATATTGATATTGCCCAAGGTTATTTCGATTAATGTGAAGTTCTTATGAATGTCTACTCGAAAATGAAGTGCACATAATTTATGTTTCATATATATTTGGATTTTAAGATATTAAGCGTCAAATTTTCTAAAAATAAAAAATAAAAAAAATTGAGAAACAATGTGAACAAAGATGGAAAAACAGAGGTTTTCAAAATACCTACTCTGATAATAACCTCAACTAGTTGTCACCTGAAACAAGTACTAAAAATATATATTCAGTTGCTTATAACCAAATCAAATGTTTGGTTTGTTCTCATTTAACTGAATCTTTAGATGACGAATCGAATATTGTTTCCCAACAAGTCAATAACAATATACCAACCGATTGTATAAATAAAGCGAGGTTATGTGTTTCAGCTTTGATATTCGGGTATTGGCTCGAGCACAGGTGATGATGGCTCAAGATCTAATCTTGTAAGAACTTCAGGTACTCCGTTCTCATCTCTTATGATCTGCATCCAATTCATATAAACATAATATATGAGAACTCAGATTATGACATCAATTAAAGTAAAGGGAAGCTTACCAAGATTTCGTCGTCAAGATAAGATATTAAGAATAGCCTTTCGGATGTCCCACCTGAGGGGTTATAGATTGAACATTACGCAAACACAAACAGAATATTTATAATCACAAACTTCGAATTGAAAAAAATTAACTTAATTAGCAAATAGCTTTAAAAGCTCACCTAGGGGGATCTTTACTCCACCAGCCAAAGCATTCGTGATAGGAACGGGAAGTTGTTGCATCTGGATGGCAGCCTGACCGAAAGCACCTCTTAATTGTTCAGGAATCGAACCTTCATTAATTTTCGGGGACTCGAATATCCCTTCGATGTATTCTTCCTTCATTCGAAGTGGGCCCTCAACAGTTAGCCTCGTGGAGACGATGAAGCTGCTTTCTATCTGCTATTTGAACAATAGTAATATTACGAATGCATCTCATTTTTTTATTTTTATTTTCATTTGCGAAAAATTGTCCTATTACCGAATTCAAAATTTTCACACTTGCAGAAATACTCGCATATCCGCCTTTGATCACCACATCCAATTTCGATAAAGTAGCCAATTCCGAGGGAAATCTCCTGCAAAACATAGTTATGTACATTGCATTAACAATTTAATGTAAACAAAATGCAAGTTTACGCTGAATATGTTTTAAAATTACTCGAACAAAAACCGAGCTGCGTAGAGACCAGGGCTTCCCGACCCAAACCACTCGAAATTCCATCGGCCTTCTAAAAAAGGAGACCTGAATAGCTGAAAACACCCAATCAACACCTAACCGAGACCCAAGCTTATTTCCAATCGACACATTTACTAGAAAACAAACAAAATTACGTTGTCGGCCTTGGAGTCGGGTTCAGCCTCTCAAGGCCAACTATCCTCTCGTTCACGTCTATGCGTTGCACATTCGTTGCTTTCCCCTTCGCGAACGCCTCAAACCCCCCTGCATCTTTGAACTGAAAACAGACATGTAAATCCAATCAATCAAATCAAACCCGAAATTACGCAACAGATCGATCAAATCTACGAAGCAGGCGATTTCGAGCTACCCCGAAACGAAATTACAAAGAACTACAGAACCCAAATCAAACCCATTACTCGATTTCCATGAACCAGTAAACATAATTCCAGAAACACAAATTAAATAACATGTTTTTTTTTTTCATAAAAAAAAGTGAGATTAAAAAAAAAAGTCACCGCGAGGAGAAGAGATTCCTTCGCCGAGAGCCTTTCCATGCCTCTGGCGTAAGCAGCTGAAGGCCCTTGCACTGTTTGCTCCACCGTCGCCGAGCATTTTCTGCTGATTTTCCTTTTCAAAGACGGGGGATTTTTGGTGCGAGTAAATTTTCGAAAAGGGTTTTCTGGATATAAAATTTGGGGTCGATTCGAACGAGTTAAAAGTAGGCTCTGAACTGAAATTGAGCACGCCATTGGGAGGAGCTTGCGATTTTCCCAAATGGTGTGTGTGAAGTAGGTGCGTGTCGTTTCCTGGTTTTTAATCGACGAGTTGGGGGAGAAAGAGCAGGGGCATTTTGGTCATTCTCTAGGGTGATGCATTTTTCATTTATTTTCTTGAATAATTTTATCTTCCAACAAATTCATATTGATTCTACATTAAAATACATGAATCAATCAATTGTCTAACGATGTTATATCTTCGACGAATACGTTGAGACTTTCGTTTTTTACACGTGATCTTGCCTGTGTATTTACAATGCCGAAGGCATGACCACAATTTCTTCGATCACGATCTTTTCGTTCCATCACTCGAGTCACATGATACATCAAAACATCTAACCATAAAGATTAACAAATTAATTCATCAGTAAAAAACAATGGAGAATTAGTGAAAAGTGTTTGTTGATCTAATAAATTATTTCCTAATATCAGTCAGCAAGTCAGTGCAAATCGAGCTTATTGCATAACGACTCATAAGCCGCGCTGCAAACCTTGAATTTCTCCTCTGCAACCACCTGCACAAACACGAGCATCCAGATCGTGAAAACAAAGCTAATCACAAGAAAAACAAACCATTTTAATACTGTATATACCTTGGAAGAACCCGGGTGTCGATCAGGGTGCCATTTTAACGCACACGCTCGATATCTGAAAAACGAGATTTCATTTAGAAAAAAGAAGCTAAAAAAAAAACCGTTGTTTTTTTGAAAGTGAACTAACGCATTTTTGACATCGTCTAGATTTACAGGGCCTGATTGGCTGAGTCCGAGAGCACGCCTATCGTTAGTCATGTGGTCCAACGTGAGTTTACTCTTATAGTTATTTGATGACGAATCATGCTTTTCATTGTACTCGTAAGTCCCACTATTGCTGTTGGAATAACTTGACGAGCTCCTATATCTTTTCTCATCATCATCCGTGAAGGAATAATTGAAGCCTCGGGTCCCACCGAATGTCGATCGGAAATTTTTCTCGAATTCCACGTCATCATAATCATCGTCATCACAAAAATCAAAATCACCTGAAAAAAGAGTTGCATAAATGTTTTTTTTTTGCTTATTTAGTAGTTTGTGAGACGAGAAGATTCTAGTAAAAACGTACTTCTGGCACCACGTGAATTCCTATTTCTGGACTTGCCCGTTTTAGTATATGCATCGTCCCTAAAATTTGGTCTGAACCATGAACCCACTCCTCGACTACCTGAAGGCAGGATGTATTCATCCCCATTTGGCTGCCAGCTCTGTTTCATGGCATCCATCAACCCATAAAAAGTTCAAAACAATAAACGATAAAAATTAAAAGGTAGCATTGATCTATGGAATCATTTCAAAGCTCTAAAATAACGAATCGTATTATTTAAGAAATGTATGATATGTGGAACCTTAAAGAATCGCTCGGCGAATTCACTGACATTGCTCAACAAACTCCGTCTCTTGACTCTCCTAATATACAGGTTATATTCCTGCCCATGAAAGTAGGAAAAATAAATAAAAGATTTGACCCATTGAGCACCTTCCACACGTAAAAATTACTCCAACATAGAAAAAGTATTGGACAAGATTAACAAAATTGCAAGGGAAAACACATTGAATCCAGTAACAAGACTCGTGCAAAATAATGAAAGTGTAAGAAGGAAAAACACAAGGGACTAATAGTGCCTTTTATATCGTTCGACCCGGCACAAGTTGCTTATCAATTCAATTTATTTTTAAAAGATTCTAAAGGGCTGAGACGATTACACCAAAAAAATCGCATCTTTATTCTCTTTCACAATAAATCTTAATGCAATGATTCATTTGTTTCTTTACAAAGATTTATTCTCGTTTTTCACGCTAACGGACACACACAAACACAGAGGGAGAGAGAGAGAGAGAGATCACCTTTTGGGAACGCCTGGAAGAACTTCCCTGTACATACAAAGATAAACAAAGTGAAAAACAAGTATTTATCAAACACAAACGCATCTGCATCGTATAATTTCAGCACATTACAGTCGACAAATCTTCCTACCCACCCACCTCCACTGTGATTACTACATAATCTAACCGGCAAACACCCGTTTTCTTTCCAACAAAAAGCTCAAACCTTTGCAGCCGTTAGGCCCGTTACCACAAAGAACACTCTCCAATCATAACCATCAACACACAGAGCTTACACTACTTCCCCTAATCATTACAGCGTGATTGAACCTAAGATTTAAAATTTAACCCACTTTCTTCTTCCCCACGCTTCTCAGAAAATACACTGACGAACCAATGATTACATACAAAAACAAACTAAATCAAAACAAAAGCTGAAATCTTTACCGACTTTCGGGTACCCGGAAATTGAAATTCATAGCATGAATCCTAATTTAATACAGTAAATAAATAATACAGTATGTTGCTTACATGAACCCAGAGGGAACGTTTCCTACGCTCCGAAACAGGGGTGCAATGAATAAAACATGCCCTGAAACGAAAAGGGTTTTCCGGAGAATTCAAAGTTGCCGCTACTCGGATGCCCTTATTCATCGTCGCAAATCAATTATTAAGGATGAGAATAGATTAATAAATTTATTTACTGTAACTTTTTACTCCGTATTTTTCAATTTCTTATAACTGGGAGAGTGACGAGTAATATGCCCAGCCCATTGGTGTGAATTAAGTCAATTGACATCCCGAACAAACCAAACAAACGAAATAACGGAATGAAATCGGTTGGGCTTGTTATTAACTTCTTCATTGATGGGCCATTTGCAATGCAACTGGGCTCAATATATTAATAGGCCCACTTCTTTTCTAAGAGGCTCCAAAGAAAAATTAAAATGTGGCCCAAGTGAGTTGAAACAAATGTGAAGTACTGTGGTTATTTGAAAAAGTAAATAAACTTGCGAAAATATCTATTTTTTTGAAACATAAATTATATCAACATGTAAATTGATTGATCTACTCGACTAGTCGAGATAATTTTTCACGAATATGTACATTATTGATTCCACAATTTTCTTTGCAACAAATATCTATGTAGAGATAAAGTGAATTTATGAATTACTTGTACAATTTTTCTGGTACACGAAATTTAAAATATCCAAATTCTTCTCTATATTTTATTTTTATTTTTCTGTGATGTGCAATGCACGTTAACATTGGACACCGGACAGTTGACCGGAGCGTCCGGTTAGCACGCAAAACTCGAGCTTGGACAGGTGATGATGGCGACGGACACGTGTCAGTCGGACGGTTGCCTAAATGCACGTGAGCGTCGTGGACTCCAGACTGTTGGAAGCGGGAGTGCTGAGGTGGAAATACTCTTATTTTATTTATTTATTTTTTATACTTTATTTTATCATTGCTGGCACACGCACTAGGAAAAAAAAGAAAAAAAGGGCACAAGAAAAAAGTAGATGAAGTTTGATTCTTTTTTGGGGGAAATTTGACGTGTGACAAATATACCCTCCGGGTCAACAAAAATATTTATAATCACTTAAATTATTACTCAATTCGACTTATGAATACCGATACAATCAATTATAAATGGAAAAAATCATGGACAAAAGTGCTACAGATTTAGCTAAAATTATCACTTAATTCATCTCATGAGCAAAGACACAATCAATTATAAATGGAAAAAAATATCAACAAAAGTGTTACTGATTTTACGAACAGACGTAATTTTGAATTAAAATGAAATATTATGTAAAATTGATATTTAGATACTCAATTAATATTAACAATCTATTTAATAATTTGCCAATTAAAAAAATCTAAATCACTCGCCCAAATCTTAATTAGTGCACCTACAAAATAAAAAAGCAAATATAAATTAATGACCATAAATAATTATTGAAAAGGATTTCCAAATGCTAAGGGTATATCCGTCTTTTCAGCACAACTAAATGCAAAAAAGCCAGCCAGCTAAATCCACCATCAATTTGGAGCTGTCGTGGGCACCACAACCCACGAGATTCAAATCATGGTAGATCCAACGGCTCTGATTTAACGAAAACGAATTTGAAGTGAATTTGAGCTGAATTTCAACGGAGGATTTTCATTTCCATTTCCCGTTTTAAACCAGAGGGCGGGCACCTCACTCTCACACGCACACTTTCACACACACTCGGAGAGAAAGAACAGGGAAAAAAAGGGAGACCCATTTCTAGCAAGTCCTCAAAGGTGATAATCTTTGAGTTGAATTTGTACTTTCTCGATTCGGAATAAATCGTGGTTTTTTTGTATATTCAAATTTGTTGAAATGTCGATGAATTTTGTTTCGATTGATTTTGATTCGCTCGATCTGTACTGAAATGGCGTTGCCATGTTTCTGGGATTGAACTGTTTATGCTTCTCGTCAATCTGATTTGTGGATCTGAAATTGTTCGTTTTAGCCCTAATTTATGTTTCAGTTCATGCTCAAAAATGATTTGGGGAAAAATTCGTGTATAATCAGCGTTTATATGTCCGGAAAATGATAAATTTGTTTGGTTAAAAACAAGCGGGGTTCGTTTGATGTTTTTATTAGATACGAGTTCAGCGCAAGTTATGTTTTAAGAGCTATTGTTATGATTTCATGTTTGTTGTTTTTAGAACATTGATCTCATAAATTTAAGATGATTACTCTTTTTATTTCCAACAGAACAATAAGAGATGGCAGAAGCCGAAGATATTCAGCCTCTTGTTTGTGATAATGGAACTGGAATGGTTAAGGTAAACTTTTCTTCTAATGGCATACTTTGAAAACTTTTTTATTTCTGGAGATAGAGACTTGTATGGAAATAACTGTCGGAAAGCTAAGATTGAATTTCCATAGGTGATGATCTATGAGGTGACGATGAAGTGATGATGTACACTATTAATATAAATGATTTGATTATGGAATCGGGTAGATAGAAGAGTGTGTGTTGTGCACTTATGTTATACAATGATCAAGGATAATAGTTGATACAAAAATTGTAGTGAAAAATTATTGGAAAATAAAACCATAAAAATCCCATACTCACTTGCAAAGCTTTGCTGCCTTATATTTTTGCTTAAATTAATGATTTAACTTACAAAACCCAAAATTTTCAGGCAGGGTTTGCAGGGGACGATGCCCCAAGGGCTGTCTTCCCAAGTATAGTGGGACGCCCTCGTCACACTGGTGTGATGGTTGGCATGGGCCAAAAGGATGCATATGTCGGTGATGAGGCTCAATCCAAGAGAGGTATCTTGACTTTGAAGTATCCAATTGAGCATGGAATCGTGAACAACTGGGATGATATGGAGAAGATATGGCATCATACTTTCTACAATGAGCTTCGTGTGGCTCCGGAAGAGCACCCAATTCTCTTGACTGAAGCACCGCTTAACCCGAAGGCTAATCGTGAAAAGATGACCCAGATTATGTTTGAGACCTTTAACGCCCCAGCCATGTATGTTGCCATTCAAGCCGTCCTATCTCTGTATGCAAGTGGCCGTACAACTGGTTAGTCAAATATCAGTCAATTTTGAAAAGATTGAAAAAACTTCTGACTATTATTTATGGAGTTCTTGAAATGTCTCTTGATTATTACTCCTTTTGTCCTTTGTTTGACAGGTATTGTTCTCGACTCTGGTGATGGTGTCAGCCATACAGTCCCAATCTACGAAGGCTATGCCCTTCCACACGCAATCCTCCGCCTGGATCTCGCAGGTCGTGATCTCACAGACGGCCTCATGAAGATTCTGACAGAAAGAGGCTACTCTTTCACCACCACAGCCGAGCGTGAAATCGTGAGAGACATTAAAGAAAAGCTTGCCTACATAGCTCTGGATTACGAACAAGAGCTGGAGACAGCCAAAACCAGCTCGTCTGTCGAGAAGAACTATGAGCTTCCTGATGGACAGGTCATCACTATTGGTGCTGAGAGATTCCGTTGCCCTGAGGTCCTCTTCCAGCCATCCATGATCGGAATGGAAGCTGCTGGTATTCATGAGACGACTTACAATTCGATCATGAAGTGCGATGTGGATATCAGGAAGGATCTTTATGGTAACATTGTTCTCAGTGGTGGGTCAACCATGTTTGCGGGTATTGCCGACAGGATGAGCAAGGAGATCACGGCTCTTGCTCCCAGCAGCATGAAGATTAAGGTCGTGGCCCCGCCTGAGAGGAAGTACAGTGTTTGGATCGGAGGGTCTATTTTGGCTTCCCTCAGCACATTCCAACAGGTATGTATTTTTCATTTTTAACTATTATAGATGGTTATAAGGGGTGTTTGAAAGGTTTGCTTCAAGAATTTCGCTTGACTAATCTTTTTATTGATCTCGTTTCAGATGTGGATAGCCAAGGCAGAGTATGATGAGTCCGGGCCTTCCATTGTTCACAGAAAATGCTTCTAAAGTAACCTACACTTGCTGCTGAAAAATGAGATTTATACACATGATTGATGCTGGCGCTTCTCAATTGTTTTTTCTTACTTATATATTTCTTGATTTCCTCTTCCCTTTTCCATCGGACGTGGAAGCAGTACGACCCTGTCGAATTATTCAGTATTCTTTCTTTTGCGTTTCCCATTTATATTAATTTGTAGAGGAGATGTGTATCATTTATTTTTAAGAGATTATGATTTGAGTTTGTTTCCTAGTATTCATCTATATCTTGTTTGATCCTTAGTGGTGGTGTAATGTAATTGTAACTGAGTGACATTGTAATATCAGATTGAATCATGGGTTTTCTTGCTATTCATCTTCTTATTGGTTCTTGTCTGTCACTTGTAGTTTACTGAGTTTGTCAATTCAGTTACCATCTCATCGAAAAATGTCGCGATGGATTGGAATGGATAATCGATGTTTGTCAGAATCTGTAGATCACTGATCGAGGAAAGTGAGTTCAAACGAAAAAATTGACAGGTGATAGTTCTATGCCTTTCCCCGTAGCCACTCGACAAAAAATTGCTCATCACTCTTATTCATCATCATAATCATCATCCTTTTTATCTTCAATTAATTCATTTGAAAAAATATACTATCAATTAGTAAAATCAAATTCGTGTTGTCACTTGTTTTTCAAATTTTGAATTGAAAAATAGGAAAATGAAAATATAATGTCATTTTCTCTATAAATGAAATGGAATAAAATCTCAAGATTTATAGCCTCCATTTATTTATTCAAAAATCAAAAGGTCGAGTGTAAATGAGCTTTTAAACGAGAAGGGCATTTCCGTCCTCACAGCATGCAAAAAAGGCAGCCAGCTACAGATCCGGATCCAACGGCTGAAATTCAATAATAATGAATTTGAGGTGAATTTGAGCTGAATTTCATTTGTGGCTGAGTTTCATTTCTCTGTTTTTAAACGAAGAGGGCCGGCATCCCATTTCAAAGGAAAAAGAGACAGTCCATCACAGAGCTAGAGAGAGAGAGACTGCGAGCGATAGCTAGAGACCCCTTTTCAGCAAGTCCTAAAAGGTAAAAAATTTCGCCATGAAATCGAGCTTTGTCGTTACCATAATTGAGGATGATTTGAATCTCGTACCGTTTTTTCGATTTTCTGATCTGTGCATAGATTTGTTTTCTGGTCGGTTTTTATGGTAGGATCTAGCTGTTTATTGTTTTTTAATGTATGGATCTGCTCATGTGTGTTTTGAATTATGACTGATTATTCGATTGGAAATGTCTGATTGTTGTGTGGTGTCTTTTTATAAATATGCTGGAACTTAGGATGAATTCACATGTGCGGATTCATTGTTCTTGCTGAATTACGCGGATGGTGTCGATTGATTCTCTAATTCTGAAGTTGGGAACTTAATGTGCAATCTCTACTATGAAATCGCACCCAAATGCGATAATAAACGAATAATTTTCGTAGTTCATTTCGATTATCTACCTATTTTCATAGATCTTGAGTTAAAAAGGTGTGATTTTGATGCTGATCTGATTTGAAGTGCTATCCCATTTTTTTTTAAGAATTCAAATTTTGTCATGTTATATGTTGTTTATGCTTCTCGATCAATTGTTATTTTTCTGTTTGGTCTTCGTTTGCACAATTTCTGAGTACATTTATGAAATTGCCATTCTTTCTTATTGGCCTATATGTTTGTTACTTTTTTCTCCAGTTAACATAAAGAAATGGCGGATGGCGAGGATATCCAGCCCCTTGTCTGTGACAATGGAACCGGAATGGTCAAGGTAACCTTAACATTCACTACATAGCAAGAACATATGTCATTATGATTTTATTTTATTAAATTTATTCCCTTGGATCTTGAAATTATTAGGCTGGCTTTGCTGGGGACGATGCTCCAAGGGCTGTCTTTCCCAGTATAGTGGGACGTCCACGTCACACTGGTGTTATGGTCGGCATGGGCCAGAAAGACGCTTATGTTGGCGATGAAGCCCAATCCAAGAGAGGTATATTGACTTTGAAGTATCCGATTGAGCATGGTATCGTGAATAATTGGGATGATATGGAGAAGATTTGGCATCATACTTTCTATAACGAACTTCGTGTTGCACCTGAGGAGCACCCGATTCTCTTGACTGAAGCCCCTCTTAACCCAAAGGCCAATCGTGAAAAGATGACCCAGATTATGTTTGAGACCTTTAATGCCCCGGCTATGTATGTTGCCATTCAAGCCGTCCTCTCTCTGTATGCAAGTGGCCGTACAACTGGTAAGTCAAATATCAATCAATTGTGAAAAGATTGAAAAAACTTCTGACTATTATTTATGAAGTTCTTGAAATGTCTCTGACTATTGCTCCTTTTGTCCTTCGTTTGACAGGTATTGTTCTCGACTCTGGTGATGGTGTCAGCCATACAGTCCCCATCTACGAAGGCTATGCCCTTCCACACGCAATCCTCCGTCTGGATCTCGCTGGTCGTGACCTCACAGACGGCCTCATGAAGATTCTGACGGAAAGAGGCTACTCTTTCACCACCACAGCCGAGCGAGAAATCGTGAGAGACATTAAAGAAAAGCTTGCCTACATAGCCCTGGATTACGAACAAGAGCTGGAGACAGCCAAAACCAGCTCGTCCGTCGAGAAAAACTATGAGCTTCCTGATGGACAGGTCATCACTATTGGTGCTGAGAGATTCCGTTGCCCTGAGGTCCTCTTCCAGCCATCCATGATCGGAATGGAAGCTGCTGGTATTCACGAGACAACTTATAATTCAATCATGAAGTGCGATGTGGATATCAGGAAGGATCTTTATGGTAACATTGTTCTCAGTGGTGGGTCAACCATGTTTGCGGGTATTGCCGACAGGATGAGCAAGGAGATTACGGCTCTTGCTCCCAGCAGCATGAAGATTAAGGTCGTGGCCCCGCCTGAGAGGAAGTACAGTGTTTGGATCGGAGGGTCCATTTTGGCTTCCCTCAGCACATTCCAGCAGGTGAGCTTTTGTTGTCATTATTATCGAAGTGAAGCTAAAACTCGAATAGGATTTGCAGTATTAACTTTTAATTTCTGATATGTGTTAATTGTTTATGTTGTAGATGTGGATAGCCAAAGCAGAGTACGACGAGTCTGGTCCCTCAATCGTTCACAGAAAGTGCTTCTAAGATGAATGTTATTAGAAATATTATTGAGGAGATTTTATACAAATTGCATGTACTTCAACTTTTTTTTTTTCCTGGTAAGGTTTGAACATGAGAATAGAAGGAAACATTTTCAGTGTCACTTCATTAATATTTATTTGTTGAAGATTTGTGGTTTGACTGAGTTTTGAATTAAGTCCAAAATCTACATGGTTTGTTGGGATTATGTAGTCATATGAATATGTGATATTTAGTTATTTACTGGTCGGTGTATGCATCAACTGTTTGTTCTAATTCCTAAACACAAGTAACAATATCAACTAATCTCTCCGTGTTAGATTGTGACTTGTTTTTTTTTTCAATTACTTGAAAGTTGAAACTTCATGGGTAGTTATACAATTAAAAAATAATTTTGATCTAGGGTTAATAGGAGATATTTTATCAATTATTTATTTAAAATAAATGTTATAATCAATTTGGACTATAATGAATTAATTAAAAACAGTGTTATTTCAACTTTTTCATTTATAGTATATATTTAAGTTGAATAATTAGAATACTCTAATTTTATACTGTATATTATTTTGGAATAATATAGGTTTAAATCGTATTAGAGTATATATTATGACCATCAGATTAATATATAAATAATTTTCAGTATTATTTCAATCACTCCTATATATGGTAACAAAAATAATGTGATATTATCTTAAAATAAAAATTACAAAATTGTCTAAAATAAAAAAACAAAATATTGTTATATGTTTTAATCTCTTTAAACATAAAATTCTTCTATGTTTTAATCTCTTTAAACATAAACAAGAATTGTTTCTCGTTTCATTGTTTCTTTTTTAAACATAATGGTTTTGTTTCTTTGTTTAAACATAAGTCTCAATTAAACAAAAATTATTTAAACATGTTCCTGTTTATTTGTTTAAACATAAGCCTTCTCTTGTTTCAATTCCTGTTTATTTGTTTAAACATAAGCCTTCTCTTGTTTCAATTTGAGCTCAATTAAACATAAATTATTTAAACATAAGTCTTCTTTCAATCTGAGCTCCATTAAACATAAATTATTTATTTTGGACGTAATATATTATTTATTTTCTTTTATCAATTATTATCGATTGTTATTTTAAATATTTACTAGTTTTTAAATGTTTCCAAATGAAGCAAGATGAACATAGATACATGTAGACATTAAAAATTTAAAATGAGTTATTTTAAAGTCATTTTTCAATTTCGAATTCAGTCGTAGAAACAAATTTTAATTACACAATAAATAATGAATGAAAACGAATCACAAATGTATGTAAATCTCAACATAAACACTAACTCTTTTTTCTTTTCTTTCAAACAATCTGCAAGAAACCTAGCTATCCGGTCATTCCAAGAATTAATCGATGCAAGATATAGAGCTATCACCTATTACGAGTCATTTATCAGGCGTTTATGGCGATTATAATGCTTCTCCATCAAGACCCTTGAAGCCCCTTCCACTGTCCTCCTCCATGTCTGCTAAAAAAAAGTCAAACAATTAACAAACAAAAAAGAAGTGCTCGACAACTTTTGACTTACAAAGAAAACCAACTTCTAGTTTTCCGCATGCATAGCTCGATCAAAAATCCAAGAAAGAAGATGGTTCTTAGATTACTAATCACACACGGCCCCGATTTCACGACTCACTTACCAAAATGCCCCCACTGTCTTACTTATTCAGCTTTTAGATCAAACACAAACACTTAACAAACAAAATAGAGGTGCTCGAAGAATACCAACTTCTAGTTTTCAGCCAGCATAGCTCAATCAAATCACACCGGACTCCGATTTCACTACTCATTTACCAAAATGCCCCTACTCCTACATATTCAGTTTTGAGATCAAACACAAACACTACTACCCTTAATTCACACACACATCTTAACAAACACGTTGCGATTATTCATCAATATGAAGATCTATCGAATTACGATAAAACGAAATTACCTTCTCAAGCACAGTGACGATAGATTTGTTCTTGATCTCTCTGGCTCTGATCTTGGCCTTGCTCATCCCCAGCTTCCGAATCAACGATCCAGATTTAAGAGCCTTCGACGGGGCAAGGAGCGTTTTTTTATCCGCTAAGCTGGTATTACAGCTCTTGTTACCGTTATTAACCTCGGCATTGCATAATTTCCTCTTCACACGCTTAGCCAATCTCAAATCCTTAGCTGAAAATTCGCCATTTTTATCAGAACCCACCTCCGCGAACTTCCGCAGGAGCTGGTCGGATGACGATTTCGCCACGTGTTGAATTCTAGCAATGTTAGGGTCGGTATTTTCCATTTTTTGTTAAAAAAATATCTGAAATAAGTTGAAAGTGAAGCAGAGAAATTAGGGTTTGAGAATTGGGGCTGATTTTGTTTTAAAAGAGAAGGAAAAATGGACCGTTGGATCATAAAATGGGCGGTGCTTTTTATTTATTTATAATAATAAACAACAATAATAATAATTAATAATAAGTGCACTGAAATATAGCCGTTGCTCATGAATTTATGTACCAAGTTGATACATGGGTACGAGTCGAGTCCGGTCCGACTGATTTTGCGAATCAGCTTCAGCAAATCGTTCGTGAATACTGTTTTATTAACTCGCTGGCTTTTATAAATTGTGAACTCGTCTAAAAAACAAATAAAAATGTAACAAAGGGAATTAATAATTCTAACAAGTCCTAATATTTATCGAATTTGCAAATTATAGAAGTTGATCAATGGTAACATAATTGACGAGATTATTAAATTAAATTTTACATATCTTTAAAAATATTCAATTGAATTAATTCTTCATCATTATATTAAAAATTAACAAAATTGGAGGATTCAATTTGTCATCAACAATATTAGAATCCATAGAAACCTACATTATAGTTTATAGCAAATCACTTAAATGTAATGAATTGACCATAGAAACTTAATCAAAATGAATTTTCCTAAAATTAATTGGGTTGACTCGTAAAATCTACAAATCAATCCCATGTAACGATTCCCCAGCCTTATACTTTATCTTGAATACTTACTATTCTAAAATTATTTTCAAATATTTCCTAATCAATTTGATAATTTCTAGTTTTAACATTTGAATGCTTTCTACATTAAATAAAAATATAAATGACAATCAAGACCACTACATTGTACACCACTATAAATTACACAAGTTTCTTTCATTTTCTCCATCAAAAATCCATTCAAAATTTAGAAAAATGACTACTTCAATCACTCCCTTGTTACTAACCATCATCACAATCATCAACCTCATATGCTTCACCATTGCCTTTGATCCTCGTCCCTTGCAAGATTTCTGCGTCGCCGACCCGACTAGCACATGTAAGCGTCGCAAAAATCTCGATTTTGTTACGATTTACAATACACGTACCGGAGAATATATATTCAGCTCATTAATATAAATATGAAATTGTATTGGAGAATATATTCGACCCATTAATAACTCTTACTTTTTTTCAGTGAGAATCAACGGGCTCCCGTGCAAGAACCCCGCCAACGTTACGGCTGACGATTTCTTCTTCCGAGGCCTCGACGTTCCTGGCAACACCTCCAACCCCCTCGGGCTCGCGTTGACTCCGGTCAACGTGGCCTCCGTTCCGGGGCTCAACACCCTCGGCCTCACCCTCGCCCGCCTCGACTTTGCTCCCAAGGGGTTCGTCCCACCTCACTACCACCCGAGGGCAACGGAAGTACTCACGGTCCTCAAGGGCTATCTCGAGGTAGGGTTTGTCTCGTCGAACCCTAGCAACGTGCATTTCAAGAAGGTACTAAAGAAGGGGGACGCTTTTGTGGTCCCCGTCGGACTTTTGCACTACCAACGGAACGCGGCGAGGGGCGGGACCCGCACGGTGGTGCTGGCGGTGGTCAACAGCCAGAATCCGGGGATTGTTACGGTGACTAATGGGGTGTTCGGGGTGAAGCCTCCGATCGATTCGGAGTATCTAGCGAAAGCTTATCAGTTGGATGAGGCAACTATTAGGAGACTCCAAGGCTCTTTTTAGGATGGATTAATAGAGTGGTGAATATGAAAATAAGTTTAAAAGTAATGTTTAATTTTATGCCAAAAGAAAAATATAATTATTACTAGTGCAATGTAATTTTAAAATTAGTTTTTGTTTGTGTGTTTGCAATTTCACTCCCAACTATAATTCTTAATATTATAAAATCAAAAAAGACTTAAGATGAGTTTTTAATAAAATTAATTTGTTTAATAGTAATTGTTTTGATTGTGTTTTCATTGTCTTCATACTCAATTTTTCAATTTTTTATTGATCTCTAAAATTATATAATTCGTCTAATTTATAAAATAGTGAATGATTTTTAATTAATAAAATTAAACTGTAAAATAATTATTTTATTTGTGTTTCAACTTTATTGTATTCTCATTAAAATAATTATAAAATTATGAAAATATACTTTAAATATATAAAATATTAAGGTATAGATTCTTAAGAATGATTTTTTTTTTAATATGTATTAGTATTGTTGGATGCAATTATTAAATTCACTATTATTGCACTCAACTACTTGTTTATTATATAAATGTATATAAACTTCAAAAAAGTTTTTGAAATTGTTGCATTACTATAATTATCCTCACTAACAATTAATTAAAAAAATTATTTAATTATATTAGAAATTATGATGTATGTTTAATTGTATAATTATATTAATTTTGAGATGTAAAAATATTGAGTAAAAATAGGGTTAATAATCAAAATTTTAGTAAAATTATTTAAAGTATTATTAAAGTACCATTAACATTATTTTTCAATATATCTTCCATAAAAAAAGATACTAATATTAATGTAATAATTAATGATTTGTATGATAATGAACGTTTACATTTACTTTTTAATATTTTTATTAAAATAATTGTGAATTTACACTAAAAATTATCTTCTTAAGAGTATAATTGTAAGTGTACTACATTAATCATGGTTAATTAAAATTGTACTTAAGAATCTTATAATCAAACCCAATTTTTAAATCCTTACCATCGATACCAAAAATTCATTTGGAATAGGGAAGATGCTCTAACACACATCAAAACATAAATTTATTATATATTTAAGGGAGAGACTACCCACACAAAAAATATCATATTTACGTTTATCTAAAACTCAAATCAATAACTATTATTTATTTATAAAATAAACATTTATCTTTTAATTATAAATTAATAAAAATGACTTAACAATTTTTTTATATTTGTTTTAATTTTTTATTTAATGTTTTTTTCAATATAATTTTTTAATAATCATATTATTAATACTTTAAATAATTTTTAGTAACAATATTTTTAATAATAAAATAAAAATTGTTTTTAGTAACAATATTTTTAAATTATTTATAATATATTAATGTATTTAATTTAATATAATTTGTAAAAAATCATCTTTTTAATATTATATTATAAACAAAATCAAACAAATATATGATTTTATAAAAAAATAATAATATATTTTATAATAAATAATTATATTAAGTATATAAAAAATATTATTAAAAATATATAATATTTTTTATTAAAATTAATTAAATAAATGAGATCCTGTTTCAATTCCGATTCCGTCCCACTTTAATATAAAATCCCAAGTTCACGAGATCAATTTTTAAAAAGTGTGGTTTCGTCTCATCCCTTCCTGTTAAAAAATTAATGAGACGAGACCGGATCACTTAAATCTCGTTCCATTCCCGGCCCATCCCCACCCTTACTTTATGTTATGGGTAAAGAAAATTAAAGTGCAAAAATCATATACATAAACCCTAAATATTATTCATTTTTATCTAAATACTTTATGTTATGGGTAAAGAAAATTAAAGTGCAAAAATCATATACATAAACCCTAAATATTATTCATTTTTATCTAAATCGATATATGTGTCGTCCCATATCAATAAAACAACAATTAAAATGCATGTAAATCTAAATATAAGTAATTTTGTATATAACTATTATATTATATTATATTAAAATATACGTAAATTGCACAATTAAATTTATTATAAATGTTTTTGACTCGCGAACTATTTTTAAAATGCATGTAAATTTAAAAATAAATAATTTTGTATATAACTATTATATTATTATAAAGATGATCATAATCACTTTTTTCGTTTTGGGAAGTTTATTTGTTTGTGTATAATTACCTTCACTACCTGCTAATTATATTATGATCAATATTATATATATCATAATTAATTTATCTGGTTTAAATCATATATTATATATATAAAAAAATTCTGAGTATTTTCTTGGTAGGCAATTATTTAGTTTATATATTTTTTTAATTTTCTAGTCTAGATAGATGTGACCAAACCAAAAGTGCTGGTCAACACTTTCGACGACGCATTGGAGGCGGACGCGCTAAGAGCGATCGACGAGTACGAGCTGACTGGGATCGGACCGTTGATCCCGTTATATCAAAAGTCGACTGATGAGTGCGGTGAGTGGTTAGATTCAAAGGCGTAGTTGTCGGTGGTTTATGTGGCTATACACACACATGTTCTTGTTGTTTGGTCAGTGTGTCACTTTGTAATAATTTTAGTGTTAAATTGTACAATATATTATATTAAAATGCACGTAAATTGCATAATTCATGAATTCAATTTATTATAAATGTTTTTGACCGCGAGCTGTTTCTAAAATGCATGTAAATTTAAAAATAAATAATTTTATATATAACTATTATATTATATTAAAATCTACGTAAATTGCAAAATAAATTTATTATAAATGTTTTTGACCGCGAGCTGTTTCTAAAATGCATGTAAATTTAAAAATAAATAATTTTATATATAACTATTATATTATATTAAAATATACGTAAATTGCAAAATAAATTTATTATAAATGTTTTTGGCCCCAAGCTCTTGATTCTTATCCTCACATTCTTAGCATGTGCTATTATGTGACCAACTATTTTGGGATACATGACCATATGAGAGAGCAGACGAGTGTCTCCACACTAGTCAGCTATGTAGGGACGATCTATACTAAGGTGAGTAACAAACAAAATATAAAAATCTATAGTATTAAAATCAATATTGTTCACTAGCTAGAATCATAATAAATGAATTTATGTGTATCAATCGTTTTGAGAGAGAACGAATTTACCGTGTGTTGTACAATATATATTGGTACAATATATTTTGATTCGCACGTAAATTGCACGAAATATATTGATTCAATTGAATGTTAAAATAATACAAAATAAAATAAAATAATAAATTTGCACTTCAATATATATATATATTTTTTCAAAATTTAAAATAAATTAAAATATGCATTATTAACTCAATAATAAAATAAATAAATTTGCATATTAACTCAATAGTAAAATAAATTAAAATAAATAAATTTGCACGCTAATTAAATAAATATATACTAATGTTATTTAAACATTTAATAAAAAAATAATAAATTAATATTATTAATAAATATTAATTCACGTGCAAATTTATTTATTTTAATTTATTTAAGAATAAATAATGATTGAGATTCGATCAATAATATTATACAGTATCAACCGATAGACATCAACAACAAAAATTATGAATGCAGTCTATGGGCCAAATTATGAAATAACTACCCAGTTTTCAGAAATTTGTTTTTTATTAAATTCATGAAATGGAGAAAATTACAAAGTAAACAAGGTTTGTATAATCGAATTTCCATCGATTAATTCCTTCTGAAAAGTCTTTCAATATCAATACCAGCGCAGTCGGTTGGAGAATAGCTTCGATTTCCATGGAGAAGATCTAGTTTCTGGAAATCGCGATAGTGAATTAGGAGAATTCACTCTAATTCAGTTTCGATTGTTTAAAATCAGCATTCATCAATCGATATAAAATGATACGTAGCGACAAGTTTACCCTCGATCCCGAAAGTCAATATAGAGTTTCACTCAAAATGTTGACTTAATCGATATATAATTCTCATGTGTTTCTTAATCTTTGACAATGGAGCACTGGAGATCACAAGGTTCGTGTCTTATTTAGATTTATCTATTTATGTACAAATTTGTATCATATCATATATCATATCAAAAGTAAATTATAGGTATTTTATAATCTTGATTCCTTATCAAAAATATTTATCCCAATCTCCCAAATTATGAAATTGAATATTATGTCTAACAAAAAATATTTATCCCAATCTCCCAAATTATGAAATTGATTATTATGTCTCAATCGTACACGCAACTTTTTTTGTGCTTCTCCTTGAGTCCTTGTCACTTTACTTTGTTTTCAAATTGACAATTGTCTCAAGAAACTAATATGGTAGTCAAATTGATGAGCATTTTGAAAAATATTAAAATAAAAATTTAACAAACATAATATCGACACATTAAGTGATTTCTGAAAATCAAATCATCTCCACTAATCAAACAACAAAATTGACCGGATTTAGAACCAAACTTAGAATTTTCAATTATTTCATACAGTACTAATTTGACTACTATTATAGCATTCTTTTCTTCCTACAATTGCTTGTCACAAACAAAATCATATTATTATTATTTCCCAGAAAACGATAGAAAAATACAAAACACAGATTTTGGTCAACAATTTCAATCTATAAATTAAGAGCTTCTTATCATTTTCTCTCATCATCTCATAACAATTCTTCTCTCATCAAAAACTGCTTCAATTAGAAATGTCTACAATCACTATCATCACAATCCTGATCACTTTCATATGCTCTGCCCTTGCCTTTGATCCTAGGCCCTTGCAAGATTTCTGCGTCGCCGACCTGACAAGCAAATGTAAGTGTCGACGATTTACTCGACTTTTTTTTTTTTCGTTTCTTACTCACGCGATTCTTTACGTTTCAGTGAGACTCAACGTGCCGCCCTGCAAGGACCCTGCCCGAGTCACGGCCAATGATTTCTACTTCCAGGGCCTACACCTGCCCGGAAACACCTCCAACCCCCTCGGCGCTGCGTTGACTCCGGTCAACGTAGCCACCCTCCCGGGCCTCAACACTCTGGGCCTGACCCTGGCCCGCCTCGACTTCGGCCCAAAGGGCTTCATCCCTCCTCACTACCACCCTAGGGCAACCGAAGTCCTCACTGTCCTCGATGGCTATCTCGAGGTCGGGTTCGTCGCATCGAACCCGAGCAATGCTCATTACAAGAAGACCCTCAAGAAGGGTGATGTGTTTGTGGTCCCCGTTGGGCTCCTTCATTACCAGCGTAATGTCGGGCGGGCCCACACGGCTGTTTTGGCTGTGGTCAACAGTCAGAACGCAGGGATCGTTGCGGTTACAAACGGGGTCTTCGGGGTGAAGCCCCCGATCGATCCCGGGTATCTGTCGAAAGCTTATCAGCTGGATGAGAAAACTATTTGGAGACTTCAGTCTTCGTTTTAGAATGAATCGAGCTATTCTCGATTATTCGTTTGTTTATGTACTACTACTACATGAGTAAGAAATAAGAACAAATCTTATACAATAATCGTCTTTTGGAATGAGTGTGTGTGAGAAGTGATGATCGTAAATAAATCATAAAACCTAAAAAGAAAGTCACGAACAATATGCGTACGGTTGCACCTTCTGCTTATGAACCGAACTGAGTCTCGAAACTGAGAGTGTGGCATTCAAGATTCCTCAGGTTCAACTGCCCAAGCGAACAATAATAATAATCAAATCAATGGTTACGACAAGGGTAATTTGGTAAATTACTTAAATTGGGATTTTACTTGTGTATTAGAACTTACCACAACAGCAATTCCTGTTTCAGCGAATTTAGGAATGCAAATGAGTCTTACCACCTGCCCATCCGATCCTGTAGTTAAGAGCACCCGATTTATATCTCCAAACCAGGAAAATAATAGGCAGAAGTCGAGTGAGAAAAGTAATACTATGAAATCTCACCCTCGATCATGCGAGTCTCGTATTTCTCTTGATTGCCGACAAAGTAGACATGAGGACAGTTCTCGATGAAAAATGGATCTCTGTCTGTAAATGGATAACATCCTGTGGAATTGAAGATAAATGGTTATAAATCGGACAAAACTAAAAATATTGGATGAATCGAAAAAGTACCAAAAAATAATAGGTTCAATTAGTTAAGAAGGTATAGTGTAATTTCGTCTACCTAGAGTATTTGGAGCTGTTGGTGCTATGTGTCTCCATCTCAATGTCCTTTCTAGGAAATCAATTTTACTTTCCCCATCGGAATATTTTGCAAGATCATCTATGTTTTGACCTGATGTCCCAAGGAATCTGAAGAAAACACGAGAAATACGAAACCTTATTATCCAACCCCCACAAAAACTAGCTCAAGTAATATACACGCTCTCACACACGTACACACAAATTACCTAACATTATCTAGCTCAAATGAATGAGGGTTAGTGCAGGATCTGAAAGTGTTGTAAGAAGCGGATCCAGGGAAAAGGCACCTATGCAAAGGCTGTAAAAAAGTTGGTAAATAATTGGCACATGAAATTCAGAAAACCAATCATAACGCCATCAGTTCAACAGGTACCGTTTGTGGCAAAGCGAAGTTTGCAGGGTCGGTGGCTCCTGGCATTATATCTAAAGGTAAAGCTGAAGCGACCTGTATATTGTTTCAGATATGGAAAAATTATAATTTGAATTAGAATCTATATTTTATCAATAAAGAATAATAAATAAAATACCTGAGTTAGAAGGATATCGAGTTCCTTTATTGGCTCAGATAGTTTAGACTGATCCTTCGAACCTAGGTTCTGCAACAAACAGAAAATGAATTTCTTCAACGAGAGGTTTGTAGTTTTCACGTTTATTCAGTTTTTCAATATCTTTGATATCTTCAATCTTTAGATTTAATTTTCATGGGCTTGGTTTTATGTGAGACAGTTTCACATGAGAGTGTCTCGAGAACTAGTAACATCTTTTATTGGGAAAATCGAGGATCAAAGAGGCTACCTGCCCATTAAGAAGCCCACGGGGCACCTCAACAGAATTCCCAGCAATAACAACTTTAACGATTTGAGCTGCGATTTCTTGTTCCTGATGCAAAGACAGAAATTTTAAGCTTGCAGAAATCAGACGGATCCATTATTCATGTATAATATATCATTATTGAAAAACCTTTTCGTCTCCTAGATGTCCGGTTATATGGTCTATAAGGAGCTGGAACTGTAGAGGATTGGCAGTGCTGCTCCCGACACCCAGTCCAGATGCAAAAACAACAAATTTATCTTCACCTGTTTCAAAAAATAAAAAAAACTGTTAAATGTAGGGTGTTTTGATGAAGGAAAAAGATTATCAAGACGCAAATAAGAATAGACACAGAGAATAGATAAAAGTAAATCAAAGATATTGAAGGTCATATTTTTTATTATTGCCAGAAGAGCTCTATAATCCAATGGCAGTGTACAGTTCACAGAACCAAAACAAAAACACTAAAATTCCATATCACAAGACCAAACGAAGAAAAATCTTAAAGTACCAGAATTAAGTGGAAGCTTTGTCTGAGGAGGAAGGCCGGCTTCCAGGACATCTTCGACCATAAAATCTCCAGCCCCAGTTTCTCTTCCATGCAATGCAACAACTATACCTAACAAGCATATATCATAAACAAAAATGTCATCTTTCCATGAAAATCTTTGAAAATGGATCTGAAACTGATAAAATCGAGTTATATCCCCTTGTGAGATATTCCATCCTAACAATTATTGATGGGATAAAACCCGACTTAAAGTCAAATAACGAGCAGCTAGTTTTAATACCTGTTACATACACAGAAGGCAAAAGATGGTCCCCGCGAAGTTTAACTCTCCCGCTCTCATCTTCCAAAATAAGATAATCGCCTGCTTGCATAAAATTATGGGGTTTCACAAGCGGGGTTGTTGACCTCTGTATGACATGCATTCAAAGTTAACAGCCTAAAGTTGGAGAATGCAATCTTAAATTTTCAACAAGACACAATATATTTAAAACCTAAGCACCTCCTTTGAGTACTCGTCGAGAATTGAAGGTTTGAGTTTCATGTCCTTATAAAGGGTTCCGACAATGACACATTCTTTTCCTTCTTCCAGCCCAAGCACAGTACAACCTGAAGCAAGAAATCGTTTCTAATTAACACATTGAGCTCATAACTTACCGAAATTCAACCTGATATGACTTATAATACAAGTTCGGATTCTTTTACTCGACTTGCAGACATTATAAAACTAGGATACACAATTTCTTTCTTCACTAAGCAATCCTCTATAGACTGTAACACAAAGAATAAGCAAATAACCCGAAAATTACGAATCAAAATCGAATTTAGAAATCCCATCACATCTTTAAATCTTACTCAACTCAAAAACACAAAAAGTAAAAAAAGCCAGTAACTTTACATGAAAATAAGCTTAAAAAAAGTTACTTGGTAAATGGGGTTTCCAGGTGGGGAGAAGAGAGTAGAGCAGCGTTCTCATAAGGTGAAGCCTAGCAAAGTATATTTGACTGTATTGTTGACCTCTGTACATTTCCTTCTGTATCTCAAAGCTCTCATCCTGAAGAAAAAAATCACCTTTTTTGTGAAATTGAAGAAGAAGGAGATGAAATATGATTTATTATATTATTATTATTCAGAAATTTACCAAGGAGATGTACGAGGATTGTTTCCGCTGGAGTGCGCCATATTCTGAGCCGATTTCCATGGGAGATATTGCAGTGGCGGGAAAATTACAGTGACCGAAGTAAAAACGCCCTAGTTCCAGATAAAGAAGATGGAGAAAAAAGCAGGGGCCGCAATTGCAAAAACGAAAGAAAAGAAGGACCTGTTTTGAAATATCGTGAAAGTGATTTATTTATTTATTTTTATCAAATAAAATCAAATAATATTAATTTGACTGAGTTTCCTGCTATGGCGACTGGAGAGTGATAACGACGACGAACGAATCATCGTTTTCACAATCACAGAAGCCCGAGAAAGAAATACCGCCATTGGTTCGAAGATTTCTCGGGTTAATCTGCGAATTCACGGTTTAACAAACGAGCAAAAAAATGGATAGTTACTCGCGCACAAAGTACGACTACCAAAAGCTCTCCGATTCTCCGAGATCCTACACCGGCGATTTCGATTTCGGTGAGACCACAGATCGGCGGTTCGCCTTCTCTCGCCACGCTCGAAACGCCGCCGTAGAGCCTCACACTCCGCAGCCCGCGTTCACCCGCAGCGTCTCCAGCATCGATATTCCGCCGGAATCTAGGGTTCATCACTCGAAGGAAATCGTCGGGGGAAATTCGGCGTTTTCGTTGATTTGGGGGACATTGAGATCCGGAAACAAACATATGAGGCGATTGTTCGTGTTGATTTCGCTCAATGTCGCATATTCATCAGCTGAGCTGTTCATTGGCCTCTTCTCGGGACGTATTGGTATTTTATTTTTTTCGTAATTTCTTTCGTATTTGCTAATTGGAAGGTTAATTGATTGAATGAGCAGAGCTAAACGGCTCGATTGGATTTGCAGTTCTATTTTTTATGATGTTTAGATTTGCATTTTATCACGAGAAATTTAATACTCCATGATGTTAGACTTCTCAATATTGTTTTTGCGGTCTGTGGTTCTGTATGACGATGCAGGGTTAGTATCCGATGCATTTCATTTGACATTCGGCTGTGGCCTTTTGTCATTTTCGTTGCTTGCCATGGCAGCTTCTCGATCAAAGTCGGATCGTGTATACACATACGGGTATGCTATGCTTGTAATGTCTGTATTTCACTTTCAATAGCAGAAACAAAAAGAATCATCTATGGTGTCTGACTCGCTCAGTCAATGACCGTTCTTTAAACAGGTACAAGAGGCTTGAAGTTTTATCTGCTTTTACCAATGCTGTAAGTACTTCATGAGTTCATGTGTTTGATTTTTGTCATTCTGAATGTTCTTTCTAGGAATCATCAAGTGATTTTTGTGATGTATCTTTAGTTTCATGAAAACTTAGTTGTATATTTTACGTGATGCTTGTGTGGTGCTTGTGTAGACAGCTATTTCTTTTGTTCATGTCGTTCTCGTTAGCTGTGGAAGCACTTCATGCGTTCATACAAGATGAATCTGAGCACAAGTAAGTTTACATATTAGTGTGTATTGTTGATTGACTAATGTTCCTTATATGATTCTCTGCTAATTTCAATTCATAAATTGATTAGTTTATGCTCTCAAGATTGTTGCGATGAAAAATATATAAGATCTATATCTAATCTAGATTTAGATATCTTTTCATCTGCATTTTCTTCTAAATTTGTGTATTTAGTTTTATGTATTTTTCCAAATAAACTTCTCTAATGTGTATTTTTTAGGCATTACTTGATAATCTCAGCTGTCACGAACTTGCTGGTAAATCTTATTGGTGTTTGGTTCTTCAGAAATTATGCCCGAGTCAATATCGGTGCGCTTCCTTACCATTTTGATTGTTTATTATACAAATTACATTGTTGTGCACGTTGAATGCTTCATATTTCTTTTCTCTATATTTTCTCTCAGTGTACAGAAGCGCTGAAGACATGAATTATCACTCTGTTTGTTTGCACGTTTTAGCTGATTCCATTCGAAGGTATAAGAAATATCACACTTGGTTGCTTGTCTTTTTTCCAGGAAAAAAATTACCCTCTTATTTTGGTATTTTATGATTAGCGTTAATAATAAATATGCTGCACTCCATCTGTTTCTCAGTGCAGGTTTAATCCTGGCATCCTGGTTGCTTAACCTCGGGTAAATAATTTGAATTTATCGACTGAAACTGTATTTCAATCATTTTTTATTTTATTTAAAAAACAAATTATGCTTTGCAGGGTTAACAATGCTGAAGTCTTGTGTTTGGGACTGGTTTCGGTCACGGTTTTTATGCTTGTCATGCCACTTTTCAAAGCTACGGGTGGCGTATTGCTACAGATGGCCCCACCTAGCATCCCTTCTTCAGCTTTGAGCAAATGCTGGAGACAGGTAAAAAATACAGCTTTCATTTTCAGTTCCTAGAGAGAGGGAGAGAGTAAAATTTTGATTATTAGGAAAAATCCTAGAAATCATGATTAAACGTAGCAGAAGCCAACAGCAGCTGTGAGAATCTGCAGTTAAGAAGTGTTTTTATTTGTTACTAGGTTAGTTCCCATGAAGATGTTTCAGAGATTTCTCAGGCTCGGTTTTGGGAAGTGGTGCCGGGTCATGTCGTTGGGTCCATTTCGCTACAGGTAGTTTTCTTGGTTTCCCTTTTGGTGGTATAGATAAGTTTCTTATGCGGGCATGGATCTATAATGTTCTCGGATGGGTATGCAGGTGAAGCAAGGAATCGATGATCAACCTATACTCCAATACGTCCACGGTTTATACCATGACATTGGCCTACAGGATTTGACTGTGCAAACTGATTACGCTTGACCACAATTTCCAGTTGCTCCTTCGTTTACCAGTTCATAGAATACGATACACAACTGAAAACGCTTTAATTTATTTCTAGATACAGCAGCAAACCTGGCCTGGTTAGTGGTTAGAATCTCAATTCTTTCTCATGATTTTGTTCTGCAACTACTTGGGAAGTTTTTGTAGGGATCTATCAATATTGATTTCAGAGGATTACTGGAGAAATTTCGAGTTTTGTTTGTTACCTCTTCGAGTTGTATCGTTAGCACTGAACGAGTTATGCACGAAAGAAAATACAGGAAAAATATATCAAATTACCAAATCTCTAAAACACACAGCAGAATTATATTCCTTACAGAGTTCGATGAGTTCATATACGATTATTTCGTAGACGTATACAATACAACAGAACCTAGTTCATATCCACAGTCATATTACAAAAAACACCAGCAGGAGAACCAGTAACAAAAAACCAGCATCGTCCCAGATGGAATTAACACCTTCCATGCTACTTTTATTTCCGTTGACTACTGAGGAACTCCAGCACCGAAAGGCGCTGCAGAAAAAGGAAAAGGGCACGAGTCAGTTTAAGGAATAATTCCAAGCTACTAAAAACTGCATTAAAGTAGAGAACTAAACCATACCCGTTGTTCAAGTCCAACATCTTCTGCACTGATTTTCAACGATTCCAACAATTTAATGGCCTCTTCAAAACCAGCAGCTGATTTATCTTCATTCGCAAGATTTCTATCTACATCAGCGACTTTAGCAATGGATACAACAACGTCTATAACCTGGATTTTTGCAAGAAACGTGAAAAACAGTCATTGCAGAGACAAATAAAATCATGAAGTTTGTTTTTAATCAAAAAAGTGCAAGTTAACACTCGATAGAACCAAAACCATTGTTCAAAGAAAGAAAGAAGGATAGTGTCGAGCTTTTTACCAATATACCAAATCTGATAAACTTATTATTAAAAAAATTATTATAAATGCAAGTTCCATCCTCAAACCATATGCCCATCGTGAAAATAACACAAAAATTACAACTATTAGGACCACAGAGATTTTTTATTTTGCTTACCTGAGAATTAACACCCGGGTGATGGCTCATTGCATTGCGACGGACGTCCAAAGCCTGAGAATAGTATGACCTCGCAGCTTGCAAATCCCCGTCATGGTATTTTAAATCTCCAATTTTATTTAGCGAGACAGACAGTGTATGTGTTACCTATACACGTACGAAAAAATAGGAAATTATATTTAATCACATTAATATAGAAAATCACTATGAATTTCTAGGGCTGGATATGAGTGTGTACCCCCAAATCATCCTTAGGCACTTTCATAAGGAAATTGACACTTTCCTCAAAGTATGAAATTGCAGATGTAGCATCACCAGTGGTTCGACTGCAAAAGGTGCACAGCAAATAATGATTTTAAATGCACCACACACGTGTGAATTTAAGCATTAAAAGAATGTATTCTAGACCGAGAACAAGATAAAGAAAGATGGCATACCAGCAATCGCCAAGCATACCCAAAACAGCACCGAGCTGCGAACATAGTTCAGGAGTGTCGGTTTTTCCTGTACTATCCAATTGTTCTCTAACATCTTGAGCACATACACTAAGCCTTGATTTTGCACTTTCAATATTATTGGCACGCAGTGCCTACAAACAGCGCATATAGTATCAAGGAGCAAAATCAGTCATCTGTCATCACATAAATGGGAATATCAAGAAGTGTTCCCATATCATATTACTTAGTAATAATTTTTTTTTTAAATAAATAGACTATTCACTAATTTTCACCTTTTTTCTATCAGCAATTACACCCAATAAAAGGTTGAATCTACTATTGTTGAACTATCATATTACACGATCAACTATTCACTTATTCTCACCTTCTCATACACAAAACATATTATATATCAGTATATCACATCACGAATGTCATTACTCGTTCGCTTAGAAGAGAAAAAAAAAACAGAAAGACTTACCCTCATTGCCTGCTGCATCAAGAAAGCACCCCGGTCGAGTGATACATCCTCGTATATTATTGTTTTCTTATCAGCTTCTGTTTCCTCCTTCTCAGAATCAACTCGAGACCTCTTAATCCTTGCATGACCTTCAATGAACTGATCAACAACACTCTGAAGATTCAGATCATCTTCAACCTTCTCAATATCAGCCCCACATAAGGGACAATCCTTGAACCTTGATACGCAAGCTCTGGTTTTCACAAAAAAGAACTCATCAACAGTACTTCCAACAGACATCTATTTGCTTTCGATAAATGAATATACAAGTAAGACCCATAATTTTACTTACTTGCAATATACATGGGAACAAGGCACACATCTGCTGCATTGAAAAAGAAGTGCTTGGCATATCATGCAGCTCAAAGGGCCTAATTTAAATGTCTGCGTATCGTAACCGAAAGGGCATTTTGGTGAAATCGCCGCATCTTGTTGACTCTTGCTATCATCGATTTCTTGTGATCCACCTTGGTGTGAATCGTGCCCGAAAGGGCATTTGGGTGGAATAGCCGCATCTTGTTGACTGTTATTATCGTTGATTTCTTGTGGCCCACCCTGGCCCTCACCGAGTGTCTTGCAGGACGCGTCTTCAGGACGAGAAGCCTTGCTGAAAGGGCACACCGATGCCATCTTGATCTAAACCTAGATCACCGGTAGGGCTTTTTAAAAACGATAAAACGGGTAGGAGAAAAGCAAAGGCTGTTCTTCGATCAGCTAGTGAATTATGAGTGTAGGTGCATATGCAACTCCAAACAAGAATATTGTACAAGAAAATACAATCCCCTATGAACGCAAGGAAAAATAAAATGTCTAGAACTTCTTCTCCGATCAGTTCAAGAATCTACACTCTGATAACCCACAAATTGAGCTAAAAAACGCCAAATGTGTAGCTAAATCGTAATATCAAGAAAACCCAATTTCTACAGCGAACAATTAAGCTAAAAACGCAAGAAAACGAGAAACTTGATTTGAGATTCAGTAAGTCAGAAAACAAGAAATGAGATTATAATTTCGAAAAATAAATTAAATTCAGAACGTCGCCATACCTGGGTTTCTTCAATTTTTATCAGAGTTTCCCTTTTCTTTTTTTAGCTTTCTTTCAGAGTGGATAACAAAACCTTATCCTTTTCTTCTGCTCTAAATTTCACAATAATTGAAGATGAAGATTACGTAAATTCCACAGTTTAAGCTCTGGTTTAGTTTTCCGACGATTATTTTATTATTATTTTCTTTTTGCTGAGTCGGCCAATGGGCCGTAGTACAATATATACCTTGGGCTTTGGATTGGATTAGCCCAAATATTTGCACACCTCAAAGCGGCCTAGTTTTCCAGACTGGGTCCAATGACACAATGTTTTAAATTAATCGAATTATTTTGACTGGTTCGACTATATTCAAATACAATCACCTAGTATTGAATTTGAATACCATGCTAACAATTCAAATATTTTTATTTAAATAATATTTTTATTGATTTTTTGACAAAAAAATTGAATATAAAAATTATTTTAAATCAATATAGTAAGTATTTGAGAGTATATTTAAAAACATTGTGAAAATATTATTTTAAATCAATATAGTAAGTAATTGAGAGTATATTTAAAAAAATGTGACCATTTTATATGAACAGAAAAAGTACAAAATATAATAAAATTCGAATAAAATATTTTTCTAATTAAGTTCGAAAACGAATACTTGAATATGCTGGTTTCTGAGTCACATTACAATCAAACATACCACACTTTATTAAATATTAAACAGGGAAGAAGAAAACAAACTAATTATACAGGAGACAAATATAAAATTAGATCTACAGACTACGTATGTGACAAGATATCTATGCAATCTTGAAATCAAACTCATGGATTGGACAGTTAATAATCATATCGACGATTCGGGTAGTACGCAATGATGTTGCAGAGCGCCTGATTCATGTCGTACTCCATCTTCATCCGGGCCACCTCCAGCGCCATCTCCTCCGGCGTCCACTCCCTCTCCGCCGCCGCCGCCGCCGGAACATTCCCTACCGCCGCCGCCGGAACCCCTTCACCGGTGGCGCAAAACGTGTGGACCCTGAAATCGCACTCGGCCCGCTCGCAGAAATAGAACCAATTATTCCTCGTGTCCATCTCTTTCCTGCACGCCCTGCAGTAGTCTGGGCCCGCCCTGCCCGCGGGCAGCGGGCTAAAGCAGAGGGTCAGCTCGTGGTGGTGTGATTGGCTGCCCGATTTCGGGCGCAAGAGGGCGCAGTTGACGTGGAGGTCAACTTCGCAGATCGGGCAGCAGTAGGAGAATGAGCTGCCTGGTGCACCGCACCCGTTGCAGACGAACGAGCCGCTGTGGTAGGTTGGGGTCGGGACCAGGACCAGCGGGTGGGCCCCGTGGGTCGGGTGGTTCAAGTATCGGCTCGCGTTTCCGCAGTGTTCGTGGAGGAAGAAATTGCACGGCGTGCACGAGTAGGCTGAGTCGTTGCAGGGCAGTCGGCAGCCGTGGCAGAGTCGTGGAGGTTGATGCTGGCCTCGTTGGATTCGGTTGACGATTAGAGGGTGTTCGTGGCTGAAATGCTTGAGTTCCATTGCTCGTTTTTCGTCTCTGTGTGTGTGTGTGTGTGTCTTTTCGTTGTTTCGCTCTCACTTATAGCTGCAGAGGTTTTAACGAGTCGTGCGACGTGTTTTGATTTGGTCTTTAGGACATGTTCTTTTGGATTTATTTTCAGTTCGCTTCAGTTTAGTACTTATTAAGTTGAGTTCAGTTCGGTTCAGATTTATTATAAGTTCAATTCAGTTCAGCCGGTTTCAGTTTAAAAGAACAAGTCCTTAGTCGGAGTTTCGGTCGGTATAAACAAATATAGATTGAAATAGTCTTCTTTCGATACTCGGATAGTCGTCGTTTGCGATCATGGCTCATCGCGAAGATTCGTATCGATCGGGCATTGACTTGTGGATTGTTTGAATTTTTCTCATAAACCAAAAACAGAGGTAACAATTAACAAGTAACAACTCAACCACCAAATTGACAGGTTATGTTCTATATTCATCCACTGGCAAAAAAATTACATTTAATAATCTCAACAATTGCATTTTTTTGTAGATACATAATTTTCCAAACCTCAGGGGTGATTTCTGTAATATCCCTTAAATATGATACGCATCAGGCCCGCCCGTTGTCCGTATGCAGGCCGAGTTTCACCTCACTCGTCACGCAAAACGTGTGGGCCCGAAAATCGCATTCGGGCTTGTTGCAAAAGTAAGACCAGTGTTTGCTGCTCATTTCTTTGGCGCAAAGCCCGCATGTTTTCCCCTTGAGATCGTAGGGCCCGAAGCTGAGGTGGACCTCGTGCGGGTGGGCCACGTGCGTGGCCCTGGTGGGAAGGTAGGCGCAATGCACGTGGAGGTCAACCTCGCAGAGGGCGCATGCGTAGGAGAAGGCGCTCCCGGGTGCAACGCACCCGTTGCAGAGGAACGAGCCACTGCAGTAGGTGGGGGTGGGGAAGAGGGCGAGGGGGTGGGGTGGGTGGGAGGGGTGCTTGACGAATCGGTTGGCGTTTCCGCAGTGATCGTGGAGGAAGAAATTGCATTGCCAGCAGGCGAAGATGGAGAGGGTGCAGGGGAGGTGGCAGCCGTCCCATTTGAATCGTTGGCTCGGATGGAGGTGGTGGAGGGATAATGTGTGCTTGTGGCTAAAATGCTTGTACTCCATTATTCTTTTTTACCAGATTATGATTGAGAAAGGTGTGCATATAAGAGGAATATAATGTTGCTAGAAGTGCCCCTGAAGTTTACTTTAATTACAAAAGGAACCCGAAGGTTTAGTCTAATGGCGAAAGCAACCTGTTTCGACTCGATGACTCGAGATAGGTTGTTTGTGTTTCGTGCTTTGGGACCGGGCTTGTCTCGATGCAAATGGGTCGATCCGAACCCTAAAACCGGCTCGATTGAAAATCGAATTAAACTTGATGATGTTAATGGAATTTTGATTGAAGAATGAAGAATAAATAAGATGATGGTGAACATCATTGATTATTGGTGAAATGTAGGGGCTTTGACTTGATCATGAGAAACTTCAGATCAGCACATGTATCATGTATGTGAGTTGACTTCAAAATTGAAGATGTCAAGCATGTTATCCAAAGTCAACTCCCTTGTTTTCTAGGCAAGAACATGCATGTGCGATGAATATTTTAAATATGTATAGACGAGTGGGAAGACATGTGATGATATGGGTGTAATTTTCCGGCGACGCAAGGTTCGAACCTCGGATTGAGACAAAATTTTTTATTGAAATATTATGAAGTCCCTCGATTTACATCATGGCTCTCTCGCACATATGTCTGCTATTCGAGCACATATCTCGATTTACATCATACCCGGTCGAGGGGCCTACAATCGGACGGAGGTGTAGTTTCTCGTCTCTTCACCTTGTAAAAAAAAACATTTTATTTTAATTTGTTTAATGAGCCTCTTTGACATGGCTCACTAATAGCATATCCCGGCCCACTAGTTGGCCCATAGTCAGGGATAAAGAGTAGTAGATTAACAATTGGGCCTGACCATTAGAAGTTGGGTTTTATCGGTACGGAGTTGAGAAGGCCCATTATTATGTTGCCCAGAGTAATGTATAATATTCTTACCTCTACTCATATACATATAGTATTTATTTATAGTTTTTGCTTGAAAATAAATTTAGATCAAATATAAATTGAACAATTTTATTATTTTAACAAAAAAAAAAATGTTTATGAAATTAACTTCAATATGATATAAGGGCAGACCCATGACAATAAAAAATGTCTCATCTCATGAAATTTTTGACTTGCTTTTTTGTCTAGATTTTAAGCATTCACAACTCGAGTACTTTTTTCATCGCTTGAAGTCAACGCATGTCATCCATCATTGATCATTCTAAACACGGATCGACAATAATGTATTGATGTGTAAACTAATACTCCAAATCAGTGTACATAATGTCAAAGCACAACTCATTTAGAAAATGAATTTTCGACTATATTTGTCAAACTAATACACTCCAAAAAAAATTGACAGGAAAATAGGAGTCGTGGTCGTGGTTAATGGTATGTACTTATGTAGTACATAAGGATTCAAGAACGTGCGATGGACCATGTACTATAATAATTGTTTTTATTGATAATTGCACCGACAAAGATTTATACTATATATACGAAAAGATTTAGGAATAATTGGTAACATTTTACATTATTTTAATTGCCCTTTTTCCTACTTAAATTTCCTTTCATCTTAGGACATAAATTACATGAAATTACAAAATAAGTCCAACTAAAAAGCATAATTATTCATCTTAACCACCAATCTCTTTACATTTTCCCTCCGAAAAAAACAGACATTTCCCAAAAACTCCCTATAGGTGTTTTTATTCTCCAAATTAAATATATAATTTATAAATAAAAAAAAAAGTTGATAAATACACATTTTCTTTAGGCTCAGCCTCCTCTTGTATGAGTATTTACTCGAGTCTCTCGAATGGTATCGGCCAATCACGCATCAATCGAGCACATGATCGCCAAACGACTCACCGGCCGAGAAACAAGTAATATGGAGTAAGTATTATTATTATTATTATTATTTACCTATGTTCTTCTCTGCTTCAACTTCACCAAGAGCTCCGCGTACAAGATTTCATTCCACGCATCGGGCACTCCGGGCAGACACCAATGACTGCAGTCTTGAAACCTCAGAGGCGACTTTTTCTCTTCGTCGGTCAGGTGTAGCTTCCGATAAATCGAAGGGTGCCCGTCTTTACGATAGTCCGTCATTCGCGTGACGTTCAGATAAGTTACCCGAGTTTTCATGTTTCGAAGGACTTTCTCCAAGACAGCCATTTTCGGAGGATAGTGAGCGAGATAGGTTTCGTTCTTTATGGGCTCCGTCTCGTGATCACATTGCCCGCCCGAATTCCACTGCCCGCCGCTGTTAACAAAGACTCGATTTTTAGGGCTATTCGATTCCGTTCTTTAGGTGAAAATGTTTTCGTGTTTTGTTGTTTACCTGAAATGAGATGCGGAATAGCCTCGGAAGAACACGAGCGACTTCTTCGGATCAACATTGGCATCGATCCACCTTCCCCATGTCGTTATCGCTTTCCGAAAAGCCTCGAGAACATTCAAGTCGCCGTACACATGGCTGCCCTCTTGATAATAGTCCTTCCTAAAAAAAAAGATTAGTCATTTATTACCAGAAACGAGATCTATTGCGCGGGTTTAAATAAGTTTCTTACCCTAAAGCAGTTTTATCGTGAGTCCACCAGTGTCCCGTATTGAACACGATGATGTCTGCAGTTTTATATTTACTGGCGGCGTGGCTGACAATGTCGAGTCTGAGTGTTTCCTTCTTTGTTCCGTTTTTCTCCTCTACTTCCCATTCTTGAACCAGAAACGGAGTTACGAAAAACTCCACCGTAAATTTATAGTCCTACAAAGATCACAGAGTTAGTAAACACAAAGCGGACAGTTGAAAACAGAACACTCTTCTTTATAGCTTACTTTGAAGATGAAGGAATACGAAGCCTCTCCGCGAAAATTGTGACGGCCATTTTCTTCGTAGACTTTCGTCTGATCCTTTACGGAGTTCCTCAGGATGCAAATAAGAGATTCCCACATATTTCTATTCAAAGAATCCCCAACAAAAACTAATCTCTTTCCTCTCAATAATTCCAACATATGGCTTCCATCCAACCTGAATTATATGCAAGATCAATCAACAATATTTCTCCTAAATTCAAACTAGATACATATGTACTCTAATGACCTCATTAATTATCAGAAGAAAAAGAGAGGCAAAGTAGAATCAAATTAGCAGAGCATACCTTGGGAGAGTACAGCCCTTTGGCTTCCACTTGAGCTTGTAATAGCCATTATCAGGTCTGCCGTTGCGAAAACAATTAAACTGCTCGTCGATCAGAGAACAAGAATCGGGCTTGTACAGTGGATATGATTCATCCTTAACCCAATTCCCATCGAAAAAATCACAACCCATAAGTGACTTAATCAGCTCATTGTTGTTATTGTTGCTATTATTAGCATTATTCTGTTTCTTCTTCTTCTCCACAGAAGAAGAAGTTGAGTTATTGACCATATTACCCTTCTCTCCATTTCCAGCAGCAGCACTTGAATTCCCATTCAAGACTCCAACTTTATCATCAGACTTTTCACCCCTATCCTTTTCCGAAGAGGTTTTCGGAGAGGTTGAGTTATTGACCATATTATCCTTCTCTTTATTTCCAGAAACAGCACTTGAATTCCCCTTCAAGACTTCAACTTTATCATCAGACTTTTCACCCTGATCCTTCTCCGAAGAGGGTTCAGAAGTAGTCGAGTTATTGACCATATTACCCTTCTCTTCATTTCCAGAAACAGCACTCGAATTCCCCTTCAAGACTCCAACTTTATCTTCAGATTTTTCACCCTGATCCTTTCCCGAAGAGGGTTTCGGAGAGGTTGAGTTATTGACCATATTACCCTTCTCTCCATTTCCAGAAACAGCACTCGAATTCCCCTTCAAGACTCCAACTTTATCCTCAGATTTTTCGCCCTGATCCTTTGCCGAAGAGGGTTTTTGTGGGGTTGTCGTTTTATTCGACGTCTGATTCACCGGAGGTTTTGGTGCGGTTGTTTGATCGGCAGGAAGTTTTGGGGGCGAATTCGTAATATTACTAGACTTCAGGGGCGAATTCGCAAGAGGCGGAGAACCGCTGCTCTGTGATTGAGATCCAGCGGTTGTGGAGTTGGGGAAGAAGTAATAATAAATCGAAGAAAAGTGAGATCTGTAGGACTCATCTGTAAATACGGAAGATGAAGGGGGCGAATTTGCAATTTCGCCACTCCCGCGGGCGCCGACTGTAAATATGTTCGCGAACCAGGGCGACGAAGAGTTGGAAGACGGGCTGAAGGCGAGAAAAATGGTGAAAGCTATGAAGACGAAAACGAACGCGTACGCGACGGAAACAGTCCTCTTCGTCCTCCCGATCGAGAAATGGGCTTTGAACTCCGAGAAAAAGGCGCCGCCTTTCATGGTCGGCGGAGCGTATTTCGCTATGTCTGCCATGTCGGCAGCACCGTTATTGTGTGTGAGTGCGTGTTTTTTTCTTGATTTTTTTTTCTGCAATTCCCAGAAAAATATGTGGGGAATTTGTAGAGAGAGAAAGAATGAATAAAAGATTTGTTTTTTTATTTACGGAGTATTTATTTTCTCTCTCTGTTTTTTTCAAGACTTGGGAAAGACTCCTGTTTGAGTGATGTCTCTGCGAGTGAGTGGATATCCACTTGAGGAAGAAAGAGTGTGAGAGAGAGAAAATTAATTAATTAATTATATTGATAAAAAGTTAATTAAATAAGTAATGGAGAGTGGTGTTTTTTATTATGATGACTGCCTACAAAGCTATTGACATGTGTCTTTTTGTGTATAGCACTTTCGGTTAAGGAAAGAATGGAGAAAGATTATTAATGAGATATTATAGCAATATTGTTTTTCTTTACTTTGAATTTTACTTTTTATTGGTCAAATGGAAATTTAAGGGCAAACTTCTATTTCAAGTATTCTAAAAAGTGTCTAAAGTGTTTTGAATTAGTATGTTGTTAATGTGACTATGGAGTTTGTCATTTGATTATTGGATTCAATTTTCAATTTTATGTTTTCTACCTACATGTTTATAGCTGTGATCGAGCAGTATTTGTCAACAAAAACATAAAATTAACGATATATTTGATAAATCAAACGATTATTTTCAGCAAGAACACAATATGCTTAAATTCGATTAAGCAACTACTAAAGTTACATAGTATTCGAACTAAATACAAAATAGAGATGTGTAATTTGTAAATACAATTAACATGAAATATAGTTTGATTACTGAGAACTATGTTTAGAAATGCAATCATCATCGTACCTATATAGGTTTCAAATAGATTAAAACCCCTAGTTTAACATTAGCGTTCACTATCAATAAACTCTATTATTGGTAAATACCATTATATTTAACCTTTGTGATATACTCACATAGTCACATGTTAACCGAATGTTGGAAGTTAGTTTACACGGCTTCATTTGTTACTTGTGTTGTTATAGCAAAATGCACTTGAAGTAAGAGTTAATAACAAAAATGCCATCACCGTCAGGATTGATCCGAGAGAACATACCACTGGCATGGATCCACGTGTCCACGCCTCAAATTGTGCGTGGCTTACCTGCTCTCAGATGTCGGCTTCTTTTATTTTTTTTCCTTGTTAACTATAGTAATTCGTTTTTAAAATGACAAATTATTCCTTTTATTTTTCATTTTTATTAATTATATTTCGTCTCATTAAATATTATGCACTCTCGTAGTCATCCAAATCATAAAAAATAGTGCACAATTCTCTTGTACTCGTTTGATTTTCTTTATTAAAAACTTATTATAGAAGGGTCCAATTCCTACTTACAATTGCCCTACTCTCTTTTTCTTAATAAATTTGTAGGGTGCAAGTGTAAGTAGTTATTATTAACATTATTGTATAAGGTTATGAGAGCAATATATAAAATTATTGTATAAGGTTCCTATAGCAATAAATGGGTTGCCACTTGCATGCTATGATTTTTTTTTAATATTTTAATAGAAAAATTATTTTTGTGTTGAGAAAATGTTAAAAATATTATTATGATATGAGAGAGGTGTTTCATCCAATGAAATTTCAATTTGATATACACCTAATTCCACCAAGTATATATGTATAAAAGTAAAGCATGTTTAAAGTGAAATTAATTGATTGATTAATTAATTAATTAATTAATTATGGATGATGTGCATGTATTTAAGAATTTGACACAACTTTTGTTGGACTTGTGATCTTTTTTTTAGGAGTGGGGTATATAAATAAATTATAAATATAATAAAAGTAATAAAATAAAATGTAACCATCCAAAAGTCATAAACGCGTGGACCCTTTACTATTGAGTATTGACTCAACAAAATTCCCGATCCGTACGTCAAATTTTGTACAAATTATCTTTTCTATTAAACTTAATAAATCGCCGTGTCAACGTGACCGTAATATAATAGACGCGGTTAATCCTTTACTAGTTATTTTAAATTTTAAATTTAACTACCTCGTAATTTACTATTATTAGAAAATGAATTATACTTTAGCATGCATGAAATGAAAACTTGATTATCGATTCTACGAGAATTCTTATGATTTTTTTTTTATTTGTTTTTCGTCGATGAAAGTTTATTCTTTCTAAAATAATTTATTCGTAGTTCTACAAAATTAAAATTTTGTAACACGACTCTAATAAAAAACGGCAGAATTGAAAAATATATCACTTAAACTGGATAAAAAAAATTGAGACTAAAGTTCAGAATAACTAATTATGAGAATATCCATATTCGATAAAAGATGAAAATCATATGTACGGCGACTTGTGATTTATTAGATTGAGATCTTTCATATCAGAAAATATGGATGTATTTGTAATTTCAATCTAGCTAGTGTATGATTTATTAATATGGATGTATTTGTAATTTCAACCTAGTGTATGATTTATTAATTGAAGATTTTTTTTCAAAAGTTACAATTAATGGCTCAAAAATGTTCATGCAAATACTCAATTCGATTCAAGATTTTGTTTTGAAGTAGAGGTTTGCAAAAATTGATTTTTCTTGATTATTTGCAGAACACTTAATAATAAGTTGCAGTAATTTCTTTTTTGGGTCCTGGTACTATTTATTTATTACGTTGGTGTCGTGTAGCTCTCCACACCTGTTTACAGATAATAGCACATTAATTGAAGGGCCCCGAAAAAATAATAAATTAAATTTAAACCCCATAACTTCACAAAAATACACATTTCAGGATACTGGTGCAGTATTCAACACTCACTGATCATTAGTAATGAAATGACAGGTTTGCCCTCCACATTAGTAATTTTTATATAAATATATATTGGTGACTAAAACGAATTGATGATAGGACAGTAACGAAAAATGGGACCTTTTTAGCTCATAAAAATCCCACTTTCTAACTACTTTATTTTCCACCGACTGAATAAATATTAATCTACTTTTAACATATAGTAATAATTGAATTTCTAATGTATTTACACAAAGACGCTTTGGCCGAGTGGTTAAGGCGTGTGCCTGCTAAGTACATGGGGTTTCCCCGCGAGAGTTCGAATCTCTCAGGCGTCGAAATGTTTTCCTTTTTTTGTTTCCAACAAAGTATTACCATATCATGCTCCTAATCCTATTGCAATGGCTGATATTTTTTTTTTATTATTTCTCATTAGCACACTGCTCAGACATTCTATAACCACATGGAAATTATATTAGTAGAAGATTCAAGTCTTGTCGACAAAACAGCAGCAGCAAGATTCACGAAAACCGGAAATATTTCCAAGAAAGGCATAGCTAATGTAAGGAAAAACAATCAATTGGTAACATCTTAAGACGGTTTTGGGTGTAGTTAAAACATCAAGCCATGGCCTTATATTGTTGTAGCTCAAAATGAATGTTCAGACAGAGAACATCCAATGAAGTGAAGCTAACTAACTAGCATTCTCGAAAACTCAATCACATAAACACAAGCTAAAGATCAGCTCACAAATCTCCTCGGTTCTTCCCTATAATCGACCCATCTGATCGATCGATCCTAGCATAAACCCCTTCCACCTATTCTCACCCCCTCATGATCTCAAACAAATCCTTACCTCGCATCCGAACCAGAAATACTAGTCCCCAGCCGGTTTCTTCTTTACTTCAAGGTATGACACCAACATATTTCCCTGATTTTATCAAACACAAAAGGCTTCCCCTTTGTGATAAAAACGCATCCTTCAATGTTTTCCCAACCGGCCCCTCTTGTGATTCATCGAAGAAGAACTTCTTGAAAGTTCAAAAAAATTGAAATTTAATATTATTGGAAGAATCTAGAAGACTGAGTCGACGGGTTTGGAAAAAAAATATAACCTTTGATATATGCTCTGCCTCACACCTAAATATCAAATCAAACTCACAACATTGTTTGCTTCTTCGAATCGAAATGAAGAAGAAGACGACGACGACTAAAACGCCCCAAATCGCAGTCAAAATAAAAAACCCAACAAAAACCCTGAAGAAAAAGTCGCCGGCCGGGCCGGAACGGAAGTCAACGGCGATACCGAAAACCCACTTGCAGGAAGACGACGGGATGTCCGTCCTGTCGAAATATTCAATCTTGAGCTCAGATTTCTACCAAATCGACGCCCTCGACCTCGCCCCGCGTTTGCTGGGAAAGCACATCAGGAGAGATGACGTCATTCTTCGGATCACTGAGGTAATCAATCGACCAGTCAATTCTTTTTTATTTGGGCTTAGGTAATCTCTGTGTTAATTGTTTTGTGGTTTGTGATTAATAATAAAAAAAGGTTGAAGCTTATAGGCCAAATGACTCAGCTTGCCATGGTCGATTTGGGATCACTGCAAGGACAGCCCCTGTGGTGAGATATCTATTAGTTATCGTTTACTCGATTATGAGTTGTTTTTGAGTGTGTGTCGTGAAATCGATTCTCAGTTCTGAATCGAGACATGTAGTGTAGAATCATGAAATTACTTACATCGAGATGTAATCGGGTTTGTCCAGTTTGGAGCAGGTGGGCATGCGTACGTTTACCTTTGTTATGGTCTCCATAACATGCTTAATGTGGTGGCCGATAGGGAGGGGCTTGGAGCGGCTGTCCTCGTTCGTTCCTGTGCTCCTGTCAGCGGTAACTTTAATTTACTCCACAAAATAATGATGACTTGTGTTGTTCCTTTCGGGATTTTGTGCCCTTCATTACACGAGTTGAAGTTTTGCTGTCGTTTTAAGGATTGGAAACCATTCAACGGCGCAGGGGTATGAAATCTGATAAGCCTGTTCTTCTTGCGGGTCCTGGAAAGGTAAAAGGCGCAATCTTTTTACTCGAAACCTTCATTTACTGTCACCGTGTTTTGAGTAGAATGGTTTTTACTCGAATACTTCTACTCGTGTTTTTCATAGGTTGGTCAAGCGTTGGGAATTTCGACTGAGTGGTCTAGCCATCCTCTGTTCTCTCCTGGTATGCAATCTATGTACTGTATCTTCATAAAGAATCAAACTTTTTAAGTACGAATTGTCGCGTGTTATTAGGTGGTTTGGAACTCTTAGACGGGCCAGAGCCAGAAAAGATAGTCGTTGGTCCAAGAGTTGGTATAGAGTATGCTTCACCAGAGCATGTCAACGCGCTATGGAGATTTGCAGTAGATGGTTCTCCGTGGATAAGTGCTCCTAAAAACACTCTCCGACCTCCCTAAAACCGAACCCAAGAACACAAACGAGATTCTTGTTGCATTGTTTTGATGTATTTTAAGATAAACTGCAGAACACTGCTTGTTATTATCAGGCATATATCTTCACCTTTTTGAAGCATTGTTTAATGTAATGTAAATACATGTGAAATGAACACAAAAAGAAAACTCAAAATTCCATTAAAAAAAATCTTACAAGGATCAGGGTGAAAGTTGCGAAACAATCAAAAGGAAGAAACATACAAACCAAATCGCTAATCTCTTATCAGTAAAAGCCGATACAATGATGCATCGGCAGTTGAAACAAGGCTTGTGACAACACACAACGGAAAACAAGAAAGCGAACAAACCAGTCACCAGTTACAACCTCTCTACTACATTTCTACCAATGTAAGACTATGCTATGGATCCACAAGCACCAGGCAGAAAGCTTCCACTCGAAGAGCCATAAGACAAGTCAACACACCAACACAGCCCAATATCATACATGTGGCCTAAGTTACGAAATTATCTCTGCAAACAGCATCACACCGTTAGTTTCCTCATTTTACCCGAGCAGAGTGCATTTCTTAAGAAGCGAAAAGCCTTCCTGAAAGAACAAATGGTAACAGTCAGCAATCATAAAATATGTTGCTAAAGGGTCAGTAAACGTAAATACAGAGATACTTACACACCTGAAGACAAACACATTGTACAAGCAATGCCAATGCAAGCTAGCACAAGACAGCCTTAAAACATGTTGCATGCAATTTGAGATTGTCTCTTTAACATTTTGCTCGAGATAAATACTACAACAGAAGCTTGCCCATTGTGTTGGGTCTTAACTGGCTGTAAAACTCAGTGAAGTCTAATCGAAACGTAAGGAACTTCAAGTCAACATGTTTTTGTAAGGGCAATTGGGAAATGAAACCCTCGAAAACAGAGGAATATTCTTTTCCGATCGCATCTATATCTTGTCCGATATCCCGTAGAAACTCCCCAGCACGTTTTGTTAGGTCTTTCCTGCCCTCACCAAGCCATGACCCACTTTCTGAAGATTTCTTACCCGATGGCTTCTGCAATCTTGCCTTATCTCGTGAAGAAGGCTCCGTGATTCTGCGATTTTATTAACAAAATGATTAAACAATTAAGAGAATCTTTTGTTGGCGTTTAATACTCCTTCTGACCAAACACACCTATATTTATTTCACAAGATTTCTCATCAGTACACTGTGTAATGAATAATGATTGTGTAAATATATATAATGAAAATTTATCTTATACACTAAATGTAGTTTCAAACCTATCAAAGTAGAACACCAAAAAAATACACAATAAATGCAGATAAAAGTCAATACCTTGACTGCAACTCATATATGCTTTCATACAGTCGATCTGCATGGCTTCGGAAACGCAATATGAGGTCAAGCAGTGTAAAAAGTATCTTATGAAGACTTTGTGATCGTTCCCCAAGGAGAGACTTCTCAACAATCGAATTTAAGTACTTATCATGTGCCCCCAGCAACTCATCAAGATCTTTAGCCACTTCCAATTCCTTCAACAAATCCGACCAAGAAATTTCTAACACTTCAAACATGATGTAATATTGCAGATTCGAAACAAAATGATTCATCTCATCCCATAGAACCTGACACTTTCTTGATGTCACTATTAACTGCAGCTTAACCATCTGCGGTAGCTTAGAAAAGAAACGAGAAGTCACACAGTTCGGTTTCATAGTTTTCCAAACACCAATCAATGCATGCTCCACCCTTCTGAGTTTCCACAGAAAATTAAAGATTCTCAAGTATCTAGACATAACAGATTCTGTGAACACAGTATTTAGTGGGGCCCTCGCATCGTATTCCAATGAGAACACATCCCACCCCCTATCCCCTGTGTTATGTGGCATCATCTTCACCCTTAACCTGTCAAGTATATCTGGATCATCATACTGTGCATTTGACGATCTAATCGCGCTTTCCAATAATCCGGCAAGCTTGAACGAACTTATAGTGTTGGCGGCCTCGGAAAGCTCTGGGCCCACAATGTCCATCATGTACTGAACAAAATCGCCTTGCCCAAGAAGTAAGTATCTCTTGATCGCTAGGCAATGCTCCTTGAACTTGTACTGTTTATACATCACGTCCAACAAATGCTTATCTATTCTCTTTGCAGCCTCCGTAACCAGTGACTCGAGTGCATCAGTCTCGCCATAGCCAAGACTGCCTCTCTGTGTACTCGTCCCGGCTGCATTTGCTGCTTGTGTTGCTGACTCAGCCCAGCCTTGATCCTCACAACAAACACGGAGAAAATTAATTGATTTTCCGGTCCTTAAAATACGCTGAGCAAGAGACGGGGATATGAAAGTAGGAAGCATGGCTGGGTGGAGTCGATAACCTTCTCTCCAAAGAGACTCGGCTTTGACTGATTGACCCAAGACGAAAAACTCGGAGAAAATATCCTCGAGCTCCCCTTCCAAAACCCAACTCCTCACCATTTCGAAAAGTGGGGAACACACTCGACGGAGTAGTCTCTTCATAAAATCATTCACAAGAGGATCACCATGTTGGGCGTGCATGTGAATTGCCCCAGCCATGGCCCCACCTTTTAAGACCTTACAGCTATCAACTAAAACAGCCATCAGCCTCATCTTGACAATGGGTTCGGAAAACCAAACTGAAAGTCTCCTCAGTGAAAGATAGTTACCGGAAGTTGCGCTTACCGAAACTAATGGAATTGAGTTCATTGATTGTGATTCGAGCACAGCCAGTAACTTATAATACTCCGATAATTCGTCTTGTAAAGCAGCACAAAATGCTTGACCAACGGTCCCAACATCCTCAGCTGGAAACCGTTCCATACTTTCGGTTATATAGCCCTTCACTTTCCTGAAAAGCCAGCCGAGCTCACAGAGTTTGCTTACCATTGTCCTAGTAGCCCTTGGCACCTTAAGCAACTCGGGCAGCACATATGCATCTGCTTTTTCATCAAACTTGACGTGCTTTCCATCAATCCCTTGACACGCGTACAGCACATCTCTCACCAGAACCAATTCTGAGACCTCGTTTTCTTCCTTTATCAAATCCACAAACTCTCTATACGCCATATCACGAATATTCTCAGGGTCTTTCGAGACCATCAATATGCCTCCATTAAATTGCTTTTCCACAAGCTCCCTTGCCTTCGAACCCCTGCCAGAGTTATCGCCTAAACCCTTCAATGCTTTCATACTTCCACTCAAGCTAATAGAATTTTCCAACTCAGGATTTAAATTCTTTTTCAAGTTACTCAAGCCCTTAGAATTCCTAACATTATCAGACGAATACCTGAAATCGTCAAAGCCTTTGGTAAACCCTCCTCCTACACCACCCAAATTCTTACTGGATCTCCCAAATCCGTCGGAATTACTACTCAGCCCATCGCTCTCATACAACGTGGGTAATCCTCCGGCCAACGCTGATTCCAAAAACCCATTAGAAATTACACTGGATAACTGGTTTTTCCCTAATTTCCGATCTTCGGATATCGTCTTCAGCAGGTACAGCACGGCCCACTTATTTTTCACGCTTCCGGGCCCGTTTTTGAGCGAGAATTTAGCGTAGAGATCCGCGAAAGTTAGGGCTTCGGAGGACTTACCGGAGGTGGCGAGACGGCGCTTGATGGATTCCGCCATGGCGGAGTCGTCGGCGGCGATGGATGAGGTCATGCGGCTGGAGAGAATCCGGAGAGAGTATTTTAGGGCTTGATTGTACTCTTGCTGGGTATACGACGGAGGGTTAGGGTTTTGGGGGTTGGAGTGTTGGGAGGTGGAGAGTAAACGGTGTACTAGCTCCTTCACTAGATCTACAACCCTCTGGTCGGAATCTTCCATGGCGGAGGCGGAGACGACGGCGCGAGTGAGTGAGGTGAATTTAGGTGTTGAATACTGAGTTTTAATACTGGGCGGGGAAATGCAAATGTTTTTTATCGGAAATGAAGAAAATTATTTCAAAGTGAGATTCAAATCTTAACTCATTCATTTCTTTAAGGGAGTTGCTATTTGCACCCCTAACTAAAAATGATAAATACACCACTTACTGCATACACCTATTTAAATTATAATTTTTTTATAAGTTTTACTTAATAAACCCCTTGAACTATCAATAATACCCTTTAAAAAAAATAACAATACACCGTACCTTTTAATCTTTTATAAACTATAACATTATTAAATTATATATTAATTAACACAATAAATCAAAATCTGCGTTAATTTACAAAAAATTATTATCACTGTTCATTAATATTAAAAAAACATATAAATTTTCAATATTATTCAAACTCAAATATAAAAAAGTTTGTTTTGAAATAAATTAAAATAAAATAAATAAAAATAATTTAAATTAATAATTTTAAGTATACAATCTAGTTAATTTCACAATATTATTAATATATTTTTTAAAAATATTTAATAATTTATAAGAATTATTATTATCATTTAATTTCATAATATTATTAATATTTTTTTTAAAAATATTTAATAATTTATAAGAATTATATATTAATTAACATAATAAATCAAAATCTACGTTAATTTAAAAAAATATATTATCATTAATTAATATTTAAAAAAAATCATAAATCGAAATCTGCGTTAATTTAAAAAAAATTATTATCACTGTTCATTAATATTTAAAAAAATCATAAATCAAAATCTGCGTTAATTTAAAAAAATAAATTATTATCACTGTTAATTAATATTTAAAAAAAATCATATAAATTTTCAATACTGTATTATTCAAACTCAAATATAAAACTATACATATATATATACACACAAAATATAAATTAACTACAAAGGATAAAATAAAAAAAATAAAAAATAAAAAAACAAGAATTTAATAATAGAAATCAATTTCAATTCTAATTCTTCCTTGTCCATATATGGCGAAAAAAACAAAAAAAAAAAACTTGCGTAAGAAATGAAAAAACAAAAAAAGACTTGATATGAAATTTACAGAGTGAGGAAAAAAATAAAAATATAAAAATATTTAAAGTTGCGGTAGAAAAGAAGAAGAGGGGTGTATGAGAATTAATTATATAATTAGATTAATAGGGATATAATTGACTTTTAACTAAATAATATAATTATGATTATAAGTGAGTCGGTGTACTTATCATTTTTAGGGGTGTAAATAGCAACTTCCTTTCTTCAATTCGTTGATGATGAGAATTTTCTGTTCAAACTAAAATTACAATCATTATTTTTTATTTTATTTTTCTTTTTTAGTTGGAGTAACTTAAAACATTAAATTTAATATTTATTTTTAAGAGTTATTTATCAAACTTTAATATATATTTTATTCCATTGTTAATCCTTCCAATTTATAATAACAAACATGTAATTTTAATTTAAAAAAAAAAGTGTATTCTTATAGTAAGAGTAATTTTGTAAGTGATACATAAAAATCTTAATTACCAGTTTATTTACATGGTAGTAATAATTAATTCAGTAATGTTTCATATGATAAATTCCTGATGTTTTTTTTGGTAATGTTAAGTACCGGAAGTCGTCGGCAAGGAGTTCAACAAGTGTCGACCTCGTTCTTTTTGTATCTAGTTTGAACGGAAAAAGACAGATAGACATTGTTTTCAGTCTACTTCCTTTCACAATTTGTATAACATGGATTAACCCTTATCCCATAAAAAGTAAAAATTGTAATTGTTTTTGTAATTAAGCTAAATTTCAAGGTTACTATTTGTCGCACTTCTTTTATAAATAACGAAGGAGATGCAACCACTATTATGAAAAGAAAGAAGTATTAATTATTCATTTCCTGCTTGTTGCTGATAGAAATTAAAATTAAATCAAGGTTTTGTTGTAATGATTAATCATAGCATATTCATATTCATAAGTACTAGTCTTAGCATATTACACACTCCATCAATTTCAAGCACCTCTGAGAGATTTTTCTTTTTTACTAAAAATCAAAATTTTATCAAATTTATCATTCATTCCAGAAATAAAGTACTATATGTATTTGGGAATCCATAGAACAAGAGGAGCATCCCATCTTTCTAGGGAATGCTGAATCCTAATCTATTTTTTCAAAATTGGATTCAGTAATTTATTTTTGTGAAGATATATAGTTTTGATTATTATCTTACATTTGCTCTGACTTGAACAGTCATGTAGTTTATTTTACAATGCAATGCAATCATACAATAATAACAAGAAATAATAGTAGTAAACGTTTAGTCCTTCAACAGAAGTTCCTCGGCGCAATACTGCCCACCGTGGATCCTATAATCACACTCCGCGCATTCAAACGCTATTCCGTGAGATTCACTTATCTCATCTTTACAATGCCCACAACGATAGCCTTCAACCCAGAGAGCGCGTACGCACGCCAAGGGACAGTCGTGTCCCTTGACTCGGATAGTAAAGCCGAACTTGATCCCAGAAAGATAATCAAAGTAAGGCATGCAGTCGACGTGAAATGAGTTGTCGCATTTCTTGCAACCGTAAAACCAAGGTCCAATGTACATGTTTTCTTCACAAATCTCACAAAACGGTACTTCTTCTTCATCTTCTTCTTGATTATCACGGAGGGTAGTTGTTGTGATTAGCTCAAGAGGATGTCGATCGAAGTCGTGACTCACCTTGTCCGGAAGAAGAGCGCAGTCCATGTGTATAAAGAAGTTATTACAATTGTTGCATTCATACCCAATCTGGACATAATATGTTTTGCAGCAGATGCATGTTAAGTCTGTCCGAGATGTAATACAAAGAATGTGCGACTTTGCATGCTTAGCGTGCGTAATTGAGGCGGGCATTAAGGCGGTTGTAACATCCAGACGAACACGACATTCCTTACAGAAGTAGAAAAAGCCATTGTGTAGAGTACGTTTAAGAGTACGTGTGTAGACCCCTTCATGGAAGGGAAACTCGCCTACTTCCGATACGAGAGAAAGAGTGTGGTCTTTTTCTAGACTACATCTTTCAGTTGTTATTGCGGTCGGGAGTTGCGCGCAACAAATGTGGAGAAAGAAATTTCTGCATGATGATGAAGAAATTTCATTGCCTTTGCTGCACCTGTAAAATGCTTCGGATGGAGAAATGAGTTGAACGCAAGCATTGCATACACGAGCACCATCATCATCATCATCGTCATCGTCATCATCATTACGAAGAAGCGGCGGCTGATTAATGACCAAAGGGTGTTGATGAACTTTACTGCCATCGCTTTGTTCATCATTATCATAGCCAATGGTACCGATACTGTTCATTATACTTTGAATCACACTTTGGTGTTCGTCCGCCATTGGCAAATGAATCAGGCCAGGAATTTTTGCATCTCGAAGCAACACTGCAAATCATGAATAATACAACAAACAACACAAACAGTTATAAATTCGACAAACAACCAAATAGTACTATATATATATATATTAAAAAAAATTCCATACATATATAGTTGAGATTGAGAATTTTTTTAATACAGTAGAGAGTTATTCATATATAGAATTTTACAAAAAAAAAAAAATTTATAAAAAAATAATATAAATATACAAATAACATAAATGGTATATTATCTATTTTTAAGTTTACGTAACCAATTTAATAGTTTTGATTAAAGAAATTTTATTATATATATGTAAAAATTGTGTTTTAACATATAAATTGAATAAACTAATGAATCTAGGACTATACACTTTGATAGTATACTTATATGTTATTAATTTTGATAAATATTTTAAATTATCTTAAAAAATTTTGACTTATAACATTGTGAAATTTATTTCTATTTATAACTAGTCGGACTTGAATTTTTTATTAATATAAAGATCGAGTTTATTAATATATATAGTTTTTACTGTATATTTATATTATACCTTGCTTGAAACTCTGAGGAGGATCTGAATACACGACACACTTGATATGGACAGAGTAGTTGCAATGGAAACATCTATACCATCCCAAACCCTCCTCTCGACAAACGTCACATGCATTAGATTGACTGCGTCCCCAACGATTACTCGATGACTCCACAATATCTTCATAACTTAGGAGAAGAGGATGTTCGTGATGAACAACTTCGTCGTCGACTTCGATAACATTGGGCAGCTCAGCACAGTCCGGATGGATCCAGAAATCGCAAAGCCCACACACGTAAAACAAACCCCACTCCAAGAAGTATCTTCCTCTTAATCCACGCGCGGGTTGATCATTATGTTGGGTCCCACATGCAGAGCAAATGAAGGAACAAGACAACCCTCTCGTCGCAGTAAGCTCGTGCTCGTGACTTTGGTGCACGATTTTGATCGCCAAAGCACACGAAAAGTCGAGCCTGAAACCACAATAATCATAATCATCATCATCAAGACATTTATAATACCTGGTCCCGCATTTTGATTTGCATCTCGAACAATGTCTCTCGCTATTATTGATCTGTCGGACGAGGCTTGCCCCTGGGTGCAACGGATGGTCCTCGAATTTCTCTGGAGATTTGTTGGCGCATTGTTCATGCATGCGACCATCAGGGTTGAAGGTGACGACGAAGGGAGTGGCGAAGATGGGAAGAAGACAAGCGTCGCACTTCCAATGGTTTGCATCGTCCGGATCAACATCGTTTATCACCAGAGCTTTGGACTTAGTGTGATTGGATCTTTTCGTACTAATGTATTCCATTTTTATCTTTCTTTTGTATTGACAGCAAAATAATAGATATGGCTTACTATATATGGAATGAATGGCATATACCAAACTTGTAGCGTTGAAAAACAGAATACAATTATATTTTTAATAAATGAATTATGTCTTGCTTTATCTCAAAGTAAACTTCATGCATCAATTATGGAATATATGCTTATCTTATTCGACAGACGAAAGTCTATTTAAAATCACCGTTTCTAAGTAATAAGACGAACCTTATATTATCTTCTCATGTTAAGATTTGAATTTCGTTTGGTTTAACTTAGAATCGTGGTGACCAAGGGCGGAGGATCAGCGTGGCTGGGTGGGCTATAATCCACCTTGACTTTTAAATTAAGAAGTTATATATATTATATTCGATATTTTTAAATATAAATTAGGTAGTTGAGCTGGTAAATTGTTGGGTTTAGCCCACCAGTGATTATGGGTTCGAATCTTTTTTCTCTAAGAAAAAAATTCCTATTTAGTTCAGCCCTTGGTGGTGACGGGACAAGATCGCAACTGTCATTGTCTTGCATTTGATAAGATCTTAAAAAGGCCTTCATTTTTATTTATTTTTCTCTTGTTATATACATACAACAATGAGCTGTGAGCATTTGTTGTATCTATATATATATATACAATATTTTATCATCTTTCATTTATCCCTTACTTCCAACTATACTTCAAGAATGTGTGGGAAAAGTCGGAATAAAATATCGGTCTGGAGCGAAAATGTTATTAAACACTTGGACTATGATTTTATCAATTTGTTATTTTCCTTCTTCAACGGTAAATTAAAGAAAGATCATATATATGCATTTTGTGTCGAACATAAGATTCACATTGGCCGAAAATCGGGATTAGTTTTAATATTTTGAAAAAATGAGGGTACCGAATCATCACTTTTGTCGGGCCAAATTGTAATTACTAAAACCTTAAGGGATATATTATCTAATATCCCTAAAGTCACTGAGAAATCATAATATTGAAAAATTATAGACAAGAAATAGACCCAAGTGAAATTCAATGCTTAGAGCATTTTTTACAGATAACTCATTTTGAAATTTGGAGTAGGAAGATGTTTGTACCAAAACATAAACATATTATTGGTTTGAGGGTGAGACAAAAAAAAAATGTAAATTTACGTTTAAGTCAAAATCAAATCAATAACTATTCTTTATTTATAAAAAATCAAAATCAAATCAATAACTATTCTTTATTTATAAAAAATCGTTTCTCTTATTTTTATTTAATGTATTTTTCTTAATAATTATATCATTAATAATTAAAATAATAAAATATAAATACATATCACAATATGAAATTACATAAAATACTATTTTTTTCATACTAAACTAATATGTTATTTACTATTTTTATTTATTTAATATATTAGAAAATTTATATTAAAAATAATATTTATTATATTTTTTAATATAAAAAATTAAGGATTTAAATTATAAATTTGTACAATACTAATACAAACAATTATTTAATTTTATACAATATCTTATTTTATTTTACAATATGCAATCTTGTCCCCTGTGACATAATATATAGTAGTAATTAATAACAATAATACATTACAGGAAATAATAATAATAAAATAGTTTAGCCCTTCAACAGAAGTTTCTTGGCGCACGGCCACGCGTGGATCCTATAATCACACTCCGCGCATTCGAACGCTATGAAATCCCCAGATTCCCTTATGACATCATGACAATGGCCGCACTTATAGCCTTGAACCGAGAGCTCACGGACGCACGCCAAGGGACAGTCGTGTCCAGTGACTCGGATAGTAAACCCGAACTTGATCTTGGAAAGATGATCATCAAAGTAAGGGATGCAGTCGACGTGAAATGAGTTGTCGCATTTCTTGCAACCGTAGAACCAAGGTCCAGTGTCCATGTCTTGTCCATGTTCTTCTTCTTCATCTTCTTGATGATGATCAGGGAGGCTATTGGACGTTGTGATTAGGTTGAGAGGGTGTCGATCGAACTCGTCGGGAAGAAGAGCGCAGTCGAAGTGTATAAAGAAGTTATTACAATTGTTGCATTCGTACCCAATCCGTATACTAAAAGATGTACTTCTTTTGCAGCAGCTGCAGGGTAAGTATGGCCCATATTGATATGTAATACAAAGAATGTGCGACTTTGCGTGGGCATCGTGCGTAATTGAGGCGGGCATTAAGGCGTTGATAACATCTAGATATGTGTCGCAACCATATTCCTTGCACAAGTAGGCAAACCCATTGTGTAGACGACGTTCACGAATAATTTTGCCGCCCATTACTGATCTAAGGAAGGGAAACTTATTGCCTACTGCTTCTACGAGGAGAGAAAGGGTGTGGTCGTCCACTCGTCCTTCCGGTCAAGACAACATCTTCCAGTGGTTATTTCGTCCGGGAGTTGCGCGCAACAACTATGGAGAAAGAAATCTCTGCATGAATTAACTTTGCAGCTGTAAAATGCATCAGACGGAGAAATGAGCTGAACGCAAGCATCGCATACACAAGCATCATCATCATTATTATTATTATTATTATTACGAAGAAGCGGCTGATTAATGACCAAAGGGTGTTGGTGCACTTTGCTGTTATAGGTACTTGCACAGTCAATGGTACCGGCGGTACTGTTCATTATACGTTGAACCACACTTTGGTGTTGGTTCGCCATCGGCAAATGAATCAGCCCAGGAACTTTTGCATCTCGAAGCAAAACTGCAGCAAAGCAAATCATCATGATTTATAATACAACAAACAAACAAATTAAACAAACAAACAAATCAGCCGGTCGATCAAAAACTACGTACGTACCTGGTTTGAAACGCTGAGGATGAGGATGTGAATATACGATACACTTGATATGGATAGAGTAGTCGCAATGGAAACATCTATACCACCCCAAACCCTTGGAATCATCGCCTCTTCGGCAAATTGCACATTTATAATCACTTGGATGATACATGTCCAATGGCCTTATCCTTGAGAAACGACACAATTCATCTGCACTATTTCCATAGGTTAACAGAAGAGGGTGCTCGTCGTGAACATGAACAACAGCTTTGTCGTCGTCGAATTCGATAATGGCATTGGGTAGCGCAGCACAATCAGGATGGATCCGGAAATCGCACGGGCTGCACACGTACGACAAACCCCATTCTCCGAGCGCGGGTTTATCATTATGTTGGGTCCCACAAGCACAGCAAATGAAGGAGCAAGACGACGACCCCATCGTCGCCGTCAGCTCATGCTTGTGGCTTTGGTGCACGATTGTTATCGCCAAAGCGCACGCCAAGTCGAGTGTGAAACCACAATACTCACCCCCACATTTATAAAACTTACTCCCACATTTCGATCCACATCTACTGCAGTAGTACTCATGTGTGTTGTTATCATCCGGCTGGACGTCTGCAGGGTGAGCTCGGCCATCGAGTGCAACGGATGCTTCTCCAATTTCGCCGGAATTTTGTTTGCACATTGATCATGCATATGACCAGGGGCAGACCTAGTATATATACATAAATAATTGTATTAAATAATTTGTTTCATCATTTTGTAAATAAATAATATTTCTTTTGTTTTTTTTCATGTTTTTAACCACACTATTATTTATTCATAAATGAATAAAAAATTATTTCAAACTCAAAAAAATTGGCCCATCTCACCTCAAGGGCTGAGTCCGCCCCTGCGTATGACCATTAGGATCGTCGATGAAGGGAGTGGAGAAGATGGGAAGAAGACAAGCCTCGCACCTCCAATCGTTTCCATCGTCCGGATCAACATTGTTTATCGTCAGCGCCTCGGACATAATGTGCCTGAATCTTTCCGACATGAATTATATTTTTATATTTCTTTATGTATTCACACCAATATATATAATATACTACTATATATGACTTACTATATATAGAATGAATGACATGAGGATCATATGCTAATCTTGTAGCCGTGGAAAAACAAAAAATACAATATTCCTAATATATAAATGAATTATGCTTTGCTTTACCTCAAACTACACTTCATGCATCAATTATGGAGTACATGCTTATCTTATCTGAGAGACGAAAGTCTCTTTTAAATGATCAATATCGTTTCTAAGTAATAAGACAAGCCTTATTAATATATTTTCATGTTACGATTTGAATCTCATTTGGTTTAACTTAGAATCGCAGTAAGTGGTAACGGGACAAGATCCCAAATGTGATTGTCTTGCATACACATTAAGAACTTTTTGTTTACATGTGACATCAATCTACTTTAGAGAATTTGAACCCCTTCATGACTTGATAAACACTACTAATAATTAACATCATTTTTCATTAATTTCATTGTTTTTCTTCATAGTAACATAAAATCTACTTGTGTCTGTCAATGTTATGAAACAACAAACACTAGGAGAGAGAAGGTTTGTCCTAATTGTTGCGCAACGGATATATAAGTGGGGGTGGAAGGATAACAAAAACACAAAATAAAGAAGAAGAAGTTTCGAGGAGAACACACACACTATTTTATTTCTCAACTCTAGAACACTTCTATTACTTTTATTTTCTTCACTTACATACTAAAATGATAAACATGTCTCATATTTATACTAGTAGGAGAATATGAAAGTTCACACCATTATTAACTTAATACATGAAGAGACACCCCTTAACATTCCAGAAAGCTGAAGAGACACCCCTTAAGCTTCATATAATGAAGAGACACCATTCTAGAAGATATAGATTAACTTTCAACACGCCTCCTTAATCTTGATCTTCTCATCCCAAGCTTATCTCGAAATTTCTCGAACAATTCTCTTTTGAGAGGTTTTGTAAAAATGTCGGCCACTTGGTCTTCGGTTCTCACGTACTTCACAAGCACTTCTTTCTTGGTAATGTTCTCACGAATGAAATGGAACCGTGTATCAATGTGTTTACTTCGATCATGAAACACATGATTCTTTGCTAAGGCAATAGCTGATTTGTTGTCGACATAGATGTCCGTTGATTCCTTTTGATCAAGGTGAAGTTCCTTGAGTAAACTCCTCAACCATATTGCATGGCAAACACTTGATGTAGCTGCAACATACTCGACTTCACAAGTCGATAGTGTTACGATTGGTTGCTTCTTCGACATCCATGTAGAAGCAGATTCTCCATAGTAGAATTACAAATCCACTTGTACTCTTTCTATCATCAATATCACCTGCCCAATCACTATCACTATATCCCTTCAACTTTGGTTCTCCGGATGAAGGATAAAACATACCAAGGTTGATCGTCCCCTTGATATATCTTAAAATTCTCTTCGTCACTTGCATGTGATAGCTTGTAGGATTTTCCATGTAACGGCTCACAAGCCCGACAGAATAGAGAATATCTGGTCTTGTGCAGGTCAAGTACCTTAAGCTTCCGATCAAACTTTTGTACATTGTTGAATCAATTTTATCACCATCCATGTTCTTCGACAATTTTTCTCCAATTTGAATAGGTGTGCTAACAGATTTGCAGCTATTCATTTTGAACCTCTTTAAAATTTCTTTGGCATAATTCTCTTGCGAGATGAAAATCCCATCATCTTGTTGCTTCACTTCGATCCCCAGATAGTAAGACATTAGCCCAATGTCCGTCATCTCAAATTCCTTTGTCATTGCTTTCTTGAAATAATCGAACATCTTCGGATTGTTTCCTGTGAAGATCAGATCATCAACATAAAGACAAACTATCAACACATCACCTTCTTTGTTTGTCTTCACGTAAAGGGCATGCTCATGGGGACACTTCTTAAAACCATTTTGCTGAAAGTATTGATCAATGCGACTATTCCAAGCTCGCGGTGCCTGTTTCAGGCCATAGAGTGCCTTCTTTAGCTTCAATACCTTCCCTTCTTGTCCTTGAGCAATGTAACCTTCCGGTTGTTCGATGTATACTTCTTCTTCTTCTAGTAATCCGTTCAAGAAAGCGGATTTTACATCCATTTGACAAATACTCCATCTCTTTTGGGCTGCTAATGAGATCAAGAACCTTATGGTTTCGAGTCGAGCGACTGGAGCAAACACTTCATCATAGTCGATTCCAGCCCGCTGTTTGTAGCCTTTGACTACAAGTCTCGCCTTGTATCTTTCAACATCGCCATTTGAATTTCTCTTGATCTTATAGACCCACTTCACTCCGATTGGTCTATGTCCTCTTGGTAGAGTTGTCAACTCCCAAGTATCGTTCCTTTTGATGGCATTGATTTCTTCATCCATGGCCTGCTTCCATTCTCCTTTCTTTGAGGCATCCTCAAAGTTGATTGGTTCAGAATCTGCAAAAAGACAAAACAATGTTTGATTCTGATTAAGATTAAGAATCTCATCCATTGTCCTTGTTCCACGAGGTCCAATATCATTAGCATCATCATCTGAAGATGCGGTTTCCCTCGAGCTCGACCCCGATTCTGAACTTGCTTGGGGAGTTGATGGTGGAGTCACAGGTTCATGTTCATGTTCATCATCAACTTGATCTTTTTCTTCTTCAAAAGGGTAAAACGTGAACTCCTCTTTATTTTCTTCATCCCATTTCCAAGAATTCTTCTCGTCTATTTCGACATCACGGCTGACTGTGATCTTCTTCTTCGATGGACTATATAATTTGTACCCTTTAGATTGTTGATTATATCCAACAAAGATGTACTTCTCGCTTCGATCATCGAGTTTGTTTCGATGTTGTTCTGGGACATGAACGTGAGCAGGACTTCCAAAGACTCTCAAATGGGATACACTCGGTTTGTATCCACTCCATGCTTCTTGCGGTGTTTTATTCAAAACACTCCTTGTTGGGCTCCGATTTGACAAGTAAACAGCACGCTCGACTGCCTCAGCCCATAACTCTTTCGGCAAGTTCTTGCTCTTCAACATAGATCGAGTCATGTTCATTATCGATCTATTCCTTCTCTCGACTACTCCATTTTGTTGGGGGGAGTATGGATTGGTCAATAGCCTTTGAATACCATTCTCATCACAAAATGTGTTGAACTCGTTCGAGGTGAATTCTCCCCCTCTATCTGTCCTCAAAGACTTGATTTGGTAGCCGCTTTGTTTCTCCACCATGATTTTGAAATTCTTGAATTTGGAGAATACTTCTGATTTCTCCTTCAAGAAATAAACCCAAGTCTTTCTGCTAAAATCATCAACGAATAGCAAAAAATACCGATTTTTCCCAAGAGATTGTGGTGTGATCGGACCACACACATCGCTATGAACCAATCCCAGAGGCTCATTTTCTCTTGTTGTTGACTCTTTTGGGAAACTGAATCGGTGTTGTTTCCCTACAAGACAACCCTCACACACTTGATCAGAAAGATTAATTATCGGTAGCCCTTTCACCATCGCCTTCGTTGACAACAATTTTATACCTCCAAAGTTTAGATGTCCGAGACGCATGTGCCATAGCCATGAATCGTCTTCAACACACTCCTTCAAGCACTTTGCCACGTCTGTTTGAATGTTTAGCAAGAACATTCGATTCTCCGTCATTGGAACATGTGCGAGAAGTTTATCTTCTTTATCTCGAAGATAAAGACTCTTATCTTTCATGGTGATGTTATAGCCTTTCTCTAATAGTTGACCCATGCTCAAAAGGTTGGTCTTCATGGTTGGAACATAGTAGACGTTTGATATAAACTGATGTTCACCATTCTTCAATTTAATGAGAATCTTGCCTTTGCCTTTGCCTTTGCCTTTGACAGAAGTTTTAGAGTGATCTCCAAAAGTGATGTTTCCCGTCACCGATTCATCAATCTCGACGAACATGTGTCGATGCCCACACATGTGATTGCTGGCACCCGTATCAAGGTACCAAGAATGATTGGTCTCATCGTCTTGATTTCTATACGCCATCAAGACAGTTTCATCAACTTCTTTCTTCTCTTCGGAATAGTGAGATTCTACTGTCTTCTTATTGGATTTGGAACGACACTCATTTGCGTAATGCCCATAACGATGACAATTGTAGCACTCGATGTCTTTCTTGTCATGTCGTTGACTCGAGCTCCCTCTTCCACGGCCTCTTGAAGATCGAGAGTCCTCCGACCAATTTTGATTTTGCTCTTGTCGATCATTATCTCGACCACGACCACGACCTCGACCACGGCCTCTACCGCGTCCTCGACCCCTTTGAGTTTGTTCTTGATTTCTTTTATCTCCAGAACTAAAATTGGATTGGAGGACATGCTCAGTTTGTGCATTGTTTCTTCTCTTCATCTTCTCTTCATAGACATGAAGTTTTCCAATGAGTTCTTCGACTTTCATGGTGTCAGTGTCGTTAGCTTCCTCAATTGCAGCAACGACAAAATCAAACTTCGGTTGAAGAGATCGAAGTACCTTCTCCACAATGCGGTTTTCTTCCAACTTTTCACCATTTCTCTCAAGTTGGTTTGTCACTGAAGTGACTCGAGAAATATAGTCGTGCACCGCCTCAGATTCTTGCATATTCAAGACCTCAAATTCTCCTCGAAGGGTTTGAAGTCGTACCTTCTTAACCTTCTCCAGGCCTTTGAAAGTATTTTCAAGGATGTCCCATGCTCTCTTCGCCGTAGTGGCTTGGGCGATCTTCTCGAACATGTTGTCATCCAAACTAAGTTGGATAAGCGAAAGCGCCTTCTGGTCTTTGACTTTAGCATCTTTCGCCGTCTTCTTGATAGCTTGGCTTGCGGCTGCCAAGTTATCCGGTTCTACGTATTCTTCTTCTATGGCATCCCACACATCTTTTCCACCAAGAAATGCCTTCATTTGGATGCTCCACTTTTCATAGTTATCCTTCGTGAGCTTTGGGATTTGGAAAGCTCCACTCGTGGCAGCCATCTTGAATCGGTGGCTCTGATACCACTTTGTTGCGCAGCGGATATATAAGTGGGGTGGAAGGATAACAAAAACACAAAATAAAGAAGAAGAAGTTTCGAGGAGAACACACACTATTTTATTTCTCAACTCTAGAACACTTCTATTACTTTTATTTTCTTCACTTACATACTAAAATGATAAACATGTCTCCTATTTATACTAGTAGGAGAATATGAAAGTTCACACCATTATTAACTTAATACATGAAGAGACACCCCTTAACATTCCAGAAAGTTGAAGAGGCACCCCTTAAGCTTCATATAATGAAGAGACACCATTCTAGAAGATATAGATTAACTTTCAACACTAATTACAAAAAGGCCCATAATATCTTTCAAAATTACAATTAAGTAAGCACTATGTCACGGACTTTTCCCCTTGAAGAGTCTCGTGCGGCACTCGACTAGTCAAACACCCCGTGTGTTGGTCGAGTTCAGCCTTCAACCTTGAATCCCGACGATTCTAAGGAAATGGAAAAGCTTTAGGAATTGAGAGAACAACGAAAGACAAGGACAATGGAAGAAAAGCTTATATTGCTTAGTAAAAGGCTTAAGTTTTCTGAGTGATTTACAAATGAGGGGAAGACCCCTTTATATACTACTCTATGTACAATAATGGGCCAAGCCCATGTTCCAGAATATTCCTAGTAATGAGCCAAGCCCAATATCTAGAATATTCCATACTCTTCTTGTAAACCCTGGAAGGTGGGCTTACTCTTGTTGGACTTGGGTCGCCTATCTTGTGGACTAGTGCGGCCCAATGGGCTGAATAATGATGTAGCCAATAAATGTGGGCCCAACTGCTCTCCAAGATGATTATTAGCCTCCAACACATGACCCACAATGCAGCCCAAATGACGGGGCGTGACATCCTCCCCCACCTGTTTTGGCGACGACCCCGTCGCCTCCCAATTTCGAAGCTGGTCTCGGAATTGCCACAAGTCATCTTCATACTCCCATGATGCCTCAGAAACGGGCAAGTCCTTCCACCGGATGAGGAATTGCTTCTTTCTTGGTACACCCCGACGTCTCTCAATCTTCGAGTCGAGCACCTCGCCAATCTCTCGATCATAAGACTTGGTCACTACTGGTGGTGCTCGGCTAGACTCTCCTCGAACAGGGTCTTCCATGTCCTCGTGATATGGCCTCAGCATACTCACATGGAAGACCGGGTGAATCTTCAGTGTCGGCGGCAAAGTGACTCGGTACGATACTTTGCCAACTTTACCCTCAATAGTAAAGGGCCCCTCGAAACGCCTCAATAGACCCTTGTGTAGACTCCGAAAGACCTTGAAATGTTGGGGTAACAGTTTGATAAGGACTCGGTCGCCCACAGCAAACTCCTGCGGTCTCCTCCGTGAATCGGCCCACTTTTTCATCCGTTTTTGCGCCTTCTCAAGGCAAGCGTGGGCAAGATCCGCATGCTCCCTCCAAGCTTTGGCCATGTTAGTGGCCCCTGGACTCCTCGCGGGTTCCGAAGTGGCTAAGGTATGTGGGGTAGCTGGTTGCTGCCCTGTCGCCAGCTCAAACGCACTCCGTCCCGTCGACTCGCTCCGCTGCAAGTTATACGAGAATTGGACAATGTCAAGAAGCTTAGCCCAATCCCGCTGGTTGGCACTAACAAAGTGCCGAAGGTAGCACTCCAGTAAGGCGTTCACTCGCTCCGTCTGTCCATCGGTCTGCGGGTGAAAACTAGTGGAGAAGTTCAATTGCGTCCCCAGCAACTTGAAAAGCTCCGTCCACAAACGTCCCGTGAATCGGGGATCCCTGTCACTCACGATGCTCCTCGGAAGTCCCCAATACTTCACAACGCCTTTGAAAAACGCTCGTGCTGCCTCCTCTGTCGTGCAGTCCTTAGTACAGGGAATGAAGGTCCCGTACTTCGAGAATCGGTCCACCACGACCAAAATCGACTCAAACCCCTCGGACTTCGGTAATGCACTGATGAAATCCATTGAGATCGACTCCCACGGTCTCGATGGTATAGGTAATGGCTCCAAAAGCCCCGCCGGAAGTACATTGAGTCCCTTATCTTGTTGGCACACGAGACAAGTCTTGACATAAGACTCAACATCACCACGCATCCCCGGCCAGAAACATGATCTTTCGAGAAGTGCTAGAGTCCGTCTCTGTCCCGGATGGCCCGCCCACCTGGTATCGTGGCACTCTCGAATGAAGTCCCGCCTCAAATCATCTCCCTTAGGCACGTATAGTCGGTGCCTCTTGGTGTAGAGCAGCCCGCTCTCCATCCAAAATCGCCTTGTCTTGCCCTCTGCGACAAGCTACATCAACGTCTTTGCTAAAGGATCAGCTCCAAGCCCTTCTTTGATGCGCTCCATCAAATTCCCCTTTGCTTGGCTAATAGCCGCAAGCTCTGCCTTGCGACTTAGTGCGTTCGCCACCACATTCGTACGTCCCGGCTTATACTCCAAAGTATAATCGAACTCTGCTAGAAAGTCCTGCCATCGTGCCTGCTTTGGAGATAGTTTCTTCTGAGACTGGAAGTAACTCGTCGCGACATTGTCGGTCTGAATTCTGAAATGCGCCCCCAAAAGGTAGTGCCTCCAAACTCGAAGACAATGAACCACCGCGGTCATCTCTTTTTCTTGCACCGTATAACGCCTCTCCGTCTCATTTAGCTTGCGACTTTCGAATGCAATAGGATGTCGCCCTTGCATCAAAACTCCCCCAATGGCAAAGTCAGAAGCATCGGTATGCACTTCGAATGGTTGCGTAAAATCTGGTAGTGCAAGAACAGGCTCTCGGGTAATTGCGGCCTTTAGCCCCTCAAAGGCCTCATTACACCTCTCGGATCATTCCCATGCATGGCCCTTCTTCAGCAGGTCCGTCAATGGTGCGGCAATCGCTGAATATCCTTCTACAAAACGCCGATAGTAGTTAACCAAACCAAGGAAGGAACGTAATTCGGTTACCTTGGTTGGAGGCTCCCAGTTTTGGATCGCTTCTATCTTGGCCCCATCCATCTTGATTCTTCCATGCCCAATCACATGCCCCAAAAAGTTCACCTCCTCCCGAGCGAACTCGCACTTGGACTCCTTCACGAACAACTCGTGCTCTCGGAGAACTCCGAATATGATACACAAGTGCTCCACGTGTTCCTCCATGGAACTACTATAGATGACAATGTCATCCAAGTACACCACCACGAACTTGTCCAAGTAAGGCTGGAAGATCCTGTTCATCAAGGTACAAAATGTTGCCGGTGCATTGGTCAATCCAAAGGGCATGACCAACCACTCAAAGGATCCATAACGGGTGATGCACGTTGTCTTCGGCTCGTCCCCTTCAGCAACTCGAACTTGGTAATAGCCTTTCTGAAGATCCATCTTCGTATAGACTCTCGCCCCACCAAGTCGATCAAAGAGGTCAGCAATCAAAGGAATAGGATAACGGTTTTTGATTGTTACCTTGTTAAGAGCCCGATAGTCAACGCACATCCTCAAAGAACCATCATGCTTCTTCTGAAATAGAACTGGTGCGCCATACGGTGCCTTAGATGGCCGGATTCTCCCCGTATCCAACAATTCCCCCAATTGCTTCTTGAGCTCCTCGAGCTCTGGCGGAGACATCCTATATGGTGCCATCGATGGTGGTCTGGCTCCCGGTTCTAATTCAATTTGGTGATCCACCTCTCTCCTTGGTGGAAGCTCCTTTGGTAACTCGAGTGGCATTTCGGGATTTCTTGTGTCGATCCATTCTCTCCATTCTCCTTCAATACTGCAAGGTAAGTCGGCTCGCCTTTCTTCGCCCCCTTGGCTACTTGCATGGCTGAGAGTTTCTTTCCCTTGGCCCCAACATCAGCCCCTTCGATGCCTGGAACCATGCACGGAGACCCCTTCTCCAAGATGCAAACAGTATTGAAAGTTGGCATAGGAATAGCTGTTACCGGACGTAAGAAATCCATGCCAAGGACAACCTTGAAGTCGTCCATAGGTGCCACCGAAAAGTTTACTTGGCCCGTCCAAGTACCCAATCGCAAAGCTACGCCTCGGGCCACGCCACTCAGCTGCTGCGCCTTGCTATTCACTGTTTTAAGCATACCCCCTCCTCGGGTCCAGGAGAGCCCCAATCTCCTGCCTTCATCTTCAGTGATGAAGTTGTGTGTCGCCCCGGTGTCGACCATTGCTCGTGTCGTAACACCATTCACAATCGCCTCCACATATAAGAGCCCCTTACTTGGTGAAGCCGGAATGGAATTCGCCTTAAGAGCATTGAAGAGCTGCAATGACCCCACGTTCTGCTCTTCTTCGGTCTCGTCCTTCTCTTGGGCGAGTATGGCTGCAAGCTTCCCAAACTTCGGGCAGTCCTTCATCCAATGAGGACCTTTGCACAAATGACAATCACCTTGCGGCGCGTTGGTACTCTTCTTGTTCTCGTACGAAGAACGCCCCGAGCTTTTGTTGGTGTCCCGCACTGGTGTCTTGCCTTTGTCACGGTTTCCCTGCTTCTCTCCCCCACTCTTACTGGTTGCTTGTTGCTTCTTCTTGGCAGCATCCCCTGAAGGTTGAGTTTGGAAATCGGTGAGTGCCTCAGCCGCGACAATAGCCTCGTCAACAGTCTTGACCCCTTGACGCCTTAACTCCAATTGAGCCCAACGTTGCAACCCGTCCACGAAGTGGAAGAGCATGCTAGACTCGGTCAGATCGGGAAGTTGGAGTGTCAGATTGGTGAAGTCCCGAACATAGTCCCGAATAGCCCCTGTCTGCCTCAACTCCCTGAACTTCTTTTGCGCCTCGAACACCACGTTCTCGGGATAGAACTGTCTCTTGAGATCTCTCAAAAACTCCTCGTAAGAATCGAGTCGATAGGTGCCCCGCTCGATCTCAGCACACTTCCTTCGCCACCACAACATAGCATTATCAGTAAGGTAATCAGAAGCAGTGCGTACCTTAGTTTCTTCATCCGTGATGTGCATCCCATCGAAGTATCGCTTCATTCGCCATAGAAAGTTGTCGAGTTCTTTGGCATCCCGCACGCCCTTGAACTCCAACGGCCTCGGACAATCAACCCTCGGCTTGGATGAAGGCGTGTTAGTCTCCCCGCTAGCCACGGCCTTCTTGCAGACGGCGATATCCTCGCGCATCGTGCGCAAGATCTCCTCGATCTTGTCTATGCGGTCATTGACTCCGCCTTGACTCTCCAAACAACCTTTGATGTCTCCCCTGACATCCTCGACCTCGTCGAGTACATGTTCTTCCAAAGTCTTGAATGAGAGTTCGACCCGCTCGAACCGCTCGGAGAATTCCGCCACAACAAGGTCCATATTCGGCCCCTTGCTACTGTCGCGCTTCTTCTTCGTTGCAGGATTGGCAACTGTCTCCCGACCACGTTCATCATCCTCTGGTGGAATAACCTCGCTTCACTTGTCTTCACCATCGTAGCAACGTCTTAAACTTGGCTCTGATACCACTTGTCACGGACTTTTCCCCTTGAAGAGTCTCGTGCGGCACTCGACTAGTCAAACACCCCGTGTGTTGGTCGAGTTCAGCCTTCAACCTTGAATCCCGACGATGCTAAGGAAATGGAAAAGCTTTAGGAATTGAGAGAACAACGAAAGACAAGGACAATGGAAGAAAAACTTATATTGCTTAGTAAAAGGCTTAAGTTTTCTGAGTGATTTACAAATGAGGGGAAGACCCCTTTATATACTACTCTATGTACAATAATGGGCCAAGCCCATGTTCAATAATATTCCTAGTAATGAGCCAAGCCCAATATCTAGAATATTCCATACTCTTCTTGTAAACTCTGGAAAGTGGGCTTACTCTTGTTGGACTTGGGTCGCCTATCTTGTGGACTAGTGCGGCCCAATGGGCTGAATAATAATGTAGCCAATAAATATGGGCCCAACTGCTCTCCAAGATGATTATTAGCCTCCAACACATGACCCACAATGCAGCCCAAATGACGGGGCGTGACAACTAGCAGCAATTAATAACAGTGGGGTGTTTGTAATTAACTTGTTTTTTGCTCTCAAGTTAAACACTGATCCCCTCTGGGGATGATCAGTATATACGATGATTACACAACCATTTCCTAAATCATTTTGGATAAATGGAAAAATAAAATAATAACTTTGGGTATATAATATCTGACAGGGATATGTTATGAAGAAAATTCTTCGGTCGAAGCTCATCACATTGAAGTTCAAGATCAAATTAAGCTACATAGAACAGCGAGAGCCGAGAGCGACATCATCTCCACCTCATGCCGACATCATATTTTGCATCTGGCAATTTTTTGTAACCTCCGAGTGGCTGTTATGGATATGCAACCATATACACCATTAGTAATGCAAAATTTGAGCTACGTTTTCAGACACCCCGGCTTGTGCAAGAGCATACGAAGGTAAAAAGTAGTGTAGCTAGGTATCACTCTAATTAACCTTACCTCGTCAAGTATAGCATCTATATTTAGACCCCCCTCGCCATATATACTTTTCAACTTTCTCACTACGCACAGCCACCAAATTCTGGATATCGATCATTAATAAATAAATCAACTAGTAACCAATTAAAATACGTTATTCCCATCCATTCTATTATCAAGCTCCTTAAGCTCGCCTCGATCAATCCAGTGACCAATTAAAATGCTTAAGAATGCCCTTAAAGAAGAAGAAGGAGAGAGTTATATATAATGATAGCATAATAATACAACAAAGTAAAGTAGTTCAACAATGAAAATTCAGAGGATTTAAAAACTGCAAGTTGTAGTTCATCTCAATTTTATTGTCACGCTTAAAATTTTAATTTTCGTGCATAGTGACAACAAGTCTAAAACGAAAGGAGTTGATGCTGACAACTAACTAGTCACAATTTTTTTGTTAAATTTGACGTGCAGGCACCTAGTATTTTTTTTATTTTTTATTTTATGTTGGTTGGTTAGTTATTTTAAACGGTTAAAAAGAGTTGTATGCTAACTTCCCGGAAACAAAAAAAAACAAGAGAAAATAAACAAACAATCAAAAAAAAAAAAAAAAACAGTCTTTGTTTGTGTTTTTTGCCCTAAGGCAAAAAAAAACTGTGACATTCATTTCCACATATCTCCATTTTTTGTTGCTCATCTTTCTCTCTCTTCTTCTTGCAGGTTCATTCTCTTCTTGTTCTTGTTTCCTTCGGTTTGATTGCGCGTTTTCATTCGTTTTTGATTTCCTGATTAACAACGTAGGATTCGATTGCCTCTTACATGCACGCAATTGGGAATGTAAATCGTCGATCCTGTATTTGAGAAGTTTGCCTGATTGATATTCGATCATCGAATTACATCTCCCCTCGTTCCAATAAAAAACGATATGTTTTGTTGCGGAGATTCAGAAGAGGAGCCGAGCGGTGGCCCTCCTCCCAATCAATACGCCGCCACCCCTAAATCCGGAAATCCATACTCCGGTGGCGGCACTGGAGGTAATAACTTTCATTTCAATTGGTATAGTGATCGAATAAATTCGACATTTTTATTTTTTATTTTTTTCGGGTAATGTAGGCACCGGAGGAAGAGGAGAGCCAAGAAGTTCAGCAAGAAATGGACCACCACAAAAGGTTTTGCCTATAGAGATCCCCGCCTTGACCTTAGACGACCTCAACCGACGAACCAATAATTTTGGGACGAAATCCATGATCGGAGAGGGCTCGTGCGGGCGCGTGTTTTACGCCAAGCTGGCGAGCGGAGAAGAAGCCGCCATCAAGAAGCTCGACGCCACCTCACCCGACCCCGACTCAGATTTCACAGCCCAATTATCCATGGTCTCGAGGCTCAAAAACGAGCATTTCGTCTCGCTTCTCGGCTACTGCCTAGAACAGAACAATCGAATTCTCGCTTACGAGTACGCCACAAAGGGCTCGTTGCACGATGTTTTGCATGGTAGGAAAGGAGTGCAAGGGGCCGAGCCGGGCCCTGTCCTCACGTGGGCCCAGAGAGTGAAGATCGCGCACGGGGCAGCTAAGGGGATCGAGTTTTTGCACGAGAAATGTCAGCCGTCGATCTGCCATCGAGATGTTAGATCGAGCAATGTGCTCCTGTTCGATGAGTTTGTGGCCAAGATTGCCGATTTTAGCCTCACGAATCAGTCCTCTGATTCGGCGGCTCGGCTGCACTCGACGAGGGTGCTCGGGACGTTCGGTTACCATGATCCAGAGTGAGTCGGGGGTGTTTTTGTAATAATTCCAAACCTCAGGGGTGTTTTTTATAATTATCCGGAACTTCAGGTACGCAATGACAGGTCAAGTGACTCAAAAGAGCGACGTGTACAGCTTCGGGGTGGTGCTTTTGGAGCTGCTGACAGGGAGGAAGCCAGTCGACCACACGATGCCGAAAGGGCAGCAGAGCCTCGTCACATGGGCAACTCCGAGATTGAGCGAAGACAAAGTGAAGCAATGTGTGGATCCTAAGTTGAATGATGATTATCCACCAAAGGCTATTGCAAAGGTCTCAGCTTTTTTTTTTTTTTTTTTGATTCTGAATTAGCAATTCCTAACATACTTGTTTTCGTCCTGTGTAATTTTCAGATGGCGGCTGTTGCTGCGCTGTGTGTGCAGTACGAGGCGGATTTCAGGCCAAACATGACTATTGTGGTGAAAGCGTTGCAGCCGCTTCTAAACTCATCGAAGCCGGCTGGACCTTCGTAAAAATAAAAAATAAAAATGTGTGATCATATTAATGTCATGTTTCATCAAAGAAGCTTATCTGAAAACAAGTTGTATAATACAAAATCTATGGAGTATATGATACCTGCTTTTACAGATATCACAGTTATTTAATTTCATTTTGGCCCCCATATTCTAGCAATTTTACATTTTTGTATCAGGTGGGAAGAGAAGGCAGACATTATTTGTTTTTCTACCTCTCATGATTTGTATGTATAACTTTGATCAACACTTGCCCCATAACCATAAGTACTAATTTTGTTAACTAAAACTATAACATCAGGGTTTTCTTTGGTGTTTCTTGTAATTAGGCTAAACTCAAGGGTTGCTTTTGTAATTCTTCATTTTCTTCGTAGTTGATTGGAAACAAATATTGGAACTAATAATCTGAAATAAGCTGAAAAAACAGACAAGAGCATACCAAGATAAACCTCAACAGTCGAAGGGACATGACAGATCACAGAAGGATCGACTCATCACTAAAAATGAAGTTAATACGAGAAAGAAAGTAAATATTCGATATAGAATGGAACAGTAAAAACTCAATAAAACTAAAAGAGATGTATAAACTGGGATCAAATTACTCCCAAAGAGCAGTAAAGCCTCTCTGTGCATAATGGTTTTAGAATTGTCTGTCACTAGGAGACAACCTGCATCTTCAAACCCATTACAAGGGAAATAAATTACAACCGGACGCATTCGCATAGCACATCGGGTATGATATGTTATGTTACTCTCTACCTATATTTCTATTCCTGCTGTGTAGACTGTAGAGAATGGACGGAAATTAAAATGAACGCATTATCAGTATCTTTTTTTTCTTTCCTATGAGACATGGTACAAGGGATCCAATAGGTACAGCCGGAAGAATGGAATAATCTATCGTTGTTACAGTCACTTTTTCTTTCCTCTTATAAAGTCTTCGGGACAGACCTACACAGAAAAAAAATAATACAGTAACTAAATAATAAAGGAGAACTGCAGTGCATGATACTCCAAATCTTCGTTGAAACTTATACTGTGTACTGAGAGAAGCAAAAGTGTGGCGTGCAAGCTCGTAATGTGATGCCCCATTTCTACAACAGTAAATATGGAAAATCAAAACTTAGATTCCAATTTTATTTTTTTTAAGAGATTGATATATATCCTAATGTCCAAGAGAAGAAAAATGAAAAAAGAAAAGTTGGAAGTATTGAGGTCAAATCACCCATACAATTAAGACTTGGATTTCTTGTTACCAAATAGTCGCCATTAACATATTACAGAACCAGAAGAAACTAGCTCCAAAAAAGAGCATTTTCACAACAATTAATAGTGTGCAACTAGAGCTGGAAATTTTAAGTCCATCCCCTAGACAAATATAGGAAAGCTCGGGCTATCAAATTCACATACCATAGCCCCAAAAAACCGGGCCTAGTTGACCCAGAATGGTTGCCCCAAGAAATTAGTTGAATCGATGAAAAACAAAGAACACAAAGAGATCAACTTTACCTATATTATTGTTGACGTTTAGTCCTATGTTTGCAACGGAATTCAGCTACTAGTGCTATGTGATCCGATGACCATTCCGGAGAAGGAAGAGCTGTATCTTTCCGCAAGCTATCCTCATCCAGAAGCTCTAACACAGACTCCACCGTCAAATAGTCGGCTGCATGTTCAAATCAAATTGTACTCTTAATCAAATTTGAATATATAATATGTGAAGCCAGTATATAATATATATAGTTATATGTACTAAAGAATTCTCGAGAATGTACCTGAATAAAAAATGTAATCATGGGTCCCAATAAAATCTCTAGTGCACTTTGTGAAAAGGGGCTCATTTGTAGTGGGGTCAAGTTTCCTTCTCTGCTCTAGACCAAGACCAACGCTAGTTCTAACAAGGGATGAGTAAGCGCTAACCTGAAAGCAAAACAAGACAAATTAGACTCGTAGATTAAGCAAAAAATGCTATACATTCAGGATGGGAAATTACCAATGGCAACTGGTGCGTTAGTTTGGGAGTTGGTCGAAGAATTCCTAATGGGTCAACAGCTAAATCTGGATGATGTGGATCGACTTTCCCCAAAGCCAGCAAGGCATGCGAAGCACTGTTAAAAATTTGAATTAAGAATAATAATAAATAAATAAACGTGCGCAGAAGCAACTTTTAAATGTGCAAAACCTAAACAAAAAAAGACATTATTGAAAGAGAACAGACAAAATTACCTTCCTGGCACAGCATTGAAATCCCCACACACCAACATCGGGATATCTGCACTTGCAGCAATCTTTTCCAGGCCTTTTAACAGTGTGTGGACCTGATTATTAGAGGGTAGATAGACAAAATATTGATTTTTATAAGTAAGTTCAGGGACAGTAAACAAGTTAAGACATAAGAGATTGGATAAACCTCAGGCACAAACCTGCCAAAGCTTCACATCCTTCAACTCTTGTTGAACATGTACATGCGTGTTTGCCTGTGTTAAGAAACGTGAAGACAAATAATGATCATTAGACACTCATCAAAGTGCCCATTCTATTTGAAAGGCTCAGCAAAGAACTAGACCAATACAAAAAATAACAAAGGACGTGAAAGAACTATGTTATGCATTGCAAGGTAAAAAAAATAGTGAGAGAATAAAACGGATATTGCATTTATATGTTAGACTTTTGCCGTAGGTTACTGATGTATATGCCTGCTCATTAAACAAGCATTGATACTGAGCAAGAAGTATGATCCTCAATTGCAACAGGTACCAAATTTATTTGATCTTAAAAAATTAACTAATGTGAAATCTCACCACACAAACAAGCTGCCGTTTCCCAGGGATATCAATGCCTCCGTTACTGAACTTGGATTCTAATACGATAATTAGCGAGATATTATCCTGTACAAAAAAATGTAAATTTAACAATTGTGTCCAATAGAAAAGGTGACACAAAAGTAGAAAATCAAATACCTTGACTAATCGATTTAAGGCATTTTTTTTCTGTGAACTGGGAACCAAAGCATCAGTCAGTGACTGTGCAGCTTTGTTGAACTCAACCTACATTCAGATATACCTCGGGTTAGTACAAAACCGAAGAAGCTCACAGCGTGTTACATGCATGATCTGATGGTACTCTTATCACCTCGTATTTTTTGACATGTGTGAATTTATCACGGCGGAAGAAAGTAGCGCAACCATCAATGTTGTTTATGTTCCCACCAAAAACCTGCCCAAAATCGAATAGTGCCTGAATAAACAAGACAGGTTTTTCATTATGAATTCAAAAGATGTTTTCACCAACCTCTCCACTTTTCCTTTTAAATATAGCTTGATATCCATGTCTATCCAGCTCAGGTGAGAAGAATTCCTCAAAATGATCACTTTGTACCTGGCAATCAGAGAACAGAAAGGAGGAAAGGGGATGATTTGGTGAACTTTCATTTTGAGATTATTATTTCTTCTGAATAATGTTGATGAAAAGAATTGAAAGAAAAAGAATAGATAAATTCTCCCCATGAATTTACCCATGGCATAATTTTTTTAAGGTTCACCCCTCATAAGTTTGCACATCTTAAAATGGAAATAAAACTCACGATTTACACCCTCACTTTATACACTTATTTTTATCCATGGCATTACCTTTTTCATTGCTTTTTCCAACTACCCTCACAACCCTTCATTAACATAAAGTTAATTACCAATTTTACCCTATCCTTTATCCACCCATAAAGCAAAGATTCTATTTTTTAAAAAATAAATCAAAATTCTCCACCGTCTTTTGCGAGACGGAGGGAGAATTTAATTCTAAAGCTAATTTTTTTTATCAAAGTTCGAAAAGTTGTGTACCTCTTGAAGACATATAATGTCAGCACGATAACCGACTATCTCTCGTAAAAGATTTTGCCTACGGTAGGCCCAAGTAAGCGCCCAAGAGGGGCAATAGCTGTACTGTTCATTCATAGCATAAATATCAGACAGAATATTGTATGAGAGCACGGAAAATGTCGCTCCAGAAGAAATGCGACCATCCATATCCAAATGACCAGGCACATCCATTCCACTAACAGATATCATGCGCCGTGGGCTGGGAGATGGAGCCGGAATGACACGAGACGTTAATAATGTACTAGGGGTCCCCACTATTATTTTACTTTCAACATCAACCACAGCACACTCAAATTTAAGGACATGGCCAATATCATCGGCTGTTGGTGTATATGTTTTGGAGCGTCCAACTTCAAACCATGTTTCCCCTCCACTCCTAGTAACTGCAGCAGGATAAAAACCAGCCGTGCCATTTGACAAGCTGGGGCTTGACTGAGATGTACTCATACTTGCTGAATTTGATGTTACACTACCGGTACTATTGAACCGCCCGAAGATTTCTTCTTCCTCATTCACGTTTTCATTTACCGCACTCGCAGCACGCTCATGCAGAGCACGGTGATGTTGCCAGGCAGTAGAAAAACACTTGGGAGAACAGTGGTAACTCTTAGCGATAGGTAATTTAGCCTTAACACACCCGAGGCATTGTAACGTTGCTTGCTCTGTTGGGTGAACACTACAAACTGCGACTTTTTTATCACTCTGTATACGGTACCTGTATAGACAACCAAATTCATTTACATTAAACAAAAAAACATATCTTTAAGTTAAATCCAATACACAACTCATGCATGCAAGCATTACTGAGCTCCAAAATCCAAATGTTAAATGATGCATCTAAATAAAATGCCCAGAAACAAAGTGATAACGACACTGCGTCAATTACAATACTCGGTCATATAGAAGCTATGTGCTAATCCAAATAATTCTCCTAAATTGGATAATGAATTCAAGTTTGGTTTTATAACAATCTCATATCAAAAATCATACCTTTACAGCTTTCACACATGCCAGAGCAAAACGAATACAAACATTAACTGCACAAAGCAAGGAATACACATTCTCACCATCTATATCTTAAGCAATGTCCATCGATAGGGTTCGACTCTGTAACGTCGTCGGTAATAGCAGTCTTATTATGAGGCTTGAGAAGCACGTACGGCGTCAGCTCGCACCCTACAATCGGTATATCAGACGGCAGGTGAACCCGCAGCACACTCAGCATCTTCTCCACCGAAATGAAGCTCGGCCCTACAACTAAACCCTAAATTCACGATAATCCGAGATTCGAGAACCAGCAGGTGTCGGCGGACTTGTGGCGGATCCGCCATCACCGGTGCCCGGCGCCAATCGCCAGCCTTAGTTGATTACCGGAAAATAAAATTAGATAAATAAAATTGCAAGATCAAATTACACGAATTGGGGTGAGGAATGGGTGATACGAAAGATCGTATTTTGGGATGTTGGGTTGGAACGATAAGATATGGTTGATTCGAAATGCAATTGGATCGATTGATTAGAGAATTAGGGTTTTACTTTTTACAGAATTAGAACAGAAATTGAAATAGGAGAGAGAGAAAGAGAATTAAAAAGAGGCATCTCAATATCAGCTTTATATAAATACTCCAATATCCAATATTCATTCCAATGGAAGGAGCTGTATGTGTCAAATGTCAATACCATTCGATTTTTTTTATGTTTATTTATTTTAAAATATAGTCTTATAAACATTCCATTATCTATATTTTAAATAAAATATATAGATAATTTATAATTTTAATTTAAGAGCCAAAAAAAGTGAATTCTTAAAAATATTGAAATTTTGATTTGAGAAAAAAAAATTGAATTTAAATTCATATACATATCAAATAATAGTTTTTTACACTTTGCAACTTAACCGAAATTTCGTTACATTTTGCAACCCAATGTATACGGGTTTTACACTGTACAACCTGCATCGGAATATTCGATGGAATATTCCGTTTAAGAGAGCTTATTACACATTTAACCCCCAAGTCAAATTTCAGTCAATTTTTTTTTAAATTAAAACTGAAATAAAGAACGGGTATAAGACTATGTTTATCGGTGACCCTGGAAAATGGGTCACCAATAAGACAAAAGAAAAAAAAATAAAAAAAAAAAGATAATGAAAATAAGATCAGCCGGTTTGCGCCAGCGATCATAAATCACAAAGGATTGGCTCCACGTGTTCTTTTTTAATTGGTGTAAATTTAATATTTAATTTTAATTCATTTTATACATAATTTTTTATATAACACATATGCTTGTTTCTATTTTATTAAAATAAAAAATTCTAAAATTCATAATTTAATTTTATCTACAAATAGAGTATAATATTGATATATTTTTATATAATTATAAACTTTTATTTTGTTAAATTTTTTATTTATAATTTTTTAAAACTTTTTAAGAATTTTTTTACTATTAGTTTTTATGACATATTTCCATTTTTTAAATTAAATTAAAATTATTAATATACATTTAATAAATTATAAAATAAATGAAATAATTTTAGATTGAGTTGGGTTGGGTTATGAGTAAAGTTGGAAAAGTTAGTATTTGGTTGGTGTTATAAATTGTGTAAAAAAAGTAAAATAAATTATTATTTAATTAAAAAATTGGGTTGGGTTGGGTTGCTAATAAACGTAGTCTATAATAAACGTAGTCTAAGAGACCCGATTCATCCCCATTTCATGGAATCCTAATTTCACTACACCTACACATCGCCATCAGAGTCTTTGGGGATAAAGTAATCACCTCCGGTTGGGGAAGAATCGCCAGAAACTGTGGACTCAACCATGGCGGTCTGAGCTGGATAAAAAAAGGATTTTTTTTACTTTATTAAAGCTTTTCTTCTGTATAATTGGTAGTCAACCACCAGTTTCTTATCAATACCCAAATTTAGAAGCAATAATTGGAGGGGAGGAATTTCAAATAAAAAAGAAGTGATTTTTTTTTTGTTTGCTGAAAAGGGTCGTCGAAAAAGATGGAGAAAGCAAGAAGCTTTGGAGATTTGAATGAAATTCTCAGAGGTGAAGATACGGGTGCAGGCCAGATGGGTTTTCGAGTTGGGTAATGAAATCGACGCGCGTGTCTGTCATTGCCGGACACCTAATTTTACTACACCTATACCTAATTTCTGAAAATTGTGTAATTAAGGTTCTTACGAAATTGAGGAATTTGGAGCTAGGGGTGGAGAAGGAAGATGTGTTGATGTAACTCGCATTCATTTTCATTTTTAACTAATATTTCATTTAATAATTAAAAAATAATTAATAATGGGTAAGTTTTTTAATACCTTTCCACTCCCTCATAAATGCACACTCACACACTTCACTAGCGTTTTATTCTCAATCAAACGGAATATTCCCTCGAATATTTCGATGCAGGTTGTATATACATTGAGTTGCAAAGTGTAACGAAATTGATGCAGGTTGTATATACATTGAGTTGCAAAGTGTAACGAAATTTCGATTAGGTTGCAATGTGTAAAAAACTCTATACACGAAGTTGCAAAACGTAATAAACCCTAATAATCTTAATCGGCGTATTTATGGTAACTTTATTTTTTTATTTAGGAAAAGGTATGACCAAACACATTACAATATGGAGTAGTAAATAATAAATAATCGTAAATTAAAAAAAACCTAATCCCCAAATTATCATGTCGAGGAAGAAATCTTCAATCGATCTTCCCCTTCCTGACGAATTAACGGAGATGATCCTACTCCGACTACCTGCGTTTGATCTCGTCAGCTGCAAGGGTGTCTGTAAGGCATGGCGGTCTTTGATCTCGTCGGCCGGTTTCGTCTCCGCCCACCTCGAACGGTCCAAATCCGATCCCCTCCAGTCCCAGCTCCTTGTTTATAACCGTAAAAGGGCCGATGTCGATGCTCCCTTCTCATCTTTTATCTGCTTCTCATCCACTCTGACGGTCGTCGTCGGCTCAGTCAACGGCTTGATCTGTATCGTCGGGCCCGGAACCGGCCCCATGAGACCCGATGACATCTGGATATTGAACCCGGTGACTGGGCTCTCCATGAAACTCCCTTACTCCTCCAACTCCCCTCGTCTCCTCCAGAAATTTCAAAAAGTTATGTTTGCCTTTTGGTGTGATTGTGACGATGATAATGATGATTCAGCTGTTGTTTACAAGGTGGCCAAAATTGTTTCTTATCGCAATGGTGCATCGATGCTCGAGGTTTGGGTTTCGACTTCTCCTGATACATGGTCAGTCATTTCTACTTTTGAATTCCAGTTTTCTTGGAGGATACGACCTGTCCATTGTTGTGATGTCCTTATTGAACAAGGACCTGCACCTGCTGCTTATTGGATTGTGCTCAACGATAAAATTGATGTGTATGTAGCATCCCTTGATTTCAAAACCTTAAGGCTGGAGTTTTCTTTATTTTCCAAACGACGGGATGGGCTGATTAATCTTGCTGCCTTATATAGCAAAAGTAACACAGTTGATGTTAAGTGCGTCTTGTTTGGTGGAAACCTGAATGGAGAACTTGTTTTGATAACATACAACTCTTCTGATCACGGTTTATATTACGACGTGTGGACAATGGTGAAAGATGGTGGTTGGATGAAGAAATTCACTATTTGCTTCAATTCTCTTCCCTTTGAAGAATGCTCGGGGAGAGGAATGCGGAATTCATACAGGAGTATAGAATGCTTAGGGATGATGAATGATAAACTAATATTCACAAGTCTTGACGGTATGGTTGACGGTATGGTACTAGGCACGTATGACTTGGTGACCGGAAAGCTCAAAGTATTAGAAGAACCAGCTTCCAAATTGGAAACCATATGGATGGTTTCTACTCATGGCTTTGTGGGGAGCTTGGTTTCGATAGACGGCTTTGAATCCAATCATCTATCTAATCTTGATATTATCCAAATGTCTTGGCTTTCTTCTCTTCCTATGGGAAGAAGGCTAAAGAGGTGCGTAAGAAAAAGAGAGTTGAGAAAGAAGATAAGTTCAATGGTAGGTCAGCTTAGCGACAAGGACATCCGGCAATGTTATGATTATGCAAATGTGACTTGAATTGTTGCAGATGTGAATCTTCTTGAGCCTCAAGATAGATATTTGTCATGATTTAATTGTTGTATCTTATTACTAAGGACAAATGTTATCTGATGATTAATAGAAATATTTTAAAATTTTATAAATATAAAAAAAAAATAGAAAATATGCATGTATATAATTTTAAAATATTACAAAAATTTATAAAATGTACTATTTCCTTGAGTCAAGCAGGTTCGAGTGACTGGTTAATTCATTAAACCTACAAAAAAACTATGGTTAGAAGAATAAAATTGATATTATCACTTAAATTTATATTAATAGAATTAAAAAAATTGTACTTAATTAAAAGTATTGCATGTTCTTATATTAATGTTAAATTTATGTCCATGGATGAAGGTTTGACCTTGAAGCTGCTGGAGTTCAAGAACTCCCGAGGTTCAACTCTGCCGCCTGAGTACTTATGCTTGGAGACTGGAGAGCTAGTTTTGCTTGTGTTCAATAATGTACCTATGGAATGTGTATTTAGTCGTGTCAAATAAAAATATCCACTTTGGAGTGTATTTTCAATAATAAAATTGTGTTATTTTCTGAAACATTGTGAATGGAAACATATTAATGAATTAATATTGGTAATAACATATTATTAACATATTAATGGAAACATGTTATTTTCATTTATCATGATTATAAATTTTTGAGAATATCGACATAAACTCGAAAAGAAATCACACACAACTAAGGTTTCGATCGACAGAATAATTATTTTACGTGTTTCGATCGCCGGAATAATTATTGCATTCGACCATCTTAATGAAGTTCGTCTCCACAAAAATTCATCAATATTCTATATTGACAATTTTTTTCAATTTTACAATCAAAGTTTAAGAAAACAATATACTAAGGTCATCTCCAACCGAACACAAAAACTTAAATACAAAAATAAGTTTATTTTTAGTTTACAGTATTTGACTTCAACCGAGATTCCAATACTCAAACTTTAAAAAATATTTTCAAAATATTCTTCTTATATATTTTTTATAAATAACCAATATTTTTACAAATTTACAATTTAAATTAGTAACTTTTGAAATTAAAAAAATTTAATAGTCATTATTTTCAATTTAAATTTTTTAACATAATAAAAAAAATATTGTTATATCTCATATGTTATTTTATTTTTAAGGTCAATAAAATAATTTAATATTTAATTATATTTTATATTGTAATATTTAATTTATTTTCATTATTAAAAATATTTTTATTAAAACTTATTTTAATTATTAATTATATAATTATTAAAAAAAAATTACATTATAAAAAATATTAAATAAGAAACTAAAAAAATGTAGATAAATTATTTTTATTAATTTATATAAAAATGATTATTTTATAAATAATAAAGTTTTTGGTTTGAGTGTAAGGTAAATGTGAATTTAAGTATTTTTTATGTGGATCTCACTTTAAAACTTATAATAAGTTTATGTTTTGTTTATGTTTTGGTATTGCTTAAAGCTCTTCCATACTCCAAAAATGATTTTTATGCAATTATTTCAAATTATGAATATTGTTCAAAATAAAAAAAAAATAGTAAACGATATAAAGGGAATATTGCACAAAGATGTTGGTGGATATTTATAAAACTATTTTTTTTTAAATAAAATTGAACAATCTAATCAATGGACCACCCATTGGCCATTACAAAAACATGTGTACATTCCAAAAAGAGTAAAGAACTTCTCAATTGGTCCACCATAACAACCCCTCTTTATTAATTTTTTTAAAGGAAAGCGTTTTACTTTTATAATTTTTATTGTTTTAACAATTTATATAAAAAAAGTTTATAAGCTGATTTTTTTCATCCATTCACAAAAAAATCGAACTTAAGCGCCTTTGTTTTACTTTCAAAAACAATAATTGATAATCAAACAAACTTATAAAAGTCGGGTTTTATAATCAATTGATCTGAGTGAACTTTCCAAAACTTCTCGAATCTACTTCTTCTGTTTATAAACGTGAAATATCAATATCACTCAAACAACTCCGATTTTAATTTGTGGGTGATACAATAACCGCCCCACTCCAAAAACACATTTGTGGTTTTGCCCCAAATTTAATAGCTTAAAGAAATCGAATGTTTGTGACATTATAATAAGAATCTCACTCTCCACGCCACAGCACACATTGCAAGCTTCTTCCTCACAACATTTTTTCTCTGGCAACTTAAAAGCCCCTCTCTCTCTCTCTCTCAATCCCAGTCCATGGCCGCCGTCAAAACCCTAAATCTCAACCCCATCCTCATCCTCATTTTCACCATTATCTTCCTCTCATCACCTCTCCACTCAAAACCCCACAGATTCGCCGAATCCATTTCCCGAGAACAAATCGGGCTCCCCAATCGGCCCGAAAAGCTCACCCACCTCCATTTCTACTTCCACGACATCGTCAGCGGCCGCCGCCCCACCGCCATGCGCGTCGCCTCCGCCGCGTCCACCAACTCCTCCGCCACCGGATTCGGGCTCCTAGCGATGATCGACGATCCCCTGACGGTGGGGACCGAGAAGGGGTCGAGGATTGTGGGGAGGGCTCAGGGGGTGTACGGATCGGCGGATCTGACCGATTTGGGGCTCCTGATGGTCATGAACTTCGCTTTCAAGGAGGGGAAGTTCAACGGGAGCGCGCTGAGCGTGCTGGGGCGGAACGCGGTGCTCTCCGCCGTCAGGGAGCTGCCGATCGTCGGCGGCACCGGGATTTTCCGGTTCGCGAGAGGGTATGCGCTGGCGAAAACTCACAAGCTCAATTTTAAAACCGGAGATGCTGTGGTCGAGTATGACGTCTATGTACTCCATTATTGAGCTTTGTTCATCTTCTAATTAAATGCTTGTTTTATTTTGTATTGTCGTGATTCTCGTTAATTAATTATGGGGGTTGTTTGTCTTATAGTCCATCGTTAATTTAGGCTTATTAATTACTCTTCATTTAGTAATCTTTTATTTGAGATTTGATTTTTTCTTAATTATTTAAAAATGTGTGTGTGGAATCACACTTCCACACTCTTAAAATGGAATTCATAAAATTAAGGGTAATTTCCTTAAAAGGGTAATTTTCAAATTTAGTATTTAATTTAGGGTATTAATTTTTTTTAATTATAAATTTAAGTAATATTTCAAAATTACTCATATTTATTATACATGATGTGTAATTATATTAAGAGTATTATAGTAATTAATTGTACTTTTTTCTTATAATTATAAAATTAATATTACCTTATTAATAAAAACGATTAAAGAAAACTACCCTTAATTATAAAGTTTATTTTATTAAGCTTGAAATCTAAATTAATAAATCAAATTACCCTTTTTCTTAAATATTTCTAAAATTAAATATGACAAAGCAAAATTAAAAAAAAAAAAAGTAAAGAGTATAAATAAAGTAAAGAGGATAAATGTAATTTTATGTTAAAATTTTAAATAATTGGTGTGCATAACATGGTTCTACTTTAGAAGTTGGTATGTTGGGCCGCATTAGAACGTGATGACATTGAGTAGACTGGAACTCAAAATGAAACACACAACGGCCCATCAATTATTCTAAAGCCCAGCACAGCTATAACTCGGAAGTTTTCCGATTATTTTATTTTATATTTTTAATTAAAAATAAAACTATATTTGCCAACTCAAAATTCTGCAGCTCTCTGCAGAGATGGGGACTCGAGAAGTGTACGAAGAGAAGCTTCAAAGAGGGAATTTGCACCATGATCCGACCCTGAACCCGGGCCTCGGCTCGGCCCGATGCCCCCGTTGCCTCTCTCTGTTAAACCCCACCAAAGTATGGTTTTCTATTTTCATATGGTTTTCTATTTTCTGTATGTGTATATGTGTATATGTATCGGTGTTACGGGCATTACCTGTTTGATGATATGCTTCAACGATCATATGAATTGATTTTGTTTTTTTTCTTTTTGTTCAATTTTGTGAAACAGGAAAATTCGGAGTGGAAAATTGCTCCTGTTCTACACGATGCCACAGCCGTGGTATGTGCTTTTAAGTGTGTGCTTTCAATTAGTAATTTATTTCTAGTTGTGTTTGCTCCATTACTTTCATTTGAATGGTGAACTCTAGATGCTTGGTTAATGGTGTGCTATAAATCGTTAGTTATCGGGGGAATGGTTTTGTTGCTTCCAGTGAATCGATTATCTATGCATTTTCTCTTTATATTTTATCTCTGCCTTTTTCGGGTGGAGTTTGGTTTTTGGGCAAGTACGTGATCAATTGCAGCATTTGGATACTTGTAGACTTGTAGTTGATCAATTTCTTTGGATTATGTACATCTGAGGATGTGATGAAGCTACTCTGACTTGCGAAGTTGCCCTTGTTGTATTTATTATGTTGTATAACCATGATGCTATTTCTTTCAAGAAATAATGTGAACGCTATATCGGGTATTTCTGGTTCAGCAATTAAAAATCATTAGATTCATTACTGCATCTTCGTTTTATTATATTCTTTTTAGACTTCATATCCCTGTCTTTCACCTGTCTTCGTCGTGTATCCCTTCAACTAGACTCAAATTTAACCAATTCGTTTAGTCTAATGGGCAAGTTGAAGCGGTAAACAAGGTTCTCAAAACAGAGGACTGTTAACAAAAAGAAAACCAACTGGCATCTAATGTTGTTTCCGGCATTATGGGCCTATCGAACCTTGGTCAAAACGGCTACAGGCTTTACTCCTTTCCAATTGGTTCACGGAGTGTAGGCCATCTTACCCATTGAATGTGAAATACCTTCCTTGAAACTAGCAATAGAGCTCCTGCCATTTTCACTAACCCTCCTTTTTCAAATGTTCTGAAATTCGGTTGATTTTTCATAGTTATATTTGGCTAAACTTCAATCCATTACGAAACTTTCTTATCTATATTTTTTTTACTGGTGGAAAATGCATTATAAGATTATAAGTTTATAACATAGTTTTTTTTTTGCTCTATTATTTTTGGATATCTTGATTAGGTTGGCTCTGGTATTGGTGGGTTGCTTAGTGCAGTTCATGGGTTAAATACAGGTGATGCGAAGAATACCTTATCCTGCACGTCCATTCGTATTTCATGATCCTTTTCTAACACCTTTCACCTAATATGATGTTAATATGACTGCAGGAATTCCTTATTTCCAAAAGTATGTGAAGGGACCAAAGTGGCTTCCTTTTGTTATTGGGGTACGGACTATTTCATTATTCGATTTCATGTTTTTTATTCTACTTATTCTTTTTCTCCTGTTTCTAATGTTTTTCCTTTACAATTTGCCAGCTTCCTCCCCTGCTAATGTTTTCAGCTGCTAGTGCTGCTTTTGGAGGTATGCGTCATCTGCATTCAGATCATTTGAGTTTTAGTTATCTGATAAATCATAAAATGTAGTAGTATATCTTCTCAAGTGATATGATATTCAAGAAGTCATCAGTAGATTCAGTACTCCCAAAATAATGCTTTATCATAAACACGTATTAAAAAAACAACCACAGCACAACGTATGATGGCTCATTAGTACAAAAGGACAGAAGGGAACATGATGAAAAAAAACATTTCAGTTGACTTATTTTTGAAATTAGAAAACAAAAATCACCCTTCTCAATGTTCGATATTTACCGACTGAGATGAGCATATGGTGAATGTGGCAGGCTACTTAATTTCTTTTTGTCGTCTTTGAGTTACCAATAAAGTTTTAAACTTAATTTCACTTACGTGCATGATCACTTATTGTTTCTTTGCTGTAAAATTTCTAGATCTTTAATCCTTTTTTTAATGAAGTCATGAATCATACCTTCAGTCCTAAGATCTAAGGAGTTATCACTCTCAATTCTTCTTGTATTGTATTGTTACTAAGATAAATTAACCGATTCTTGGTGCAGTTTTTTTTACTGTAAGACTTACCCTCCTTTTATTATTGTATGGATTAATTGTTTTAATTTACAGGCTACGCTCTTCCAAAATTTACTCAACTCACCGTGACTTCATATTATGCTGCTTCAAGTGCATCCCATTACGGTATTTCATTGCTCACGAGACACATTGAAGAGAACCATATCTCCAGAACTCAACATAAGGAGCTTAGATGATTAGTTTCAGGCGGTAAAATATTTGATCTTATCCCACTACCTCTCTCAGTTCTGTAATAAACTCTACCGGAATAAAGTTGTTCCTTTCCTTCTTTTTGTTTTTTCTGTTTATTTTTTTAATTTGTGCTTCCCTTGAATATATAACATTGTTTTCTGAAAATATTGGATGATGAGCGAAGAACTAAAAAGGTAATAATAATAGCATAAGATTCCTCTTATCATAGACATGTACGTGCTTATGGGATTGCATTTAAGAAGTGGGCTGTTGATGTAATGACATGTGCTTTTCATTGGCTAAATCATTAGTTGGAGACGGATGGATGCATTCAAGTTTGTTATTAAGTACTTAGGTTTGTGTTATGTACTACAGTTTGGATGTCCTCTGTCCTTTATGTTTTTTATACGGTAATTTCCCTATTGGACCGGGTGTGTTGTAGAATGACCAATTGACCATGTATGTTGTTTATACAGTTTGGTGCATGCGCGTTTTAATTTAGCAAGGGAAAAAAATCCCACTGTTCAAACTGTCAATCTCATGGGCAAAGCTTTTAACGGGTTGTGGACCGATGCTACTTAAATTCCATGGCTGTGTGTTTGGTGCATTGTGGTCCTGAGTTTATATATTACAACAGGTCTTTGTTCCTGTGCTCACTTTATTTATCAACTTTTTCTGTGCATTTGTCTCTGCAGGCATCCTTCGTCCCCTACCAGAGTGTGTATTAACTCGCCGGCCCTACAGATAGTTGGCATGATTTATCACTGTCACCGGTAATGTGGCGACACTCGTTTCTTTAACTTGGTAGAATAACAAGTTTTAAACATGGCAGTAACGCGAATTCACTGTCTATGCTTCGATCACATGAGTGATTCTGTGTGTAGTGGACTAATGAGTGAAAAGCCAATCAATACTATTGTAAGTATTGCCAAATTGAGTCTCTTCAGTCATGCTATGAGTTTGTTTATTTCCTCAAATAGAAATTTGTAATTTTTTTAACTGATTTCGGGCATTCAAATGTTGTACTAATAATTGATGTTATGTTTTTAGTCATCATTCATTCTATGTAGTTCTAGTAGAAAGTAAGTCGTTATTAATATCTAGCTGCAACGACCTTAATTAAATTTTTTTCTTTCTTTTTTCAGATACATTTGTTGTGATATTAATGCATGGACATAATAAATACTGAGTACTACTTACTATTTGTGTTTGAAATATATTTGTATGTGACACAATTATTCAAATGCACTATTTGTTGAATGCGTAATATGTGTGGAAAAAATTGAAATAATTCCATTTACATAAAACTAATATAAGGTCAATTCAATTATTCCTCATCAAATATCCTCATAACAATAAAAATTAACTGTAATACTAGCATGATAGTATACATGATGACCTAAAGATGTAAATCCAAACTCACATTATCTTTGATGCTCCCCTTCGACTCGAACCCTAGCGGCTGCCCCCGAGAGCCACTCACCGGCATGCGGACCTGACCGCCTATCGAATTAAAAGACAAAGTATGATTATTAATAATCTGGGAATGCTTTGTAAAAATCGAACCCCGCTCGAAATTCGACGAGCCATGAGCTGGCGGGACCCGCCATGTAGAATTAAGAACCGGCTGCTGTTGGCCGACACTATTACCATTATACCCATAGAGCTGCCTCGTGTAAGGGCTGCTGTTCCAAGAGTGTTGGTATTGGTAGTCGATAGGAAGGCGGTTATAGGCCGTGAAGCCGTAATCGTGCACCATGGGAGGATGCAGGTGGGCCCGCTTCGCCAGCTGGCGTTCCCTCTTGTGAGCGTTTTGGTGGCCGCCGAGGGCTTGGGAGGTGGGGAAGTTTCTGCAGCAGTAATGGCACTCGAATTTCCGGCTATTGCTGCTGCTGCTAGTGATGATGTCGACACTATTATTATTATTAGTAGTAGTAGTAGTATTTGTTTTGTTGTTCTTACTATCGGTTTGGTTTGTCGAGTACTCTCCAATGTCCAGCTGGACGATGGTGGTGTTGTTTTCGTTGACCTCGTTGGTGGTGAAGTCTTTGCCGAAAAGACGAATGGCCCCACCGGAGGAGGATGGATTCTCTTTGGCGGACGAGGGGCGGATGAAGGGGAGCTGGGAGAAGGACTCGACGCTCATTAGGTCACGAGTCTCTCGGTGAGACGTAATATTGTCCATGGAAGCTTTCGGCTAGATAGCTCTGTCAAGAAAATGTATTGAGTGATGGATAGATAGCTAGAGAGTTGATGTGAAGTTGGAAGTATATATATATATGTGTGCTTATTATATTCAATACAGAAATTGAGTTGTATACTATATTATATTCTTATGCACGTGGTGTATGATTGGAAAAATAATTAAGAGATAGTAATATATCTAAGTAATTAATTAATTTGATTAAATTATTTGATAGTGTAGTTGATTATACTTTATACAGTGTTCCTTCAGTCCCAAAGAAATAAAAATGTCTAGCTACTTCCTAATTCACAAGAAGAGGGTGAAACGGAAAGAGATCTTATAATATGAAAACATTAATTAAAGTCAAAATCATGCACAAGTGCTTGCTTTCACAATGATTTAGAGGGTGTTTGGCAGATCTTATAAGCTCTTTAAAACAGCTTATAAGTTGTTTAAGAGCTTATAAGCTATTAAAATTTGTTTGGTAAAGATTTAAGAAAAAATCTTAAAAAATTTAAAAATAAGCTGTTTAACAGCTTATAAGCCGTTTAAAAAAAAGTAAGGGGAAGTACTTTTTTTTCAACAGCTTATAAGCTCTTCTAACTTAAACAATAAAAGACCAATATACCCCTAAAATTATTACCTTTTATATATATATACAAAAATTCCAAATTTATTATTTAATTAATATAAATATTTTTAATTATTTTTTTCATATATAACAATTTATTTTTGGTAAATTTATTTATATAAGATATTAAATTGTCAAACAAATTAACATCTTATAAGTTTATATATATAACTATTTTATCCAAACGGTTTAACAACTTATTTATTAAATAAGACATAACAGCTTATAAAACGTAACATCTTATAAGCTATTTTAAATAAGCTCGCCCAAACGGCCTCTTAATTATTGTTTAAGCTACTCCAATATAAATTAAAATTCATAAATAAATATAATCAAGGGAACGTCTTGTCATATACTGTATATGTAACTTTTTTTTACTAAAAATTAATGTATAATTAGGTAGGTGATGCATAAGTATTTTAACATTAATGAGCATATATATATATACGTACGTAGTTGCAATGGCAAAATATATGGCATGAGACCCCACGGCCACCATGCATGTTTTGCCTCTAAAATGTAATTGGCGAATAGACCGATTTCGATCCATATTGAATTGAGTTATTTCGATCTTCGAAGCTATAAAATAAAAGCTTGATTGATATCCATATTGAATTGAGTTATGTCGATCTTGGAAGCTATAAAATAAAAGCTTGATTGATGCATATATGGCGATGATGATGATGATGAGTACACATTGTTGTCCGGAACTCAATAAGCCTTAGGACCACTAAAACGCATTGGATCGATCTTTTCATGAGATATCACATTAAATATTAAAGTGTAGTATTTTTTATTTGTTGAAATATATATCACATACATTGCAAGAATAAAATAAATAAATAAATTATAAATCAGAGACGTATATATGCATATGGTAGTTGGGTTGCAATTACACGAATAATTTCATATAAAATGGTCCTCGTCCTCAGCTCATTCCTGGTTTCAGATGTTGACTCCACATGTAGCTAGCTATAGGGATTGATTTAGGTAACATTTACTATATATGTTTTGTTTATTTATTTCATGAAATCGTAATTGCAGCTCATGATCGATTTATCAACGTCCACATTGATATACAACTCGATCGCTCGTGTACACGTACATAATTCTTATCTCTCTCTCAGCTCGCTCGTTTATCAATCGATCGATGGAGCTGCATGCCCAGAATCGGATCAAGAGCTAGCTCGATCCACAAATTGAGAAACCCTATGCCTAGCTACTAAGACACCCTTTTGCATTCATTTCTCCTTATCAGAAGGACTGCTGCATTTGTAGTACACATATATATTTTCTGGAGATTGCAAAAAAAACAAAGAGAAGGGTTGTTGAATGAGACCGGCCGGCCCATCAAATTAGTGTGGGCCTGATGCCCACTTACCTTATTTATGCACACACAATTTACAATAAAAACATTACACAAGTATACCCTTTGTCATTTTTTGAAAAGTGGTCCTATAAATCATGCTTAATTATTCTTGTAAGAATTGATTATACTGTATAGGCACCTGTTGCCTATTGGGCACTGTATTGCAGCCTACTGAATATGCAATTTGCAACCCACCACCCAAGAATGTGACACTTTGTTTCTAATTTCAACCTACTTTTAATTTGTTTCTATGATTATATGTTTGCATTTCTATTATCGTTTATTTATACAGTATGATGTATGCGAGTTTGTGTGATTATAACTATTCCACGTTATACAAAAGTGAGATTATCGTCCGAACAAAGGTACTTATGCTCTTTTTTTTTTTTTTAAACATAATTTCAGTTCGTTTCAGTTTAGTTCAACTCGAATAAGTTCGTTTCAAAATAAATTAAATTAAAGTAAATAAAAAATATATTGAATCAATAATTTTAATTAGTTATACGATTTAGTTAATGTTAAGATATTATTAATATTTTTTAAAAAATATTTAAAAAAAATTAAGTTAAATTCAGTTCAGGTCGATTGAGTTAAGTTAAATTCAAATACATTCGGTTCAATTCAGTTCAATTCAACTAATTTCAGTCCAAAAGAACATAGCCTGTTATTTTGAACTGGAACCATTTGAATTGAACTGAACTTAAGCAATCTGATCTGAACTGAACTAAATTGATTTTTTTATTAAAAAAAATAATTTTTATAAATTATTTAATATTTAAAAAAATATTAATAATATTGTTACATTAACTAGATTGTATAGTTAAAATTATTGATTCAAATTATTTTTTATTTATGTTGTTTTAATTTATTTTGAAACGGATTTTATCGAGCTGAACTGAACTAAACTGAAACAATCTGAACTAAACTGAAACAATCTGAACTGAACTGAACTGAATTTAAACGATCTAAACTGAACTGAAAGTAACTGAAATTAAGTTTAAAAGAAGAGGTAGTCCATACATATCTAGACGAGTCTTGTAGGTTTCTTGTAAAAGATAGGAGAGTAGTAAAAAATCGAGTCTTTTGCTATTTTTGTGTGGGCTCGCTATGCCCATTTCAATGTCTTTGTCCACACTACAAAAATGAGTCTGCTGGGCCCAATTAAGAATTGAGTTTGTACCCGGATTGAGCCCAAGTAAAGTAGCCCACATATAATCAATCAATATTCTAGTATAATATAAAAAAATAAAGTATATTTTATATATGTATTGTATTGTATCATACTAATATTTTACTCATTTATTTAAAAAAAAAAATGGTTTGAATTAATTACTCTCGAGCCGACCAACCTTTTCCATATATAGAATCTTCTTGTCACTAATCATCAACGTATATAACATATTGTTGAGAATAATATAATGTTTATTTTACAAACATTATTTAATTATATATATATATATATATTGTTACATATATTATTAACCTATACAGCTATACTAATATTTTTATTCCAATTATATTATATGTATATACGAGTTGCAGTTGCTCAATGATTTTTTATTTATTAAATTGAAATATATGTGGGTCATTGATCATAATTAGAGTACCTAATTCTCATTAATTATTATCTAGTCCTACTATATACCCCATCAAAACAATTAATTGAAGTGACCATTATCCAAAAGTATTTATGCATGGACAAATTTATAGTACAGCACAGTATAATACTCCTACTCATGAAGTATGTTACATATTTATTATTTATATATTTTATTGTTGCATTTGTATATATTCACATATATGTATATTACAACTCATATTATTGTTATTGTAGACTAAACATTAACACTACCAAATGCATGGCTATTGTTGTGTTGTCAAGTAGGATGGATCAAGTATTCACATTTTGGATCTTTCATCAAGTCTATTTATCCAGGTTGTATACCTAATATCTTGTTTACCTTCCATAATAATACAAATCCTACTAAATTCATATATTACACACATTATTATTATTATTATTCCCTTATTATTATTGTAAACCATATCTTGTACCGGCCGGCCGTCATTACCTTTTTTATCTGTCGCTACTTGTCAACACGATATATATATATATATAAAACGAAGAAAACCTACATAGAATTCATGTTCGAAAAAGAGTACATAATAAATGAAAGAGATCCAAACTCGTTTTTATTGAATTTTAGAAAGAAAAAGATACGAAATACTGATATATTTTGTTGGTCCACCGTACACGCAACCGATGTTAAAAGCTACTGGAGTATTTTTGTACGAGTAGTGTCTCTAGCAACAATTGTGATAAAGATTCTATCTGTATTTTTTTTTAAATTTAAATTTTAAACAGTAATCATATTATAAATTTATATACTCTTTTTACTTTTTAGTACTAGAACTTGACATTTTAAAATAATTCATTTTTTAAAAATTGAAACATAGGATCGGAGTAATTGTTTCTATTTAATATTTTGACGATCAACAGTAGTTTTTATTACAAAAGAAAAGAAAAGTAAAATGGTGTAGTGTATGTACTAATTAGTTAGCTATCTTCTTCTCGTGCATGGACCATGCAACACGAGATTCCCTTGACCCTAATTTTAGGGCACTTACGTAATGAATGAATCAATGACCAACGATTATGCCGAGATCACATATGTAAGTAATAATACATCATTACTTATTTTTACCAAATAATTATATTGCATAACATATGTAAATAATAATACATCATTACTTATCTTTTAAAAATTATATTCAAATTATTTAATTAAAATCAAGATTTTGACGTGTGTTAAAATTGGAAAGTGAGCGGTCAAAATAACATGAGATAATTCAAAAGTAAATATTCAGTGTGAATATTAAAAAAAGAAGAAAAACAAGATGTGAATGGGAGTAGGAAGTTCTAACTGCTTATGACTGGCTTTCATAAAAGGGCATCGCTGCCAAGACTAGCAATAAATATAAATCCCCCAAAACATTTTAATTAAAAAAAAAAAGAAAATAGAAAATAGAAAATTCCTAATGATGATGATGGAGATGATGTTTTCTCAGCTCACCCGATCCTTTCAAAAGATCTGAGTATATATATATTTTTTTCATTTATTTTTACTGTGAATTTCAACGGGCATTTTCTGTGAATTTCAACTGGCATTTTCATATACGAGTTGCAGTATTTTGTTGCATTCGCTCATGAATGAATTAGCTACTCAGCTGAAGACGAGGGTTTTTAATTTCAGGTATATTTTTTTTAATTTTTTTAAATCCATGTCGATTTTCGGTGCGAATAATTCGAGCTAAATTTACGGAGCTGCATTGTTTGTGCTGCCATGGATAATCCCCTTTCACAGAGCTCGGAAGAATTAGTGATAAGTACGTTGATTAATTTTGATTTGCATTCTGTTGAAGGTGAGCTAATGGCTTCTAGACAAGGATTGAAGCCCAAAAAACACGGTCCGAGGGCATCACTCAGTAACGATTCGCCGACGTCTTCCACGACATCACCTTCTATAGACAGTCTGAGTTCTCCGGCATCATCGTCTGCCCGGAGTAAACCTCTGTATTACCAGGAAAGTGTGTATTTGGATGCAGAAAAGTCAAAGGAGAGTGTTACGGTCACAGTGCGTTTTCGCCCGCTTAGGTAAAGGAAGAAGATGACTGTGAAACTGATGTAATCTCTTTGGGATTTTGGTGTACTCTGATGCTGATTATATTTGTGGGTTTTATGTGCAAGTCGGAGGGAAATTCAACAAGGAGAGGAGATTGCTTGGTACGCGGATGGGGACACTATTCTGAGGAATGAACACGACCCATCAATTGCATATGCATATGGTATAGTTTTTTAGAATTGCGATATTTTATCACTACTCACTACTTTGATTTTATGTTGTAGACTAGTTGGAAGAGTATTTAGTTAGACTCCATGTGATCGTGTATGGCGAATCCAGAAGATTATGCCTAGTCAAAAACATTTTGATTGAACTCAAGATTGTATAATGTAGATTCTTTTCTATGCATAACTAAATAAAGTATTGTTGCTTGTTGGGTATCTTTAGTTTTGCCTAATCTCGACAGCGAATTTATTTATTGATCCACAAATATAATAAAAACTTCCAGATCGAGTATTTGGTCCTACAACAACGACAAGGCATGTCTATGATGTTGCTGCACAACACATTGTTAATGGTGCAATGGAAGGAGTCAATGGTATGTAGTTGTCTTGTTCAGATCCTTTGTTTACACATGTATTGCATATTGAGCTTTGAATTCGAATTTGACATACTTGTATATTTTATATTATGGTCTTGACGCATATCATATTGCTTCTCTCATTTTTACTGTCCACTTGTTTCTCCAATACAGGTACTGTATTTGCATACGGTGTTACTAGCAGTGGGAAGACTCACACAATGCATGTAAGTGATTTTACTTCATGCTTACTTCAGAGTTAAGCCCCTTTTTCACAAATTCATCATGTCCTAAAAACATACTCATTCATTTGTTGCAACTTTTGGAGATGAAAGTATTCATTGTCTTCGGAACAATATTCATCAGTCAGCTTACTTTGCAAAAAAAAAAAAAAAAAACAAGTACAAAATATCCATAAGTCATGTGCTAAAATTATTTAACCTTTGTTCACTCTGACACTGCAAATGGCACTCAAATTAAGAAATTTCACTTGGTTGCTTTTTTCGCCCAACAGGGTGATCAGAGGTCTCCTGGCATCATACCATTGGCTGTGAAAGATGCTTTCAGCATTATTCAAGAGGTACTTGAAATGAATTTACCTGTATTGTATCCTGAAAGTACTATACTACTATGTTCCAGTAATACATTTTTATTGTATCTCTTATGGCTCTGCATCAGACTCCAAGTCGGGAATTTCTCCTCCGTGTCTCTTATTTAGAAATCTACAATGAGGTCAGATCCCAACCAATTTTCTGATTGGTGAAAATATTCTTTTGCTTTGTTTATGCTATCATACACAATTGTATTATGAATAAGACCTTTTAACTAGTAGGTTAGACTGTTTTTCCCTAGCAGTTATCAAATTTAAGTGAAGTATTCAAGTTCAAAGCCACTCATCTCTAATCAACAGCCATATAAACGCATGTGGTTCATGGTATCAATTTGGCAGTCCACCTGGTCATCATTTTCAATCTTTTGATGTATTGAAGCTTCTGATTCCACTCTTCCCTCTTTCCCCACATATCATCTTAATTAATAATTAGTAATCCGAATAAAATAGCATGCCAATTGGGATTTATGCTGCACCAATTTTCTAGACCAATTCATGGATACTTGAGTATTGTGAGCTAAGATTCAGAGATTGCAAAATAGAAAAACAGCTCATCAAGGCATCTCTGATTTCAGGTGGTCAATGATTTGTTGAATCCAGCTGGACAAAATTTGAGAATTAGAGAAGATGCTCAGGTGATATTTTTATTAATTTTATTTGAGTAGTCACTTTTAATGAATTTAGAGATTTATTTTGTCCAATTGTTGTTATTCCTTCTCTAAGTAATCAGTTTGTGAGGTTATTATGGTGAAGTGATTTTATATTCTTATATTTTTGTTAGAGAAAGAACAAATTGATAATGAATATGATTATTATTATCGGGTATACTGTATACATAAATGGGCGGCAAACATTACTATTGCAGTCCCTAGTCATATAGATGGAATAAGTGACTTGGAAAAGAGTTTCACAACGAGAATGTGGATTACTAGGTTTCAAGTATTGGCATTGATGGTGCAATAAAGCAGAAACATACGTGGAGTGTTTCAAGGGTCAATTTGGAATCATTGCTAATATAAATGTATCAGGCACTTTGTAGGATCATGTTTATGAATGAATGCAGAGGATAGGTAGAGGTAGATTATGTTGAAGTTTTATTAGTAGGGTAAAGTTGTATTTTCTGATTGATTGTAGGGAATCTTTGTTGAAGGAGTCAAGGAGGAAGTTGTATTATCCCCTGCCCATGCTCTCTCTCTTATTGCAGCAGGCGAAGGTAAACATGCCCAATTTTCATTTAATATTGCATATATTCTACATTTAATGCTTTCCCCAATTTTTTTGGAACCCAAATTTTGTTTTGGGACCTAATTTCTAAATAGTTGGTATTGGCTTCGAAGTTGGATTGCAGTTTTTCTAGTTGCCATTGCGGAAACCATGACTTCTGTTACTGTATCATAATTATGTAGCCATATAATCATTTTGACTGCTGATGTTGAAGAAGTAATAGACGTATCACCTATATATTAATTGGACAAAATTACAGGGTAATTGCTTTCTTTTGGCATCATTCTTTTCTCGTGTATAAGTTATAATGTTTGCATTGCATAATACAGAGCACAGACATGTGGGTTCAACAAACTTCAACTTACAAAGCAGTAGAAGTCATACAATCTTTACACTGGTACTTAGCTATTTGTTGAGAAGCAAATAATACCGAAACCAGACATTAATTCTTTTACTTGTATCATTCATGGTTCTACTGGCAGTATCGTAAATGTTTTTGCTCTGCAGACCATAGAGAGGAGTCCATGTGGTGAAAACTGTGAAGATGAGCCAGTTACCTTGTCACAGCTGGTATTTATTTTACTCGATACATATTCTAGGACTGTGATATAAAAACTTCAGCACATTTTCTCTTTGCCTGATAAAAGTTGATTGTTTAGATAATTCTCGATTCATGTTTCTATCATACTTGCAGAACCTAATTGACTTGGCAGGTTCTGAGAGCTCTAAGGCTGGAACAACAGGCATGCGCAGAAAAGAGGGTTCCTATATTAACAAGAGCTTGTTAACTCTTGGAACTGTGAGGCCACATATTCTTTTTTTTTTTAAAGTATTACTTTGATATATATATATATATATATATATATATATATATATATATATATAATTTATATTATTTCTTGTTATGTCAGGTTTCAACCTACTGTTTCCTAATGATTATATTATCTATGGCATCATTAGGTTATTTCCAAACTATCGGATGGTAAATCTTCGCATGTACCGTACAGGGATTCCAAATTGACAAGGCTTCTCCAGTCATCACTCAGTGGCCATGGGCGTGTATCTGTAAGATTCAAACCTTGTATTATATAGATGCGTGTGTATTCTGTGTTAGCAATAAAAGTGGTGCATATATATGACATGTGTGTGTGTGCTAGTCGTACATTTTGTTAACTTAACAAAGTGATGTACGTATTTGATATTTCTTGTAGTATGGAAAGCCTGAAGCTTCCTTATGTTAATTTGGTGATCTTTTTTTCCTTTTTAATAGCTTCTGTCAAATGGACATATAGTCTTACTTTTATACATATTTGAATCAGTTGATCTGCACGGTTACACCCTCATCAAGCAATTCTGAGGAGACACATAACACATTGAAGTTTGCCCATAGGGCCAAACATATTGAAATTCAAGCAGCACAAAACAAGGTATTCTCATCAAAGATATCTATGATGGAGTGCCCTTTTTGACCTCCCATTGAAGCAAGCAACTCTCTGAACATGCAGATAATCGATGAGAAATCACTAATAAAAAAGTACCAACAAGAAATTCGCTCCTTAAAAGAAGAACTGGAACAAGTGAAAAGAGGCACAGTTACAGTTTCACAGATGAAAGACGGTGGAAATGGGGATATTCTGCTTCTAAAAGAGAAGGTGTGTTTACTTAACATATTAGATTTAATCTATAACTGCATTTCTTGTTGTGTGGATTTCCAGGAAGGATATGCTTCTAATCATGGGCTTTTGCACCATACTATCTTTATTCAAGTCTTTCATAATTATGTGGCATACAAGTTTTTCATAGAATGAAATTTATTTTGAGAATCCTCCTTGCATCAATACAAAAAATGGGGTTCAATATCAACTGCAATTGCCATATATATTTGTGTTCTTTCTATTTTCATCTTATCGTCACCAGCTCAGGCATAATATTGCCTAATTCTAAACCCAAATTCAGCCTGTATGACACCCCATAAAACTTGCAAGGTGTTTGCAGTTCCTGAAAATTTTATAAAGGTGATTAGTCATCTACTCTAAACACTCTTATGATTAGGCTTAAAACATTTGGCCCTTAACATAAAATTAAATAATGGTCAAATAATTGCTTCAAGCCATTAGGCTACTACGGTACTACCTATTAGGGATATCAAATATTGTAGTTCATTCTTAATGTTCATCTTAGGATTTATGCAAAGTAATTTATGTGCTCTTGATTACCTAGAAAATGGTTGTTATGTATTAACTTTCTGCAACACTTTGTAATGGTCTGACTCGTAAAGCTCAAAGATGGTCACATGCGACTGCAGTCAAGACTGGAAGAAGAAGAAGACACTAAAGCTGCTCTGTTGGGAAGAATACAGAGGCTAACAAAACTAATTCTTGTGTCTACAAAAGCTTCACAATCATCAAGATTTCCTCAGCATCCAGGAATGAGAAGGCATTCTTTCGGAGATGAAGAGGTTTTTTCCCCATCTCTTTCTGTCCACCACCAGACTACCCACTCATCCACCTCTCCTGATAACTTTTGTTTCATTATGGATGATGTGGATGGGTGAATGGACTCTTACATCTGCCCATTAGTTAATAAGACCTTTTGTAATTGCTATCTGCTACTACGTTTGATGTGATGCAGCTTGCTTATCTACCACATAGAAGACTTGACATGATCTTGGATGATGAAGATATGGACATGTATGTTTCTCTTAATGACAGTGCAGAAACTATTGACGACAAATTGAGGGAAGAGAAAAAGACTAAAAAGAATGGATTGTTGGGTTGGTTAAAGTTAAAGGTATGTGTACTTCACTTCTAAATATTTTTGGATTTAAGTGACTTGAATTTTCTTTCTTTCTTTCTTACATGTCATTTGCTTTTCTGTCCCTTAGTTAAATAAATTTATGGAGTTTCACAAACTAACCTCTATTTGACAATTTGTTTGTATGGGTCACTAGAAACGAGATAGTGGCATTGGGGCCTTGGCAAGCTCTAGTGACAAGTCAAGTGGTGTCAAATCAACTAGTAGTCCTTCAACTTCTCAAGGTAGCACATACATTCACATGGACGCAGGGCATTCAAGTTCTTCACTCACAGAAAACAATCCTTTTGTCGACCGTTATGATGGGAAACATAACAGAGAACTGTTTGAGACTGAGGATGCTTTTGTGGGGGAACAGACTCCACTGGTATGGTTTACGAAATTTCAACGTTTATTTCTTATTTCTGATGTATTTCTTTTGCAATAAAGACAGTTACTCTCTTTTTGATTGCGATACAACTTGCTGTTGTAATTGAGTGGCTTTTAAAATTATATTCATTTAGTTAGATTATCCGTAAGAAACACTTTAATTTAAAGAGGATTTTTGGTTACATTATCCAACACTCTACCCAACACTTTTTTTGGGGATATTTACAGAAAAATACTTGGCCTTAGCTAGTTTTTGCAATATATTTTCACCTTTCAGCCGTTTGCAATGTCAGACTAAATTGTTTTTAAACTAGACACCTCTAGCATATTTTGGCAAATTATGAGTGCCAATAGACCCAATACACACCACCACACATGAAATAATATTAAACTTTAATTTGTATCATTCGATCTATCCTTCATTTTTTTTTGTAAATTAAGTCATTTCATACGACTGCTGTTGCTTTCCTATCGCATATTTGTCCAAGGGGCCGATTTGCTAAATATTAGGAGTAGTGCCTTTTTGTGTACGACATTGCAAAAATATTTTTCCTAAGGCATCGATATGCAGAATATTAAAAAGTTCAGTGAGACATTGCAAATTTGTAAAGGAAGAGATTAAATTGTAAAAGTTGCAAAAGATTATGTTATTTTGGCAATATTACCCCTTTTTTACATTGTGCAAGAAATGTACAACTGGGCATTAAAAAGACTCAATCATCTTATAAAATTAATTATAGAGAAAACTCATTCTCTAAATTCAAAAGTTGAAATAAATAGTTTGTTGGAGATAGTTTGACATGGATGGCTCATCAAAATGATGAATTTTCAATTAAAGAGTCTACTGGGAATGCTCTTGAAACTAATGTCTATGGTGCCCACTCAAGTGACTTTATTACTTGCTTTGGTGATTATATAAACTTTACCAGGCCAGCATAAATTCCACGGATGAAAATGACCTTCTGAATGACGCGACACTTCACTTGAGTGCCTTGAAACCATTATCGGAGGAGGCTGTACAAAATCCTACAAAGGAGCATATACAAGTAACTTTATTTATCCTATATCATACATGTTGCAAAGTTTTCCGTGGATACCCCCCTAAAATATATTATTTCATCTTTCTTATTGGAGGTGGAGATAAAAAAATTAAAAGAAGAAATCAGAAAGAAACACAATAAGATCTCTTCACCAGGAAAACAAATCGCAGATACCATCTCCCTCAATGAAAAGGATAAACTGGAGGAATCGCAGGTAGTTTATGTCAAAACAATACCAATCAAATGAAGCATGATCTGTTCTTAATCAAATGCTTTTGTATTCAAATTTTGAAACCCATCTTTGTATAGTAATTGTTGTTTCTCACTGCAGGCCGTAGCTGAACTAATGGCACAGTTAAATGAGAAGTCGTTTGAACTTGAGGTAACATAACTTGTACATATGTACCTTAATTGTTTACGATACTGCTAAGTGCTAACAAATTAAGGGATCTGGCAGTCATTACAATGTGGTGATCAGGAGTCTAGGGTAGTGCTTGGACGAGAGATCCTTTTACTTTCAGTCCTATCCATTTTTTATACCCAATTTATAATTTATTTTTGTAATTATAAAAAACATAAAAAATAAAAATATTCAAGATCACATCCACACTTCAAAAAAAAAAAAAAAGAAGATTTTACTACATATTTGCCTGAAAATTTCTCCATTTTTATATCATATCAAGTACAGTAATCAACTATCATCTTTATTTGCTCATCTCTCAACCAATCACACTTGCAAAATTAATTTATAATTTTTAAATCAGTTTTTCATAAGCTTACCCAAAATTAATTTATAAACTTATAAATCAGTTTTTCATCTGCATGATTTTTCATTTCCAGGTCAAAGCTGCAGATAATCGCGTAATCCAGGAGCAGCTGGACCAAAAGGTGCCACCCTGTTCTACACTAAATTTACGATACCGCACTTTGATTGTGCATATAGTAATAATAATTGTTTTCAGATTTTGGAATGTGAGGAATTGCAAGAAACAATTGCCTCATTGAGACAACAGAGAAGTAATTCACAAGGCTTTTCCGAAACTAGAAGTCTGCACATTGAATCTCGATTTGGAAAAGAAAATTCAGTACAAAAGGATTCAATTGATTCGATGCTTCGACAAGATCAGGTTTCAATCTGAGTCCCTCTTAGATCTAATACATTTTGGTGGCCTCATCTGATTCTCCCTTCCCTCGTTTTCAACTCCAGTATAAATACAGTAATCATCATCAAGCTTAATCAGCACCTATGAATATAATGTAACATATGAATATCTCACGGATCCTTCTAAAACTCTTTTGCCAACAATCAGTCTCATCAAAACAATTGTAGATCTTTCCCCCTCAGTCAATGACTCAATGGTGGAGGCGCCATAGCCATAACTTGGGGTGCTTCCAGTCATTTTTTAAAATCATATAAAACCACTATTATTTTTTGATAGAAACAAGCTAGGCCGAATGTTTCTTATTTTAAAAAAAAAATTACATATAAATTTACTATTTTTGGACATGATAATAAGGATCTTGAAATTTACTCTCTCCGTCTTAAAAATGGTAGCCATATCTGTTCCTTTAATCTATCTTATACTTCAAAACCTCAGGCAAATGAGGTCGAAGAACTAACAAAAAAATTATCCGAAGTAACTGAGTCAAAATTGGAGCTGGAGCAACGCAACAAGAAACTTGCGGAGGAGAGTTCATACGCAAAGGGGTTAGCATCGGCTGCAGCAGTTGAACTGAAGGCTCTCTCTGAAGAAGTCGCGAAGCTAATGAACCAAAACGAGAGATTATCCACTGATCTAGAAACGAAAAAGAAACCTCCAGCTCAGCGACGTGGCCCCACCACTCCCACTAGGAACGGACGGAAAGATAATTACACCAAGAGGCACGATACTGGTGTGTTAGCGCCGGATATTAAGAAGGAATTGGCTTTGAGCCGTGAAAGAGAGCAAACCTACGAAGCTGCATTAGCTGAAAAGGAACACTCAGAAGCTGAATTGCAGAGGAAAGTTGAAGAATCTAAACAGAGAGAAGCTGTCCTTGAAAACGAGCTGGCCAATATGTGGATACTTGTGGCTAAGCTTAAGAATCCTCAAGGAGTTGATAATGATGAATTAACGAGGGAAAATTTGAATTAATGGGATATCTGTTGTCGACTTTTGTATGAGGTGTAGGCAAGGATTTTTATAGTTGTGTATTTGGTAGTTGCTCTTGCTAATTATTTGTGGTTCTGGAGTGATTGTATAAATTAAAGCATTCATCTTTTCTAATGTTTTGCAACTCAAGAAATCGTAGTTTTTTATACTTCGAGCTTGTTATCAGGTGGTGTTGGATATAACTTACAGTAGTATTCGTTGTTTCTTTTGACTTGATCTAAGTATGTTGATTCGAATGATAATATTTTTTTTCTTCGGCTATTTTGATTCGGTAGTGTGCTTAGTTATTATTATTGTGCGAGTAACAAGTTTGCAATGATGTGTAGAATGTTAGATTTTTTTCCCTTGTGTTATGTGTATTAGCAAGAAACTGGCAAAAATATTGGCATTTTTTATCTCACATAATGTAATTGAATACACAAAAATAATTGCATTGTTCAATTTTGTAGAACTAAACAATTATTCATTCTAAATAAATTATTCATGTATTAATGAAATTTTCAATCATTCCAGATAGACTTGAATTCATAGTACTCATTCCATCCCATAGTAATTTTGAGTTTCTTTTGAGCTCGAGAATTAAAATAGAATGATATATTATGAAATATTGACTTGTTATAATGAAAAATTAATAAAAATATTATTTTTTGTCATTTTAGGCGATATAAATTACCCATGATCACCATATTGAAGTACTATTAAACTCTGAAAAGCAATAAACAATAATATACTATCTGTTCCAGATTAATGACCACACTTTCTTTGCAAAATTGCAAATGAAGTGTGACCATTAATTTGGGACGTAGTAGTATATTGACCGAAAATTGTCTATAACAAGATTTTCATAATCCATATCAAATTTTTGAACCACGTAATCACACAATAAATTTCAGCAAATCACATGCTGAATTTGTAATTACAACAATGTATCATCATTACAAATCTGCAATATTAGATTAAGCTGATCAGATTTGCTAAGGCCTAAACATTTATTACAATCAAAGCCAGTCATTCAAGAAAAGAGTTTGACATAACTGAAAGTTGGCAGAAAAATACAAGTGTTGATACAATCCATACTTTGGCCTCCCTCTGTTTTTTGTACTATAGGAGGAAAAGACACCTTAAACTTGTGTGTACCAGACTCACACATATGTAGAGACCTTAAAACAACCGGAACCATGTTTATCTCAAGAAACGCGTTATTCATCTTTGCAAAGTGAATTAAGAAAAAGCCGAACAGGGAATTCGACCCCGCTTACGTGTCAGATACACAAAACCCTGGCCTGCATGCAGATTTCCCAAACTTAAATCTCATCTCCACCATTGAAGAGAAATTTCCTTAACTCATCAAAAGCGACTTTTGCCTTTATAACAAAATTTCATCGCAAAACAAATTACTATAATATAAAAGTAAATACCGCATTCGATTCTATCAAGAAAACCAGATTTCTCCTTTTTATGATTTTGCTGCTATAAAAACCCTCGCCTGTATGCTTCTCAACCATCTCATTTTGCCTTCTCTTCTCTGTCTTCTCTCTCCAGTCGCACCTCATATCTTCTTCAATTTCCGAGAAAAGAAACATAGCCCACATGGCAAAAAATAGAAATGAATGCGTTCCTTATAATGTCCAAAACATAAATGATGATCGAAGGTTCTTTGTCAAAAGATGTGAGATCATGAAGGTAACAAAAATGGCCAAGGCATGGGGATTTACTTGCTCTTTCTGCCCCAAGAAATTTTCTTCTGCTCAGGCCATGGCTGGGCACCAGAATGCCCACCGGAGTGAGCGATTGGGAGAAAGGATGCCTCATTTGAAGTGCCCGACTGGACACTGGAAGAAGACCCAAATCCTAAGCATAAAAGAAGCTGCTGATCAAGGTGAACAAAATTCCTAAATCTAATTATAACCCTAACTCTAGCTCTAACCACCCCAATTATTTGCATGCAGCCATGGATCTGGACATTGTTGATGGCTTTGGACTAATGGAGTTGGGTCAGAAGCTGGATTTGACTCTGAAGCTTTAATTTAATACTTAATTTCATCTTTAGAGGGATCATAATGAACCTTAATTACTCAGCATGCTATATATGAAAGAATAAAGTGCGCATGCTATTATAATACAAAATGTTCTGTTTCTTTAAGAATTATGAAACAATCTATTATAAGTAAAAGATGGTTTTACAGTACTGTTTTCATATTTAGTTCTTTAGCTGTTACCAGTACAAACCGACCTCTCTTTAATATAATTAGCTTGGGATTTTGATTTTGTGGATGAGATCTTTGCAATTTTTATGTGATTTTATGTATTTAAAAACAAGATTTTTTATATCATATTATATATAGTACTAACTTTTATAATTTTTTCGCCTATTATATGGTTGGTTTCATATTAAATTTCACCAATCCAGATACTCTGAGATCATTCCCAATAGTAATTAATTCGGGCGGGTCCATTATAACATAGTAGTTGTATTTGTAACATATTTTTTTCTCTTGTGCAAATTTATTTTGTTCATTGTATTTTTTACTATAAGTTTGACTATTCTACTTATTTCAACCTTTCACCAAGTATCATTGGCCCATTCTGCCCCTAACCAATGGATTGCTGGAGTGTGATTCTATGATTGACGGCCAAGGTTCAACTGTTATATTGAAAGGACTGGTAAAAATCATGTAGTTATATATTGAAAGGTTCAACCGTAATTTTTTGGGGGCAATCACCATTCACCACCTTGATTGTTTTATTTGTGTTAGCTGTGTAGCACCACAATTAACAATCCTAATGATGCACAATTTGAATGTATTTATCTTATTCTCTATTTTATTTATATTATAACACGTTATATAAATACTCACATACACAATTATGACACCACTTGTATACGTGATATTGATCTCTCATCTGCAACAACCATTCACTATCGATCAGTGATCACCAATTAGTACTACCACATTTAGTCATATTCAGCTCATTAGTTAGTAGTATGCATATACAGTTGAAATATGTCATACATACATACCTTAGTACGTTACCAGCCCACCCTCTCTATTGTCAGTCTAACACAACCTGATAGCACAACACAGTAAGACCTACGATTATACAGACACAGTACATGATAAGTCATGAGCTCATGACATGACACGGCATAAAATTGTGGATTTAGTCAGAACATATTATCTATTGATAAGGAAGCATTTCTCGCACTAATTTTTAGAAAAATATGACGGCTTTAGGCTTCTTAATCAAAGTAACAATTACTTAAGGTCCAACCAATTTTGTCCCATGCCTCGACTTAAACTACAACAGCTATGACCCAAACAAGCTCATAAACATAAACACAAATGTAGTTATCAAGAACGGTTTGTATAGAGCATCGATAACAAACTTCTGTAAATCTCCAGCTTATGAATGAGCATCAAGTTAATGTAGGGAAAAAACTAACACATAAACAAACAATCAATGTTTTAAAAACAAATCTCAACAATCAAATGAGCTGAATATAAACAAAATGAAAGAACTAAAGAAAGAACAATCAATACCGAAACAGTGGCGGATCCTCAACTTGACTTGGGATCAGGCATAGGGAACATTCCGGCGCCAGCTGCTCCACGGGGCGGCGAGAATCCCAAAAACTTCTGCAAATTAGTCCGAATGCTAATAGAGCACAAAAGATACAAGAACGGCATCGAACAATCCGTCATGTCAGCACCGGACAATCCCCTGTGGCTCATCTTCTGCACCAATTTGATAGGAACGAAGGGGATTTTGGCGACGGTTTTCCCCTCAAACACGCTGTTCAAAAACCCGAAAACCAGGAACAGAACTAAGGCAACGACGGCGCCGGATTTGAATTTGAACATCGACAGGTCGCGGCTCGATTCCTTGAGCGAGGTCTCGACGCGGTCCATCTTTTTGGTTTTTGATGATTTTTTGAGGAGGCTGGAGGTGGTCGGGTTCGCGTCGGTCGTTTTCATGGTCTCGAGCTTCTTGGAGGCTCTGTCGATTGAGGATTTTAGGGATTTGTAGGAATCGGTGCGGTAGATGAGCAGCCATGAGATGGCTTCGCAGATTACGGCGGTGCAGAGCGAAGTTCCGACCACGGTGAGGCTGTCGGAGAATCTAAGGCCGGCGATTAGGGCTGACGCCATCGGGAATTGGGAAATTGTTGTGGCCGGGATATGAGGTTTTGATGGGTATGTAAGTTCACTGTTCACGAGCTGTGATGTATACTCGTATACACAGTAATTTGCGTTGGTGAACAGTTTGAACGGGTATCGGTTACAAATTTACTATCTCGATTTTTAATTTACTTTTTCTTTTTTATTTTTAGCAAAAATAAAATAAAATAAACATCTCGATTTTTAATTTACTTTTTCTTTTTTATTTTTAGCAAAAATAAAATAAAAAGGATAATAAATAAATAAATGAATTATTGTATGTCAACATAATTTCAACAATTGTATGTTCATGACAACACAATTTCCCAACACAACTAATCACTATTCACCATCTATCTATTTAGTAAATAACCTAATTAATTTCTTAATACAATTAACCTAATTAATGTATAATTGATTAATTGTTGTTAAATTTTCTAATAATAAATAATACCAGTATATACTTACATTTGATAATATTTCGATTTCTTTCAAGAATAAAAAAATTATCAATAATTATTACCCAAATAAAATAAAATATCAAATTAAAAAAAAAAACAATGAAATATTACATTAAAGTGAAATCATTATCGCGTAATTAATAAAAAAAAGTAATTAATGATATATATTATATATATATATATATATATATATACACGCACACAGACGCAGTCACGCAGACGCAGTGTGGCAAATATCATGAGCAAACCCCCTCCCCTCTCCTTCTCTAAATCCTCGATCTCGTCCAGCTAAAATTTATCCTCAGATTCTAATCCCATCTCACCCACTCAATCAGAAGCTCCATTTTCAGATTCTGATTTTTCAGTCATTTATTTCGTATCATTTTCGATCGCTTTTGTTTTATTTATCTGAATTTCATCTGTTTATCGATCTATGAATTGCGTTTTCTGCTGAGAAAAAATAATTATGTTATACATCGGACTTTTCTGAATCGCACGGCGGAGATTTTCCGATGAGGATTGAATTCTATAGAAATTGAATTTCAGTGTAAAAAAATATGCCAGGGATGGCGCAGGGGACAAGTAGTGATACTACTACTGGCTACCTGAATCCGTTGGCGGGGATTGGAAAGCTGCCCTTCCATTCTTTCAATGGCTCATCTGATTCTAGAAACGAGTTCTGGTCCCAGCACCGTGATGATATGAGCTACAGTCATTTGCAGAAGGTATAATTCATATCAATTCATTCTATAACGTGATTTTGTGAATTGTTTTTGATTTGGATCGTGCGGTTAGTTATTGGTTCTAGTACTCTAGCTGCGATTATTTTGATTCCCTTGTATATATGCCTGTTGTGTCATTTTGTACAGACCCAAATTGGTTCGCTTGGATATTCGTACATTTTCTCTTTGTTCAACTAGTCTTTAAGTCACCAAGTGATCTGCAATTTGCAAAAAAAAAAGGTGCCGCATTACTAATTTGGCGGGTTGGAATTAGAGATGAGAATAACTTGGGAGGTTAGAGGTAGAATGTATTTGTGTAGGCCAGCAGGTTGTAATAGATTACGCACAGGGTTTATGCAATTTTTTCCCGTAAAGAACAGTTTAATACTTAAAACCCTTAAGAAGGTGAGTGCAGTTGTGATTCTTCTACCTTCGTTCCCTTAGGACATTGGAATCGAATTATTTGTGTATCTTGCCTGAGAAAACTTTAATTATCCCGGAAATTAATTGTGATGTTATATATTTGCGTGCTTTTGTTGCTTGATGACTGATGTAATATATTACTGTTTGCCATGGTTCTTATTTTCTAGGTAGTTTATATATAGGAGAAATCAGTATATAATGTGTTTTCTTTGTTGGTATCTCCTTTTCTTGCCTGGTTCCAGGCCATGCCTTTTCGCCTCGTGTTGCTTATCTCATTCATAGCTTTAATGGATTCACATATATGCCATTTGATTATAAGGCGCATGCATCATTTGTACAAGTGCATTTGATATAGCCTTTTCCGGGATTTGTTACGGATTTTTTTTCTTGATTGTAGTTTTGGTGTGAGCTGTCTTCGCAAGATCGACATAAGCTTCTTAAGTTAGACAAGCAGACACTCTTTGAGCACGCCCGTAAGAACATGTATTGCTCTAGGTGCAATGGTTTGTTGCTTGAAGGTTTTTTGCAGATTGTCATGTATGGAAAGTCTCTACAGCAGGATGCAGCTGGTAGCCATCACAATGTGAAAGTCACAGACTACCAATATAATGCAGATTTGTGTACAGACAAGGGGTGTAGAGAGGATATTCGAGACCCATCAGTCCATCCATGGGGTGGGCTGACTACCACCAGGGATGGGATGCTCACGCTTTTGGACTGTTATGTTTATTCAAAATCCCTAAAGGGTCTCCAAAATGTATATCTCTTTTCGAGGTTACTAATAATATGTGCTTGAGCGGGAACATTTGATTAACCGTCTCCACTTGAATCAGGTGTTTGACAGTGCACGTGCTAGGGAAAGAGAACGTGAACTGCTTTATCCTGATGCATGTGGGGGAGGTGGACGAGGATGGATAAGCCAAGGAGTTGCAGGATATGGTAGAGGGCATGGAGCAAGAGAAGCGTGTGCACTTCATACTGCTAGATTGTCTGTGGAGACATTGGTGGACTTCTGGTCAGCTCTTGGAGAGGAGACTCGACAATCGCTTTTAAGGATGAAAGAAGAAGATTTTGTTGAGTGGCTCATGTATAGGTATGCTAATGCTATCATATTTTTGTTTCTTAATTACTATTTTAATTTTCATAACTTTTAAAATAACATAAATTAAGAAAATATTGATGGGATAAGAAACTACGAAAAATGTTTGAAGCTGCCTCTCTTCTTCTGGAATCTTAATAATTCTATATATACTTTTCATTGATATTGTGATTTGAAAAACATTAAAACCTCTCTTTTGCAGGTTTGACAACAAAAGATTTTGCAGAGATTGCAGAAGAAATGTACTACGTGAGTTCAAGGAGCTGAAGGAATTGAAACGCATGCGAAAGGAAACTCGCTGCACAAGTTGGTTTTGTGGGGCAGACACCGCTTTCCAATATGAGGTATCGAATTTGGATTATGTTACTTTTTGAATCCCCAAGGAGGAAGTATCACAAGGTTCTTTGAACAGGCAGAGGAGGCTGATGACGAAGAGGTATTCTACTCTTGTTTTTTATCCTCACTTTCAGAAATGGGCCCTGGTGTGGTTGAATATATATATGTATGCTTTCATTTTTCAAAATCTCATTTTCTGCTAAAGATAATTATAAGAATGGTTAATCTTGAAAGTGTAAATGGATAGGAGATGAATACAGACAGTAAATTATAGTTTGAAAATGATTCATAGTTAATGTAAGTGGATTTTTGAAAATTAACAAACTTGGGTTAAGACAATTTCTCTACTAGAGTGATTTTATAGTCAACCGTGGACTAAATGTAGTTCTTTCCCTACGATCTATATTTTCTTTTGTGAGGTTGTCACGTGATGTTATTGTATCTCTAGGATGATGATTCCTTGGATAAGGATGGAAGTGATCTTGATGGTGAATGTTCTCGTCCCCAGAAACATGCCAAGAGTCCTGAACTTGCTCGAGAATTTCTTCTAGATGCCGCAACTGTCATTTTCAAGGAACAGGTATGCTGATTTTTATCTTCTCTGTATCTTTCTGCGTTTCGTGGACTGAATTGCACATACATGTAACTCTAGTGTCAGTTATATAACTTAAAACTTTGTTATAGTCTTGATAACTCCGCATTTTAATAATGAAGTTTTATTGTTTAGAGGCAAGTACTAATTGATGTGATTTTTATGTAGAAAACTATTTTTCTCATGTGCCCCTCATCAAAGCTTTGGATTTAATAACAGTTCATGTTTTTTTCAACTTATCTGGGATTATTTTTTTGCAGGTTGAGAAAGCTTTTAGAGAAGGAACAGCAAGGCAAAATGCACACAGCATTTTCGTGTGCCTCTCATTGAAGTTACTAGAAGAACGTGTACACGTCGCTTTCAAGGAAATAATCACTACAGAAAAGCAGGTGTTTGACCTGTGACAATGTTGAAGTTGGATTTTATCCTGTCTGCCTTGTTAGATACTCAATTCTAATAAGGATACACCTCTGATCTCTTGATTCGTTCTCGATTCCGCAGATGAAACTTCTCGAAGAAGAGGAAAAAGAAAAGCGTGAAGATGAAGAACGCAAGGAGCGCAGGAGAAATAAAGAACGTGAAAAGAAGCTCCGCAGGAAGGAACGTTTAAGAGAGAAGGAAAATAGGGAAAATAAATGTGTTGAACCAGACTTGAATCCCGTAGTGACTGATGTTGTAAAGGAGGAGTCAACGCCTTCTGTTGAACAGGTGGTTGGTAATGTGCCCAGCAGAGATTCCGGTAATGAAAGAGGTGAAGCTACCCAATCCAACCCGTTGTCCCCTGATATTCAAGACACTTACTCAACTATGGGGAATCCTTCTGAAGGTATTCTAGATGACGAATTCAGCAACACAAGAGATTGGAACAACTCTTTCTCATATGACGACCTCAAGTATTCCCGCAGGAAACCGAGTTTCCGCAAAGATTCACACAAGGAATCAAACTTAAAATGGCCTGATAGGCGTAAAGGTTCAACCGCATTATTGGAGAATGATTTCGAATCAACAAGGAATGCTAATGGAATTAATAAGCAGTTAAGAACAATTTCTGCAAGGTCTAACCTTAATAGAAATGGCGGCCAGTTGAGTGAAAAACACCATCGCACGAATAACAACATAATCTGTGATAGATATGATTCCCATTCTTGCAGCTGTAACCATCATCATCCCGAGTATAGATCAAGGCCCGAGCCACATATTGCAAGAGTAGCACCGCCTGATATATCAGAATTGTATCATCGTGGTAAAAAGTATACTGATACGCCAATGGAGTGTGTAGTTGAAATCAACGGGCAACCTAAAAGCAAGATTATTTCTGGCAACATTCCTAAGAAAGTTTGGGAACCATTGGATTCACAGAAGAAGTGCATCCGGCGCAACTCAGATTCCGATTTTACCTTGAGATCCACCCTGAAAGTCGAACCCTCTGAATCTGGCCAACTCCCTGAATGTTGCTCCACTAGTTCGGATGAAGTGATTGATATTTCAGTACAAAACAATCATGAAGATAATGGTGCAAGAGATTTAACAGGATCAATGGCGAAGCCCCAAAATAAATCGATGAGTAGCTCTTCCAACTCCGATAACTTCTCGTCTTGCCTCAGTGAGGGTGACAGCAACTTGTCTTCAAAATCTCAGAACACTGAATCAACGTTCACTTCGGATTCAGAAGAGTCCAGCCAAATCTTGGATGGAAATGAAACTTCTGACCACATCGAAAATACTGGATGCACATCTACGAGGCAGGATGGTAAAACACAGGTCGCTGTCTCTGCCGCAACAAATTCACTCAAGGAAGCAGCTCCATATTGCGAAAATGGGACGGCAAGAATCAGTATAGGCACTCAGCCTCACAGTGTTCTTCCTGAAGTGCACAGTAACAGAAGTATTAATTATCCCATTTTTCAGGCTCCCACAATGGGCTATTACCATCAGAATCCAGTTTCTTGGTCGTCGGGATCCGTAAACGGGTTGATGCCCTTTCCCCACTCCGAACACTATTTATATCCCAACTGTTTTGGATACGACTTGAACGGAAATGCACAGTTTGTGCAGTATGGGGCCTTGCAGCATCTGGCCACACCATTAATTAATCATGCTCATGTCCCTGTTTTCCAGCCGGTTTCTCAGGTAAATGGGGTTAGCACAAAGGCAAGTGGACTAAAAGAAGCAGACTGTGGTATATCAAAGGTGCCCTTGAATGACCAATCAAGAGCACCGATGGTTGTGGATGATGGACGGAATCATAAGGCTGATAAAATGGATATGGGGAATAACAGTTTCTCTCTCTTCCATTTTGGAGGCCCTGTCGCTCTTTCAACGGGATTCAAAGCCAACCCTGTGTCTTTGAATGAAGCGATTATGGAGGATATGAATAAGTCATTGGCTAACTGTCCAGATGCCGACCATCCCTGTGGTAAGAAAGATTCAGTTGAGGTGTATAACTTGTTTGCTGCGACAAACGGCATAAAATTTTCGATCTTCTGAGGTAGTTGTATACAAGCAAGGAGCTAATTTCTCTTTGTTTTTTCATTCATATCCTGGAGCATGAAGCTTTGTGCAAACCTAATTTTCTGTCTTACCTGAGTTCTAGTGATGGAATTAAAAACTTTGGGTACTTTGTAATTTGGTGCGAAACAATCTCCATTTGAGCATATTTTAGGGTCGTTTTTTTTTTTTTTTTCGTTTGTATTGGTTTCATCTATTTAGGCAAGAAAAGCTAATTGGCCAAAATTGTTTTGATCTTTTACTAATAATAGAATCGAGATTTAGATTAGGGTTTGATTTGAACATATAATGAAGATGGTCGAGGATGGACGATCTACTCAGAACAAGAACACTAAAAAAAAATTATTATAAAAGATAAAGAAAAAAATTATTTTCTTAACAAAAGTCAAGAACACTAAAAATACAAGATAAGAAAAAAAATATTATAAAAGATAAGAAAAAATTATTTTCGAAAACATCACACTTGAACAGTGAGAGGCCCTTTCATGATAAAATTTAGAAAGTTAAATTAATGAGTTTGAGGAACATATATACATGCAATTAAAATACATTCCATTGATCAATATAAGACAACTAAAATTTGAAAAGCATATAAAGCATATAACACACCGATTGAAAAACTTTTAAAAATCCAACAAAATCTATCAAAATACCAATTGATTACACGATGCTTAATGTTAAGAAAGGTTTAAATAAACGGTGCCATCATAACATGTTAATGCTATAACATTTCTGAATGGAAGAATTTTACTTCTAAAATTTTAACACCGAACATACGGTTTGCAAAAATCCACAATATGCCTAAAGAGGACCAAACTAAATATTTCGCCGTTTGTATGTTATTTTTTCACTAAAAATATGCGGTAAAAATGAGAAATATAGTATTATTTTTTTGACCAAAAATAAAAAGTACAAATATATTTTTTAAATTAAAGTATTTGTTAGTTAAAAATGTTATTTTTTTATCAAAAATAAAAATAATTTTTTTAAGTTAAAAAATAAAGTAATTATAAATAAATTTAAAAAATAGTTAGGAAAAAGTAAAATTAAATTTTAAAACGAAAAAGTAAATTTCTTATTTTTGTCAAAGTTGTGCACAATTAGTTAAAAAAAAATGTTAAAAAAAATATACATAATTAGTTGGGAAAAGGTAGTAATTTTATTCATATTGAAAAGTACATAGCCATCCAATTTACACATATTTGAAGTTAAAATAATTGTCCAAAGTGAAGACAATCTACATCATACTTGCTTATAACAGTTTGATATAATACTGTTGCAAACTTGCTCTATCAAAATTCACTGCTGCTCAAATAATACTTTGAGGCAATCTATGTCAATTTCTGACATCTACGAATGATTGAGCTTCTGGGCAATGACCGTAGCTGTAAGCTCAGAAAGGAAAGGGATGCATAGAAAGGAAGAAGCCTGCGTGAAATAAGGAAAAATCCATCAGATAAACAAGAACACTACCACATACACATGATATTACGAAAGGATGGAACATTCAAATAGAATAGTCACATACCTTAAGGAGGTTACATAGCATTCTCAGACCAACGTCCTTGAGAAACTTAGATTCAAACTCCACCACATCCACCTTGGCCTCGTCCACTATGGAATCACTTATGAATTCAATTATCTTAGCCACGACGTTTGAGGAAATACCAGGCAACGGGATGGTCATCGTCGAGTTGGAGGAGTTGATAATTAAGGCCTCGAGCACCGGTGATTTGAGGGCAGCCTCCCTGTCAACTCTGAATGCCTCTCCTTCAGAGCTTACCAATGAGATTCCATCCAAAGGCGTGATGGCAATATGATCAGACTGAGGAACTGTCACCGCCTGGATGCTCCTTGTGGCTTTGTTGCATTCATACTTTGTCTGGAGCATTAGGTCATTCATTCCCTGCCCCATTTTGCGGTCCCCAAGGTCTCGCCTCTTTGAACGTGAGCTCAAAGTCGAAAACATCACACTTGAACAGTGAGAGGCCCTTTCATGATAAAATTTAGAAAGTTAAATTAATGAGTTTGAGGAACATACATGCACTTAAAATACATTCCATTGATCAATGTAAGACAACTAAAATTTGAAAAGCATATAAAGCTATTATTACTCTATTCTTTCGTTGTACGATGCAGTACCGCAACGAGGGCAACCAATATCTTCCAGCAGTTCACGAACAAGACAATGAGCGTGAAAAGCGTGATTGCAATGTGGGAGGGTTGATATCTGATCCCCCAACACAGGCTTCAGTTTACACACAAGGCAGAATCCCATAAGACCCGGCACACTTTGACCGGGATCTTCCACTCTAACCCTAGGCAAAAACTTCAAGAAAAACCAAAAATTTAGGGAGATTTGCTTTCCAGGCGGTGGCTCAACTTCAGGTTCAACCCATAGGTACAAAGGGAGTAATTTATTTTCCCTAATTGCCCTCTGCCTGGCAGCATCAAATGTCTCTCCTTCTTGCTGAAGGGTACACACATTGAATCGCACGAGGACGGGGACTACAGCGTCGGCAGCAGCATATTGAGGATCCTTTGATCTGTCGGTAGCAAAAGCAAGGGCATTGGTAGCAAACAATTTGATTTCCTGACGAGACATCCAGTATTCCAACAGCCTGTAACGGGTCATTCCATAAACCAAATAGTGTTGCTTTTTCTCATCGTATTTCTGCGGGCATATGTGGGCATTAAATGTCTCCGAGTCGATTACTAGGTCGGGAGTACTGGGTTCTCCGGGTCGGGCCTTGACGATGAAGTCGGTTTTGATCACAAACACAAAGGCTTTGACTCCGGGTTTGAGGGTCGATTTATACTTGGAATCTATGTCGTTCTCGTCCATCTCAGAAAAATCATACACGTATTCATAGTATCCATTTTTGCTCCCCATCTCTGGATTACAATAAATCACGAATCATAACACGTACATACAATTATTCGCTGAAGAAATTATTAAACTATTTTACAAACGTACATACAATTATTCGGTGAAGAAATTATTAATTAAACTATTTTACAACAACAAAAACGAAAACAATAAAACATATTCACATATTGAAAATTTTCGAATGTGAAGAAATAAATTAAAGAGCGCTCACCTGAGATCAGATTAGGGTTTGTGCGACTGGCACGAGATTTATTACAAACTAAGTTTTGAACTCTAGACTATAAATAGAGATTTTCTAAAAAGGGTATTCAATCGAGAGTCTATAAGATTTTAATAGACTTTTAAAGTTTAGGTGTATTGGATTTTTAAAAGTCAATTAAAATCTGAAGGTATTCAATTAGAATTTTAAAAAATCTTAAAAAATTCGGTTAAAAAATATAAAGAAGTTTTACTTTTTAAAATTTTTGATTAGAATGAAAGATTTTGTTGGATTCTAAAAACTCTAGAATTTTTTTTACTTATTTCTTTCAACAAACATAATAATAATAATAATAATAATAATAATAATAATAATAATAATAATAATAATAATAATAATAATAATAATAAAAAAATAATAATAAAAAAATTAATAATAAAATTAAAATAAAATGTGATTTTTTTTAGAATTAACATAAAAGTTTTAATCATAAATTAAAATTTAAGTTTCTAACAAAAATAATTAAATGTGATCTTTAAGCGTTGAAAATCAATGAAAGTTCATGTAAATAATAAAATATAGTAGTATATATTAGACAATTTTATCAAATCTATAAAAATTCATACAAATCTATGGTTTAGGAGATGTTACCCCAGGTGCAATACACCGTGGCATATTAGTTGTGTGTATTGAATATAATAATATTAAATATAAAACTCAAATTTTATTAAAAAATCATTTAAACTCTGTATTAACTCGGTGGATTTTCTAAGTCCATTGACTTTTTAAAATCCATAAAAATCCAATACAATTCAAATTGAATACACCCTCTCCTGAGTTGTAGGAGTATTTCGGTTTGTGTATCAAATATAGTACTATTAATTTAATTTAATTTATTGTTAAAAAAAATTAATAAGATTGTAAAATTAATTTAAATATCTTTTTTTTTATTTTTTTTGTTGTGTTTTAAAATAATTTTAAATGATTTGATCTGGTGCAAGATCGAAATTGATGGTGTGTCGATGCCTCGCGTACGTATTTAATCCTATTCCTATTCCTCACAACTTAAGGGAACTTGAAAACAAAACAAAAAACATTAATTGGCAGCTAGCATTAATCCCTCGGTAATGTATTTATATAGCCCGTATCGTTTGAAGTATCACTGCTCTCGGGATGTAGTCAAGATAGCTTGAATTCGTAAGCTTCTCACTTTCAATATATACTCAAATAGTACTTTATTATGCAAACAGCAACATGGTCATGTGACTGATGATAAACAGTCCATCCATCTCTTATTTCACATGCATATATATCCTTTTCAGATTGATTAACTTAACCATCAAAATATATATGCATGATATCAAACACACTAATTAATACTATATATAGATCGATTCGATCGATCAAGTAGTACTCACTTATTTAAGCAACGAACATAATTTTCTTGCTGCACCCAATGCCATAGTTTTCGTCGCAACATCACCCAGTACCTCCTCGAACACGCATGGTGGTGGTGTTATTATACGCGCTGCCCCAACGAACCCATGAAATTCGGATTCAAACCTCTTCATCTCATCATCAGGCAACGACACCAGAGCATTAATCACGCCGCCCTCATGACCGGTCGGAAATATCCAGCATATATCCTTGCGGTGGTTCACGATGGGCCCACTGTGAATCGGCTTCCCCCACGGATACACCACCTGCTCGAACCCTAGCCGCAGCCACGAGCTGACCATGTACTCCCCACACGGCAGCCCCTTATTAATCTCCAACCAATCAATCACAGATCTCGCGTACTCATCCGTAATCCTTCCCGGCCCTTCCGACACCATCTTCACCGCCTCCGCAAACGACAGTTTTCCGGCCATGGCCGAAGCGTAAGAGACTAGAACCGCGTTTCCACAGTATGAAGAAGGCAACGGAGGGTCGAGCCTCGACCTCAGGTCGATCACGTTGAGTAGAGTCGAGACTTTGTTGTATGAAGACAGGGCCTTGCAGCGCCAGACGAGAGCAGCCATTACGTTGAAGGAGCTGATCCTCATCGGGTTTGTTTCGGTTTTGGCTTTGTCTTTGAGAAGGTTGATGTCGGTTGGGCTTAGCTTGAAGACTCGGAATTCGAGTTGTTCTTTCTTGCAGTCGAATACGGGAGGGCCGGAGGAGTCGGCTGGGCGGTCGGGCTTGTAGAACTCGGGATGAGGGAAGGAGACACGTGGCGGTGACCTGGCGGATAGAAGGGTGCGGTCGAGGCAGGGGATGACGGCTAGGGGTTTGTCGAGGTCGAACGCTTGGGAGGCGAGGTTCTCTGTGAAGTGTTTTGCGCTGATGCCGTCGAGCAAGATGTGGTTGACGGACATACCGATTGCAAAACCACCACATTTGAATGATGTTACCTATAAATTAAGCGTTGTTAGAATTAATTATGAAAATATATCAATAGGGAGTAGTAGTAGTAGTAGAATGAACCTGAAACCTGAATGATGCATAGAGGCTGATCTTCTTGGGTGAGATTTGGTAATGTGTGAGGAGCAAGGTGCTGGAATCCTAAGTTGGGACAAGCCAAGTCCCCTATCTCATCCAGTGACAACTCAGATGAGGCGGATATGAACCCTGCTCCGGCTCCATTGCAGTCGATTTCAAGTCGTGCTGTCAGTTGGTTGAGCTTCAATCTTCCGGCCATGAAGTGGTAAGGCCCCAGGAGGAGTTTGTGGAGAGCGGACTTGATGCTACGTGTGGCGAGTGGGGGTGGATAATCGGGGTTGGCTTGGAAAAAAGAGGCATTGGGGACTTTATAGTTTAGAATCTGGTCTATGTTGGACAGAAAAAGCTGCTGCTGCTGCTGCTGGTTTGTGTTGGGATTGGACACAACAACGTTAACGAGGGTTGATTCATGGAATGTGAGCTTAAGGTCTTCCAAGGAAGGATTCGGAGAGATAATGCAGCTGGCCATGATCAATAACGTATGAACAAACAAACAAACGTATGATATTTGATTGATTGATTGATTTAGTTGGGATCGATCGATCGATCAATATGGCATAGAGCTAGAGGTAGCTGAGATGTTGTTTTGCTGCTGTTTTTATTGCAAGCAAGCAGCAAGCTAAGCTTCATAATTAGTACTTAGTACGTACGTACTTAATTAGGAGTATTAGCATTACTAGAAACAATGTGGTAGTTGTCTATTTAATGTGCCATTCAATTCGATCATATCAATCTGACATCTCTGCCAAAAACATTTATGTAGAATATTGGCACCAAGTCCAATTTTTTGTATAGGTCCCGTTTTGGGCTTGAAATTTTCAAGCTCAAATCTCATAGCCCTTAAAAAATTACATCCCTCGAATTAGGGTCAATCAAGACTCGACTCATACGGCTCAATTGACAGTCCTAGGCATACATGGTGTCCTATCTTGTTAATGTGGCTTTGTCTCGTCATCTTTCTTTAGCTTGCGGTCTTGCATCATAAACTTTTTGAGCATATCTTCAATATACTTTTTCTGATATATGAAGATGTACTCTTCTTATTTTATTTCCATTTCGAGAAAGTAGTGCATCAATACCAAGTTGTTCATAGATCTCAAAAGTTTTCATCATCTCTTGAATTCCTTGATCATATATACTTATATTGTTTCCAATAATGATTAAATCATCAACATAGAGAGACGTGTTATAATATTGCTACCTTGAGATTAATTTGATGTAGAAAGTGAACTCGTTTTCGCTCCTCTAAATCCTTAAAGAGTGAAGTATCCACGTGTACCACGCTTTAATGGTAAAAAAAAAAACTTATCAACGGTCAATCTTCACAACTTGAAGAACAAGATACAAAAAATACCTTATCAATGGTTGATCTTCACAAAATTTGAAGAAAAAGATAAAACAAAACGAAAAAAAAAAAAAAAGTAGCAATCTCAAGCACTGGTCACAGAGGACTACATCCTCCAAACCACCGCCATAACTTCCATGACCACCACCACCTCCATAATAATTCAATAGTACTCTGTATGTATTTATTATACACATAACAAGTGTGACTCATGATAATTGATAAAAACAAAAAAAATACTAATATTATTAGCATCGATCCATCTCTTATTTCACATATATTTTTCAAACCACCAAAATATACATGCCTATATCACAGATAATTAATAATAGTACTACTAAGTACTATATATGCATCGATCAAGTAGTAATTAATTAAGCATTGAATAATTACCACTTGAAATAATGATCCTCAAAACATCCTATCCTTGGGATAGATGCATGCATGCGGCCATATGTATATCCATAAACTGTAATTGATTACGAAGTAATGCAAGATCCCATCTTCATCAATTATATATGATCTACGTACGTCTCCTAGATAGCTAGCTAGACCAAAGAGTAAGTAGAGAGCTAGCTAGATTTTACATAGATTCGTAATGCTCTCGTGTTTTTTTATTTTGGGAATTGTGACTTGAAGAGACCGGAGATCGATCACTCACTTACTGTTAAATGGAGTATCCCACATCAGTTAAAAAAAGATCTTAAAGCTCAAATATAAGTTAGATTACTTTATCACTTTTAAAGTGTTACTTTTAATTTTGACATGATATCAAAGCGGGTCCAACACAATAATGGGTGCCCAACTTTGACACTCACATTCTCATTACATTCTGTTTCTCTTACTTTTTTAGTCCGGTAAACTTTTTTAGTCGAGTATGACAACATGCATGGAACTTTTTTAGTCGTGTATGAAAACATGGTAGATGTGATAAAATTTGAAAAAACAAGGGTAAAATAAAGTAAAATTTAAACTCGAACAAGAAAAAAAATTGATGAATGATTGTTTACGGAAATAAACACCGCCATAACTTCCATCGACCACCACCATATATAACTTGCATGACCACACCACCCCCACGGCCCACCTCCATAATAATTCAATAGTACTGTAGTCCGTATTTATTATGCAAACAACAACAAGAGTGTGACTCACGAGAAACAAGCAATTAATTAATTAATTAATATTATTTGCATATATCGATCGATCTCTTATTTCACATGCATGCATGCATGCATGCATGATATCAAACACGTACACAAATACTTATACGTACGTACATAATTACTTAACCATGAAACAGAATTTTCTTGCTCATCGCACCCTGCAGCAGATCAAACACACACACGTGTACTCGCAATAAAACTATGGAATTCAGATTCAAACCTCTTCATCTCATCATCAGGCAACGACACCAAAGCATTCACGCCGTCGGCAGTCGGAAATATCAAACAGATATCCTTCTGGTGCTTCACGACGGGCCCGCTGTGAAGCGGCTTCCCCCACGGGTACACGACCTGATCGAACCCCAGTCGCAACCACGAGCTCACCGTGTACTCCCCACACGGCATCCCTTGCTTATTAATCTCCAACCAATCAATAGCTGATCTCATGTACTCGTCCGTCATCCTTCCGGGCCCTTCCGACACCATCTTCACCACCTCCGCGAACGACAGTTTTCCGGCCATGTCCTCGCGCTTGGCCGACAAGTAAGAGTCTAAAACCGCGTTGCCACAAAACGAGGGCGGCAACGGTGGATCGAGCCTCGACCTTATGTCGATCACATTGAGCAGGGTCGTCGTGAGTTTGTCATCTCCGTTGTTGCACGAGGACGACAAGGCCTTGCAGCGCCAGACGAGCGCAACCATTATGCTGTAGGAGCTGATCACCCTCATTGGGTTTGATTCGGTTTTGGCGTGCTGGTCTTTCAGAAGGTTGATGTCGGTTGGGCTTAGCTTGAAGACTCTGAACTCCAGTTGTACTTGATCAGTAGGGCCCGAGGAGTACTGATGGTCGGGATTGTAGAACTCGGGATGAGGGAAGGACACACGGGGTGGTGACCTGGCGGATAGGAGGGTGCGGTCGAGGAAGGGGACGACGGCTAGGGGTAATTTGTCGAGGTCGAAAGCTTGGGATGCGAGATTCTCTGTGAAGTGTTTTGCGCTCATGCCGTCGAGCAAGATGTGATTGATGGACATACCGATTGCAAAACCACCACATTTGAATGATGTTACCTGTATGTATAGTATATATATGCTTGTTACAAATTATGATTATTTAGTAGTAGGAATAAATTAGGGAGTACGTACGTAGTTGTAGAATGAACCTGAATGATGCATTCAGGCTGATCTTGATCAATGAGATTTGGTAATGTGTGAGGAGCAAGGTGCTGGAATCCTAAGTTGGGACAAGCCAAGTCCCCAATCTCATCAAGTGACAACTCGGATGAGGCGGATATGAACCCTGCTCCGGTTCCATTGCAGTCGATCTCAAGGCGTGATGTCAGGTGGTTGAGCTTCAATCTTCCGGCCAGGAAGTGGTACGGCCCCAGGAGGAGTTTGTGGAGAGCGGATTTGATCCTGCACGTGGCGAGTGGGGGTGGATAATCGGGGTTGGCCTGGAAAAAAGAGACATTAGGGACTTTGTAGTTTAGAATCTGGTCTATGTTGGAAAGGAAAAGCGGCTGCTGCTGGGGGTGTGGGGATGAGACGACGAGGGTTGATTCATGGAATTTGAGCTTAAGGTCTTCCAAGCCAGGATTCGGGGAGATGCTGCAGCTGCAGGCCGCCATGATCAATAACGAACGTAAGTAATAAGATATATTGATAATATGGTTAGTTGGGATTGATCAAAGAATATGGTCTAGTGCTATATATAGCTAGCTGATGTTGCTGCTGTTTTTATAGCTAGCAAGCAAGCAGCATACGTACTAATTAGGTGAATTAATTAGTACATACGTACTAATTAGGAGTATAAGAGTATAATTAAAATTAGCATTACAAGAAATTAAACAATTAATATACTGCAGCATGTGGTAGTTGTGTCTAATATTTAATGTGCCGATTGAATTCGATCATGCCAAAAACCATTTATGTAAAATATCTATCTACCTATCGAGCGACACTAAATGGAGGGCGATGCTGCGGGATGACTATGGCAACTCGATCGTTCAGTCTTGCAGGAGTGAGGAGAGTTGGTTCTTGGATCCTTGATTTTCTTGGTGATCATAATGAATGAATAATTTCTTTAATTAATTACCATCATTATTAATTGCTGGTGGTGGTGGTCGTGGCGGAACCACCAGAATGAATCTGTTGATTGCTGACGTCGCTGCTTAGATCAGTGATCTGCTGATCTCTGCTTTTAAATCAAATTTGGCGATCGACTTTGTCGTTGGGATATTAAATTGGGTAGAGGTAGAAATGTTAGACCCGTGAAGCCCAATAGTGTAGAGTCCAATATGTTCGGCCCAATTATTCAGTTTATTTGCCATGTAAATATATCTATTTAGAGTATAAATTAATATTATTATTTACCTTCTCTAAAAAAAAGTTGCAACATTTTCTTTTTGAAGTTTACCATTTGATAAAATAAAATAAATATTCTAAATTTTTTATTTTAAAATACTATTTTATCTTTACTTTATTCACTTATTTTTTAAACTCCACTCACAACTAATTAATTTTTTAACTTAAAAATACATTTTTATCTTTTTACTTTTTAATCAAAAAATCAATAATTAACATTTTTATTTTTCTTAATCTCAATCCCCACCCACAAAAGTATAGAATCCATATTTAATGAACTAGAGTGACTATTTTTATCATTTATATATTATAATTTTATTTTGTTAATTTATTTATTTATATATAAATTAAAAATTGAGTTAACTGAATTGAAAGGATTAAAATTGAAGTTCAAAAAATAGTTACGAACTACCGACGATAAACACGCAATTAATATTATTAGCATCGATCCATTTCTTACATGCATATTTTTCAAACACCATCCAAATATACATGCATGCATGATATCAAACACGTACACAAATTATTATTATTATTAATAATAATTGTTAGAAACCGCTTCATCTAAAAGCTCGAACTGTTAAAAATTATTATTATTATTAATAATAATTGTTAGAAACCGCTTCATCTAAAAGCTCGAACTAACTGTTAAAGAAGTTGGGCTTCTTTACATTTATATAAGAAGTTGAGCTTCTTTACATTTATATTTATGGGTCGAATATATTCTCCAATACTCCCCCTCACTTGTGGGCCGATTTCAACCACTTTGGGGAGGCCCAACAAGTGGATAATTAATTCGGGTAGAGTCGCTCATGGCGGGAGTCGAACCCAGGACCTGCCACAAGGCTAGGCTCTGATACCATGTTAGAAACCGCTTCATCTAAAAGCTCGAACTGTTAGAGAAGTTGGACTTCTTTACATTTATATTTATGGGTCGAATATATTCTCCAATAATAATAATAGTAGTAGTACTATTATTAAGCAACAGAGATAATTTTGTTGGTCACAGCTTCATCTCCCATCCCAACCATGGTTGTCGTCGGAACATCACCCGCGCCGCCGCTGCCGCCTGATGGAACATCTCCCATTCCAACTATGGATAGTTTCGCAATGAAGCTACTAAATTCGGAGTCAAACCTCTTCATCTCATCATAAGGCAGCGAGACCAAAGCATTCACCACGCCATCAGCAGTCGGAAATATCAAACATATACCCTTCTGGCGCTTCACGACGGGCCCACTGTGAATCGGCTTCCCCCACGGGTACTCCACCTGCTCGAACCCTAGCCTCAACCACGAGCTCACAGTGTACTCCCCAGACGGCAACCCTTGCTGCTTATTAACCTCCAACCAGTCGATGGCCGATCGAGCGTACTCATCCGTCATCCTCATCGGCCCTTCCGCCACCATCTTCACCACCTCCGCAAACGACGCTTTCCCAATCTCCTCGCGTTTGACCGATGCGTAAGCGTCTAAGACCGCGCTTCCACAGTATGAGGAAGGCAACGGAGGATCGAGCCTCGATCTAAGATCGACCACGTTGAGTAGAGTCGTGACTTTGTCGTCTTCTCCGTTGCACGAGGAAGAAAGGGCCTTGCAGCGCCAGACGAGGGCAGCTGTTACGCTGAAGGTGCTGATCCTAGGGTTTGATTCGGTTTTGGCGTGGTGTTTGAGGAGATTGATGTCGGTTGGGGTTAGCTTGAAGACTCCGAATTCCAATTGTTCCTTGTTGCTGCAGTAGAACGCGGGAGGGCTGCCTGAGGAGTCGGCTGGGTTTTGGAACTCGAGATGAGGGAAGGAGACGCGGGGCGGTGACCTGGCGGATAGGAGGGTGCGGTCGAGGAAAGGGACGACGGCTAGGGGTTTGTCGAGGTCGAAAGCTTGGGATGCGAGATTCTCTGTGAAGTGTTTTGCGCTCATGCCGTCGAGCAAGATGTGATTGACGGACATACCGATTGCAAAACCACCACATTTGAATGATGTTACCTGTATGTATATAAGTTATGTTGTTACGAATTATGATATAATTTGAATTAATAAATACGGAGTAGTACTAGAATGAATTAACCTGAATGATGCATAGAGGCTGATCTTCTTCGGTGAGATTTGGTAATGTGTGAGGAGCAAGGTGCTGGAATCCTAAGTTGGGACAAGCCAAGTCCCCAAGCTCATCAAGTGACAGCTCGGATGAGGCGGATATGAACCCGGCTCCAGCTCCATTGCAGTCGATCTCAAGTCGTGATGTCAGGTGGTTGAGATTCAATCTTCCGGCCATGAAGTAGTAGGGCCCGCGGAGGAGTTTGTGGAGAGCGGACTTGATGCTGCTTGTGGCGAGTGGGGGTGGATAATCAGGGTTGGCCTGGAAAAAAGAGGCATTGGGGACTTTGAAGTTTAGACTCATGTCTATGTTGGACAGGAAAAGCGGCTTCTGCTGGGAGACGAGGAGGAGGGTTGATTCATGGACTGTGAGCTTAAGGTCTTCCAAGGCGGGATCGGGAGAGAGGCTACAGGCCGTCATGATCAATAATATATGTATGAAAGTGAGATGTGTATTGATTGATTTAATCGAGAAGGGATCTTCGATATTGCATATATATATTGATCAGAGAGCTAGCTGATGTTGCTGCTGTTTTTATTGCAAGCTAGGAAGAAAGCTAAAAGCTAATTAGGTTAGTACCAACTTTTGGGAGTATTAGCATCAATACAAACAAACAATGTGGTAGTACTTGACTACTTGTGTCGTCTAAGTATTTAATAGAGCCGTTTGGTGTGCAACTTTTGTTATCTTTATTTAACTAAGATAACTATCTCGATGGAAAATAAAAATTACTCTGCAAACTTTAATTATCTTTAAATAACTAATTAAGATAACTATCTTGATGGAAGATAAACATTACTGTGCAAAATTGGTTGATATCTTTGGTGAACCGCGCATGAATTCTAAGACCCACTAAAAAAGCAAACAAACATCTGATTATAGAAACCTAACTTAAGTATCTTATATTTATATGGGTCGGGTCGGAGATGTCGTCACGGAAAGAGACGGCGGGCGAGCCTGCGGTATTGATTTGGGCCGGAGGCGTAGTTGATGAGGAGATTGGCTAATATAGTCAATCAGATTTTGCCCTAAATCACCAAATTGGTGTTCTGATTTAGCCCTAATTTTAGTCCTCTTTTATTAATTGTGTAATCTGCCCTCATATTAAGACCTTTGAGTAGGTGAGAGACACTATCATTTTGTCTTTGGCCTCTTTCAGCTCATTTAGGGTTTACGGGCTGTAGGGTTTTAGCTATAAATAACACATGTCGCTCTTTGATGGATTTAACTCTTTCAGCTCATTTAGGGTTTGCAAGATGTAAGGTTTTAACTATAAATAACACATGTCGCTCTTGAATGGATTTCGCGTATTTAGTACTTTTATTAATTAAGTAAAAGAGAAAATAAAGAAAATGATGTTTATTTCCATAAAGATTGGAATGCCTTGGGATTGCGGCTCTCTTACATGTAAAGTATTTATACATTTTCAGCAAAAACCCTAAAAGAAGTAAATATTAAAAGTGCATAAAAGTAAAAACACAATAAATAGGTGAGAGACCGCTGTCGTTTTGTCTCTGACCTCTTTCAGCCCATTTAGGCTTTACAGACTGTAGGGTTTTAGCTATAAATAACACATGTCGCTTTTTAATGGATTTATCTCTTTAAGCTAATTTAGGGTTTAGCTTGTAGGATTTTAGCGATAAATAACACACGTCGCTCTTTAATGGATTTCGCGTATTTAGTATTTTTAATAAATAAAAGAGAATGAAGAAGATGATGTTTATTTCCACATAAAGATGGAATGTCTTGGGATTGCGACTCTCTTGTTGCGCCTCCCTTACATGTGTAGTATTTATACACTTTCAGCAAAAACCCTAAAAGGAGTAAATATTAAAAGAGCATAAAAGTATAAACACAATAAATAGCTAGGTGAGAGACCGCTGTCGTTTTGTGTCTGGCCCCTTTCAGCCAATTTAGGGTTTACATGTTGTAGGGTTTTAGCTATATATAACACATGTCGTGCTTTAATGGATTTATCTCTTTCAGCTCATTTAGGGTTTACGGGTTGTAGGGTTTTAGCTACAAATAACACATGTCGCTCTTTAATGGAGTTCGCGTATTAATTTAGTAATTTTAATAAATAAAAGAGAAAATGAAGAAGATGATGTTTATTTTCATAAAGATTGGAATGCCTTGGGATTGCGACTCTCTTATTGCGGCTCCCTTACATGTGTAGTATATATACACTTTTAACAAAAACCCTAAAATGAGTAAATATTAAAAGAGCATAAAAGTAAAAACACAATAAATAGGTGAGAGACCACTGCCGTTTTGTCTCTGGCCTCTTTCAGCTCATTTAGAGTTTACAGGTTGTAGGGTTTTAGCTATAAATAACACATGTCGCTCTTTAATGGATTTATCTCTTTCACTCATTTAGGGTATACGGGCTGTAGGTTTTAGCTATAAATAACACATGTCACTCTTTAATGGATTTAACGTATTTAGTAATTTTAATAAATAACACATGTCATTCCATAAAGATTGGAATGCCTTGGGATTGCGGCTCCCTTACATGTGTAGTATTTATACACTTTCAGAAAAAACCCTAAAAGGAGTAAATATTAAAAGGGCATAAAAGTAAAAACACAATAAAAGGCAAAACTCTAAACAAAAAGGGAAATGAGAAAACGACGCCATATGTTGATCAAATTAGGGTGCAATTAAGATTGCAAAACGACGTCGTTTCTGAGTTGATTTGGGGATTTCTTCAATTCGTTCATAGTACCTTTCTTTAGGTTTTCCAGGTGAATCTCGAACGGCATCCTTCTTGTTGTTGATTGACTGAAGAAATTTCCATTCAGATTTTGCCATATCTCAAAAGAGGTGTTCAAACCTACCATAATGATCAAAATAGACTCTGATAGTGATGACAAAATCCAAGATGCTAGCAACTGGTCCTGTCTTTGGCACAACAAGAAATCAAGGTTGAGCTTTAGCATCCCATCTTCATCTCTTGGAACAAATTTGGTTGGTGGATCATCAATTCCATCAATAAAACCCTCCATCACGACCGTTGGAACGTACTATAAATACTCGTCTACGTAACAACATCCGAAAACCCAATCCCAAATACACAGCAAATCTTGCTCTCTCTATTGAACCTAGTGAACCACAAACCCTCTCCCAAGCTCTTAAACACCCGCAATGGCGTCAAGCCATGACCGATGAACACAACGCTCTCCTTCGTAACTCCACCTGGTCCCTTGTTCCTCCACACTCTTCTCAAAATATTGTCGGATGCAAATGGGTTTATCGTCTTAAATATAATCCCGATGGGACTGTCGAGCGTTTCAAGGCTCGCCTTGTTTCTAAAGGCTTCCATCAACGTCCCGGTCTTGATTACTCCGACACGTTTAGCCCTGTTATCAAACCCACCACCCTTCGCCTTATTTTCTCCTTAGCCGTGTCACATGGATGGAATCTTCGTCAATTGGATATCAACAATGCCTTCCTTCAAGGTTCCCTAACCGAAGATGTTTATATGTCTCAACCTCTGGGGTTTATCGATCAAACGTACCCCAATCATGTTTGCAAACTTACAAAAGCCATATATGGTCTCAAACAAGCACCTCGTGCTTGGTATAACGAGCTCAAATTTTTTCCCACGAAATATGGTTTTCGACCCACCATCTCTGACCCCTCCCTTTTCATATACAAACAAGATACAATTCACTTTTATCTCCTTGTTTACGTTGATGATATTATCATCACTGGTCCTTCTTCTTCTCACCTTACTACCTTCATTACCACTCTCGCAACTCGTTTCTCCCTCAAAGATCTTGGTCGTCTCTCTTATTTTCTTGGTGTCGAAGTTGTTCCCACACCTCATGGCCTATTCCTCAACCAAACAAAATATATCACTGATATTCTCACTCGTTCCAACATGCTCAATTCAAATCCAGTTAGCACACCAATGAACACTTCCCTCGCCCTCACCCTTACCGGAGGTCGTCCTCTTTCCGCACCCACAGAATATCGGGCCCTAGTCGGTGCCCTTCAATATTTATCCCTCACACGACTCGATGTTGCATTTTATGTCAACAAACTCTCTCAATTCATGCATTGTCCGACAAAAGATTATTGGGCTGCCCTCAAACGCTTACTACGTTACTTAGCAGTTAGCAGGGACTGCTCATCATGGTCTTATGCTCTATAACAATTCACCTCTTAATCTTCATGCTTTTACCGATCCATATTGGGCAGGTGACAAGGATGAGTATCGCTCCACCACCGGCTATATTGTTTACTTGGGGCGCAATCCCATTTCCTGGAGCTCAAAGAAGCAACGTACCCTTGCTCGATCCTCTACAGAGGCTGAATTCCGCGCCGTTGCAGCAACTACGGCTGAAATAATATGGCTCCAGTCATATTGTCCGAGCTTGGTTACCCATCACATCGTCCGAGTATCTACTGTGACAATTTAAGTGCTACGCAGTACTCCGCCAACCCAGTTTTTCACTCCCGAATGAAGCATCTAGCATTGGATTTTCACTTTGTCCGAGAACGCGTCACCAATGGCACACTCATAGTCAATCACTATCCGGTGAAGACCAACTTGCCGATGTTCTTACCAAACCACTTCTCAAGTCAAGACTCCATTATTTACTATCCAAGATTGGCCTTCTCTCTCGATCGTCCGTCTTACGGGTTAGCCCGATTGATGATATCAGCCCACGTTTGGCATGTTAAGAAAAATCAATCAACATCACGCTAATCATGCCTGCAAATATTTTTTATTAATCTATATTTATTATTTGTATATATATCATATATATTCTTCTGTATAAAAAGATAATTAAGCTTAATTATATAATCCCTAAGCGAATTCTTAGGATGTAATTAATCACTCTTGTAATTCTATTTAAACCACACTACTGAATGAAATAATTAAATTTTCTTCCTTATTGAAATATATTATCATCTAGGTAGTCAAATATTGGGATATCATTGTTAGGATTTATATAATCCAACAAGGGTTAAAGAAAAGGAAAAGATAAACGTAGAGAACTTGTGTTATTAGAACAAAATAAGCGTGATCTAAAATATACAAGAGAGAGGCTTTATATAGCCAAAACAAAAGGTAAACCCTAATCCTATAAACAAAAGGTAAACCATAATTCTATAAATATAATAACTAAAATATAAATATATTCTAACACCCCCCCTCAAACTCACGATGGTACAGCAAGAAGCATCGAGAGTTTGTCAACGAAAAATCTATGACGGCTGATAGAATGAGACTTCGTGAAGCAGTCAGCCAGCTGTAAGGACGACGGAGTAAATGGTAGAGAAATGGTTCCTCGATCCAAATGATGCCGAGTGAAATGACAATCAATCTCAATGTGTTTGGTGCGCTCATGAAACACCGTGTTGTGAGCAATCTGAATGGCACTCTTATTATCGCAGTACATAGGTGTGGGGTCAGAAAGAGTGACTCCTATGTCAGCCAGTAACCAGCGCAACCATATAATCTCAGCCGTAGTGGAAGCCATAGCACGATACTCTGCCTCGGTGGATGAACGGGAAACTACATCTTGTTTCTTACTTCTCCAAGAAATAAGAGAATCACCAAGAAAAATACAAAACCCAGTAGTGGACTTCCGAGAAGTCGAATCACCAGCCCAATCGGCATCAGAATAGGCACGAAGCTCCAATGAAGAAGTGGATGGAAACAAAAGACTCTGATAAAGAGATCCCCGTAGGTAACGTAAAATACGCACAACAGCAGCCCAATGTACAGTCGTGGGTGCTGAAACAAACTGACTAACAATGTGAACAGCATAGGCAATATCAGGGCGAGTGATCGTCAAATAAACAAGACTACCAACAATGGACCTATACAGAGTGGGATCTTGTAGAGGAGTGCCATCATCTAGAGTATACTTTGCGTTCAGCTCGAGAGGAGTGTCAGTGGTGCGAGTGTCAGTGAGTCGTGCTCGGTGAAGAATATCAGCAGCATACTTGGACTGAGAGAGGAGGTAACCTCGAGGAGAAGAGGCAACTTCAATTCCCAGAAAGTATCGTAAAGGGCCCAAATCTTTCATCTCAAAACAACGGGACAAGGTTTCTTTCAAACCCAGAATACCATCAACATCATCACCCGTAATAATCATATCATCAACATATAACAGAAGGAGAACACGGCCAGCAGAAGTCGATCGAACAAATAAAGCCGAGTCATAAGGGCTAGAGACAAAACCAAGGGAAATCACAACTCGAGAAAATCTATCATACCAAGCACGAGGGGCTTGTTTAAGGCCATACAACGCCTTCTTAAGGCGACAAACCTGTCCTGGAGCATGAGAGACGCCTGGTGGGGGAACCAAATACACTTCTTCCTTCAATTCTCCATTCAAAAAAGCATTTTTAACATCCATCTGAGATATGTGCCACTGTTGAACAGAAGCAACAGCAATGAGGACACGAACTGAAGTCATCTTGGCTACCGGAGCAAAAGTCTCCTCATAATCTAAACCATACTCTTGAGCAAACCCCTTAGCAACTAAGCGGGCCTTGTATCGCTCAATAGAACCATCATATTTCGTCTTAACTTTGTACACCCATCTAGAACCAATAGCCTTTTTACCGGCAGGAAGATCAACAAGGTCCCAAGTACCAGTCTTGTCTAAGGCAGACAGTTCCTCAGCCATAGCATTTTGCCAATCACGGGATCGGACAGCCTCTTTATAGGAGGAAGGCTCAGAGATTGGATCAATGGAAACAAGAAATGACGCAAAGGACTTAGAATAACAAGAGTATGCAAAATCAGGTAATTGAGTAGACTTACGTATGCGCACTGGATAGCGTGGCGCAGCAAGATCCGTAGTCACAAGCGGTGATTGGGTAGCCGTGTCAGGGGTCGGAGAGTCGTCAACAATAGGTGCAGTAGAAATTGAAGAGTCAGAAGAGAAGGGATCAATGTGAATAAGATCAGATTTAGTCAAGTTGTGTGTGCTGGAGGGAATGGCGAGACATGGCGAGACACATATAATTTTCTAGAGGAGGGATCATAACAACGATAACCTTTTTGACCTATACCATACCCAAGAAAAACACATATAGCAACCCGAGAGGAAAGTTTGGACAGTTCAACATGTGGACGAAGAACAAAGCAAGTGGAACCGAAGACTCTTAAGACAGAATAATTTGGTGTTTGGCCAAATAACTGCTCATAAGGAGAAGTGCCAGAGTTATGAGCAGTCGGAATACGATTAATAATGTAAGTGGAGGTAAGGACAGCTTCTCCCCAAAACTCATTTGGAACACTAGCGGATAACAACATAGACCTGGCAGTTTCAACAATATGTCGGTGTTTTCTCTCAGCAACACCATTCTGCTGAGGGGTATCAGTGCACGAGGACTGATGCACAGTACCTTCAGACAAAAAAAGATCAGAAAGAGTTCTACTAGTGTATTCCCCACCCAAATCAGAACGAAAACACTTAACAACAGCGGAGTGTTGGGTTTTAACATAGGCTTGAAAATCTGTATAAATCTTAGTGAACTCAGAACGATTTTTCATAAAAAACACCCAAACATAACGAGTATAGTCATCAATAAAGGACACATAATATCTAGACCCTCCTTTAGTAGGAATAGGAGCGGGTCCCCAAACATCAGAGTGGACTAAATCAAAAGGTGCAGAAGATTTTGATGAACTATGAGGAAAAGGCAAAGCAGAAAATTTCCCAAGTTTACATCCACGACAATCAGAAATATCATGAGATTTTAAATCACCCAAAACGCCAGTATTACACAAAAATTTTAAACGAGAGTGTGAAACATGACCGAGTCTAGAATGCCATAAAAAATACTCAGAGGATGACTTGGTTAAATGAAAGGAAGATAAATCAACAGAGGTGGCAGCTGCATAGCCATGAGTGCGCAGCTCATCCAAAACATAGAGCCCCCCTGTCTACGGCCTGTCCCAATCAGCCTCTTTGAGTTGGGATCCGTTACATAACAAGAGGTGGAAGAAAAATGAACGGAATATCCAGAATCACATAATTGACCAACAGATGCAAGACTTAGAGTAAGCTTAGGTATACAATAGACATTTGAGAGAGACACGTGAGGAGTGTTAACAGTGCCAACGCCAACTAATGGTAAGGATGAACCATCAGCAGTAACAACAGTAGGGGAACAAGACTCAGAAGATAAGGATGTAAACTTAGATGGATCAGGAGACATATGAAACGAAGCCCCAGAGTCCAAGACCCAAAGAGATGATGATATACCTGAGGGTTTTGATGAAGGCAAACCTGATGGAGAACGAGTAGTCATGGCAAGATGCTGAGGCAGGGGAACTGTCTGACTTGAGGACGAAGACTGAGTAGCAAGGAATCGTTGAAACTGTTCTGCAAGAGCATCCATAGAATTATTCTGAGAAGAAGCCACATCCAAACGAACACCAATTGAATGCAACGAGTCCTCACTAGAAGCCATTGGAAAACAAGCGAAAAACGAAAACGCCAACAACCGAAACGATCAGAAAAAATTAAACGAAACGATCAGAAAAAAAAAAAAATGATTGCTGGCTCTGATACCATGTTAGGATTTATATAATCCAACAAGGGTTAAAGAAAAGGAAAAGATAAACGTAGAGAACTTGTGTTATTAGAACAAAATAAGCGTGATCTAAAATATACAAGAGAGAGGCTTTATATAGCCAAAACAAAAGGTAAACCCTAATCCTATAAACAAAAGGTAAACCATAATTCTATAAATATAATAACTAAAATATAAATATATTCTAACAATCATCACGGCTTAGGTAATAATGGTGTTGGACTGTTGGTCATGAACAATTGTCTTCTCGATATATATCTACACGCGGGTTAATTATAATTAGTAGTAGTATAAAATATAGATATCATGTTGACTAATTAAGTTATTAGTCATTACGTATACCATGTTTATCATATAGATATCATGTTGACTAATTAAGTTATTAGTCATTACATATACCATGTTTATCACTGTTGGTCATGAACAATTGTCTTCTCGATATATATCTACACGCGGGTTAATTATAATTAGTAGTAGTATAAAATATAGATATCATGTTGACTAATTAAGTTATTAGTCATTACGTATACCATGTTTATCATATAGATATCATGTTGACTAATTAAGTTATTAGTCATTACGTATACCATGTTTATCGGGAGGGCGTCGGGCCCTCCACGTCATTAAAAAATAAAAAATAAAAAATAAAAGAAATTGCACGCCACATCCAACCGCGGGCCTTATATATATAATAGAATATATTTGATATTATATATAAAAATAATTATATTGAAATTTTTATTTTTTATTCTTTACAAATAGAGACCAATATTCATATATTTTCATATATTATATAATTGTGTAATTTTTGAAGTAATATTTGTTGTACCCTATTATCTCAGCCCATAAATGTCCGGAATAAAGCCCAAAGACGACCCGGCCCACGACAAACTCGATCCGCGGGCATGCGGACACAACCTAGTCGGCGAGCACTCGGGACCACTGAGGCGCACAAGTCTAACAAAGTCGAGCATCCCGGGGAGGAGGTCCCCGATTCGTGATGTGGTCGCAGTCCCTGTCTTGGATACCGTCGTCATCGCAAGACCGAGGAGATCGCACGAGTTAGCGGTTTGTAGCTGGCTTTGATATTGCCCAAAAGCTGGGCCGCTACAAGGTCGAGCCGATGACGAACCGTTCATAAGGCCGATTGCTCAAAGAAACCCGGTCAAGGGTAAAACAAGGAATATCATCAAGAGAGGCTTATGGGATTTTCTTCTTAGAGGGGTAGTCCGTACTACTGATTAAAGAGAAAAAGCCCATATAATTTAGGCCCAGGACCATGGTTGGTAACCCTAATTCTTGTACTATAAATAGTAGAAACTTTCCATTTGTAAGACAGGTGCACATTTACCAAGAAATATACAAAGAATTTAATACTAAAGCTTTTGTGAATCTTTCCTTTGTTGTTCTCTCAATCCCCTAAATATCAAGGTGTTCGCGGGGGAGTTCTCGTTAGAATTTTCTGCCCGTAAACAATTGGCGCTAGAAGGAGGGGTGATCCTCGGGCGTTGAGCGAACAAACTTAGGAATACACGATGGAGATGCTGGAAATAGGTCTTCCGAACACCGCCCCTGCGGGGGAGTCGGCGAGCAGGAATGCCCGCGACAACGGGAAGTCCCCTATGGTAGAAGGGGGGTCGGAGGTTCAATTGCCCCCGATCTCCGAAGAGGAGCACCGCCAATGGGCTATGATCGAAAAACTGAGAGCCGAGCGGCGCGAGCTCATAGAGAGGCAAAGGATCATCACGGAAAAATTGGCCGAGGAAGAGAAGAAGGCGAACCTCCAAGAGAGCGAGGTCCCCGACCTCAACATCGAACACTTGCAATCCCCCGAGGAAATTAAGCGGACCATTCAAAAACTGAAAGAACGCTCCCGCATTCTAAAGGGAAAAGAGCAGCCGAAAACACCGGAGTTGGAGGGAAGATGTCTGGATGCAGATTTCGAGGAGGAGAACCCCCAACCTGGTAACGTCCAGGTGACCATGAAGAAAACTGGAGGGCGCGTTGTCCGCACACTGAACCGAGGACGGACTCAGGTCGTCAGGGACCCGGATTTGGAACGGCGTTTAAGTGAGATGGAAAAGAAAATTTCCCAGCAGGAGGCCGATCCGAAGAAACGATCAGCCCTGGTTGAGCCGCTGACTGTGCGAGTAGAAAGGGCGCGGGCACAGTTGGATATTGCCCCGCTCCTATCTCTGACTTATGATGGGAGGACGGACCCCGAGGTCCATTTGAACAAATACAATATATATATGGTCGGGCGCGGTGCCACCGACGAGACCAAATGCAAGCTTTTTCCGCTGACTTTAGGAGACGCAGCTCACCACTGGTACACCGGGCTCCCTCACAGGTCGGTAGATAGCTTCGGAGAGCTAGGGGAAACTTTCATCTCTTACTTCGCCTCGAGGGTCAAGTGCCCGGAAGGACGGCAACGCCTGATGGGAATCAAGCAGCGGACAGATGAATCTGACGAAGAGTACGTTGAGCGCATCGAAACCATAGTGATGCAAGGAGAGCAGGTTGGAGAAGAAGTTTTGGTACACGCCGCAGTCAGCGGGCTGAAGGCCACGTCCGAACTTTTCAAGCCTATGATGAAAGATTACCCCAGAACTTACACGGAATTCCGGCGGAGGGCCGGCGAAGAAATTGCGCAGCAGCGGATCTATGCTCAGCGCATGAAAGAGTTAGAGCCCGGGAAGGGCCATAAGGAAGCTGTGGAGAAGAAAGACTGGTCGAAAAAGCCCGGGGGATACAAGGGGTTTCAAGGTCCGAAGAAAGGCGAACAGGGAAATCGTATAGTCGAAGATGGAAATTTGTTAGGGAGAAGTCCCGGGGCGATATTACAAATTTTCATGGAAAACCAGATAAACGCTCTCTTCCCACCAAAACCTTTGTACACGCCCCCGGACAAAAGAAACCCTCGCAAGTGGTGTGCTTTCCATGAGGACATTGGGCACACAACAGATGAATGCCGCGATCTGATCACACAACTCCGCCGTTTGTTCGATGAAGGGAAATTAGGTCAGCTGTTGCGGACACCGAAGAGGGGCCGCGATCAGAATCAAGGCCCTCGCCAAGATTATAGGCCGCAACAGCAGCCTCGGCTAGAAGGGCCCCCGATGAACCAGAACTTACTGCCACCGCCCCCACCGGCCGGCGGACTCCAACAGAACGAGTTCCCTCCGGATTTGAACGGAGGAAGGGTGAACATGATCGGGGGGTTGACCCCCATTATCCATAAATCTAAACGACAGCGGAAGGAAGATTTGCGAAAGTGGGAAGGCGTGAACTCAGTAATCCCGTTCAAAGAGCCAACCATAGCCAGGGGCGTGATCATCGCGTTCAATGATCGAGATCGGGAGGGTATCGCCTACCCAAAGGAGGATGCGTTGGTTATCACGACCAAAATTTTGGGAGCAGAGGTCGCAAGGATATTGGTTGACAATGGCGCCCACTGCAATATTATATTTAAGCCAGCATTGGATCAGCTCGGGAACCTGGTCAACTATGTGAAGCCCTATAAAGAGAAATTGAAGGGGTTCGGGAAAGTGGTCGTGTGCCCGCTGGGGAAGATCACGATGTCTGTGGAGCTGAGGGATCACTGGAATCCGGAAGTGAAGATCACAAGGATGATGGATTTTGTTATTGTTAACTCTGAAAGTGTCTATAATGCTTTCTTTGGGAGGCCGTTTCTCGATATTTTCGAGGCTGTGGCGTCCTCCCATTATTACTGTGTTAAATTTCCCACCTGTAACGGATCTGTTGGGACCGTGAAGGGGGACCAATATATGGCCAAGAAGTGTTTTGATTACTCTGTTTTTTCCACACGCTACCAATCGATAAATATGCTCGAATAAAACGACGAACAGGATAACACTGGGGCATTTGAAGATCCCGATCACCAAATTATCGAACAAATAATAAAAGATAACGAACAAACTAAAGATAAGAACGAGGAAACTACCCGGCAAATAGAACCCGACGAAGCGGATGTTTTAAACTTACAGATGTTGCAGATCCTGATCGATGAAGTGCCCGGAGAGATCCAGGAAAATAAACAGGAGGATAAGAAGACGAAAGTCGTGGTCGAAGAGAATCCCGATCCCCGTTTAGGGTACGAACCCGAAGAGATCGAGGACCCCCGAGGACCTTCTCAATTCACGGCGGTTGACGAATTGGAGAGGGTGAAACTAGATCCTAACCGTCCGGATTTGGAAGTATTCATAGGATCAAGGATCCCGGACAAACTAAAAAATGAGCTGATAAGTTTCCTGAAAGAAAACACCGACGCGTTCGCATGGTCGCATAAGGATATGGTCGGGATAAGTCCCGAGCACGCTTGTCATCATTTGAAGATAGATCCGGACAAAAAACCCGTGGCACAGAAGAGGAGAAAAATGGGTCCCGAAAAATATGCAGCCTTAGCGGAAGAGGTCAAGAAGTTGGTCGATAACGATCTCGTGACCGAGGCGTCCGAAGAACCCCAATGGGTCGCAAATGTAGTTTTGGTAAAGAAAACTAATAATGCTTGGAGGTTGTGTATCGATTTCACCGATTTAAACAAGGCCTGTCCGAAAGATTATTTCCCCCTCCCGCATATAGATCATCTGATCGATAGTGTTTCCGGGCATGCGATATTCTCAAACTGCGATTGCTACGCGGGTTATCACCAGATTCTCATGGCCGCTGAGGACATGGAATGCACATCTTTCTACACTGATAAGGGCATCTTATGCTGGAAACGGATGCCTTTCGGATTAAAAAACGCGGGAGCGACCTATCAACGTCTGGTCAACAAAATGTTCGCCGAACAGATTGGCGACACGATGGAAGTGTACGTAGACGATATCATCATCAAGAGTAAAAGCGAGGAAGACCATGTGGCCGACCTGGCTACGGCATTCGCCATCTTAAAAGTTTACAACATGAAGCTAAACCCGAAGAAATGCCATTTCGGAGTATACGCCACGAAGTTTTTAGGGCATATCGTCCATCAGCGGGGAATAGAGGCAAATCCCGAGAAAATCAACGCGATCATAAATCTAAGAGAACCTAAATGCTTAAGGGACGTACAAAAGTTGACAGGCTGCCTGGCCGCTCTGAGTAGATTCATTCCCCGTTTGGGGGACAAGAGCCGGCCTTTCTTTAAGGCCATCAAAAACCAAAAATTTCAATGGGGGGAAGAGAGCCGGGGAGCTTTCGAGAGGTTGAAAGAGCACCTGAAAGATCCCAAGATTCTATCCAAACCCGTGTCCGGAGAAAAACTCCTCCTATATCTAGCAGCATCAGAACATGCGTTGAGCTCAGTACTCGTCCGAGCAGAGGGTCAGACCCACCAACCCATATACTTTGTCAGTCAAGCACTCCACGATGCGGAGACCAGATACACCCCTTTGGAGAAATTGGCGTATGCTTTGGTTATGAGTGTCCGAAAACTCCGACCGTATTTTTTCGACCACCCAGTAGAAGTCCTAACCACCATGCCTATGAGGCAGGTCCTGCAAAGGCCTGACACGAGTGGCAGACTATTAAAATGGAGTTTGGAGGTCGGACAGTACGACATAACTTACGCCCCCCGCACCGCGATCAAAGGACAAGTTCTGGCCGATTTCATCGTCGAATTAACTTTCCCAAAGAATACCCCCACGAGCGACTTCCCACCGTGGAAACTGTATGTAGACGGATCGTCAAACAGTTCCCACGCCGGGGCTGGAATAGCGTTGATCGGGCCCGAGGGGCAATCTTTCGCGCACGCCATCAAATTCGAATTCATAGCGACCAACAATGAGGCGGAGTACGAAGCTTTGATCGCAGGTTTGAACTTAACACTGGCAGTGGGGGCGCAGCACGTTCACATATTCATGGATTCCCTGTTAGTGGTGAACCAAGTCAAAGGCGAATACGAGACAAGGTGTGATCGGATGGAGAAATATTACGAACACGTTTTGTCCCTTTGCGAGAAGTTCCCCCGGATTTTCATCGAGCAAATTCCCCGGGAACAAAATTCACAAGCGGACGCCCTTTCGAAATTAGCCTCCTCCGAAGGGGTAGCGGACATTACCAATGTTGTAGTGACAAGCCAATCGAGTTCGGCCATAGAGGAGAAGCAGAGCCTGATGATAATCGACCGGGGGGAAAACTGGATGGACCCAATAAAGACATACTTAACAACCGGAGAACAACCCGAGGACAAGGTGGAGGCCCGACAGTTGAGGATCCGATCAGCCAGATATACTTTGATCGGAGGTGCCTTGTACCGACGAAGCATTTTCTTACCACTTTTGAAATGCATAACGCCACTCGAGGGACAAAGGATTTTTAGCGAGATTCACGACGGGGTTTGTGGGAACCACGCGGGCGGACAGTCATTGGCGCACAAAACCGCCCGCCAGGGTTACTACTGGCCCACGCTAAGGAAAGATGCAATCCGCTACGCGAGAAAGTGCCATCGGTGCCAAATCACCGCTCCTATCATCCGAACACAGCCCGAATACCTTAATTCTATTTACAGTCCGTGGCCTTTCGCCTCGTGGGGAATTGACCTCATCGGCCCATTGCCAACGGGGCCGGGAGGGGTAAAATACGCAATAGTGGCCGTGGATTACTTTACTAAGTGGGCCGAAGCAGAACCGCTGAAGATAATCGACCAGAAAGCCATTATCCGTTTCCTATGGAAAAACATCATCTGCCGATTCGGGATCCCTCATACGATCACATCGGATAACGGGAAACAATTCGATGGGCAAGAAATCATGGAATTTTTTGATAAATGGAAGATAAAAAAGGCTTTTTCTACACCCTATCACCCCCAGACAAACGGACAAGTGGAAGCGGTCAACAAAATTCTAAAACACACCATCAAGGCCAGAATCGAAGAAAGACAAGGGAGATGGGCAGCGGAACTGCCTGATGTGTTATGGTCGTACAGAACGACCAGCAAAGCCGCTACGGGGGAAACCCCATTTGCTTTGGCATATGGGGCGGAGGCGGTGATCCCGTCTGAGATCGAAATTCCTAGCTACAGAACATCCCAGGAGATGAACGATAATAACGACAAGGCTATGCGGCTAGAATTGGATTTTTTGGAAGAAAGGAGGCTAAACTCTGTTCACAGAAACGCGGCATCAAAGCAGAAAGCGGAGAGGTTCTTTAACTCCAAAGTGAAGATCCGAAAATTCATGCCCGGGGATTTGGTTTTGAAAAGGATAATGGGACCGAGCACTGGGGCATTAGGCCCGAACTGGGAAGGGCCAATGCGGGTCAGAAAACACGTACGGAACGGCGCCTATGAACTCGAACACTTGAACGGAGTAGCAGACCAATACCTTTGGAACGCCCTGTACCTAAAGAAATATTTCCAGTAAACTCGAACACTATGATGTAATGTTTGGACACGAGAACGTTTGAACGATTTCGGAGAAATAAAAATTCTTTCCGCAATCTGATCCCAGGTTTTTAGTTCCCAAGGATAAATCCTTACTCTTTGAAAGACCGCCGAGCCGGACAGACGATGGACTGTCCGATCGCTCGGGCGGCAAGAATGAAGAAACTCAGAAATAAAGATAAGGATAAATCCTTACTCTTTGAAAGACCGCCGAGCCGGACAGGCGATGGACTGTCCGATCACTCGGGCGGCAAGAATGAAGAAACTCAGAAATAAAGATAAGGATAAATCCTTACTCTTTGAAAGACCGCCGAGCCGGACAGGCGATGGACTGTCCGATCACTCGGGCGGCAAGAATGAAGAAACTCAGAAATAAAGATAAGGATAAATCCTTACTCTTTGAAAGACCGCCGAGCCGGATAGGCGATGGACTGTCCGATCACTCGGGCGGCAAGAATGAAGAAATTCAGAGAAAGATAAGGATAAATCCTTACTCTTTGAAAGACCGCCGAGCCGGACAGGCGATGGACTGTCCGATCACTCGGGCGGCAAGAATGAAGAAACTCAGAAATAAAGATAAGGATAAATCCTTACTCTTTGAAAGACCGCCGAGCCGGATAGGCGATGGACTGTCCGATCACTCGGGCGGCAAGAATGAAGAAATTCAGAGAAAGATAAGGATAAATCCTTACTCTTTGAAAGACCGTCGAGCCGGACAGGCGATGGACTGTCCGATCACTCGGGCGGCAAGAATAAAAAATCCAATAAGTACTTTCAGGTTGAAAAAGTTTGTGGATATCTCGGAGAAATTTTTACACGTTGAATAAGGGGGCGTTTATACGTTGCGATCAGTGTTAACAAATTTTTTGTATATCCGTACGCTCGCGCCCGTTTTAATATACGCCATTTTTCCGAGCACCGTAAACGAGTTGTTAAAGAAGCGAAACGCAAAAGGAAAAACAGTACAATGAAAAAGGGAGGAAGAGATTCTCATTCATAGAAAACTTCCGGACATAGCCGGATTACAAAAATTACATCGGAAAATAAAAACAGGAAAGCGCAGAATCTCTAGTGAAGACCCGGGTCGACCAGATGGAACTCCGAATCAAACACCCGGACAAAGAAACCTTCGTTCGGCTGGTAGAGAAAGCGGACGTGCCATCCGTGGCGGAGACGCCACTCCCTCACAAAATCCTCCCAGCCTGATCCGAACACGGTGAAATGGCCCCTGCGGCGCTTCAACTCGAACATCCATAATCTCCCGCCCACATCGGTCATGAGGACGAAGTAGCCCAGGCGAACGTCGACGGCCTCGGTGAAGACGGGTGGCAGCGGAAGTTTCTTGCGATGCCATAAACCGGAGAGAAGCAAATCAACGCGACAAGAACCGTCGGACCTCACGAGCACGCGAGCCATAATGCGACAAGAAAAATATTTGTTGTGGTCTTAAGAGAAATCGAAAAGTAAGAATAAATTGAGGGAATGCTGCCTATTTATAGATGTGTTTCACCTACAGTAACCTGGGAAAGTGGAATCGGCTCCTCTGAAAGGACTTATCAAAAATTTGAACCGACGCAAACGGCTTTTTGTCAGAAACACTGAGCCTCGTTTGGTGTGCTATCTGCCTAAAAGGTTGCGCCGTTTTGTCACGTACATTAAAGACGATTTGACGTTCGAAATCCCTCCGGCAACCCTCTTTCTCGCAGGGAGAGGAATGAGAATTCGAAACAGACCCGGCGCTGGGGCATTTCGATCCGCGTTCTGACCGCATATCGAAATAGATGATCACGTGGGGATAGTAATTTAACACACCGCGAACACTAAAATCCGAATAGATCGATGAAGAAGTTTCGAATCAGAGAATGTTAAACATCGGATACAAAGTTACGAAATAAAAACACATACATCGCGAACAGTTTTGAGAAGCAGAAATAACAAAAGTTCCAAAATAAATTTCAAAATAAATCTAAGTTCAGGACTCGGGGGCACGAGCGTCCTCGCTTCCTTTCACACCCCCCGAAGGCCCGTCAGCTTCCTGGTCGCCCACACTCTTATCCAGGTTTGACTCTTTGAGGGGACGGAAAAGTTGGTCTTTGTTCGGCCACCACGAGAGGTCGAGGCCCATGTCCTCGCTCAAATCCAACGCTTCGATGGGAAGGTCCGGATGGATTTTATTGTCCGAGACAAACTTCTGGAAATTGACCATCAGGGTGTCAACCTTTTGGCCGTTCCGGATCAGGTCCCGAAGGCAATCGAAGAAGGCACAGCAATAGATCCAATCTCCGTAAGTGGTCAAGTTGGTGGCCGGGTTCTCTTTCCTTTCCGCGTCAGCAGCCCGAAGCGCCGCCACCTCCTGTTCTAGGACGCTGATCGTGGCGTCTTTCTCCGTCAAACGGGATAAGGCATTCTGCTCAGATCGAGTCTTCTCCGCGAGTTCATCCCGGACAGAATCTAACTCACGCTGTACCTCCCGGAAATTCTCCTCGTGGTCGCTTTCCCGCTTAACCGAAGCTTCAACTTCAGTTCGCAATCCGACCACAATCTTCTCTAGTCTGGCCACCTCGGAATCGGCCGCTTTTGCCGTTTCCACCAACTTTTTGGATCTCTCGGTCTCCAACCGGTGAAGCTCCCTCATCTGACTGATCATGGCCACCATCTTATCGTGTTCCTCCTTAAGAGAGGAAGGTGCGGCCTCGGGCACGTGAGATGTTTTTTCTAAGGCCCCCAGCAAGGAGTACACCAGAAAGGAGAGCCGGGACGCGGCGATCATAGTCAAATATCCCGCCTCCTTGGGATGGCTGAGAATGTAATCCGGTTGTTTGCACCAATCTCGAGGAACGCCATCTATGGCCTTTTTAATATGCGCGGGCAGGTTGTCCAGCGAGGGAACGGATTTGGCTGAGTCGAAGGATTTCAGAAAGTCGGAAAAGTCAGTATCCCCCGGCCCGAATCTGCGATCATGCGAACAAACCGTAAAACACAGGATGAAAGACAGAATTCGTAAGGCTACTTACGTGGTAAAGATACAGGATGAAAGACAGCATTCGTAAGGCTACTTACGTGGTCGGAGGCCTAGAACTGCTCGCCGCATTCGTGGTCGTATTAAAAGCGACGGTAACCTCGGGTTTCTCCCCGCTCGAAGTTTCTAAACTTTTCTTGCCCGCGGAAGGAGAAATCATCGCGTGCTGAGGGGTCTCATCCCGAGCAGTCTCAAAGTCATCGTCCAGAATGGGTGAAGGTGTTTTACCCTCCTCGACCCGAGGGAATTTGTCCGCAGACGGGGAGCGATCTCCCCGGATTTTCCTTTTCTTAGTCAATTTCTCAGGCAGAACTCCCGCCACCTCGGCGACTGGTTCCTTTTTCTTCTCGTCCATAGAGTTCTTTTTCCGGTTCAACAACGAGGACAAGCGAGCATTCATGTCTTCCGAATTCGCCCCGGTCGGAGGATATTTGTATCGAGGGTACCTGTGAACTGCGAAAAATCGAACACCAAAAATATACTCATGCGGAAAATAAAGATAGCAAGTTAAAAAGTGGCCTAACACGATGAAGAGGGGGACGCGGACTCACTATTATACTCATTTTCAGCGTTCTGAGGGATACTAAGGAAACGGGATGAGCGTCGGCGATCGGCACTGATCCACTACCCGAACATCAACCAGTCATCGGGCATACCTAGGATTCTCTCAAGAACGACCAAAAAATCCCAACTCAAGTCGGCCAATAGCGGGGGTTGGGGTCCTAGAAAAGAGGACGAAGAAACATTCGGAACAAAACACAAGGATAAAAGAACCACTAAACAGAAAACACAAGGGTGAAAATTGTTACTAACGGGTACGAGGAATTTGATATTCAGCGCTCAGCCGGTAATTGATCGAGTTCCACGCTCCGCTCACAAAGAACCATTCATTCCACCACGATTCTCGTTTTTCCGGCAAGTCCCAGATGAGACTTTGACGGGACTTCAGATAATGGTCGCCACTATTCCTCCCCGCTTGGCGGACAAGTAAGGAAATGAACTCTACGGGGAGCAAGCCTCTATATAGGCCGTAATGGCCGAAGAGAGTAGAAAGAGAAATTAGTAACAACCAAGAGTTGGGCGTTAGTTGCATGGGAGCAACACCCCACTCTAGGACTGCCCGAGCTAGGTTGTCGTGGATAGGGAAGCGGAGACCACTCCTCATCATATCGTAGTTAACGGCCACCATACCCTCAGGAGGGCGATCAGCCCGATCAAATTTGTTCGGACAGTGGAGGTGAACATCCGAAGGGATCTCCCATCCGAACCTCTGCGACTGGAGATCATCATCAGTCACTGTGCTTACCCGAACACCCGCGCTGAATTTGCTGGGTGGTGGTTCCTCGGAGGGGAGGTCCGTGCGAATCACGGGCACGTAAGGGTGATTAGCCAGATATGTATCATATGAATATTCTGATGGGGGACCCCGGAAGCCCACAACCAACTTCACGAACAGCTCAAAATCAGGATGCACCGTTTCCGAGAACCAATCATTCTCTTCATCTTTACTCAGAGGGTATGGGTTCATCCTGTCAACAATCGGAAACTGATCGGGGAGAGCTAGCAAGTCTGAAGACAAGGGCGAGAGGACCCTCGGGATATCGATGAATGCCGGGAGAATTACTGTTTGGATATAATCGGAGTCGTATTCGGGAGTGGATGTTTCGCTAGACATCGACCAGAATAAAACTTTTTAAACTATGTCACGAGCAGGGGCTATTTTTACTAAGCTTATAGATTTAAAGAGTCCGCGCCCCGAATAAAATTCTATAAATAAGAGGAAAAGCGATGAGAGAAGAAAAACGCGTACCCGAACAGGTGAAGTAGGAGGCAGGAATCAAGGTATCGATATTGTGGGAGCCAAAAGTGTTTGCAGGCTATTTTTCCCCCTATATATAGGGAGTTGAGGCGGCAAAGCATCAAAGATTTCAAAATTCAAAAACATCTGGCAGCCGAAGGGACGTCTGCACAAACCCCGAAGCGCCAAAATTCTTGGGACTGAGAATGAGGAGTTAATAGGAGTTAGACCGGTCATTTAAGGGTCGAAAAACGGTCCATCTCTTCCGGGGATGACCTTTCAACTCCGCAAAAGGTTCATCCCCGGGGGGCATTTGTTGTACCCTATTATCTCAGCCCATAAATGTCCGGAATAAAGCCCAAAGACGACCCGGCCCACGACAAACTCGATCCGCGGGCATGCGGACACAACCTAGTCGGCGAGCACTCGGGACCACTGAGGCGCACAAGTCTAACAAAGTCGAGCATCCCGGGGAGGAGGTCCCCGATTCGTGATGTGGTCGCAGTCCCTGTCTTGGATACCGTCGTCATCGCAAGACCGAGGAGATCGCACGAGTTAGCGGTTTGTAGCTGGCTTTGATATTGCCCAAAAGCTGGGCCGCTACAAGGTCGAGCCGATGACGAACCGTTCATAAGGCCGATTGCTCAAAGAAACCCGGTCAAGGGTAAAACAAGGAATATCATCAAGAGAGGCTTATGGGATTTTCTTCTTAGAGGGGTAGTCCGTACTACTGATTAAAGAGAAAAAGCCCATATAATTTAGGCCCAGGACCATGGTTGGTAACCCTAATTCTTGTACTATAAATAGTAGAAACTTTCCATTTGTAAGACAGGTGCACATTTACCAAGAAATATACAAAGAATTTAATACTAAAGCTTTTGTGAATCTTTCCTTTGTTGTTCTCTCAATCCCCTAAATATCAAGGTGTTCGCGGGGGAGTTCTCGTTAGAATTTTCTGCCCGTAAACAATATTTAATTGTAATTTATTAAAATTTAAAATGTAATACTTTTTCTATTCTTCTCTTATGTTATCTCTTATTCTAATCTATTATTCTTTCTCAATATTCTTTGAGTTTATAACACGTTATCAAGACAAAAGTTCAACCGCGTTTTCATCGAAGTTCTACTCATCCAAGATCACGTTATAAGCACGAAAGCTCAACCGCATTTTCATCGAAGTTTTACTCATCCAAGATCCGAACTCCAAAGTAAGAATTTATAAGTTTGTTTATATTCATTAATAATTATAAATATATCTAATTATATTAAAATTTAAAATGTAATACTTTTTAGTACTATTTATTATTTTTATTTATTTTAAAATTATTAATTGAAGTATTTTGATAATTTAATATATTTTTTAATTTATACTAATAAATATAAATTTAATAAACAAATATTATGTAATTATTTATTAATAATAAATGAAAATTTGAAATGAGTTTAGATTGTGGATAAATGATGAAAAATTAAAAGATTGAATAAAATAATAAATTGATGATGTGGATGAGAGTGAAATGAATAATTTATTAAAAAGTTGGATTGTATTGGTTGTTGATAAACATGGTCTTAGATCATAATGTATCTTGTAGCTTATAATATTATCGTCTCTATGATTATTATAGTAATAATTTTCATTTCGATTGTTGGGGAATATACTCTTCTTAGGTCAGTATATTCCCGTCGATCGTCAAAGGGTAGGTTCGATTTGATAAATAAAGCGGAATAAAAAAAGGAAGACAAGAATTATGTGGTTCGGCCAATAATGCCTACTTCCACGGACACCACACCCAATATTATTCGATAATAATATTCTCGTGTACAGGACCGGATCTCGATAGATCGCTTTTCGACTCACTATTTCGTGCTCTAGGTTTACTCTTAGTTGTACATAAAATAAGGGAGGAGGTTCTTATATAGATGGGAGGTGAGAAACCCTAACTTAATCCCCAAGAAACCGAGTCAAAACCGCGGTCAAACAGCCGCCAGGAGACCAGGCGACCGCCTGCCCAGGAAGCGCCCGCCCGCGACGAATTCAGCTTCTCTGAAGATGGGACCAAGCGACCGCTTGATCCCAAAGCGCTCGCCCGCGCTGGCTAGCAGGCGCTCGCCTGCCCCCCAGGCGCCCGCCTGGCGCCTGCTGCAGCTCTTCGTCCCGACTCGTCCCGTTTCCTCCGATTAGCTTGGTTCCACCTCTTCACTCCTCTCTGATGCTTTAATTCGAACGAGGGTTGGACTCCCAACAATCACCCCCTCCAACCCGAGTGAGCAATTATTCCACCAACGCCCAAGTTAATTACCGGTATCTCGACACCACCGAAATATGAGTCTTCAAAAACAGTCCAACATGTCAACCCACCCCCTCAACGAGTGTCTCGTATCCAAGCTCCATGAATACGACCAACGAGGCATCCTCCAAATGCATTGATGCCTCCAACGCCCTCCCCACCGGGGCGTCACCCTTCAACAGCTAGCAAGATTAGGAGATGATGTCGTGCGCGCATCGACCCTCATCTCAATCTTCCGAACTTCCCGCTGAACCTTCTTCCATTGCATCCCGATCACCCTTGCCCTGTTGGAGCCGACCCGCTCCTCATGCCCATGTGTTCGACAATGGTTGAAATCCCGTCCAGTCTTCATTGTATTACTCGACCCATGTCCGACACCAGTTCCTCGTGCCACCACACTACCCTCGAGCCTATACAAGACGCCAACATTTCTTCCACGCAGAACCTCCCGATTATCCTTCAACACCTTAATTTTCCCGCACTCGGCCTCGAACTTGCACCCCCTCTCGTCTAGCCTCCCGAGAGCAAGCAAATTCTTTCTTATGCTTGACACGTGTTTTACTCCCGCAACCGTGACGCTCCTTCCACCCGGCAACTGAAACTCGACAATCCCTTCCCCGACTACCCGATTCCTCGAACCATTAGCCATTTGAACCGTCTCTCTTTCACATGCCTTGTACTCAGAAAATTGGGCTCTATCATGGCATATATGAAATGCACTCCCCGAATCAAGAATCCAATGTTCCCTCCTAGCGTCGTTTGCCTCTAACACCGTCAACGCGTCGTTAATATACTCGTGTTGAACCGCTGCTGCGTTTTCTTGCTGGTCTTTCTTCGCCTTCCACTTTGGACAATCCTTCTTCACGTGACCCTCCTCGTCGCAATAATAGCATATGACCTTCTTCCTCGGCCTCTCTCGGTTTCCACCACCATTCCCCCGGTTCCCGCCGTGACCACCCCCCGTGTAAAGTGCTTTCTCACCCTCTGACTCACCTTCAACCTCCTTCTTCCTCGCCTCCTCATTGAATAGGGCATCCGTGACCATCGTCATGGTCATCTTCCCCTCCGGCGCGAAATTAGTTAGGGAAACCACCAGAGTCTCCCAACTGTCGGGCAGGGAGCTAAGCAAAAGCAATGCCTGAATCTTGTCATCCAGATTCAAGCCCACCGCGGTCATTTGGTTCATAACATCCTGAAACTCGCTTACATGGTCAGCCACCGAAACACCATGCCTTAGCTTAAGGTTCACAAGCCTCCTCATGAGAAACGCCTGATTCCTCGGTGACTTCGATTGGAACATCTTCTCCAACTTAGTCCACAGAGAATAGGCCTCCTTCTACTCTGACACATACGGGTACACGGTCTGTCCAACGCACTGACGAACAAGGCACACTGCCTTCTTATTCATTTACTTGATGGTCGACGGTTTGACCCCCTTGCACTCGAACGGTATCTCGATATCCCTCGTCGTGAGATAATCCATCATACGCGACTTCCAAATTGAATAATTTGTCACCGTAAGAACCATCATCTTCGACGTCATACTCTCCTCCGTTGCTCCTGCCATTGATCAACACCACCCCCACAAGAAGCACAAGACAAGTCTAACCAAGAAACAACCAAACACCGGAAAAATAGAATCGATTCACCTGTTTAGTCCCTCTTTGTCTTCGCACCCCCGGATCTTCCTCGTATCTAGAGCTTCGTCTGGATATGGAATTGCCTCCGGTAACCTTCGCCCTTTGAAATAACCTTCTCTCTGATACCAATTGTTGGGGAATATACTCTTCTTAGGCCGGTATATTCCCGTCGATCGTCAAAGGGTAGGTTCGATTTGATAAATAAAGCGGAATAAAAAAAAGGAAGACAAAAGTTACGTGGTTCGACCAATAATGCCTACTTCCACGGACACCACACCCAATATTATTCGATAATAATATTCTCGTGTACAGGACCGGATCTCGATAGATCTCTTTTCGACTCACTATTTCGTGCTCTAGGTTTTCTCTTAGTTGTACATAAAATAGAGGAGGAGGTTCTTATATAGATGGGAGGTGAGAAACCCTAACTTAATCCCCAAGAAACCGAGTCAAACAGCCGCCAGGAGACCAGGCGACCGCCTGCCCAGGAAGCGCCCGCCCGCGACGAATTCAGCTTCTCTGAAGATGGGACCAAGCGACCGCTTGGTCCCCAAGCGCTCGCTCGCGCTGGCTAGCAGGCGCTCGCCTGCCCCCCAGGCGCCCGCCTGGCGCCTGTTGGAAAAATTGGAATAAAATATTTGGTTTGACCAATATTTGACTGATTTTTTATGGCTAAATATTAATTCAAGTTGGAATTAATTTATTGATAATTTTCTACGGTGTTGCGTAGATAATTATAGTATTTTATTTCGTCAAAATCCAATTTTTCGGTGAGTGAGAAATAAACGAATGAATTAGCCAAGTGAAAATGCATTATTGAATGAGAATAATCTCATCCCACATCGGAATGTGGTAGATAATGAGTTTGTGAGAACCATTATAAAAGTTCTGTGTATTAATTGTTGAGAATGTGAAAAGTCACAATCCAACATTGAATGTGGAGAGAAAATTAATACTTTCGTGGTGTTATATGAGGAGTAGTGAAATGTTTTAACTTTGATTACGTCCATTGACATGAATTTTATTCATGGTCAATTGGGAAATGATGATTTGGACTTGGACTTGGGTCTCCGAGATTTTTCTTGAGCCTATAAGAGTTTAATAAATACAAATTTAGTTTGTATTGGGCCTGTTAAATAATAACACGTTTGTTATTATGGCTTGAGCTTGCTACCCTTTGGGCTGAGTAAATTAGTTGAAATATTTAATTGGGTTAAGCTGTTGGGCTAACCTAAATGGGTTGTACGGAATTTAAATAGTCAGTCCAATGGGTTGTACAAAATTTGAATAGACGGCCCAAAAGATTTGAAAAGTCATCAGCATTTTATTTATATATTTAATAAAATATATAAATAATTCCTCATAATTGATGTAACCTTTGAGTTGCATGTGACCTTTGGAATGCCTTTGTCTTTTGATACTCCCCCCTTGATGGGTATAAATAAGAGCTTTTAGTTGAGAAGAGAACACACAATTCTATAACACATCAAACATCTATCCCACATCTGAAATCTCTTCTCTCTAAGTTCATAAGCATTCTAGTGTTAGAATATTGTGTAGGCAATATTAATTCCTTGCATTTGCATATGCTCGGTTCTCTCTCTTTCTCGTTCGTCGGAGCTTCTAGCTGGTGTGCCTCAGACTAGAAGATGATTGAAAGTCGTTGTATCTTTGGGGACTAACGTCGCAAAACCGTAGCATACACGGGGCGTTTTAGTCTTGCGGATAGCGAAAGCGCCTCGACTACCCGCAACAAATTCATGTTCGAAGTCCGATAAAATGTTAATTTATTTAATTTTATTCTGGAATTGTAAAGATCGGTAGTACTGTTCTAGTCCAAATGTTATTTTATTTTATGTTTCGGATTTAGACATTTTGTACAAAAATAACCAACAGCGCCTGCTGCAGCTCTTCGTCCCGACTCGTCCCGTTTCCTCCGATTAGCTTGGTTCCACCTCTTCACTCCTCTCCGATGCTTTAATCCGAACGAGGGTTGGACTCCCAACATCGATCAGAATAAGTAATATTCAAATCTGTCTCTTTAATTAATTCAAAGTTCTCAGAATAATTAGTCACGGCGTGGAAATTCAGTCGCGGACAGATAGATACATGAAGACAAATAACGTACAGAAAACTAATTAATTGTGAACTTAATTACAGTATAAAACAAACTCTGACCCGACTCTATCTTCTTATTGTATTTCAAGGGAGACTCGCAATTTAGGTAAATCAATCCGTTAAACAAAATCTTCTTAAACAAAATTATTTATTGGCAAGAGCAAATTATTCATTAATGGAGTTCGAACTCCATCTGTCCAATATAAATATGATCACTTTGTTCAAAAAATACAAATGACAATTTTATTTCTCTGACAAAAGGAGTAGTAATATTAGTTAGTACAATAATACTTGAGAGCAAATTTGTATATAATTTGAATTTAAGAAGCAAAATACTTAACATTTACGTTAGATTAATTGTCAAACTTGATAAAGTAAAAAAAACGCGTTTAAAGTGAAAGAAAAATCCGTAAGCCTCGATCACACTGTCTCCTCTCTTTCAAGTAAGTTCATTTTAAGAATAAATAATAATAATAAGTCATGGTACAATGTATACTCATAATCCTTAACTTCAAATTCTTAAAAGAAAAGTCAGTACAGTAGTACGTATTTTTTATAATTCCTCAAAAAAAAAATATATATATAGTAGTCCGTACTAAATAAAGTGTAGTATCAGTCAAAGATTCAATTTGCAGCTCAAACGAAACTGTGAGTGGCACGACGTGTAATCCCTTAATTTCTCAGTCCACTATATATATATATATATGTATGTATATGTAGAATGTAGTATGTTAGTAAGAAGTTAATTTGTGAGATCTGTTAGTGTGTAGTTCTTCCTAGTTCAACATAGAACCACGTTGTTCTTGTTTGAACTACGTTGAACTATACACTTTGTTTTGTAGTAACTTCATATTTCATGTTTGTATGCTTTCTATTCATTAATTCATACAAGTCTGCTAGGTCAACGTAGTACGAGCTGTTGAACTGTGGAATTAACAAGTGGCTCAACGCGTGACCACGGTTCATCAGCATGGAGCAAGCAGACTTGGGCTCTACAAGCATCATGGAGTTACATCAGTGCGTCAGCGTTGAACGAGCTATTTCATCAACGTGGTTCAACGTGGATCAGAGTGAAATGCGAGCTCACCAACGCACTACCAATCAGAGTGTTCAAGGCTTACCGTGAAGACCTTGAATCAGAGTTAACACCTTGACGGACGCGGTGCAAGCATAGCTACACATAAGGGCTGGACGAATGACTGCTAAGGAATGAAGCCAGCTGCGGGTGCGACTAGAAGACTTCGCTAGAAGGATGATAGTCAAAATGGAAAATACTAAGTATTCCAGCTATGCCCACCACTAGCTCGAAGCACGAAGAACACGCTAGTGTGGCGGTGCGTAGAGCTGGGTTCGTCAAGTACAATCGATTTGGAATCTCGAATATTCCATGAAGATGCTTTGGGCTCGGCCCATTAAGCGTGAATTCCGGAAACCCTATTTCTCGACACCTATAAATAGCGGGTTGTTGGAATTCACTATTCATGTATTGATTTGACATTTTCTAGAGAGAGAAAATTTGTAGACCGAGAGACTTCGCTAGAAAGCTCCGGTTCTACCCTCAGTTTAGTCTTAGTAGAACGCATCGCTAGATTAGTTCTTCGTAGACTTTGTTTTTGGTCGTGTTGACCTTTCTACAAGATTCGCTAGAATTTTGTAGATGTGTTTGTAAGTGGTTCCACCCTTTACAAGATATATTAAAAGAGTTTTCTTTTAGAATCTCCAAATTGTGTTAAGTGTTTGTACTCTACCCTGTACAATCTAGTTCTAGGTAGAACAAAGTACAAAGTACACAATTTCAATTGGTATCAGAGCAAGTTCACCACCTTTGGTGTGATCCTAGGAAGAGATTCTACAATGGAGTCGTTCACCGTTGTCAAGCCCGTCATTCTCAATTCTACAAACTACTCTTACTGGAAGAGCAAGACAAGGTTGAAGTTGAAGAACGTGGACTCACGTGTGTGGGGTGCTGTGTTGAACGGTTGGCAAGCACCAACCATAATTGACAAAGATGGCGACACCGTCGAGAAGGATGAGTCTACATGGACTACGGCCGAACATGAGGCCGCCACTTTCAATTCCAAGGCCATCCACATTATCACTGACCTCATTGACGTCCACATGTTCTCTGTGGTGAGACATCTCACTTCGGCCAAGCATGTGTGGGATACTCTGGAGCGCATGTGTGAAGGGAGCGACAGCATCAAAAGATCCAAGATCAGAGGTCTTACCACTACCTTTCACCGGCTTGAAATGAGGGAAGATGAAGACCTTGACTCTTTCTTCAATAAGATCATGGCAATCGTGAGTGAATGCCAAGAACTCGGAGACCCCATTCCTCCACCACTTATTTGCACCAAGGTTCTACGAGGTGTAACGGAGAAATTCAGCGTTAAGGTAACTACGATGGAGGACACGAAGCTTGGTCTATCGGGTGATTACAACGAAATAATGAGTCACTTGAAGAACTACGAGTTGAACTTGAAGTTGAAGGACAAGTCTTATTCTATGGCTCCATTTGAAAATTCCATGAAGGCCCTTGCAATCTCTCAGAATGCATCTAGCTCTACCCCTAACAAGGCCAGCTCTACCCACTCTCCTCACTCTACCGAGAGTAATGCCTTTCTTGCCGAAGACTCCGATGATGAAAGCGAGGCCCTTTCTCTACTTGACTCCCCAAATCCTGACAAGTTCATCGCCATTCAAGATGCCGTGAGCTATCTTGTTCGTCAAGACATCAAGAGGAAGAGGAGGTTCAAGCAGTTCCGAAATCGGGGGAGCCCCGGGAACTCTTTCTCCACTCCACCCGCCACCAACCGTAGTGGGTATACCCCAAGTCGGAAATTTGTTAGTGGCGCCCCCAGCAAGGACATGTCTCGAATCAAATGCTTTGAGTGCAAGGGGATGGGGCATGTGAAGAATGAGTGTCCTAACTTGCATCGGAAGAACAACATGGATGTGAGTTACTTGGTGTTTGATGGTGATGATGCCTTGTACTCCTCTGAAGATGACAAGGGAAAGATGGTAGAGCCCAATGAAGTTAATGCACTCCTAAGTGCTATTGATGATGAGAGTGATGAAGAGTTCGAGGTAGATCAAGCTGACTTGGCTACTCATGAAAATATTTTTTGCTATACCTCTGTGGTTGCAGGCATAACTGAGAAGGGTGCTAGCTCTACCTCCAATTCTCCGGCTGGGGGCATGACCAAGAAGAAAGCTGACTCTACCCTTGATGCTGAGAGGGTGAGCAAGAGGGAGTTCGAGATTGTGAAGTTGGAGTTGGAGAGGGCGCTAAAGAAGGCAAGTGAGCTGGAGGCTATTGTGAAGAAGGACGATGCGGAGAAAGATTTCTTGAGGGACTCTCTTGCCAAGATGGAGGAAGGCTATGCTATGCGCACCAAGGAACTCTACCAAGTGAAAGATAAACTTGATGTTGCTGATTGTCTTTTCAAGAAACTTAACACTGGCACTTCTAAGCTTGATAATATGTTGGGTTGTGTTAACACCAAGCATTTTGGACTTGGGTTTAAGGAAACTTTTGATTCCGTTTACTCTGACTCTCCTTATACGCTTTCTAAGTTTGTGCATGCTAAAAACAAAACTATCGTTGATACAAATGTGGTCACGCCGGAGGATGCTCATACATCCAAAGGCAATGTGACCTCTACCTCAAAGGTTAAAATTCTCAAACGTGCTAATATTGTTCCCAAATCCAAACTTGCTTCATTGTCCTCGTTGACACCGGTCTCCAACGCCGCTCTACCCGCGACTAAACTCGAATCTACTCCTGACAAGAAATTTTTTACACGAAATGTCTCGAATCGATCTAAGACATATAACTCTACTACTAAATCCACTCGACAAGATCGATTGTCCGGATCTACTCGCTTGGTAAACCTTGCTGCGGGCATGACCACTCAGAAAAGGAGGACTCCTTCTACCCACTACAAGCGTACTTATGTGTGTCATTACTGCGGGAAGAAGGGGCACATCAAACCGTTTTGCTATAAGCGTATTGATGACTTGACCTCTCACGGAGTTGTTGTAAGGCAAGTATGGAGACCCGTGACTAGGTACACGCATGACAGGACGAAACGGAGTTGGAGAATTAAAGCTGCTCTACCCGCAGCCAAGATCATTACACCAAAACAAGTTTGGAGGAGAAAGGAAGAAGTGAAATGCAATGTGGCATTCACAGTTGCTAAAGGTACGACAAAGGAGACTTGGTATTTTGATAGTGGGTGCTCACGACACATGACCGGCACCAAAGACTCCCTGATCGACTTCGTTCCTCATTCCGGTGGTCCCGTCACTTATGGAGGTGGGGCAAAAGGAAGCATTGTTGGTAGTGGAACGCTGAATGTGAAGGGTTTACCTGCCCTCAAGAATGTACTTTTGGTCGATGGGCTGTGTGCCAATCTTATAAGCATCAGTCAACTATGTGATGATGACCTAAATGTTAAATTCAACAAAGAAAGTTGTGAAGTGTACAATGCCAAGGGAGAGTGCATTCTCACCGCGGCTCGTGCAAAGAACAATTGTTATGCCATCACTGAGTCTTGTCTAAGTGCTTCTACTCACGATGAGATTGATATATGGCACCAAAGACTTGGTCATACCAGCCTTCGAAACCTTGAAAAGTTGGTTCAAATTAAAGCAGTCAGGGGCATAGATAGTCTACCCAAGATTGACAAGAGAGTTTGTGGAGATTGTCAAATGGGGAAGCAAACTAGATCCCCTCATCCAGCTATCTCTACCCATAATCGCACAACCGAGTGCTTTGAACTCCTTCATATGGACCTTATGGGTCCCATGGAAGTGCAAAGTTTGGGATATAAGTGGTATACCCTTGTCATTGTTGATGATTTTTCTAGGTATACCTGGGTAAATTTTCTTGGCACAAAGGATGAGGCATTTGAAGCATTTCGATCTTTAGCTCGTAGAATTCGCACCACCTACGCCAAAAGAGTTCAACGAATAAGGAGTGATCATGGTGGTGAATTTCAAAATGGGGTGTTCGTGGATTATTGCACTCGCAAAGGGATCCACCATGAATTCTCTGCTCCAAAGACACCACAACAAAACGGTATTGTTGAGAGGAAGAACAGGACTCTACAGGAGATGGCAAGAGTTATGTTGGTGGCTGCGGGCATGGCAAAGGGGTTTTGGGCAGAGGCATTGAGCGCGGCGTGTTATGTGGTTAACCGGATCAGCATTCGAGCCGGTACTCAATGTACGGCGTATGAACTTTTAACTTCCAAGAAACCAAACGTGGCACATCTTCGTGTGTATGGGTCCCTTTGTTATATCTTGAATGACAGAGATCCGTTGAAGAAGTTTGATTCCAGGTCGGACAAGGCTATTTTAGTCGGCTATGCCCTTAACAGTCATGCCTACCGTGTGTTCAACCTACGGACTAAAACGGTACAAGAATCCACGAACATTAAGTTTGACGAGCATCATTTTCATGACAATCCGTCTAGGCCTACCTTGCAACGAAACAATTTTGATGCTGTTCTACCCACAACGGAAGTGTTGGTTGAGGGGGAGGTAGATCAAGGAACAGGACCATGTGTTCAACTCAATGGGATTTCCACATCTCACAACTCTGGTGACTCTACCCCCTCAGAGAGTGATGATGAGGGTTTAAATCAAGGTAACTCATACCCTGCTGCAGGCACCACGGGCGCCTCTACCTCCACCGGAGTGCCGAACTCTGGGCCTCCCGCATACATTCGTAAGAGGCATCCCGACCAACAAATGATTGGTGATCTAAATCAAAGGGTCACCCGCTCTACCCGCAATACGGACACCTTCCTCGCAAGCGACCCTTCCACTCTCTCAAATTTGGCTCTCCTATCACCGGATGTGGGCATAATGAGCTTCGTCTCCGAAATTGAGCCCAAAAATATAAAGGAGGCCATTCTAGATGAGTTTTGGATTGCGGCAATGCAGGAAGAGCTACATGAGTTTGAACGGAATAAGGTGTGGTCTTTGGTTCCTAGACCAAGAGGAGTGAATGTAATTGGCACTAAGTGGATCTACAAGAACAAAACCAACGAGTTCAATCAAATAGTGCGCAACAAGGCACGACTGGTTGCTCAAGGGTATACTCAGGTAGAGGGAATAGATTTTGAGGAGACTTTTGCCCCGGTGGCACGCATCGAGTCCATTCGTTTGCTCATTGCTGTGGCGTGTCACAAAAATATCCCATTGAGACAAATGGATGTGAAAGCGGCTTTTCTTAATGGAGTGTTGGACGAAGAGGCGTATGTCGTGCTACTCTGTGATTTAGGTTGCTACTTATACGTTGTGCTACCTGGCCCATGGACACACTCTGGCAGCCCATACTTTACTCCTGGAGCGTTCTACCATGTAAATCTGCCACATTGTACACCGCTGATCTGCCCGTTATCACATTTGGTTTATACTTTCTCTCGTCTCTTTCTAAGTCTCTTGGTTACACGCTTTAATATTTTTGTGGTGCGTTGGTCTATTTGGATTGGACTTTTACAGGAACGTTGTACTACATTTTCCGTGATCGACGTGTATGAGTCACTCTACGGTTGTGTCTCACGCTGTCTCACGTGCATCCACTAATCTACCTCTACGCATGACCGACCAGAAGACACGTGGCTCACTCTACGCCACAGATTTTCAACCGTTACGCCACCACTATAAATACCCCTTCGGGTCAAACACACAGTGCACCTTACACTGCGTGTTTTAGAGAGAGAAACTCTTGCAAAATTGTTTGTTCATATCTTCTACGTTGAATCTCATATCATCTACCCAGAAATTTGTTCTTTGCTCAACGCAGGTTACACTCTCTCACCGTTTCACTAAATGACTTCTTCAAATTCTATTGCTCCCATCAAGCCCACATACGAATTGCCCTCGTTCTACGCGGACAAAATTACTGAACTCAAGGCAGAGGAGGCCACCCTGGAAGCCGCGCAAGCCGCGGAAGAGGACTTTGACAAAGTCGATGAACTGGAAACACAGATCAGTGCTGTACGTGCTACTATTCTTGCGCATCGGCGTAACAAAATGATGGCTGAAAAAGCCATAAGGGAAGAGGAGGCTCGTAGAGCAGAGGAAGAAAGGAAGAAAAAGGAGGAGGATGAACGTTTGGCGGAATTAGAACGCAAACGTATTGCTGATGCGGCTGCACGTATAGCCGAATTGGAGAGGAAAAAGAAGGCAAAGGAAGAGGCTGATCGTTTAGCCGAGTTAAAGAAAAAGAAGGATGAAGAGGCGGCACGTGTGGCCGCTGAGGAGAAAAAGAAGAAGGAAAAAGAGGCGGCTGCCCGTTTAGCCGTCTTGGAAAAGAAGAAAAAGGAAGTGGCTGACCGTAGAGCCACCAATACTGAAGTTGTGGTGGACCGTCCCACCGAATCTGCTGCTGCCACCACTACTGTTCCTATTGAACAGCCTAAGGACGCAGGTGGTGCGTCCAACACCGTTGTTGCCCCTGCTCAATCATCCCCGCTCAACGGTGAGCCTGAGGAAGAAAAAGTGCCTGAAAACAGGCTTGTTGCCGCGCGCCACGTCGGGGAAGGTTACTCTGCTGATTTCTTCTACGAATGGGCCAGTGACCGTTTTGACACTTTGGTTGATCAGAAGATCAACGCTGAACGGTGGTACGGCACCAAGAAGTGGGTTCAACGTGGCCTCCAGGCCTTCATGAATACGATGCATCTCATGGATGCAGTGAACTTCGACGTGGACTACAGCCCGTACGTCCACAAGGTTGTTTTTGGCCACATTGACGCTGCGTTCAGTGATCCCAGCTCCGCGTCCTACGGGAAAGTTATCATCCGGGAGCATGAGTATGATCTTTCCCCTGCCACGATCAACGCCATGTTCAAATGCTCCCGCATTCAAGCCTCGTGGGACGTGCCATCCAAGCATCACCCCGATGGCAAAATGTTGGGGTTCATCGTCACAGGAGGTCTTTCACCGGTGGAGGCACCAGCTTGCACCACGTTGACCCAATTCTTCACTCACCTCAACAAAATCATTGCCAACAATTGGATCCCGACGTCGAACACATCAGTGGTGCACGCGGATGCACTACACTTAATGTATAAATTAAGTCGTGGTATCCAGGTAGATCTGGGTCAGGTGGTATTCAACAAGATCGCGTCCTACGGCCTGATGACCGAATCTGAACTTACTCAGGCCAAACTGCCGTGCCCCCATCTGATCAGTGCAATCCTCGTCAGTCAGGGTTTCACGTACGACAAAGAAGATGAAATGGAGTCAATCATTCAATTTCGATTTGACTCCAAATATATTGCGCCGCACAAGGTTGCTGATCTACCGTGGCGCCAGTTGGGGAATGAGGAGGACGACAGGCGGCGCTACGCAGAGGGGCCGATCGTTGAGCCACTAACTTCTGCAGGTGGCCCGAGGAAGAAAAGAACCAAGGCCCCCAGCTCATCGCGCCGCAAGGCTGCCTCGGCATTGGACTCGACGTCGGAGGAATCGGGGGAGGACTCGTCGGACGACTTATACCTCTGTGAGCCGACCACGCTCTTGAGTGATTTTTCCTACTTGCGTTTTCAAATTGATGCCGCGTCGCAGTACGCAGCCTATATGCATAGGAAATCACGTCGAGCGGCCCGTCTAGGGGGAGATGGGTCGTCCTACGCTGATCTGGGCCCGTTGAGGTTGGTCCACGCGCGGCTATCAGGCATGGTCAATTTGGTGGCTGAACAAATGGAGGCGTCAAGGAACGCGGCGGACCGTCCCACAAAGAAGAGTGGGAAGAGAAAAATTGATGAGGTGGACGTAGAGGAGGAGGATGAGGAAGAAGAAGAAGATGAGGTGCAAGTTTTGCGTACAACGTTGAAGAAGGGTAGGAAAGAGGCCGGTGATGCGCACAGCGGTTTGGTGAAAAACGCTGATGGCACGGTGAACGAAGTGGAGGCTGTGAAAAAGGCAGAAAAAGCAAAGGGCGCGGGCTCTTCGGGGAGCAGTGCAGTTGAGAAGCCAAAATCAAGTGATGCGTCACCCGTGCTACCCAAGCTTCCCAAAATCACTTTCAAAAACACTGGCGCCAAAGATACAGCTCCACGCACCACTGTGGGAGGTAAGGGTTTAACTGCTGTTGGTGGCCCGCAGGCTCAGGCAAGAATAAAGGCGGACCAAGCTACACGCTCCAAAAGCGAAGTAGCCATGGGAAAACGTAGAAAGCAGTTCGCGAACAAGCCTAGACGCAAGCCATACCAACCAATTCTCAAGGCCGTTGATGAAGCGTCTGACGAGGAAGACTTGCGCCAACACACCTCTCCTGAGCAATCTGACGCTTCAGCCAGTGAATGATTTTAAAATCAAGTGCTTTCTATCCCTGCTCTTCGTTGAACAATTCTACTTTGTTTATTTAATGATGTTTTCACTACTTTGTCCTACGCATGATACAATGTTTTAATTTACTCAGTTTGAGTTATGTAATTAGTATGCTATCATTTCTTGTGCTACGTATGCATGTTTTACATCTTACACTCTGCAGTACGTATGAATGTTTATTATGTTTCTTTACTCAACGTCGAACTTTTTGAGTATGATACTAATTTGAGGGGGAGATTCTCTACGAACCCCCACTTATGAAGTTGACTCAAAAAGGGGGAGATTGTTAGTGTGTAGTTCTTCCTAGTTCAACATAGAACCACGTTGTTCTTGTTTGAACTACGTTGAACTATACACTTTGTTTTGTAGTAACTTCATATTTCATGTTTGTATGCTTTCTATTCATTAATTCATACAAGTCTGCTAGGTCAACGTAGTACGAGCTGTTGAACTGTGGAATTAACAAGTGGCTCAACGCGTGACCACGGTTCATCAGCATGGAGCAAGCAGACTTGGGCTCTACAAGCATCATGGAGTTACATCAGTGCGTCAGCGTTGAACGAGCTATTTCATCAACGTGGTTCAACGTGGATCAGAGTGAAATGCGAGCTCACCAACGCACTACCAATCAGAGTGTTCAAGGCTTACCGTGAAGACCTTGAATCAGAGTTAACACCTTGACGGACGCGGTGCAAGCATAGCTACACATAAGGGCTGGACGAATGACTGCTAAGGAATGAAGCCAGCTGCGGGTGCGACTAGAAGACTTCGCTAGAAGGATGATAGTCAAAATGGAAAATACTAAGTATTCCAGCTATGCCCACCACTAGCTCGAAGCACGAAGAACACGCTAGTGTGGCGGTGCGTAGAGCTGGGTTCGTCAAGTACAATCGATTTGGAATCTCGAATATTCCATGAAGATGCTTTGGGCTCGGCCCATTAAGCGTGAATTCCGGAAACCCTATTTCTCGACACCTATAAATAGCGGGTTGTTGGAATTCACTATTCATGTATTGATTTGACATTTTCTAGAGAGAGAAAATTTGTAGACCGAGAGACTTCGCTAGAAAGCTCCGGTTCTACCCTCAGTTTAGTCTTAGTAGAACGCATCGCTAGATTAGTTCTTCGTAGACTTTGTTTTTGGTCGTGTTGACCTTTCTACAAGATTCGCTAGAATTTTGTAGATGTGTTTGTAAGTGGTTCCACCCTTTACAAGATATATTAAAAGAGTTTTCTTTTAGAATCTCCAAATTGTGTTAAGTGTTTGTACTCTACCCTGTACAATCTAGTTCTAGGTAGAACAAAGTACAAAGTACACAATTTCAAGATCGAGTTGAATATATATTAAATGGAATTGAGGGAGTTGATTCCGGGTCTACCCGAAGAAGTTGGGCTGGAATGCTTGACCCGTGTGCCGTACCCGGCCCATGGAGTTTGTTCACGGGTGTCGAAGCGATGGCGGCATCTTCTCCTAAGCAAGGAATTCTACTCCCACAGAAAGCGATCCGGCTTCACACGTAAGGCCGTCTGCCTCGTCCAAGCCCGCTACGGCCTATCCCTCTTCGACCCGCTTTCCCTCAGCTGGGACCCACTCGAACCGCTCCCCAAAAAGTACCCGGCCGACGGGATCCCCTTGTTCTGCCAGGTGGCGAGCACTGAGGGGAAGCTGGTCGTAATGGGCGGGTGGGCCCCGTCCACCTGGGAGCCGGTTCGGGACGTATTCGTTTACGAGTTCACGACCCGGAAGTGGACGAGAGCAGCCGACATGCCTTCGACCAGGTCGTTTTTTGCGATAGGGGCGATTGATGGGAAGGTGTTTGTGGCCGGAGGGCATGACGAGAGCAAGAATGCGCTGGATACGGCGTGGGTTTTTGACGTGGAGGGGAACGAGTGGTCGGAGTTGGGGCGGATGAGGGAGGAGAGAGACGAGTGCGAGGGGGTGGTGGTGGGGACGGAGTTTTGGGTGGTGAGTGGTTACGGGACGGAGATGCAAGGAGAGTTCAAGAGCAGCGCGGAGGTGTACGATGTGTCGTCGGGGGTACTGTGGAGAGTGGTGGAGGAAGCGTGGCCAGCTAGAAGCTGCCCCAGGTCGACGATGCTGCAGAATGGTAAATTATTCAGGAGGAAGATAGATGATCAAGTACTGGAAGATGATGATGATGAGTATTCAGCTGGGGTTGGGGTAGTGCAATCTGCTTGCTGGGTGGAGATATAATCAATCTATCAATCTAGCTAATACTACTTCTGTAATGTGCTATATATAGATTGAGTTTTAATTTCATCATGTATGTTTTTAGTATTGAGAAATAAAGACTGAAATCATTCCTACTAACCCACCCGGCCGGCCTCAGACATCTATATATATATGAAGTGTGCAAAGTAATGCAAAATCCCATCTTCATCAATTATGAGCAGTAGCAGCTAGCTCATGATCAAAATTGATCATGTGTAGCTAGCTACCTAGAACTAAAGACTAAAGAGTACATACGTACGTAGAGAGATAGCTAGATTTAGATTTAGATTCATGCTTTTTCATTTTGGGAATTGCGATTTAAACAAGATCAAGGCCGGAGAATATCGATCACACTCACTCACATTTCCTTACATTACATTCTGTTGTTTCTTCTGTTGTTTCTCTGACCTTTTTCAACATCTAACTATCTGCGCAGGTTGTAACTTATAATAATAACCACCTCATATATATCATGTTTTCTTAATTTGATGTTAAAGATTAATTGTGGTTTAATTGTGTGAAATCAAATTAAATGAATTATATTTAGTATTTTATTTTCTTTTTTCACTAAATATATATAGAAACAAAAACTCAAAAAAATAAAAAAATAAAAATACTCAAGGCCTGAAAAATGACCTTGATTTGCTGATTAATGGAGACTAATATTTCCTCCGTACGTAAATAAAACCACCCCACATTTTTTATATGGCCCCAGATTTCATATTCATTTGCACTCATATTGCATTATCTATCCAAGATTCATCTACATGTAATCAGGTGCGTATGAACGAACATATGATTTACAAAAACAATTTGATTTGAGTCACTTTTGTTTCTTAATTAGTTTATGGAAAATCATATTGCTGACACATTCATGAGGTTGATGATTCATTTTATCACATTCATGCTGTTTTAATTATTTTGATTATTGTGAAACGACGACATTAAGATTTACACAAATTAATCTTTGTTGATTCATTGCTTTTCTGATCGATATGTACAAGAATGACCTTTTCTTGTCCATATTCAGATTTTGACAATTTAGATCACCGATCAGTTGGAGTCTCGATCGTTTACTTTCCAAGGCAAGGAGGTGGTTTGCTAGCTAATTTCAATTCATTTAATGGTCGTGATGATTCCGATCCAACCCGTTGAAATATGATCCAAAATCTCACCAGGCGAAGAAGAGGATACAAATTAATACAATGGTTAGAAGCACAGATGACGAAGCTAGACGACATGAAGCTGCCTTAAGGTTGCAAAAGACTTACAAAAGTTTCCGAACACGAAGGAAGCTCGCTGATTGTGCTGTTCTCGTCGAGCAAAGATGGTACCGTACATACGTAAAACTGATCAATTTCATCAATAAATAATATTTTAACTCATCCGGATTGAGAGTAATTACTAGTACTAATGTTTTTGGTTACGTACCCGGCCGGCCGGCCAGGTGGAAGCTTCTAGATTTCGCTGAGCTCAAACGTAGTTCAATATCGTTTTTTGAAATCGAGAAACCTGAAACTGCTGTGTCACGCTGGTCGAGAGCACGAACAAGAGCTGCTAAGGTAATTAAAGTGTTTGTGTGTGTATATATTATATATATGCCCAAAAGAAGTTTATAAGAATTGAGAGTTTTGCTTCATTCTTTAGGTGGGGAAAGGCCTGTCGAAAGATAAGAAAGCACGCAAACTTGCATTGCAGCATTGGCTCGAGGCTGTAAGTTGAGAACGTATATATATATATATATATATATATATATAACGTTACTAGTTAATTATTAAGTCATGTAATGAATGAATGACCTTCATCATGATTCAAACAACAATATGTTTTTTAATTTGTTTTGCATGCGCACTGATCATCATGTAGATTGATCCGAGACACCGATATGGTCACAACCTACAATTCTACTATGCCAATTGGCTCAAATGTGAAAGCAAGCAGCCTTTCTTTTTCTGGTAACAAACTATATACTGTATTCATATTATGATATTCATATGCATTATAAGCTCAACCTTTGAAATGCTGCAGGCTAGACATTGGAGAAGGCCATGACGTAAATCTAGAGAGATGCTCGAGATCAAAACTTCACCAGCAATGCATTAAGTATCTTGGCCCCGTAAGCACCTTTTCTATTCAAATTAACTTGAAATCTCTTTGATATATTCTGATGTAATTAATTAATGATATTGCAGACCGAGAGAAGTGCGTATGAAGTCACCATAACAGACGGGAAGTTAATATACAAGCAGAGTGGCTTGATTCTGGATACAACACATGGGCCTGAAGACGTCAAATGGATCTTCGTTCTAAGCGTCACCAAAAACTTATACGTCGGACAGAAGAAAAAGGGTAATTTTCAACATTCCAGTTTCTTAGCTGGAGGCGCAACCTTATCAGCTGGACGTTTAGTAGTGGCAGAAGGCATTCTAAAGGTAATTAATTAATAGATCGATTGTATGTAAAAATGATGATGATGCTAATGAGGTTGTAAAAATGATAACGTAAACTTAGGCGGTTTGGCCTCACAGCGGACACTACCTCCCAACAGAAGAAAATTTTGAGGAATTTATGGGATTCCTTTCGGATCATGGGGTTGATCTCAGTGTTGTTCAGGTAGACATTTATACATTCTCCACAAAATAAGATTTAATTAGATATTTATTACAATATATATATGTGTGTGTGTGTGCAGAAAGCACCGGATAATGAAGAGGAGGAAGTAGTTCTCGGCCTTGATAGTAGCATAATCTCAGTGCCAGATCGAAGGTCTGATGCAAAAGGCATCGAGCATGACGGAGGTCAGGATATTCTTCGTGAGTCAACCAAGAAATCTTCCGAGGATGGCGAAAACACACAAACAACGGGGTCGTCAGCATCAAGACATAACAGGAAATTACACTCACGAATCAGTGCGCTTCAAATCCCGGAAAGGCAGAACACGGTGGAGGTGTTCTTGACCCCGAAACCAGTGTCTTCTCCGGAAGAGGACGATGGATATGAGACAGCAGATGAGTATCTGTCTGAGACAGGATTCTCGTTGTCGAAGAGGAATCTATTCGAGGAGGAGGATTTGGATGAGGATTACGAAGAGCCGGTGATCCCGCAAGAGAAGATAATAAAGAGAATAAACTCACATAAAGGAATGAAGTCGTACCAGCTGGCGAACCAATTGTCGTGCAGGTGGACGACAGGGGCGGGGCCGAGGATAGGGTGTATGAGGGACTATCCTTCGGAGCTGCAGGTGCGGGTGCTTGAGGAGGTCAGTTTGTCTCCCAGGAAACATGGTAGGCATTTGTCGTCGTCGTCAGCATTTTCTAGTCCGATGAGTAGCTCAAGAAGAGGAAGAAGTTCACTTTTTGTAATGCAAGTGCAATCACAAAAAAATGTACCATAAAAATCTTTAGTTGAGAGCTTTGTTTTTGGGTGGAAATAGGAATATGAATAAGAAGAATATTAGGAATTAGGATGGATGATTACATTTGTTTTGATTTACTTTGTTGATGATTCTTACTTTTGTGGTGGAAAGTTGGTTTCTTGTTTGATAGGAGAACTTGTTAGTATATTATACACTCCATGCATTTACAGTATATAAAATGGTTTGAAGCTTGAACAAATGAAGAGCATAAATTAAACAAACAAAACAAAAATACAATTTGAATAATCTACATACATACAGTAACTGACAAAAATAAAATTGAATAGTAGCCAAAAACTGCACATTTTTTACAAAGACCTACAATCACAAAATCTCATCTCTTCCCTAAAAATCTAATCTGTTTCAATTCCAAGAAACCCAAATATGAAAGCGGTGGCAGTCATCTCCGGCGGCGGCGGAGTGAGAGGGTTGATCCAATTCAGGCAACAACCAATGGGAGGTACCCTGGTTGAAGGAAGGATTAGTGGGCTGAGTCCAGGAATCCATGGGTTTCATATTCACGCTCTTGGGGACACAACCAATGGCTGCAATTCCACTGGTATCATATTTTTCATCAATTCCCCCTTTTTATTTGTTGAACTGAGTATTTTATTTATTCACTCTCAAAAAATACTACACAAACTGTAATTATATAGAGTACTCATCCTATATGTTGATTGTTGATTGATTTGGTTTTTAGGATCTCATTTCAACCCGTTAGAAAAGGGTCATGGATCTCCCTTAGACGAGGAGCGTCATGCAGGTGACCTTGGGAACATTGTGGCTGCCTCTGATGGGGTTGCTCACATTTCTATTGCAGATGCCCACGTAACTATCTATCTATCTATCTGCATATTAGTTAATAATACAGTAAAGTATATATACTGTATTGTCATTTGATAATGCCAATTTATGCTCTACAGATTCCGCTGGCCGGTCAGCATTCCATCTTAGGAAGAGCAGTTGTTGTGCATGCTGATCCTGATGATCTTGGAAAAGGTATCATAATCTTTCATTACTATTTCATTGCAAAATGACCTATCTCTCTCTTTTACTTTTAAAGGTCTCATGCCAATGGGGGGTTATTGGAACAGGTGGACATGAACTCAGCAAGACAACTGGAAATGCCGGTGCAAGAGTTGGATGTGGTATAATTATGTCTTTCTTAGGCATAACCATTGTCAATATTTGACGACACAATATTCATAACTTTCTTTCTTTAAGTCTCTCTCTGCTTCTACTTGGCTTATTTGGATGCAGAACCAAGTAAATAATGTATGAAGCTCAATTTGTCCAATTGGATTACATAGAGTATACTGATTATCAAGATACTAATCATATAATCCGTATAGTTATACACTTATACTACTAGTATAAAACTTCTGTTTTGCATCTTACCAGCACTTGTTATAGTTGCTGATGTTTTTTCGTCTTATTTTCTTGGCAGGTATCATCGGCATACAATCATCTGTTTAGATTTGATGAAACCAAATGAATGTAACTTCTCTCTCGTGGGAGAGCCAATAACATAAGCTGCTACTCAGCAGTTGATTACTTGTCATCAAAATATAGTGTAATATTGTCATGTTTTTCAGCTCTTAACCAGTTTCAAAATTTCATCATAAAGTATATGGTTATATGCCACTTTTCAATCATCACTTTGAACTGAAATTTAAAATGAAAGGGTGAATTGTGAGATCTATTAATTAGCATCACATCCATTGTATTCCAAAATCCATCACAGATGGGCGGAAGAAACCAGAGCAGAGTGAAAATAACAAACGAGAAAGACCAAAAGCAGAGTGTGGATAATAATAAATGGGATGGACAAAAATGTCGTTTACATAAGACTGCATGTATACATAATATTGCTCATCGTCACAATTACTAGTTCATCCACTCTACTATCTGTTAGATTTTTCACTAATGAACAAATCCTCGTAAGAAGCAAAATCCATCTGTGCACTACCCTCTCAACCAAGTGTTGCGGTATGAAGAGTTGTCTTTAAGTGAAGCATCATGTGGCTTGTATTCCATTACATAGCTGTGGGGAAGCTTCAGATGCCTCTTTATTGAATCTCTCAGTCCCATCACGGCCTGGTACACATAAAAACAGCATGTTAGTCTGTTCAACATTTAAAGAAACTCAGGATTCGGTTACCTGGTGATCAGATGCATCGCGGTTCCAAACACTCAATATATCCTCATTAAATCGGATACTTAATACTGCACCACAAATGTTTTCACCATACTCAAGTTGATTCCCTACTAATGCTAGGACCTGCAAAGTCAATAAATATCCAGAGATCAGGCATTGATTACCATAAATCTTTGTTAAGGTAGTTTAAGATTTTCACACACAAAAAACAAACTAGTCCCTCCGTATTCGCTCAACATACCAGGTCTTCCCAAAAACGGCCAGACACGACCTTTTTAAATCTAATAATCCATTTCCCACCATTGCAGTTAGCAGAATCCTGATAGAGACGTACAAGTGAGAGAGGGTTCTTCTAAGTGAAACCAATGTGGCTAGCATGAAATTATGTAAATAAACACCTCCCACAGTGGACGAATACCATCCTTGAACAGATGCAAATCAGTAGGGCTAGGTAATGCGGACGGGCGAGCTAAATGACAATAGCAGACCCAAAATGCTTCCACCTGAATCGGGTCGATACTAGTTAATACTAGTTGTAATCATGTATGCACTAGACACACACACACCCACACTTACAGTACTGAAGTCCACAATCTTCTTGATATTATCCTCGTATGATGTTTGAGTTCTGGCTCCAGTAGTTCGACGAGTGTACCATAATACGTATTTTTGCTGAAGGCCGAATAATTGATAAGATGGCAGAAAAAATCAATCAATCAAACCCCATATACAGTAGCTACATATATACAATGGATTGGATATCATTTCAAAGTTTTAGAAAAAAACCAATAGTAATAAAAACCCAAATAAACGCCACACTAAAAAATACACTGTATGGTATCAATGAAAACAAAAGTGAAATTTCATTTTAGGGTGAATATGAAAATTATGCTACAGCCTACAGTAGTTGTTTTAAAAAAGCTTGCCTTTGATGCTTTTGTAGGTATAGAAGTGAGTTGTTTTTTATTAAAAAAAAACTTGTTATAACATGAATCAGATTGATAAATCAGGACAAAAACAAAATAGACATCAATTTGTAAGAAGAGTAAATAGGAGAACGAACTTTGAGAGGGTGGAGGAGGTCGTCGGAGGCCTGCGTCGGCGGCGGCGGCTGAGTGATGCTGTCGTTTTCCGGTTCGTTTTTCCCTGATTCCATTTCTAAATGATGAGCTCTGGCTGTGGAGCCCTAGGCTAGCTCCTTGTTTCCGGATGGAGTAGTTGTAGTTTGGGCTTTTTCTTAGGCCCAATGACGTTCTCCGACTTGCTAGTAAAATTTGTAAAACATTAATTCCTAATCTAATTTGGTTTGAGACTTTTTTTTTTTTTTTTTTTTCTTTTGAACCGAAATGTATCGTGAAAGAAGAGAAGACACTCACAATACTATTGATCATGTGAAGATTAATACTAAGAAATCAGGGAATATGAAGAAATAATTAGTAAATTGTACTCCTTTAATATTGTTCAACACAAGACAGTATACAAATTAAATCAGTACAATGTATGATGAGGTGACAAATCAATTAAGGAGAATCAAAATTATTCATTGAAAAAAACAAATTACCGAAATAAAATCATTACTTAATAATTAAAATGAAAAGATCTATGATCCGTGATTTAATTCATTCAGAAAAGCAGCATCACTAAGGCGAGGGAAGCAAACACAGCAGCTGCTGGTGTCACCAATATTATGCCGTCTGATGTGGATGTGGGGCTTGGGGCGGGGGCCAGCGCCTCTTCGGCCGCCACCACATTTTGGTGCAGAAACATTAACGTGACAGCCACAACCACCAAGTAAAACTTCATCTTCATCATTAATACTGCCTCCATTTCTACTATATATGTACGTGTATGTATTTCTTCTCAAGATTGATTATATGTATATTAATTATGTCTTAGCTAGATATATATATATATATATATAGTTATAGTTAATTAGTTATATATAGGATGAGTATATATATGGATGCTTTTATACGTACGGTCCCGAAGATATCGTTATACCAACGGTTAATTAGCTAGGTTGTATAATTAAAGTTATTCATAGTACTACTATATTAATGTGATGGATGCTTAAGATAGCTAAATTTAATTTGTTTTTTCATTCAAATACTGTATTTGTTTTTGCTTGTTTTGTCCAGCTAAAATAATTATTATAAGCTTGTTCATTTTTACAAGCATCTCAGAAATCGTTGCAATAATTAATTAATTAATTAATTAAGAGCCAATATTCATTGGATATTATAATTATATATATACTTAACTCAACTCAATTACATATGAAGTACTGTTTGGCATTCCTCCACAGATATTTTCCGGTTGCCATATCAACCATCACTCGTAACCCGTTTACTATCATCAGCTTATCGGAATCCTCTTGATGATGATCATGATCTGCAGCAGCAGGAGCTGACGATGGTTCTTCTTCTTCTTTTGTGGTAGTTGGCATCGTTTTCCATGCCAAGTATCCTGCCAAAGTAGCCGACAAAAACACCAATATCAATCGCAAAGGGCACATATTATATTGATGATGATTATGTGATTTGTTTCTTTCAACTTAATTACGCTATATATATATATATACTGTGTATTTTTAATGTAGTATAATTGGGATCGGACTAGTAGTATTAATTTGTTAAGCGTGCTATGCAAGTAGGAATATATAAGCTATATATATTACTCCTATATAAATATTAATTGTTAATTATAATAATTATAAGGATTGATAATATAATAGTATAATATGATTAGATATATTGAGTAGGTTTAGGTTTAAGTGCACATATCCATCCATCCATCCACCCACCTAGAGTACTTGTCGTGCAATCATATAATTCATGTTTAATTCAATTTTCACTATTAATTTAAATTAAAACTACACATATCCATGTTTGATCCAACAACTATTAATATTTTGTGTTCAAATTTGCCTAAAAATTAATAAATGCCATCAAAATATATGAAGCAAACAAAAAAAAAAAATTACACTCGTTTACTCTCAATCAGATAACTCCACATTTTTATTAGAAAAATTATTGGAGAATATATATTCAACCCCACTATAAATGTTAAGTCGCCTAACTTCCCTAATAGTTCGAGCTTTTAGATGAAACGTCTTCTAACATGGTATCAAAGTCTATGCTTGTGCCAGGTACTGAAACTCTAGAAGGTATTTAGGTATTTTCAAATAAGATGCATTTTGGTCATTTCAACAGGATTTAAATTTAAAATTTGTGCACAGATAAAACAACGTCGTCTAAGGGTGTTGTGCCTGTGTTAGTTTATAGTGTTCCAGTTCGGATAACTTATTCGATTTTTAACCAATTCATGTGTTTCTTGTTAAAGCCTGATCCTTGCCAGCTCAGTTACATCTTCTAGGTGGAATCGCGATTTGATTGTTTGATTAGTAAGAACCATTTCAATTGCAAGTCAAGAGCTTGATAAGTTCTTAAATTGTGTGTTTTTTTAACTATATATGGATATAATTGCTTGTGATTGTTGATTGTATATATATAGTCACTGAGTTATAGAGAACATGTAGGATCTTTTGTGTATGGTTGTGTGTATCCATTAGAGGAAGATGGAAGAAATGAAAAATCGAATAATCGAGGCTCGTGTATTCACGATTTCTTTAAAACAAATTCGTCCTCTACGGGTACGATTGTTTCCCAGGATACAACGATTTTTAAGCAAAACATTTGCTTACGGCGAACTGAGATGTTGCCTGAAAAATATCACCGGAGGGTCAAAGAAACAGGGTAAACAAAAAAAAAAAAAAAAAACGAGAGCGATTGCTCGGAATGCGTCTGTATATTCTCAAACAATTTCATTCATTCTCGTTTCTCTTCGAGTGCTTCTCGTTTTTTTTCGTCTATTTTTGAAGACCACTCGACTGCTCTTATATAGAGAATGTTGGAGACGAAAGTTCGTTGAATGTGGACAGTTTGACTACCAAGTGTAACCTCCCATTCAAACCACACCATAATTGTCACTTAAAGACCATCCTTTCATCATTTAAAATTCAAATGTAACTTATACAAATAATAATTATTATTATATTATTATTATTTTATTATTTTGCCAACAATAAAATAGTAATATTGTGTATATAATAGGGTACTCCCCTATGTTTATCTACAACACCACACGTGGCCAGGGGGGTCACTGAGCCCCCGTGGAATAAAAAAAAAAAACAAAGGTATAATAGTCATTTTACTTATTTTAATTAAAAATAAATAAATAAATAATTTCTTCTCTATTCCAACTTCAACTACTGTAATGTGAATTTAATAAAAGCTCAAATTCTAAGCCCAAACCCCAAACCCGTGTCAATTATTTTCCCATTTCTCATTTCTCATTTTTTTTTATTTTTTTTTATTTTATTTTATTTTCTTCCTAATTTTACACATGAATGACTACGTGCCTCAATTTTTCTCCCAAATTTTAAATTTTACCTTTTACCAAAACAATAAGGGTTTAAGTTTAAACGTAAAATATTTATAAGTAAAGTTCAAAAGAATATAAAAAATATGAGTACAATAATATTTAAAAATATAATTAGTTGGAACTTCCAAAAACTGAGAGTACATAATTATTTAAATATTGTGGAAATCACTAAAAAGGTAAAAAAAATTTATTATTTTCATTAAAATATGATTTTATTACTTAGTTTTTAACATTAATAAATTACTTTATTTTTTAACATAAAATTATTGGTTAAAAAGTAAAAAATATTAATCTACATGCTAGTAGTACATAAATAGTTAAAACAAAAGTAGTATATAACATGTATAAGTGGTTTTGCCCGATCATTATAGTTGGGCCCCCCTCGATCAAATTTCTGGATCCGTCACTGATCATGCATATTTTATTATGTAATGATATTATTTCATTTAGAATTCTCTTCCAACTAGTTAAATCTTTGAAAATTAATTTATCATTCATATCACTCAAAATTGAGCGTATAAGATATCAAATCGAAGTTCTTTATGAGACGCTCATTTTCCAACAGAACATGCCTTAAATCACTCGTGTTATTATGTATTGTTTTCCTATTGATCTTACGAAGCTCGAGTTTTTTAGAGACAAAGTAAGATGTATTGATATTTGTGATTTTGGATTTCACTACTGTTGATCGGTTCTTAAATGAAAACTATTGGTTTAAATTGTTATTTGGCTACTAAAGTACTAGTAGTTAGTAGTCATGACTCATGATTAAGTAATAGTGCAAAAGTAGAGAAGGGAGTATATTTATATATAATTATTAGCTAGGAATTAATGTAGAATCTGGTTATATATAGAATTGATTAATTCTCTTCTTAATGATAGATATCCATCAGTGTCCATTTAATTGGAGTGATGATCGATCTGCCAAAAATTAAAGAGTATGGTATTTCGTTCGGAATCTACACTAAAAAGTTAAGGAATCGATTTAATTAATGAATATTCCTTAATCCATCACTATATACTCATGTACTATAATATTCATGAACATATTGATTATCATTCTGATTCTGATTCTGATTCTGATTCCATATAAAAATTATTAGTTAGCTATATATATAGTGCATTTATGCAATTGTAATTGCAATTCATACTTACATAGCCTGTATTTCTAAGGTATAGCTTTGTCTTCTTCTTCTTCATCAGTTGTATGCAATATGTGCAATTAATGTAGCTTCTTCAATTTACAGTTAATCAATTTATATTAATTATATTAGCCATATATACCAGAGCTAGCAGCAAAGCAAGTCATCGATTGATCATGAATGCTTTGGCTGCAACCAACAGAAATTTCAAGCAGGCAGCTCGGCTCTTAGGCTTGGACTCAAAGCTACAGAGGAGTTTACTAATACCATTTAGAGAAATCAAGGTGATATATATATATATATATATATACATATCTGAATGATTGAATTGAATGAATATTATATTAACTAGGTATAGAATTGGGTGCAGGTTGAATGTACGATTCCAAAAGACGATGGGAGCTTGGCATCGTTTGTTGGATTCAGGGTTCAGCATGATAATGCTCGAGGACCAATGAAAGGAGGCATTAGATACCATCCTGAGGTTGATCCAGATGAAGTGAATGCTTTGGCTCAGCTAATGACTTGGAAGACTGCAGTTGCCAACATTCCTTACGGAGGTGCTAAAGGAGGAATCGGATGCAACCCTTCTGACCTAACTCCCTCCGAGCTTGAAAGGCTCACCAGAGTCTTCACACAAAAGATACACGACCTCATCGGAGTTCACACTGATGTTCCTGCACCTGATATGGGCACTGGTCCACAGGTACGTACAAGTACGAAACGATCGAGCAATATATATATATATATATATATATTCATTCACACATTAATTATATATATATATATATATATATATCGTTTATAGACAATGGCTTGGATACTGGACGAGTACTCAAAGTTTCATGGCCATTCACTTGGAGTAGTCACAGGAAAGCCAATCGTACGTAATTAATTATCTTTATATATATATATATATATAGGTAACTTTAAATTTAAGAATATTAATTTGTGCATGCATGCATCTGATCATCCATCAGGAACTTGGAGGATCCCTTGGCAGAGATGCAGCTACAGGAAGAGGTCTACTTTTTGCAACAGAAGCCCTTCTCAACGACTATGGCAAGACCATTGCAGGCCAACGTGTTGTTGTGCAGGTACGTACACACATATTCCATTAATATATATATGCATGCATGGTTATTAACACATGCATATATATATAATTGAAAGGGTTTTGGAAATGTTGGGTCTTGGGCTGCTCTGCTCATAAGCAAACAAGGTGGGATAATAGTTGCCGTAAGTGACGTGAGTGGGGCTATCAAGAATAGCAACGGCTTAGACATTGTGAGCCTTGTGGAACATGTCAAACTAAACGGAGGAGGAGGAGTCAAAGGCTTCAATGGCGGTGATGAGATATTTGAGCCCGATTCAATCTTGACCGAGGACTGTGACATTCTCATCCCTGCAGCCCTTGGAGGAGTCATCAACAGGTTAGCTAGCCTAGCTTAATTATGTTTGATTATTGATCGAATCGATCAAATTGAAATTCAATTAATTAATAATAGTACTACATCCCGGCCCCTTACAACATTTTCAAGGGAAAATGCTCAAGACATAAAAGCAAAGTTCATAATTGAAGCTGCTAATCACCCTACAGATCCAGAGGCTGATGAGGTACGTAAACCATGCATGAACACACACTCTTGATTATGAATTAGCTAGTTTGAAATATATAAGTGAAATGCGAATATTGGTGCGTGCAGATATTGTCAAAGAAGGGAGTTGTTGTTCTTCCAGACATATATGCAAATTCAGGAGGTGTTACCGTGAGTTACTTTGAGTGGGTTCAGAACATACAAGGGTTCATGTGGGACGAGGAAAAAGTGAACCGAGAGCTAAAGACATACATGACAAAAGGGTTTAAAGATGTGAAAACGATGTGCAATACTCATAGCTGCGATCTGAGAATGGGAGCATTCAGCTTGGGCGTCAATCGAGTTGCCAGGGCCACACTCCTCAGAGGATGGGAAGCATAGAATAGCAAATTGAAAGCACATGATCTAGAGCTTCTTATAATTAGTCATCATATAATTAAATAAATTAATTTTTAGCCATCATTTATAATTAGTCACAATTAATCATATTAATTCTTTTGTAACTTTGTTTGCTACCAAACTCTAAAGATTTCTTTTAAAAAATACAATCAAACTTATCCAACAAATAAATTAAAGCATCTACTCCATATTTTATTTTATTTTATCCCCACTCAACTCCATCAACAAGCTCTATATATGTATATGTATTGCATATGTATGTAATTTATATTACTTATATCGATCGATTGAGCATCGAATGATTAAACTAGCGGCCGGCCGGCAGGTATTACGTACGTACTATTACCAAACCAAATTTATTATTATTATTATTATTATTATTATTATTATTATTGATGTTGTTGTTATTATTATTATTGTATCTCCATCCACACCATCAGACATTAATATATTAATATATTGTGGAGTATACAGTAATAAAACACAATGAACTAACTTAATTAAGTATAATTAAAGTTGCTAAGACATGATTAATATTTAAGATGATGAGAATATATATATATATAATAAATAAATAAACACTCGAATCCATTTACATATGGCTTTTGGGTGGGCCATTCTCAAATAATAAATTGATTCTTTGGCATCCAACCGCAACTACTAGCTAGTACTATTAGTAATAATAAGTACTCCTGTTCAAGAGCAATAGACAAAATTAGTCAACGTAGACTTTTTTTGTCTGTCAAATACACATGCTAAACAATATACAAAAATTATGAAAAAATAACTAAAATAAAATTTAATAGTTATATATTATTTTAGTTATTTTTTCATATTTTTTGTGTACTGTTTATCATATGTATTGGACGGACAAAAAAAGTCAACTTTGACCATCTTGTGTCTATAGCTATGGGACAGAGTGAGTATATACTTGCCGAATTAATTAATACAGTATGGAGTATTAATTAAATTAATTGATTACATGACAAATAATATAGGAGTATATTTAAATATCCACTCGCTCTAAATCTATCTATTAATTATATATCTAACAAACAAATGAATTCTTTTAGGTACGTAACAATACTCATGTCATCATTTTCAGCTTATTCTTGTTTTTGGGTTTAATGGAATGCACTATCTATATCTACATAATTTAAATAATACTGAAATGACTTCTGTCGGTGATTCAATTCCAATTAATTACACGTCCAACACTAACTAATACCACAATTAACTAAATATTTTATTTATTTATAATTAGTATAATTGTTTTCATGCATGAATCATGACTAAAATATAGATCCTGAAATTAATTAGCCGTATACTTTAGACTTTTAATTATAATTTTCTATTCTAATCAACTTTCCTTTTTCATTTTGATGCATTAATTAATGAATTAACAATTGAACAAAAACAATCAACCTAACAATTCAATTCATATATATATATATATATATACACACTACAGTATATCTTATGTAATAGGGCTAAATACACTTTGCCACCTCAGGATATGCGATTTTTACGCTTTGCAACCTCGTCGGAAAACTTTTACCGATGAGTACCACAGGATAAGCAATATTACAATTTGCAACCTGCCGGCTGCCGGATCAGAATATTCTAAGGAATATTCCGTTTTGAAGGGTGTTTTGGTAAATTTCAAACAAAAAAAAAGGTTAATTACGTATTTGCCCATTCTCTCTTCTAAACTAATATTCCTTTTCATTTACATTTAATTTAAAAAACAAAAAAAAAATTGGTATCGGTATTTATTTTTTAATTTTTTAATTCCCTCTTGTCTCTTTCTCTTCTTCCTCTTCCATCTCCATACCAGAAACGAAATTCGGGAATTTCTCTAAGAATACGCTATTGAATACACACAATTTCTCATGTCTTTATATATGTTTCAAAAAGAAAAATTAAAGAAGAAAAATCAAAGAAGACACAATTTCTCATGTCTTTTTTTACAGGTCCCGTCTTCTCCATCAGCCTCGGGGTCCACACGGCCTTCGTCATCAGCATCTCCAACGCCGTCTAGGAGTGCTTCACCACAAACGACAAGATCCTCAACAAAAGGCCCAAGTCCACCGTCGGCCAGTACTTCGGCTACAACTACGCAGGCTTCGAGTTTACCCAGGGCCGTACTGGCGCGAGGTTCGGAAGCTCTTCGTCCACGAGCTCCTCTCCGCGAAAAGTCTCCAAGCGCTGAAATTGGCTTAGGGTTCTTATTAGTCGATGAAATTGGATATACGAGAATTGGGAGTTTTGAAATTTAGAATTTTTCCATTTCCAGAAAAGAAATTGGGGGTTAGGGTTCTTGAAGATTGAGGATTTTTTAATGGGGTGGAATGAATTGTGTAATGAATATTTGGATTTAATTTATTTTTAATTAATATTGTGTAAGTACTGAAATAACCTTCTTCTCTATTATTAATTTTATTCTCACGCGCTTAACTGGAGCGTGCATGCCAAATTCCCGGAATATTCTATGGAATAATCCGATCCGGCAGCCGGTAGATTGCAAATTGTAATATTGCTTATACTGTGGTACTTATCGGTAAAAGTTTTCCGACGAGGTTGCAAAGCGTAAAAACCGCATATCCTGAGGTGGCAAAATGTATTTAGCCCTATGTAATATAAAACATATTAATCATAGGAATGGTAACTTGTAAGTACATTGGATGATAAAATATAAATTAAAAATTGAATTGGTAATGAATTTAATGCATACAGATCGTGGAGTCGGTGGATCTAAAATATATTTGTAGATCGAGGTCCCCTACCAATGTAAATGTAAACGAAACATAGAACGAAGAATGTGATAAAAACTATTGATGGATTGATCAACAAATATATATGCAGCATGATGATGGGGTCTCTTTCTCTTTAATTTTCATAAAATCAATGTCGCCTATGTATTCATATAATGCAATTTTGATTTTGAAAATACAGTAGTATATATGTAACTCAAATCCATCATGATATCACGCATTACAACAAACATCTACACAAAACTTGCGAGTCAATTTTATTATGCATTTTCAGACTAGTAAGTTAGTTTTTTTTCCCACCAATTAATTTCAACTTGAATGCAACTTACCTTTTTATTTTTTCTTAAAATGGAAAAGTAAAACTTAAAGGGGATTGGCGGTTGTTTGGTTGGGTACTTGTTGTAATGATGAAATATACAAGTTTTTGAAAGATTTACCCGCGGAATAGCTTTATCGATAAATGGTGGTCCGGCAAAAGTAAAAGGACACCAAATTTTCCCGATGGATGACTTAGAATGTACGTACTAAATAAATGTAATACAGTAAGTAATACTCCTACTAATGATGATGATAATAATAGAGACCACATAAGAAAAACATAAAGGGGTGTGTGTGCGCCCACATATACAGTAAAGTATACTCATTCAAAAATCAAATTACCAACCTAATATGTACTATACATATACGTGTATGCTACTACGGCTCTCTCTCTCTATATATATTGTTACTACGTACCGGAAGCTGCTTTCTTATTTCGTCAATTCATCAAGATTCCTCTTCTTTCATTTTCTGTAATTAATGGCATCATCCCCTCCACCTCCAATCCGCGAGGTTGACAAACTCACCAACCAAATATTCTCTATTCTTGAAAACAAGTTCCTCTTCGGACACCACACTCACTTCGCCGCTGCCCCCACCGGCAAAATCAGAATTCTGAGCATCGACTCCGGCGGCGAAGGCATCCTCGCCGCCACCGCTTTGCTCCATCTCCAGACCATCCTCAGGCGAAAGTCCGGCAACCCATCCGCTCACATTTCCGATTTCTTCGACGTCGTCACCGGAGCAGGGGAAGGAGGGATCCTCGCCGGACTTCTCTTCACGCGCGGCAAGAACGTCCGGCGGGACCCCATGTTCTCCGGCGAGGAGGCTCTCAAGTTCATCGTCCACAACCGCCGCGAACTGAGTCGTTATCCGTCGACTTCGGTCGGAGTTTTTGGGCGGCGCAAGAAGGCAAAGGTGCTGGACGGAGTGTTTGGGGAAGCGACGCTGAGAGACACGGTGAAAGCGGTTCTGATCCCGTGCTTCGATTTGAGGAGCGGAGCTCCGTTTCTGTTCTCGCGGGCGGATGCGGTGGAGATGGAGGGGTGTGATTTCAGGATGGCTGGAGTGTGTGGGGCCACGATGGCGGGTGGTCGAGCTGTGGAGCTGAAGTCGACGGACGGGAAGAAGAGGATCGTGGCGGTGGGGGGTGGGGTGGGGGGGATGAGCAACCCAACAGCAGCTGCAATAACACACGTGCTCAACAACAAGCAAGACTTCCCAGAGTGTAAGGGGGTTGAGGATCTGCTCGTGGTCTCACTAGGAAACGGACATGTCAACAGCAGCAGCAAGTTGTCGTCGTCAACTCCGGATGCGTTTCTTAAGATAGCTGCAGATGGAGCTGCCGACATTGTAAGAAAAAAAAAAAAAAAAAAAAAAAGGATTTAAAATTGCTGCAGACTAGTCAACATATATATATATATATATATATATATATATATATATATATATATATATATATATATATATTCTCACCAACAGACATTCATCCTGAAATAATTACTAATTGTTTATATGTATGTAGGTTGATCAAGCAGTGTCCATGGCATTTGGTGAGCATCGAATTAGTAACTACATTCGCATTCAGGGAAATGGAGTGTTAGCCGGAGCTGGATCGGAAAAGAACAAGTACTACTGGGATGAAATGCTGGGACAAAAGAATGTGGAATCCGTATTATTCAGAGGCAAGAAAGTGGTCGAGTTTACAAACTTGGAGAAGCTTGAAATGTTTGCAGGGGAGTTAATCAAAGAGCAAGAGAGGAGGAGGAGATCATTACACTCGCCTCCTAGTCCTAGAAGATCTTCCTCCGCCACTACCCTTTCCACTCTCTCTTCCTACTAGTATAGCACCAAGATCCATGGAATGGATCAATCTATCTCTATCAGAGTCGTCAGTCATTAGATAATCCTAGTTTTGGTATGTGTGTGTATCTAAATTATTAGTAATTCATTGCATCCATCTATCTATCTATCTATTACTTATGTACGCGTATCACGTACGTATGGTGTACATGAGACCGATTACAGTACTTATGCTGCCACTGGGGAATAGATGCAACCTACAATACATCATGTTTCACATCTCAAGTTGTGCAGTCGCAAAGCTACTGTTAGAACTGTCTGCCGACACTTGAATATTACTGTAATGTAATATACTACTGTACTAGTATTATATATGGTGTGTGCTCGCTCTGTTTTTGGGTGGTTTTCTGAATATATTATTTATTGTGATATTCCAAGGGCAGATTAATTGTTCAGTTGAATTGAAATGTGATCTGTTTTTTCTCCCATTGTTCCATGATCTAATCCTAACCAGAACCAAAAATATTACTTACTACATAAAACTATCAACACCAGTAATCATTACATAATGAAAAATTAGTAGAAAAACAAACTTTATGAAGAAAAACTGCCGAGAGCTACTGAAACCTGTACGGGGCATCCGTGATCAAGGCCCAAAGATTTGCCGCAGAACTAATATACAAGCCATCTTCATTTCCCTTCTCCACATGTTGACATAATCTTGAATCTGCCACATTGCACTGGAATCTACAACATAAATAGAGACATGTTGACGTAATCTTGAATCTGCCACATTGCACTAGTATCTACAACATAAATACAGAGATGTAGAACCAAATTTAAGACAACATCCAAAATACCAACTTGTCATGTCAATTCCAATGCACCACCTCTGTTATAGATTGAAATTCTATACACATCCCATTGTCCGACGGCCAACACAAACCGAGGACAACGAAAACAACAACGATAATCACAACATCAAAGCAACAAACAAAAATCACAATTGCACACCACAAATCACAAGCACAATATATCAATATCTAGCAAGCCCAACTGAGGTTCTACACAACCTCATTTTGTCATACGGCACAACCTGCGCCAGCATATCGATTGGATTCTCACTCTAGAGATTCTGAGCATCAACTCTCTTTCCTGCAACATACACTAGAATGTATGTTAATATGTGCTGAAGTGTTCCAATATATAGATATGATCAGTTTTTGAGCTGACAAAACCAAGGCTATGAAGTATGGATTTAAGTCTGTCAAACCATGCTTTGGAAGCTTGTTTTAAACCATAAATGGCATTCTTAAGAGATGGATTGACCTCAAACTTTGGCAGTTGAGCTTCAGTAACTGCAGGACTCAAAACCTCAGTAAAATCAATGCTAGGTAGTTTAGTGTAGCCCTCAGCTAATAAGCTTGATCAATGTTGAATAAATTTTTTGGGCCTTGATCATGGATGCTGGTACATGTTTCAGTTCACATGTGCATGTGAATCTCCCATCTGCATTTTCTGTTGAAAGCATATGCACTAAATCGGGCTCGATGCCGAATTCCCATTTCATGGAATTTAATACTTTGCAGCCTTTGCGTAACAGGCCCGAGTGGATACAGGCGGATAATAAACTGAAGAAGACGACACTATTGAAATTTATTTTTCCTTCATTCATTTGATCGGAAGTTTCGAGTGCTTCTGCACTTAATCCGTGCGCGCCGTAGCTTTCGATCCTAGATGACCATGCCACTAGATATTTTGTGGCCATTCTATTGATACAATTTATCACGGAAAAGATGGCTCCACACTTACCGTACATATTCAGAATGGAGATCTCGAACGAATTAGAGCATTCATCGAGGATGGGTACGTAATTTCTCATAAAGTATCTGTGAACAGCTTTGCCTAACTGAAGAGCGCTCAAGGGCAGACATGCAAGAATAAAGCTTCTCATAGTTTCGGTGTGAGGCTAATTGCCTGGAGCTAGCATTTGCATGAAGAGCTCGATAGCCTCTTTGAAATACCCGGATGTGGCATACGAGTCCAACAAACAACTCGTTAGAATATTGTCACAAACCCACGCTTTTCAGAGCCAACAATGTATGTCTGTTTTGATCAAAATCACCTCACCCTGCCAGCCCTGAAACAAAAGAGTATACGTTTCAACGGTTGCTTTTATAACTTCACACCTCATTTCATTCAAAGAAACTACGATTTGCTCGGCTTTCTGTTCTGAACAATACAAACGCATCATAGTATTCCCTGAAACAGCACCCCTCAAACAGAATTCCTCGAAAAGAGTTTCCGAATCATTGGAACTCGACATACATTTGCAAGATCACATTTTCAGCGACGAGTCAACCAAGGATCTGCATTTGATCGCATACCCATGCAACAGCCCGAAATCCGCATTCGTGTTTCCTTCCCCGGTATCACAGAGGTCCAGGATCTCTTCTGGGCATTTCTTCGAACACCTTGCGAGCACTCCCGCCCCTCGAGTAACCTTTGACCGCGGTGTTGCAGAAGTAGTCATTCCATCGAAAGCCTATTTTCACCCCGCGCACGCAATGGATCGTTCCCGCGAAACCCGAATAACCGCCGTAGCACGGAAACCCAACACCGAGGATCCAGAATCATGAAACTGGAGATGACAATTTTGAAGCAGCAGCGTCGTGGAAGGAATGTTCTGGAATCAAAATCAAATATAAATGTGCATTTACAAGTAGAACCTCTGTTTCATTGGAAGTACCGTATATAAAATCAAAATGTACTACTAGTATTACCGAAGGTGAATTACCCTTTATCATCGGCGGTGTGGGTGAGTGTTGGGGGTAGATATGTCATTTCTACACTGGATATTTTCAGAAGGCTAACAAACAAACAAACAAACATGTGGTGGGCAAGTGATGAGGAGTTAGTTTGGTACTGCAACCAAAACAATTAGCGATGGTAAGTTGAATTGAATTGAGAATCGGATCATCAATAGACAGATAGATGGCACTGCAGTGCCTAAAAGTAAAATCCGTTTGCGTATGCGGTGGGGATGATGGTTTTGGATTTGGATTTGGATTCTCAATTACTAAACAAACAAGAGGACTAGCTCATTACTCTTTTGGATCATCATCACGACTGCTTCCACAACAACGAAGAATGATTAATCATCGCAACTGCAATATCATCGCATCATCATCATCATCGGATTTTGATGAATTATTGAAGGTGGACGAAGAAGATCACTACTTTCATGAGATTGACGAGCTAGCTCACTTCAGAGGCTTGGTTCTCGACATCTCCTACAGGTGAGATCTCACTGCTACTCTCCAATATCTCATTTCATTTCTAGTTAGTTAGTTAGTTAGTTATGGACTCAAAGTCCTCTGTTTTTTTAATTAATTGGCCATGGCCTACTATACAATAGATCAAAAATTATATAGGAGTATAATCCATCCTAATATTCTTAGCTAGGCCTGTTAATGTTGTCTGCTGGAAACGCGCCATATGCTTGGAGTTCATGGACAAGGTCTCGTCGTTTTTTCTAATTCTTAATTGTTGTTTGTTAGTTAATTAACCTCTCTAATTCTGTATTTTAATTATGTCTCACTTCATATATATAATATTGCTGCAGGCTGATGTTTTAGAATATTATGATCAAACTGTTAACTCTCCTACTGGTTCCTTCTATATTCCTGCTGTATTGAGGGTAAGTACGTAGTACCATCTCGATCATCACAAAATAATCCATCACTTCAAATGAGTATTCTTTATTCTTGCTATTACTAACCTATTATGACTATATATAATATTTCCCAGCGCAGGTTCCACATTTACTACAAGTTGTCAAAAGAAGGAAACTGAAGAGAGGTCTCAGTCGTAAAAATATTTTACATCGTGACAATTATATGTGTCAGTGAGTTCTTAACACACCACCATATATATATAATTCTAGCTGCATGTGTTCTTACGTACTGAAGCTAGCTAACTAGCTATTTCCACAAAAGCAATGCCCGTACGTAGTTGAAATATATGATCATTTACACTAGTTGCCTAGCTAAATGCTGTCGTTTTGAGAGTATGTAGGTGTTAATGTGAACAAGTGATCATATTAACATACATACTAAAGTAAACATCTCTAATTCCCCTTCTTGATGAACTAGCTAGTAGCTAGAACAACGATAGTACAGCAGTACAATATATTGTCTTATTTTAGCTAGGACCTAGATGGTATGCTCACTGAATGCATGCAATATATTGTTTGGAAGTACTGCAAGAAATATATCTCAATCTGTTTTTGAATATTATGCTGAATTTTCCTTTTCTTATTAGAAGCCTCGTTTTTTCCTATGCTACTACTATTTTGTTTTGTAACTTTGAGTACACACACTTATTTTTTTCTTATTAACATTGACTTATTTTTATTTTCATACTTGATTTATATATATATTATATATAGATACTGTTGTTCCACTGAGAACTTAACTATTGATCATGTTCTACCTATTGCACTAGGGGGGAAATGGACCTGGGAAAATCTGGTAAGATAACCTTAATTCAAGATGCATGCGTTTGGATATCCATCTGATCCATACGTACATTTGTATGTCAAATGTGTACAGTATATGTTACCGACAGAAAAAAGTATATACAAGTTGGTAAAGAATTTCAAAACACCAAGCTAGAAATTAACAAAAAAAAGCTCTGCGCGCGACTGTGAATTAAACAGAGAATAATTTTCTCAATCTTCTTCAATGATATATTATCAGTTTATATGTTATTCATCACTCAATTGTGAAACTGCAGGTTGCTGCATGTGCCAAATGCAATTCAAAAAAAGGTCAAAAAACCTTGGAGGAAGTAAATATGAAATTGATGAAGGTTCCTAAGGTACAAAATTAAGTTGGATTGAATTTAAATTAATCAATAACCTAGATTAACTTCTCGGTCTTTCTTAAAATTTCATCATCATCACCATCACCAGTACCTTAACATATATATATATTGCAGGCTCCCAAGGACTATGACATACTTGCCATACCCCTAACACACCATGCAATCAAGATGCTGAAAATGCGCAAAGGGATGCCGGAGGAGTGGAGGCAGTACCTCTCAAAGCCACTTGCAGCCCCATGATATGATCAACAAGGAACTAGACACAGAGCTAGTGATCAAAATGTATTGTATAATATCACAAGTGTTTGATATATTTGTTATAAAAAAAAATTATAATATTCTATAATATCACAAAATTCCTTGTAGGAAAAGTATCACGAGTACTGTTTGACATATTTGACTTATCTACAAGAAATTTTGTGATACTTGAGCAATATATAAGGGTTGAAATACACTTTAAAAAAATCGAGAAAATCACGATTCAATATTTATCCATGCTATAATAACTTATAGAAACAACTAAATAAAAAGTTTGATGGAAGAATCATATCCATGCAACAGAAACGCAACAACTACGTTGCGAATAAGACCGTCCAAGGGTGCTTGAAGGATATTCAACAAAGTCAGTTTAAAAGTGATTATCATGTGAAAGAAGAGAATGCTGAAGAATCATTCCGGACAAAGGTCTTGCGAAGGGTCAACCAACCAATCAAGGTGAGACTTTAACACATGATTTTATTTAAAAATATACCATGTGCAATAGTTTCAGAAGCATTTTATGTGCCACCTGATTTGATATCCTAGTGGATCGACTTGGCAACTAAGAATGTTTTAAAGATCGTCATTGATTTCAAAAATATGAAATTGGTTTCAGAAGCATTGTGAAGTGTTGTTGTAATTTAGCTTCGGAAAATCTATTGTACTTATTGATGTGTTACATGTACTTGAAATTAGGAAAATTCTTTTATCTGATACTAATATTTTATCCAAATATGTATGTGATATCAAAGTTTTATGTATTAGTCAATAGTCATTCGTTTCACATATTTATGTAATGGAACGTTTCGTGTTGACTATTACTAATATATATTAAAGTGTGATTATATTCTTATGACTTCTTCCAATACAATGGATTAATTATTGTGGCATGTAGGCTAGATTGGGTCATGTACGTTATAGTTATAGGTATGTCCAAATATTATGGGAAAATGTCTCATAGGCATGTAGGCTAGATTGGGTCATCAGTTTAAACTTAAATTGATTCCTGCAATGAACTTAGATGATGGAAAATGTAATACTTGCATTTTAACTAGAATTCATGTATAACTTTTTAAAGATGTTGAACGAAAATCTAGTATGGTAAAACTTATTCATAGTGATCTATGTGATTTTCACTTTACTCCGTCTCTTGTATAAGAAATATTTAGTGACTTTTATAGATGATAATTTTAGATTTTGTTATTGTTAAAATATGAATCGAATCTGTATGAATTTTGTTTCCTTATTTAGGAAAATTAGAATTATATTGAATATAATTATATTCCTTATAAATTTAGGAGTCATATATTAGGAAAAAAATTATTTATAATTCTAATTGTTTCCAATTTGATAGGTTTTATCACACCTATAAATAAAGATCTCCATAAACACAATTAGATGTGTGTTGAACACCAAGAGAGACACCATGTGATAATATTGTGTGAGATTAGAGAGTTTTAGAGTGGATATCAATCCTTGTAATCGTGAGCAATATTATAGTGAAAGTTCACGTCGTTCCTCCCGTGGTTTTTCCCGATTTGGGTTTTCTACGTAAATTCTTTGTCTTCTTTACTTGCCTCCTTCTCTTTTATTGTTGAGTTATTTTCGGGGTTCCACATTATTATTCGTAATATACATCGTCGATCTGCAACAAGTAGTATCTAGTGGCACCGATCTTGATCGTGTGACATTAAATAATAACACGTATGGTTATAATGGCTTGATTATCAGCTTTTGGGCTGAGTAAAATTAGTTGAAACATTTTAATTGACTTAAGTTGATGGCATAGCCTAAATGGGTTGAACGGAATGTGAATAGTCATCCGGCCCAAAACTTTAAAAGTCATCAAAATTATATTTAATTATATATTTAATAAAATATATAAATTATTCCTTATTATTGGTGTGACCTTTGAGTTGCATGTGACTTTTAGAATGCCTTTTACGTCTTTTGGGACTCCCACTAATGAGTATAAATAGGAGCATTTGTAGTTGAGAGAAATACAAATTTTCAATCTAATTCTCTCGTTAAAGTGCATATTCTCATATAATTAGAATATTGTGTAAGCAATATTTAGTTCATTGCATTTGCATATACTCGGTTCTTCTCTTTCTCTGTTCGTCGGAGCTTCTAGCTCATGTGCCTCAGACTAGAAGATAATTGAAAGTTGTTGTATCTTTAGGGACTAACGTCGCAAAACCGTAGCATACACGGGGCGTTTTAGTCTTGCGGATAGCTGAAATGCCGATATTTTACTCATTTCCTTGTTATGTTTTGGGCGTGATTTTTGTATATATTTTGTATATATGTGTATGATTGTTGAGGGAATGCATATTATTGTGTTGACGGGGCTTACGTGAGGTGTAGTCGAGTTTCTTGTCAAATTGTAGGAAAACGAGGCTAAAACGAGGTGTCGACTCAAGGCTGGAATTGCAGCAACTTTAAAAAAACAGCTATCGCTCGCTGGGAACTAGAAGCCGTGCCGTACATGGTTGGAAAGCTCGTGAAGTCTAGTTTCCGGGAAATTTTAGATCACGCCAATCGGAATCCGTACGACGAATATATGTCAAGAATCGAGAAGCTGCGCACGAATGACAAAAAGGGCGAGTAGCTCGGTGAGTAGCTCGGTGAGAGGCCCGGTGAATGAGCGCGCGATTATGAGCGAGAGGCGACGAGCGCGCTGGTACTTAGAAAAATTTCGAGCAAGAAAAAGGGAGCAAAAATAATCAGTCCAGTCGATTGCTCGGTGGGAAGCGCGGTGAACCTTGGATATCATCTCACCGCGCGTTGACTACGAGTTGACCGCGCCAAGAGTCAAAATTGGCCCAAATTGATTGTGTATTGAAGTTGACCATCTGGGTGGAGGGCTCGTTGAGAGTTCACCACGCTTGAAGGAATGTTGACCGCGCGGTGAAAAAGAGAAGACCGGTTGACCGAGCTTATTTTGCTTTGACCAAAGGTAAAATTACCAATTCAAGTCCGATTTAATCCAAATTTTCGGCGGGAAAGAGCTGAAAAACGGTTATTCATTCCATGAGAATAGAAAAGCATGAAAATCACTCTTCCCACAAACACTTTGCATACTTCAAACACTTGGAGAAATTCAGAGAGAGAGAGAGAGAATAGTGAAAATCGAGATTGGAGATCATCTTCCCTACGGATCGAGCTTCCATTGACGACGGATTCGAGCTTGGATTACTACGGAGACGAGAGATTCAACCTCTACATCGATCGGCTACTTCTTTCTCTTCTCTTTTCCTCTTATGCTTTGTAGTATTTTCTCATTTCTAGTATTGATTTCATGTTTGGATTTGTATGAGACTTGTTTGAGGTATATGTTGATTATGCTTTCCTTTATTGATTCCATGTTTGAGTTGTTGATTTCCATGGCTTTAGTTGGCTAGATTCTCATTAGGAGATGAAGTGAAAGTCATGCCTACAAGATGTTTGATGAAATGCTAGAGAGAGTTTAAATTGCCTTAATTGATTTATTTTCGAACCACGATTTAGTGTAATCTTTGGTGAACGGGATTAAACTAATTCGGGGATTAAAACGATTGCTATCACCGGAAACGGGGGCTTTCTTCCTAAGGCTCAATTATAAGCAATTAGGATTCAAAACTTAAGGAACGGGATTGGTTATGCGGATACTAAAAAGGAAAAGATTGTGTCTTGTTGAACAAGACATTATTATTATTTTATTTATTTGTTTTAATTTATTTAATTAGGGTTTTGGTACTATTTATATTCTGCTTTTACATTCATTTACGTAGTTGTTTATGATGAAATAAAGTTTGTTCCTCAGTTGAGGTTTTATCAGATTTCGGTATTCTTAGGAATCAACGAAAGTCTTGATGTTTTAATTCTCGGGTATTCTCAGAATCAACGAGTTTTAATTTGTGTGTTCTTGCTTCCCTGCGTCAGTTGGTATCAGAGAGAAACCTGGCTCTGATACCAACTGACGCAGGGAAGCAAGAACACACAAATTAAAACTCGTTGATTCTGAGAATACCCGAGAATTAAAACATCAAGACTTTCGTTGATTCCTAAGAATACCGAAATCTGATAAAACCTCAACTGAGGAACAAACTTTATTTCATCATAAACAACTACGTAAATGAATGTAAAAGCAGAATATAAATAGTACCAAAACCCTAATTAAATAAATTAAAACAAATAAATAAAATAATAATAATGTCTAGTTCAACAAGACACAATCTTTTCCTTTTTAGTATCCGCATCAATTGGTCATCTAGTGAATTCACCACCATCAAGGTGTGCTTTACTAGAGAATTAAATCGATTAGCATACGGTGATCGTTGCTTTTCTTTCCGGTCCAATTCTCGAACTTAAATATAAGGTTGTATGATTTGGAAGAGGATTACAACCGGATTACTCTCTTGTGTTTCATAATTCACTTTGTAGGACAACTATTACTTTATCTCCGTTTTTCTCACATTTGATACATGTTCGTACTTGAGTTACTTGATTACTTGTTCTTATTTTTTATTTTGAGAATATTGAAATGGAATTTACTACGAAAACCCCTCACTCTAGTCCTCCCTCAGATTGATATTCCGAGTGGTCGTTTACAACGAATTCTCGATTTTTGAAGCGAGACTAAATACATTTTCTTTTTCCTAAGTGATCGAAAAATGCTTCTTCAAAATGGCGCCGTTGCCGGGGAGGTCTAGTTGAAGTTTTCTAGTCATGTTCTTTTCAATTGTTACTTGTTTTAGTTCATTTACTTTGCCTTGATCATGCCCCCCTTTAGTTTAGTCAGTTTAGCTTTAGTTAGCTTACTTTAGTTATTTCTTTTGTTTTTGAATGCAAGGTATGTGGAGTCACCAAAAATCGAATTCACATTCTTATCAAGAGGCAACTTCAACATACAACTACTACCAAGTTTCTCCTCCACAATCACAATATTCACAATCTTATGGAGGAAGACAATACCAAGATACTCAACCTTATACCGACTCTTGGAACTACAACATCCAAGACCCGAGCCGAGCCATGCCTATTCAAGGCCTGAATCTCCAAATTCTTGGTCTAATCCACCCGAGCCGAACTATTACAAATCAAGACTCGAGTATCCATCATCTAGGTGTTATTCTTCCGATCTGGAGTCGACATATCATTCTTCTTCTTATCATTGGCACGAGCGACAATATACTCCATCATCTTCGCATTATTCTTCATGGCCCGAGCCATTGTACGAAGAAGAGAATGAGCAACTCGAAGAAGAGACAACATTTTCTCAACTCGGTTCGTCTCAAGATCCGGTAGCTTGGGTAGAGTTCGAGGGATATATGAAGAGCCAAGCGATGGTATTTGATGACCTTCGAGAGACACAAAAGAGGTTAAAAGCTCAATTGTCAAACATGATAACTAGCGCGATCGAGTTAAAGAGGGAGATTGAGGAGAAAACACAAGCACCAAAAGTTTTTCCTATATTGGACGTGATGGATGAATCTCCTTACTTTTCTCCGATTCCATTTGAGATTAATGCTCCCACACTTGAGTTCATTGATGTGGACATGCAACTTTTGGGATTTGATGAGGTGAAAGAGACTCTACATGTCGAGATTCCTTTGGAGTGTGGTGTAGAATTATTAGAATGTGAGTTTGAGCCTTCGATGGTTGAGATTCTCCTTGAGGATGATAGTGAAGAAGATGAGAATTTTGAAGAAGATCATGCCACACTTGATATTGTGGATGAGAAGAGAACGTCTTGAGGATTTGGTAGACGAATCTGTGGCTTAGTTGACTTGGGAATAAAACTTGAGTATTCTAATTCACATTGTCTAACCCCCTTGACTAATGAGGCTCATGAAGAGAAACATGACGATCTCAACTCTCTTAAAACGCCTAGTCTCGGTAAAAGTTCTATTGACATTGTTCGCGGTTTGGATGAGAGCTTATTGGATTTATTAGAGTTGAGAGTCGAGGTTGGATATGTAGATGGTCGGCCGAGTGATTATTGTTACATTGAGGATCGTGAGACATGGGCCGAGATGAAGTTCCTAAGAAGATTTAGTTCGGTATTTTTACCGGTTGAGGTAGATGGTAAAGGGAGGATTTGATATAAGGCTATACTCCGGTCAACTACTTGATTTATATACTATGGAGGACCATACTCCCGATCCCGAAGTGATCTATCTCCAAAAGTATAGTTCGTACTTTTTATCGGTCGGGTTAGAAGAAGAGTATGACCCACATCGAGCCACGAGTATGGGGAAGTCTTACATCTTGACTTCTAATGCTATCTATGCCCCCAAACTTAGGCTTGAGGGATTATACTCGGAAGTTCATCATATCTTAGCCGAGATGCTCTTCCTGAGACGATTTTTGTCGATATTTTAGAATGACAACCTTACTTGAGGATCGGGTGTTGCTCGGAGCTGAAAATCGAGTGCCTCGTGGGGGAATTCCCACGACCGTCGAGCTCATGACGTTAAAGAGAGCCCCCTTGTCCATCATACATGAAGAAGAAGCTCTACTCCTCCACGTCTTCCTACATGGCATTTCCCGAATCTCACGGTGAATCCTACTATATTGTCTCTACACCACAAGTGACGTCGAGCCACCCGAATTAAATTCGGGTTGAGGTATGTGAATGGCTTGTCCCTCTTAATCGTTTTTATTTTTCTTTCGGGATTTGTGGTGGTGTTCATGTGATTTATGGTTTGGTTGTTTATTTTTATTTTTTTCTATTTTTTTTTTCTTATCTTCATTTGTGTACTATATGCGAGCTTTTCGGAGTTTTCCTACTTTGATGAAGTGTGCGAGTCCCGTAGACGTGTGTGATACATGTGGATGTGGTTAAAGTAGGAGAAGTCGTTAGTTTGGATGTCGTTTATCTCTTTTGGGTTATTGTTGAATAATGTGATTTCGCACTATTGCTAGCTTGTAACTTTTAATATTGTGAGAGAATTTTGAACCTTGATTGTTCTTGTTTGGATAATATATCTTCTCCTTTTGGTTCTCACATTTTTTCATGAATATACATTGTGATCTTTGTACATATGTATGTGTTTGTGCATTATGAGTGAATGGTGATGAGCTTGGTTGATCTCATTGACTTGAATATGATGAACTTGATCAATAGGAAAGCTCCACTCGAATATATTCTCCATATTATACCGAGCCCGTCGTGGGACACCGTTAGATACCCCTTTCAGCCTACACTTATACCTTTTCATTGTTGTTGAGAGTTTCTCGAGTGGTGTGAGCATTTTTGGGGTCATTCGGTGATGAAGGTGATATTTGTGTTTGGGGTCATTACTTAGGTTGTGCTTATGAGGTTCATTTGTAAACTTGAGCATGTTAGTAATTCTTGGAAAAAGTCAAACCCTCTAAAAGAATGAATGATGAGAAAAAAATGACGTATGATGTATGATGTTGTTGCACAAAAACGTAAAAAAATATAGTGCATGAAAAGAGCCTATAAAAATATATAAAAGCAAAAATGTTTGGCAAAAAAAAAAAAAAAAGAATGTTGAAAAAAGGCGAGGGTTTTTCTTGACATATATGTGAATTGATTTGTAAGCTCGATTTACTTATGTCCTTGCACATAGATGGAGTAATAAGGGCGATGTTGATTGGGTGAGAAACATTTGGTGTAGGAGGGAAAGAGAGAGGATTGAGTGCCAAATTCTTGTTTCATATGTGATTTTTGCCCTACCTCTACCTTATCCCACCTTACATGATCATGTTTTGATTCAAGTGTTGTGATGATTTAATTGAGTAAATTCGCTTTGACTAAATGCATGTTCCTTGTTCTATCTCTTGCATATTGAGAGTGTACTTACCCTTTGATTCGATTTTGAGAGGAAAGAAACGAGTGAACCGTGCGTTGAGTGATTCGAATAGTGTGTGTCATTTTATTTTAACAATGCTTGATTGAGATGAACATGTGATTGGTTTGAAACGTGCTTCTTCGGCTAGTTGGTGTATCACGTTGGAACATTATGCTCGGGACGAGCATATATTGTTTTGTCGTTGTAGTAGTTTGAAATGCCGATATTTTACTCGTTTCTTTGTTATGTTTTGGGCGTGATTTTTTTAATATATTTTGTATATATGTGTATGATTGTTGTGGGATTGCATATTATTGTGTTGACGGGGCTTACGTGAGGTGTAGTCAAGTTTTCTTGTCAAATTGTAGGAAAACGAGGCTAAAACGAGGTGTCGACTCAAGGCTGGAATTGCAGCAACTTTGACGTAAAAAACTGTTATCGCTCGCTGGGAACTAGAAGCTGTGCCATACATATGGTTGGAAAGCTCGTGAAGTCTTGTTTCCGGGAAATTTTCACGCCAATCGGAGTCCGACAACGAATATATGTCAAGAAAGCGCATCGACTATCCGCAATTAAAGGTTATGTTATTTGATTATTTTATTCTAGAATTGTAAAGATCACTAGTACTGTTATAGTTCAGATTTTATTTTATTTTATGTTTAGTATTTTGACATTTTGTACAAAAATATCCAACAATACCCGTCTTTTTGCTAAACATGATTCAATATATACTTGTTATGAATGTCAACTAAGTATCATAAGTAAATTGCTTCTGGTTGTTTAATCATTTGATAACTCAAATCATTTTTTGATCAATGATCAGTATGAGTTAGATTTCAATTGGAAAATAATATATTCGATATTAACACATTCAATTTCATAACCACGTGTTCCAATGGAAGAGATCTTGTACTTTCAAGATGCCTTGGTGTTGAAATTGTTGGGATTTTCATGGATCTCATCCATACCCAATAGATGGAGTTTATGTGTTTTACAAGCATGAAATAAAGTGCGGAAATAATAATCATGCACAACACATAAAATCCTAGCATATGGATCTAGTGCGCACGTAGTAAGTAAGAACAATTAATTGAGTATAGAATATACCTTGTAGTTCTTCTATAATATTGATGCCCACGCGTAGACGGATCAGCCGCGAAAGTACCCGGCCTCAATTCGTTGCACGGACCCTCCTTGATCACGAACGGCGGTTCCCCAAACGTAGTATCGAGTCCCACTCGATTCTCTCGACTCCCTCGTATTTTGGTGCTTATGGGGTGATGATATTTCACGTAATGTAGCACTCAAACCGTGGGTCTAAGGTCCTCTTTATATAGGAGGAGGGGGAGAGAGTTTAGGGTTGAAAAGGAGAAGAAATAGAATTTCCGCGACCTAAAAAACGCCGCTGTCGGCCGACACCATGATAGGCAAAATAGGGTGTCGGACGACACCCTTTGAAAAAGCCACCGCCTTATTTTGCATGCATGTCGGCCGACACTCCTTAAGCACAAAATGGGTGTCGGCCGACACCAAGTACAAATTGTGCCGTTTTGCCGATTTCTCGTTTTCTCTCCGTTTCTTCCGTCGTTCAACCTCGATTCTCAACCAAAGTTTATATACTCCAAGTATACACGATCGATAGGGCCCGTGTGACTCATTTGGCTTGATTGTCGACTATTTAAGTTCAAGTTCTCAACTCGACACTTAACGTCGCACAATCGATCCATCTACACAGGACGCACTATATAGCTCGTTTCGGTTCGACACACGTGGGATGAAGGACACCATTCCAACAATCTCCCACTTGGACTTCATATCCAGTGTGTATCCACGTTTCCCTTATCACTTGATGTCTAAGTTCGAATTAGAGGTAAGACCAGTGTCACCCTCGTTCCGTTCGAACCTTTCTCGAATATATGAGCGGATTGCGAACCGGATGATCACCATGATACAGATCCGGGCATGGCCATGCAGTTTTGCAATCCCAACTCTCCGAGTGGCCTTTAAGACATTTAGTCCTACCTCGTAGGAGGATAATCCCATCTTGTCAATCTAAGTGCTCCCACTTGCTTCTTGAGGTATCCAACGCTATCTTTATAGTTCCGTTTTACCGAGAACGTTTGACAGCGTCAAAACACAACATTCCACAATGTAGCTACTCTAGACTACTCAGGTCTGAGGAGACGTCCGAAAGCTATATGAATTGGTATTATGACACACTGCCTTATATACCATTCTTAGGCGAGTCACGTCCGACACCCAGCTCCCAGCCGTTGTCTATACAATTGTACTCGACGTCCCACGTCTAGCCCATGAGGTGGCGCTATAGTACAACTTGCAATCTAATCTTTATAATGATCCATTGTGTCTGTTCGTACACGGTGATCTAGATTAGGGACTTAGGTTGATTTTAATTTTAGTTCAATCACTGAGCCTCATTATGTGACATTATCACATAACTCAGATAAAATTTAAAATCTACGTTGAACAGTTCATATAATCCAAACCATGAGAATATGAATAAAATTGATTTAATAATCAAAATGAATGTTTACATTATAATCTCCGAAGTAAAATAAATTACAACATAAGAATTTAGTCCTCAAGACGTTTAATTCCTATCGCATCACATAAGGTATTATGCCTTAACTGCGGGAGAGGTTTAGTAAATGGGTCAGCAACGTTCTCCTCGGTTGCTATCTTGCGCATTTCTATATCACCTCTTCCCACGAAATCGCGGATGACGTGATATTTTCTGAGTATGTGTTTGACTTTGTGGTGATCCCTTGGCTCTATTGCCTGAGCTATGGCTCCACTATTATCGCAATAGAGAACCATAGGTTTGGCAGCACTGGGGACGACACCAAGTTCCTGAAGGAACATTTTCATCCATACACCTTCCTTTCCAGCCTCCGAGGCTGCAATGTACTCAGACTCTGTAGTTGAGTCGGCGACAGAGGTTTGTTTGGAACTCTTCTAACTAACCGCTCCTCCGTTCAGACAGAAGACGTAACCAGACTGAGACTGCTGATCGTCTTTATCAGTCTGAAAACTCGCGTCCGTATAGCCCGTCATTTCTAACTCATCTTGTCCCCCATAGACAAGATAATTCTCCTTAGTCCGGTTAAGGTATCTGGGAATATTTTTGGCCGCAGTCCAATGCGCCTCACCCGGGTTCGACTGAAAACGACTCGTCATGCTCAAAGCATACGATACGTCTGGCCTCGTACATATCATGGCATACATAATCGATCCTATTGCCGAAGCATAAGGAACATTATCCATCCTCTTTTGCTCAACAGGTCCTTACGGGCACTGTTTAAGACTAAGAGGTTGGCCATGTGTCATGGGTAGAAGGCCCTTCTTAGAGTCCTTCATCTTGAACCTTTCAAGTATCTTGTCAATATAAGACTCTTGACTTAGTCCAAGCATCCTTTTAGATCTATTCCGATAGATCTTGATGCCCAATATGTATTGTGCTTCTCCCAGATCCTTCATTGAGAAACACTTTCCTAGCCACTCTTTTACAGAGTTCAACATCGGAATGTCATTTCCAATAAGGAGTATGTCATCGACATACAGCACAAGAAAAACGATTGCGCTCCCACTGACCTTCTTGTATACACAAGAATCCTCTGGGTTACGTTCAAAGCCGAATTCCTTTACGGCTTCGTCGAAACGCAGATTCTAACTCCGAGATGCTTGCTTGAGTCCATAAATGGCTCTCTTAAGCTTGCATACCTTCTTAGCCCCTTTTGGATCGATAAAACCCTCAGGTTGTGTCATATACACATCCTCTTCAAGAATCCCATTCAAGAATGCGGTTTTAACATCCATTTGCCAAATCTCATAATCATAATGAGCGGCAATGGCAAGAAGTATCCTGATAGACTTAAGCATCGCGACTGGTGAATAGGTCTCGTCGTAGTCCACCCCGTGGATTTGGCGAAATCCTTTTGCTACCAATCTAGCTTTGAAAACCTCGGGTTTTCCATTCATGTCGGTCTTGATCTTATAGATCCATTTACACTCAATAGGCCTAGCCTCTTGAGGTAAATCGATCAAGTCCCAGACTTGATTTTCAGACATGGAGTCCATTTCGGATTTCATGGCTCTCAGCCATTTCTCGGAATCCGGACTTGTCACGGCTTGACTATAGGTGGATGGTTCCTCATTCCTCAAGATATTAATATATCTAGCGGGACGAGTTATTGTCCTTCCCGACCTACGAGGATCAGCTACCACCTGCGAGGGTTCAGGAATCACTACGACCTCGTCGTTTGTTTCCTCGGCAACTGGTTGTTCATCATGGACCTCGTCCAGAACAACTTTACTCCCACTATCTTTCTTAGAAAGGAATTCCTTTTCCAGAAAGACACCATCACGAGCAACAAAAACTTTGTTCTCTGATTGGTTGTAGAAATGATATCCTCGGGTTTCTTTTGGGTATCCCACAAAGAAAACCTTGTCAGATTTGGGTTCAAGCTTGCCAGATAGATTTCTCTTGACATAGGCTTCGCAACCCCAAATCTTGAGATAAGACAAATTCGGGACCCTCCTATTCCATATCTCATATGGTGTCTTACTCACAGCCTTTGACGGCGTCCTGTTCAGTATTAGAGCAGCAGTAGAGAGTGCATGTCCCCAAAAGGATATAGGAAGTTTTGCTGAGCTCATCATAGATCGAACCATGTCCAACAGAGTTCGATTCCTTCTTTCAGACACTCCATTTAACTGAGGAGTTCCAGGAGGGGTGAGTTGAGATCTAATCCCACACTTCACTAGATGATCATCAAACTCATGACTCAGATATTCGCCTCCTCGATCCGATCGAAGAACTTTTATCGTCTTGCCAAGTTGATTTTCTACTTCATTTTGGAATTCTTTGAATCGCTCAAAAGATTCCGACTTATGCTTCATTAAATAGACATAACCATATCTACTTAAATCATCAGTAAAAGTTATGAAGTATACGTAACCACCTCGTGGCGGTGAACTCATTGGTCCACACACATCAGTGTGTATAAGGCCCAATAAATCACTAGCTCGCTCACCAGTTCCCAGAAATGGTGATTTCGTCATTTTGCCTAATAGACACCCATCGCATGTATCAAATGATTCCAAATCAAATGATTTGAGAACACCCTCCTTGAGGAGTCTCTCAACACGCTTAGTGTTTATATGGCCTAAACGACAGTGCCAGAGGTATGTTTCGTTACTCTCGTTTGATTTAGATCGTTTGGTATTTATATTGTAGATTTGTTTATCTAAATCGAGCACGTATAAGCCACGCTCAAGACGTGCTAAACCATAAAATACATCACGATTAAACAACGAAAAAAACTCCATTAATAATCGTAAAATTAAATCCTTCAGCATCCAATGCAGAAATAGAAATAATATTCATGGTTATACTAGGAACAAAATAAACATTATTGAGTTCTAGTACGAGCCCATAGGGCAAAGATAAACTATAAGTCCCTACGGCTAATGCAGCGACCCTCGCTCCATTCCCCACGCGCAGATGTGTTGGAGTTGTGTACTTAATGTCTAGATTTAAGTAACGATAAACTCCCGGTCATAGCATTTAATCTATTTAAATTAATAAACAATTGTTTGCTTTTAATTATTATTAATTAAATATATGCAAATCATAGTCCTAGATTCTATACGTTGTAGTTAGTATGGTGTGCGACGTCACACAGAAGATCATACTATCGGTTACTCGTATTTAATCAAACAGTGGCTCACGACCTAGATGGACCCGGACCAATCCATCGGTATAGTCGTTGTGTGAGAGAGAAAATAATTTGTCTTAATTATTTTATCACACTTGTACACTTGGTGTATTGAGCGGATCGTTGAGATTCATCGATTAGGATTGCCGGCGATAATCGATTCGAGTCTCAGTGTATTTTATTCTTAATCCCCGATATTGTTGCGGGTGTGTATATTCAATATAAGTGACTTTGATTTACCAAAGGAATTAACCGATTTAATTATTGGGTTAATTACCGGTTAAGTTGGGTCACTATATTCTATATATGGCATGCCGTGAATGATTGACCGGACAGTGTATCCCGGAAGGGTTGATAATATCCCCTAGATGAGTTCATAAGGAATTATTGTGTAAACCTCATGAGTGGATTCGTTCCGCACAATAATTAAGGTTGAATGGTACTAGTCTCGGATTCAAGAGATGAATAAATTAATTAGCAATAAATTAATTTTATTCATGGATATTTAAATCTTAAATACACGGAATAAATAATACTACCGGAGAAATATTATTTGATATAATATGGTTTAATATTGGGAGTGCAATTAATTTATATAGTGGAAAATAAATTAATTAATATTAATGGGAGATTAATAGATTTGGGCTTGGGCTCAATTTAATCATTAATATTGGAAGCCCAATATTCCACCTCCTTTAGATCCCCTACGTAGCCTATAAAAGCACTACATGGTCTTCTCTATTCTAACACAACACACATCATAACACAAGATCATAATTCTCCTAGAGAGAGAAAGTAGAGAGAGAGAGAAGAGGATCCATAAGCTTGGAGGATCGTCGCCCACCCGACGTTCAAGCTAGTGCAAGGAATACGTGGGAAGATCGTAAGGTCATCAACTTAAGTTCGTTTCTCCGCACAACGAATTAAAAGGTAAAATCATATACTCTCTTCTATGATTTTATGTGAATTGATTGTGATACATACATGAACGCACGATCCGGGAAAACGACGAACCTCGGGGACGGGGATTCGAGATCCCCGGCGAGGATCGAAGGTGGCGGTCGAACCCTAGGGTTCGGACCGCCGGTACCGCCGGCAAAGGGGAGCCCCGGCTGGATGCCGGGGCACGCGATCGACCAAGGGTCGATCGCTGGGGGTTCGCCGTGGGCTGGAGCCACGGCGGGTGGACCCCCCAGCCCCTCGACCGGCGGGGCGTGCGCACGGGAGAGCTCCGGCCGAAGCCGGAGCAAGCGATCGAGCTGGGCTCGATCGCGAGGGCAGCCGCGGGCTGCTGCCGCGGCTGGGCGCCCTCCTCCCCGTCAGGTGGTGGCGGTGAGTCGCCGGACTCACCGCCGGCGGGTGCTGGTCCGACAGCCCCGCGGGGATGCACCCCGCATCCCCGGCGATCGCCATGCACGGCGATCGCGAACCCCATGCATGGGGGTTCGGCTAGGGTTTCGCCCTCGTGGCGATTCTCCGGTCGGGCCCCGGTTCTTCGTGGTGTTCGTGATCGGTTTCCGACGACGGGTTTTTCGGTCGGGGTTATCGGTTCCGTAATTTTGATACCCCGGGATATCGAATTCCAGCAAGATGGACTTCACCTTTCTCTAACTTCTTACTTCTTTGCAGTCCCTGCACATTTCGAACAATGTGAGTTCCACAACCGGTATCCAATACCCATGAAGTAGTGTCAGAAAAATGTATATCTACAACGAAAATACCTGAAGACGATGGGGCGACCCCATTCTTCACATCTTCCTTGTATTTTGAACAATCCCTCTTGTAATGGCCCTCGCCATTGCAGTAGAAGCATATCGGTCCCACCGCATTCTTCTTCTTGTCTTTGGCCTTAGGTGCAGCAACAGCTTTTCCCTTGCCTTTGACTTTGGACTTGTTCTTCCTTTTGGAAATTCCTCCTTCCTTTATCATAAGAACATATCTCCCAGAGTTGCTCTTAATCGAGGGTTCTACAGTCTTCAAAAGACCATGTAGATCCATCAACGATTTCTGAACTCCGTTCACATGATAGTTCGTTCTAAAGGAGTCATAACCATCATGCAACGAGTGCAGAACGATATCTACTGCCAATGCCTCTTCATATGGGAATCCTAGGCGCTCACTCGTCGCAAAAAGACCCATCATCTTTTGCACGTGTGGCCCAACAGGTTTCCCTTTTTGAAGCTTTGTATCCATTATGTCACGAAGGACATTGAACCTCTCAATCCTCGCTTGTTCCCCGAACATGCTCTTGAGTTGTTCAATGATGCTATAGGCATCCATGTGTTCGAACTGCCTTTGAAAGGCGGGTTCCATGGCCCCTAGCATGATGCAGGTCACCTCTCGCGAGGCTTCCTCAATCCTCTTGACATTGTTCTTTTCAGAACCAGTGGAGTTTGGAGTAATTACAGGAATAGGAGTTTCCAGCACAGTCTCTCGTTTCTCGTATTTGAGAGCAATTCTCAAATTTTGATGCCAATCGAGAAAATTAGTACCGTTCAATTTTTCCTTCTCAAGGATTGAACGTATGGTACTTGGGTTGATTGAGTTAGTTGACGACATATTAACTACAGAATGAAATAAAACAAGTATTTAGTAAACATTCAAAATTTGACAACAAGTCGTTCCTAGAACACTTATATAGTTGTCTATTTCGTCCTCCAATGTCCAACATTGGTGTCTCTAGAACAAAATAATTCCAAGATCCTCATCTCGCAATTTCTCGAGCCAAGGAGAGCTTGACACTCGAAAAATACAAGATAGGTAGACAATCTCATTGTCAATGTTATTTCAATAGTCTCACTATCGACAATAACACTCTTGGTCGATAAGAATCTCATTCTTATCTCCTCGCCTCGACTACCACGCCTCCAGTGGGTTCGTCGATGAGAAACCAAAAACACGTTGTAGAGGCCTCGTTGTTCCTCTACCCTCACCTTATCTCAAGATCAAAAATATAGCACCCCGCGGAGGCGGAACCTACTAATTGATGATCGAGAGCTTTAGGGGGTGTGTCTAATTGGACAAGGCGATAACTCATTTTATGAGACTATACATGCAGGTTTTGTTTTAATCGATTGAACATGATGAAAACGCATAATATAAACCTAAAGCATGCATACTACCGCAGAGCATAACATCGAGCAAGCACAAGAATTCTCAATTCCTAGCAGGCAAGATGCAACAATTAACTCAAAATGCCTATTAATTTTTATTCTCAATAAAATTCAGATTTAATTGTTTCAACAACGATTATTCCCAATAATCGCCTTTTATTTGTATCCCCGTCATAATCATCCCAATAATCAAAACGCGATAAATCGTAAGTGAAAACTCGAGGTTTCTAACCAGCGATTTATCATGCAATTGCGCCCTATCTCCTATGTGACATGGGGGAGCCAACCTGACGATCGTACCATCCCATGGTTCGAAAGTCTCTAATTTGCGTCATCGACTAATTTAAGCACTCTGGTCTCATTTCCACTCCCCGGGGTGAGAAATAGATCGGCTTGAAATTAATCTTTGAAAAAACAAATTAGGCATTGTTTTGAAAATTTGATAAAACATGAACTTCATGAAAAAATACAAGAATTCTAAATTCTTTATTAATCATGATTGAGAGATAAAATTGACAAAAATATTATTCCAAATAATTCATCAATTTTGAATTTCACAACATGGTGATTTGATTCATGCATACAAATTTAACCAAATTAATTTTGCCAAAAATCAAGTACTTATTTTTCCAAAAAATATTCCATGAAAAATTTAATAAAAAAATTCAAAAACAATTCATGGACACTTGATTCATACAAAATATAATTTCAATTAAATTAACATAATCAAATACTATTTTTCCAAAAAATAGTCCACGGAAAAATTCACAAATAAAATAAAAACAATTTTTATAGGCACTTGTTCTACGTATACGAAAACGCACGACAAGGCTCTGATACCACTGTTGGGATTTTCATGGATCTCATCCATACCCAATAGATGGAGTTTATGTGTTTTACAAGCATGAAATAAAGTGCGGAAATAATAATCATGCACAACACATAAAATCCTAGCATATGGATCTAGTGCGCACGTAGTAAGTAAGAACAATTAATTGAGTATAGAATATACCTTGTAGTTCTTCTATAATATTGATGCCCACGCGTAGACGGATCAGCCGCGAAAGTACCCGGCCTCAATTCGTTGCACGGACCCTCCTTGATCACGAACGGCGGTTCCCCAAACGTAGTATCGAGTCCCACTCGATTCTCTCGACTCCCTCGTATTTTGGTGCTTATGGGGTGATGATATTTCACGTAATGTAGCACTCAAACCGTGGGTCTAAGGTCCTCTTTATATAGGAGGAGGGGGAGAGAGTTTAGGGTTGAAAAGGAGAAGAAATAGAATTTCCGCGACCTAAAAAACGCCGCTGTCGGCCGACACCATGATAGGAAAAATAGGGTGTCGGACGACACCCTTTGAAAAAGCCACCGCCTTATTTTGCATGCATGTCGGCCGACACTCCTTAAGCACAAAATGGGTGTCGGCCGACACTAAGTACAAATTGTGCCGTTTTGCCGATTTCTCGTTTTCTCTCCGTTTCTTCCGTCGTTCAACCTCGATTCTCAACCAAAGTTTATATACTCCAAGTATACACGATCGATAGGGCCCGTGTGACTCATTTGGCTTGATTGTCGACTATTTAAGTTCAAGTTCTCAACTCGACACTTAACGTCGCACAATCGATCCATCTACACAGGACGCACTATATAGCTCGTTTCGGTTCGACACACGTGGGATGAAGGACACCATTCCAACAGAAATGGTAAACAAAGACTCAAAATCTCGTGCTAAAGAGTGTGGATGTTCGAGTTCTCTTCAAAGCATAATATTAAAAATACTCATTGAATGAACAATTCCAAGATCTTGGATCGGATCGAATACCTAACCGATTCGATCTAATATCTTAGAATTCGATCTAATATCTTAGAATTGGAATAATGTGAAATATTGTTAATCTTCTCAATCTAATGAATAGAGAGTTTACTTTAAATTGTTCATCTTCAAAGCATAATATTAAAAATACTCATTGAATGAATAATAATCCTGCATGAAATTAGGGTTTCATTTTCCCTAATTCTTGCCCCAATCTTCAGACCTAATTTTGGACAGAAACGATGTCGTTTCTCTATTCCCAAATCGAAGACCTAATTGATAGATAAACGACGTCGCATTACTTAAAGCTGAGCATTCTCCTTTTTACCCTTATATTGCGTGTGCTCCTCACGTGACTATCGTTCAGCAGATATTTAATTAATTAATAATTGTATCAGCTAGGGTTTTTAGGGTTTTGAGCTAGCTTCGAGACTTGCTATAAATAGCACCTTGTAATCGCCGCCTTTGGCATCGTTGCATTCAATGAAAAGAGCTGATTGAGAAAAATACAAACCCTACTTTTATCTTTCTGTATTTTCATTTTCTCAATATGGTATCAGAGCGCTTTTAAATGTCTGTTCTTGACAGATCCTAGCCACGCTTTAACAGGAAAAAATGGCAGAAAAAGAGAATCAAGAATTTGTGACACCAATACAGCTCAACAGCCAGCTGGTGTCCATAAAGCTCAACGACAACAACTTTCTTATCTGGAGGCAGCAGATATTAGCAGCTATCAGAGGTCATGGGTTGGAGTCTTTCATTGATGGCTCAAGCAAGGAGCCACAGAAGTACCTTGCCGGAGAAGAAGAAGGTGAGTACAGACTCAACCCCAGCTATTATCAATGGCAAAGACAAGATCAGCTCCTTACAAGCTGGATCCTCTCCTCTCTATCTGAGTCTATTCTGATCTCAGTGGTTGGTCTAAACACCACTTATCAGATCTGGGAAACCCTAGAAACAAGTTTCTCCAGTCAGACCACTGCAAGGAAGATGCAGTACAGAATGGAACTCCAAAATCTTAAGAAAAGAGGTATGACCATGAGGGATTACCTGAATCGTGTTAAGGCTTGCTGTGATGCTTTAACAAGTGCAGGAGAAAGAATGTCTGAGCTGGACAAGGTGATGTATGTTCTTGGTGGGTTGGGCAGTGAATATGATGCAGTGGTGATCACTGTAACTGCCAAGGGTGATATGTTCAGTATGAAAGATATCACTTCCCTCCTACTCACCTATGAGAGCAGATTGGAGGCTACAAATTCTGCTAACAACACCCTTCCTAATGCCAATCTCTCTTACCAGAAAGGAGGTAGAGGCAGTGATGGCTCTCAATCAAACAGAGGAAGAGGGGGCTCTAATGCAAGAGGAAGGGGATCTGGTAGAGGCAGGGGTGGTAGAACAAACAATGCTAACAAGGTTTACTGCCAAATCTGTGGTTATTCTAACCATTCAGCAGAGAAATGTTACCACAGGTACAATCCTGAATTTGTGAGGAATCAAACTGCACAAAATGAAAATCAGAGTACCCAAGGTGGACATGCTGTCTCTCAACACTCTTCTGCACACTATACTACTGCTGATAATTCATCTGAGGCCTCATGGTATCCTGATTCTGGAGCTACACACCATGTCACCAATGACATGTCCAATCTGAGTATTGGTTCTGAGTATGGAGGTAGCAATAAACTCACTGTTGGGAATGGAGCTGGTTTGGATATAAATCACACAGGTAAGGCTATAGTTACTGCCATTAAACCTAAATCCATAGACCCTTTACATACTTTCCATCTCAAAAACCTTCTCCATGTACCTGCCATAACCAAAAATTTGTTGAGTGTCAGTCAATTTGCTAAAGATAATAGAGTATTTTTTGAATTTCACCCAAATTTTTGTGTTGTCAAGGATCCCATTACAGGGCAAGTACTTCTGGAGGGCACACTTAGCAATGGTCTCTACCTTTTCAAGCTTTCCAAGGTCCATCAGTCACCAAGTTCACCACAGCACAAGCCTAGTTTTTCAAGTGTTCCAGTTTCTGTTTTTTCTTCAAATTCCTGTAGTTGTTTTGCTTGTTTTGCTAAGTCATCTAAGAGTCTTGAACTCTGGCATAAGAGATTAGGCCATCCTTCATTGGATAACACAAAAAGGGCTTTAAAGCTTTGTAAAATTTCTTATGTCAATAAAGATGCATTTCATTTTTGTTCCAATTGTCAACAAGCTAAATCACATAAATTGCCTTTTCCTCACAGTTCTTCTAAGTCTGTTGTGCCTTTAAATATTATCCACACTGACCTTTGGGGTCCAGCCCCTATAACCTCAACCAATGGCAGTAACTATTACCTTTCATTTATAGATGATTATTCTAAATATGTGTGGATTTATTTCTTGAAGTGCAAATCTGAAACTCAGCAGGCTTTCAGGCATTTTAAATCACTGGTTGAAAATCAATTTAACAGGAAGATTAAAATTGTTCAAAGTGATGGTGGATCTGAGTATAAACCACTGACTGAACTTTTTGCTTCTTCTGGGATTCAACATCAACTGTCTTGCCCTTACACACCTGAACAGAATGGTGCAGCTGAGAGGAAGCATAGGCATATTGTTGAATCAGGTCTCAGCCTTCTCTCTCATTCTGGACTTGGTAAAGAATTCTGGGAAGATGCTTTTGCTACCTCAGTACATCTCCTAAATAGAATTCCTCAAAGCACCATACAGTTCAACTCACCTTATCTACTGTTGTTTGGAAAGTCACCTGACTATTCCTATCTGAGAGCTTTTGGCTGTGAAGCTTATCCACATTTGAGGCCCTATAACTCTAATAAACTTGAGTATAGGTCTCAACCTTGTATCTTCCTTGGTTACAGCACACAGTACAAAGGCTATAAGCTTTTACTACCAGATGGAGGCATCATTTTTAACAGGAATGTTGTGTTCAATGAAGACAAGTTTCCTGCTAAACAGAAGTCAGAGAATTTGGCTACTGAATCACCACAAAACTCATGTGATTGCCCTCCATCCCATAACCCTTTACCTATTGCTCAACTACCTGATCATACAACACCTCAGTCTCCTGATAGTTCACCTTCACCACCTACTGATTCTCATAACCAAGATTCACCTCAGTCACCTCCTCCTGAGCTTGGTGATTCTGTTGATCATGTTGATCAACCTCAACCTTCTCCATCACCAATTGTTACTTTACCTTCACCTTCTGAAAATCAGCACCACATGATCACAAGAGCAAAAGATGGTATTTTCAAACCTAAAACTTATCTCTCAGCTCTATTATCCAAAAGTACACCTCCTGATTTATCTCTTACTGAGCCTCAAAATTACAAACAAGGTCTCTCCTTTCCCAAATTGAAATTACGCCTTCAGCGTAGGATACCAACTTTTCGCGTAGTTGGACTTAAACACACAGTCAGCAGCTGACTGTCAAAACACTCGCACAATTTCGTAGACAAAAAGTGGAGACAAAGTTATGTAATAGTTTCCATTTCATTGATCACAAAACTTAAACTATTACACTTGTAGAGTATGGTAGGCAAAACGTTTACAAGAAGTTTCCCGAGTGTCGCAACAACTCCCACTAACTTGCAAACTAGCACACTAGTACCTAAAGCTATATCTCCTAGCTCTAATCTTGGCACACGGCGCAAAAGCTACTACACAAACTCGAAGCTCGACTATGATTCTAAAAATCAGATTTCGTTCTCTCAAAATCGTCAAATGATGAAATGAACATCCATGGGTATTTATAGTAGAGCCGCACATGTGAGAGTGATGACGTGGCACGTTCTCATTCGTCGCATGCTTGGCCTATGTCACTTTTCCATAGATGACATCATCTTTGTAGAACTTGGATTCTTGAATCTTGGAATCTTGAATCTTTGATTCTGGAATCCTTGAATCTTGAATCTTCAAAATCAAAATAACAAACTTCAATTCCAATCTTGACTCCATCGATCTCAATTCTTCATCTTCATTTTCTTGTGAAAATCTCTAAGTGTTGAAGTCTCAGAATTTCATCGTCTTCATGGTCGTCGATCTTGTCGAAGTTGCAAACTTGGAACAATTCTTCATTTCCTCGAACTGAGTACCTGGTGAAAGAAATCACGTAGTAAGTACTTGGTCTTAGAATTAAAACCACAAAAACTTGAGTCGCCGTTTTTCAAGAACTTCCAAAATCGGCGACTACATTCTCCGGAAAATTGACATGATGCATGAGTCGCCGTTTTCATGGCCAGACCCCAAAACCGGCGACTCCAGTCGCTGGAAATTCCCAAGCACCAAAAACGGCGACGCCAGTCGCCGTTTCCACAGCACACCATAAACGGCGACTCCAGTCGCCGTTTTCTTGTAACACCCAAAACCAGCGACACCGTTCTCCGTTTTCCATGCACAACAGCACAGCACCAAAAGCGGCGACACGAGTCGCCGTTTTCCTCGCGTCATCAAAAGCGGCGACTGCTGTCGCCGTTTCCATGTAACATCAACCTCGCACCAAAACCGGCGACAGGAGTCGCCGTTTCCTTGCATCAGCAAAAGCGGCGACTGCTGTCGCCGTTTCCTTGCACATACATCAAAGCGGCGACTCTGGTCGCCGTTTCCGTGTCATTCCAAAAGTGGAGACTCAAGTCTCCATTTCCATGCGCAAGGTAGTTGACTTCGGATTCTTAACCTGTGAACCTGAAAATCAACAAGGACAAAAATACAAGGAAAAAATAAGTTGTCGCCAAAAACAACATTTACAATCTCCCCCTTTTTGGCACAACTCATAAAAACAAGGTTAAGTAAAATGAGATACAAGTATCTCCCCCTCAACCAAATACACAACCAAAAAGTAACTAAGTAAAAAGATGGAAAAACATCAATCATACAATCAATGAAAAACCATAAAAATACTTAGACAAAATATCCAACCATTCAACAAAATAAAGATAGAGAATTCAAAACAAATTCAAACCAAGTATCAAAAACCAGAATTCCAGAGTTAAGCAAATATGAAAAACATGCATGGACGAATAAGTTCAGAGTTGAATGCATGCAAAACAAAAACAATAAAAACGAGTTCAGGAGTTCATCAAAAACAGAAATTAAAAAACTTGAACTTTGAACTTGAACTTTAGGCTTGTGGCGAAGCTGTGGGGGAAGGATCACGTTCCGGACTTCCGATCAACTCTTCTTCGTCATCTTCATAACTGAAGCCGTCGTCAGAGCTAGAGTCGCTTTCATCGGAGTCAGTTTCCGGATCCCCAAAAATCTCGCGCTCGCCCAAACCATCTCCAGCATCATCGTCAACTTCCACAACGTTGACATCTTCATCACCTTCATCTCTCAGACCATCAGACGGCATCGCAAACGACGCCCCTGGATTTGTAGTTTCACCAACCTTCTTCTTTCCCTTGTCACGGTAGTTCAGAATACCTTCAAAAATATCTTCATCCGTCTTCTCACCGTCATCACTTACAACTTCAATCAGTTTACTTTTGGACAGCTGCGTATGAGCTTCCTGAATTGCGTCACGCACCATCTTCAAAATAAAAGTATCTTTCAGACTGGCATCTGGGGCTCCAACATCTCCAAGTCCTCCCCCTTGTTGGATCTCCCGTTGCAGTTTCTTGAAAGATTTTTTCTGCTTTTCCTGTGCCTCAATCATTCTGTTGTAAGCATCGACATGTTCGGCTTGACGCTTCTCAAGAGCTAAGGAATCGACATAAAATTCCTGAACAACAGCCGAAGGAACCACAGCACGATGACTATGGATCGGATGATGAGGATTCTGATAAGATGGAATATTTGAAGTCGGACCGAAACCTCGAGGAACAACTCTCGGAGACTTAGCGCCCTCAGCTTCAGGTTCTGCGACAGCAGCAGTCGGCTCAGTTGTCGCAGTTGACTGTGATTTCTGGCGCTTAGGAGTTGGGGACTTAGTTTTTGGAGACCTAGGCTTGCGCTTCCGGGAAGACTTAGGAGTTGATGGCGGAGTTAAGATTTCCGGAAGAGCATTCCTATCAAAGAGTCCAAGCCAAGGTAAGTCGATCACTCTTTTGTGTGGAGCCAAGTACATGCCCGTGATCTTGACTGTCCCGTTTTTCTTCATCTTTTTCTCAGCTGCCGTTTCCGGAACAAAGCCTTGGTCATGAAGCATCCCATATATCAGACAAGGATGCGAGAGATGGAATTTTTTCTCCGTAGGCCACTCAGCTTGCCTAATAATGGTTTCATCTGAAAGCTTTGCAATTTTGCACAAGTCATTGAAAATAATTTTTCCTAAGTTCACTTGTTCGCCACAACTGAGGCGGAAAATGAGGTGCATCAACTCAGGGTCCAGAACAGTCGGATCCCGATTCGCAATCCAGTTAGACATCCCAAGACGATGCAGGATGCCATAGAAAGCAGATAGCTTTGACGGCGGAGGCAGTTCGGACTTGACTTTCTTTTGTGTAAGAAACGTGCCAACCATCAGGTCATCAGCACGTTCCGCAGCAGTCGGTGTTGTCCATCTGGAATCAATTTCCAATCTTTCCAAGAAAGCGTTGATGGAGAAAGGACGGAACTTGTATAATTTTTCACGAAAAATGAAGCAGCCATACAGTCGACTCTTCGGGTTTGCAAATTCGGGAGACAAGCTAGCATAAAACTTGGACAGAATTGGAATTGAGTAGCGATAGGTAAGGTTTACAGATTTGAGCATGTGGACCTTGGTCAGAAAATCTGTGATGCCATGTTTTTCATAGTCCTCCTTGAGGATAGTTCTGTCTGTATGGATTGGCAACTTCTCAATCAACTTATGTCGACGTTCAGCAGTCGGCGTGAAAAATTCACGAGAATGAGCCTTTGGACACTCAGAATATTCGGCTATGTATTTGAAGCCATCAGTTGAGACTTGGGATCCAGCTGATCCCGAGGAATGAGGAGCCAAAGGTGGTTTTTGAGAGCTGTGGGTTTTGGACTTTGCAGCTGTCCCACCAGCAGAAGTTGTTGGAGTTGAGGGTTTGGCTCCACTGCCACTGACGACCGATTTCTTTCCAGCAAGACTCCCAGATGGAGTCTTAGGATTCGCAGGTTTTGTGACTTTGCCCGCAGTCACAGTCGCAGTTGATGGAATGGTAACGACTTTCTTTCCATCCTTAGTTATCTCGCCAGCTGCGAGTAACCGATGATATTCAGCCCTGGAAACAGTTCCACTGTAGATGCGGAGAGAAGAGTCTTTCGTATGTGGTTTTCCGGACTTAGTTTCTTTTCCCGACTGACGGGCAGTCGAGAGTTCAGGAGTTGCAGATCTCGTCAAGTCAGGTTCAATAGACAAGGTCTTGCCAGAGCGTCGCTCAACCTTGTCCAAGTGAGCTTTCAGCTCTTCATAAGCTGCTTTCTTGGCTTCATCAGTGGCAGCTTTCTCGAACTGTTCGTTCAGGTAGACAGTCATGTCAGCCATCATATCATCTAGGTTCTTAGCAGCCATTTCGAAGTTAGGAGCTGAGAGTTAGCAGCTGTGAGTTCGGGAAACACGAAAACTAAGTTCAACTTCAGAAACAAGGACAGGGCGCCGGTTGCGCAAAGCTAGAGTTGCCGGATGCAACGGAAAAAACAAGAACTTAAGAACTAAGAATTTCGGACGCCGAACTTGCAGTTGAGAGTCGAGAGATCGATAGCTAGAGAGTTAGAGAATTCTGATGTAAGCGTAAATGAATTAGGATTTCATCAAGGCCTATTTATAGGAAAAATTTGGGCCGCCCGTCGGAATGAAAAAAAACCAGTCCAAAACCTGTAAACAGCTCTTCTCAAGAAGGAAATCAGATCAAATAGACGAACAAAAATTTATTAATTTCGAAAATATTATTAAAATAATAATTTCCAAAAATAATAAGTAATAAAATAAAAAAAAAAAATAATAAAATGAAAAGTATAGGGAAGAACAAACCATGGCATGAAAACCGAAGTTAAGAACCATCGGTTGAGAAATGAAGTTGAGTGCCATTGGTTGAGAAACTTGAGTTAACAATTTCTCTTGGACGCTGAAAAATTTGACTAAGGCATGAGTCTCCGTTTTGAGAAAGTTGAGAAATAAAGTTGAGAAAGTTTAGAAAGTTGAGAAATGAAGTTGAGAAATGAAGTTGAGAAATGAAGTTGAGAAAGTTGAGAAAGTTGAGAAAGTTTAGAAATGAAGTTGAGAAATGAAGTTGAGAAATGAAGTTGAGAAATGAAGTTGAGAAATGAAGTTGAGAAAGTGGAGAAAGTTGAGAAAGTTTAGAAAGTTGAGAAATGAAGTTGAGAAATGAAGTTGAGAAAGTTTAGAAAGTTTAGAAAGTTGAGAAATGAAGTTGAGTGCCATTAGTTGAGAAACTTGAGTTGTCAATTTTCGTTGACACAGAAAATTTGGCTAAGGCAAAAACGAGAGTTGCTGGTTTGAGTTGCAAAGTCCAAGTCTCCGGAATTGGAACATGGGAAGAGTCTCCGTTTTTGTGGCATTGAGTTGAGTCTCCGGTTTTGTGTCCTCAGCTGAGAGTCTCCGGATTTTTGCATGTAAGTGTTGCCAAGAAAATGGAGACTAGATTCTCCGGTTTTGTGCCAAAAAGGTGAGTCGCCGTTTTACCGGCGACTTGGGTCTCCGGATTTGTGTTGTCTCCGAAATTTGGCAATCTCCGAAATTTTGACATTCTCTGGACTTAGGTAATTTTTCGTATCTGTGTCTCCAAAAATGTTGTCACTTGAAGTTTGCAAGTTGGTTGTCGCTACACTCAAAAATTAGACTTCAGAGAAGGTAAACCACGTAGCGCTGGATATGAACTACAAAAATGCAAAACCAAAAACAACACATCCCGAGTTAGTCATTCAAGTGTTCAACACACTACAAACATTCAAAACCATTTTAGTGGAGATTCGAGGGGTGATATTAGGCAATGAAGAGCAAATATTTTCCCAGAAAAGAATCCACATTTCATCGTTTTCCAAAAACCAAAATTTTTCACACAAGGTGACAGCAACTTTGAGGTAAAAATGAAAAATCTCCCATATTAAAAACCGCTGAAATGGACCGAAGTATTTGATAGACATTTTTACTTGTCCTTCGTCACAATCACAAAGATGCGGTCGTGTTTCGTCGAAACATATTGGCAGAGTTTACACCGCACAAGAGATTTTAATTCATGAATGCAAGGTGAACTTTTAAGGCACTCCACTTTGGGACTAGCTTTACTACATCAGAGGGGAGCCGGCGGACAGTGTGACCCGGCGTCCTCCAGACGAGTTTTTAGCTTTATATGAAATGCAACAGACACTCATTACAGCAGTCAGAGGGGAGCAAGGGGATCAAGTATACTTGCGTCCTCCGAAGTGTGATGAGAGAGTGTCTTGAAAAATAGCGTCTATGTGCTACCTTTCGAAGAGGGGAGCCGGGGGAATGATCCGGCGTCCTCCGTTACTTGGTATTATAGATCTATGCAAGTGACAGCTATGGGAGTTATATGCCAAGTTCACATGTTTGCATTCAGCGGAATAAATACACTTGGGTCCGAAGACTAAAGCGGCCTCGAATCCATGTTTGTCTGACTAGACTAATTCACGACCATTCCGAGTGCGTATTCAGAAGTAAAGAAACTACTCTTTCAGACTTCAAAAAATTTCGTGAACTCTTTAGAGAGAACACATGCAGAGAGAATTTCTTAGAGTTTGAAATCTCTCAAAGTCAAGAGGTTTGGTAAAGATGTCAGCGAGCTGTTTTTCTGTTGAAATATGCTGTAGACTGACTATATCACAAACAACCAAATCTCTAAAGAAATGATGTCGAAAGTCGAAGTGTTTAGTTCTTGAATGCTGGACAGGATTTTTGCTGATTTTGATAGCACTCTGATTATCACAAAACAGCACCAATGGAGCACTCTCGAGAGATAGTCATTCAACATTTGTTTCAACCAAGGCATTTGAGTGCAGCAACTTCCAGCTGCAAAATATTCAGACACGGCAGTCGAGAAGCTCTTTGAAGTTTGCATTACAGAAAATGAGTTCTCTGGGTTGCCAACAGATTTTAGAGGAGCTAGAGCTAAGTTCAACTTCACTCTTCCGGGACTTAGGCATCCATTTCTTCTTCTCATCAAAATTTTGACCATTTCTTTCAGTCACAGCTTTCAGAGTTGTCTTAGCTTTCGGATTTGCATAAATGGGTTTCTTCATTTTTTTATCTACCTCATCCTTTTTCTTTTCAGAATTCTGTGACTTTGTTTGAACCAGCGAGTTCATATTTTTCTCAACACTCAGCTTTTGAGAATTTCGTGATTTACCATCCTTCGTCATCAACTCACGGTTCATGTCATCTTTCATCTTATAGCAAAATGGTTGAATGTGTCCAGGTTGGTCACAGTAGTGACAAACATATTTTCGCTTTTGACAAGTTTCAACCTTTCTAGAATTTTCAACCAAAACAGATTTAGAGAGAGGAGTTTTTCTGTTCAGCTTCACGTTCTAAGGTTCACCCAACTTTTTCAGCAGCGTCTTCTCATATGGTAAAATGCCACGAGGATGTTTGACAATATTTTTCGGAAATTGATAAGTCTCGGATTTAGAGCAAGCCGTCGAGATTGACTTTTGAGTTTTAGATTCCGAAGACACAACAACTTTCTTTCCTTCAGCAATTTCCTTCCGTTTTGAATGTTCAGCATCATCCTTAGATTTATCCTCTGGCTGATCATCTGAAGCTTTGACGAATGTCACTTCCTTCTTCTCAGGTGTAGAGTATATCGACTCAAAAACTTTCTGAAATCCAAGTCCATAACGGTTAGGATTCATATATGACGCAGCGTTGTCAAACACCGAAGAATTCGTGTTCATCTTTCTCAATAGTTCATCAGTCATCTGAAGTTTTTCTTTCAAGACATAGCGCTCCTTGTCAGTCATGGCAAGATCAGTTTGAGCTTTCATCAGAGACGTTTTCAGTTCGTCATTTTCAGTATCTGAGTTCTTAAACAAGACTTGAAGTTTCTTAACTTCAACAGTTTCCTTTTTCAGTGAAGTCTTCAGTTTTGAGTTTTCAGAGCTCAATCTCTCACACATTTCTCTTAGTTCGACAACTTCTTTGAAATACTTATGTTTTTCTTCGAAAAGATCATCAAACTTGTTTTTAAGTATTGTCAGAGAATTGTTCAACTTCTCTTTCTCGTCCTTCGTCTTCTCAGCTGAGTTTTTCAACTCAACAGCTTCATCATACATCTTACGGTTAGCATCCGAGAGTTCATTACAAGATTCTGTAAGAACTTTCAGAGACACTTCAAGTGCACCATTTTCAGTAATAACTAAATCATAGGAATTTGAGAGTTCAGAGTGACTCTCGTTCAGTGCAATCAACCCCGCACTCACATATTCAGTTTGTGGTGTCATCCCGTTTTCCACAGACTCAGTCACGGATTCATTATACGAAAAAATATCATCATCACAGAAATTTCGGTTTGAAGAAGTTGCACGAAAAATGTTGTCTGCAGTTGCAGTGTCCTTCAGAAAGCCATCAAAAACAAAGTTTTCAACCTCCACATTTTCAAGATCAAAATTTTCATCAAAAGTAACAACTAGAGCGTTGTCCTCATCATCATCAGAATTTTTGTCCTCAGATTCCTCGCTTTCTGAGATAACATTTTCATCATCAAAAACTACGTAGCTCACTGGCAGTTTCGTTTTGCGATGCAAGTTGGGACATTCGTTTTTGACATGTCCAAATCCCTTGCATTCATAGCATTGCATCTTAGAAACATCTTTGCTAGTAGAGGAGTATGGTGAAAGTTTTGTTCCTTTGAATTTTTTGTCAGACGACGATCCCTGATTTCGGTTGTCAAGAGTATTCGGGTATGAGTTAGAACTTTTCTGAAAATTTCGAAAATTTCGGGCACGGTTCTTTCTCTTAAACTCTTGTTTCACAAGATAAGTGACTATCTCAGTCAGTGCAGCAAGTTTGTCAGGATTATTTGAGTTCATCAACCGTTCAATATCCTCTGCTTCCTCGTCATCAGACTCATTAACATTGGCTGAGAAACTACATTCATTTTTCAAGAGAGTTTTCTGAGGTTTCGAACTTCTTGAACTCTTACCCTTCTCAGAAATTTTTAGAGCAGTCAACGGCTCATAAACAAGTGACATTTCAGGGTTGCTACGCACTCTTAGAGTCAAGTCGTAGTTTCTCAAATCAGCCATCAAGTCAGCATAATCCCAGTTATGATTTTCGTCGTTGCGAGCTTCGATAGTTAGCACTTTGCTCTCGAACCTAGTGCTAACACTGGAGAGGACTTTCTCATATACCATGGGAGCAGGAAAAATTTCACCAAGTTCAAAAGCTTCATTCACATATCTCATGATCTTGTCCAAGTAGTCATTGATGTCTTCATCTTCCCTCATCCTGAGTTGATGGAATTGAGCAGTGATAGTTCGGATTTTCGATCGCTTAACAGCATGACTTCCCTCACAAGTTCGTTGTAACGTTTCCCATGCATCTCTGGCAGATGTGCAATTTTTGACCAGCTGATACATACTGAGGTCTAGCCATTCACAGATAATAAGTAAGGCTTTGCTGTTAGCCGTGGACAAGTCATGTTCCTCTCTCGTCCAACTACGTTCCGGTTTCGGAGTTCTCACGCCATCGGCGTCTTCCGTATATGGGCGTTCCCATACCTCTAACACTGCCATCCAAGATCTAGAGTCAAGGCCTTTAATTCTAGCTGAAACTTTAGCTTTCCAGTTAGAGTAGTTCTGATGAGTAAGTATAATCGGTTTCTGAACAAACATTGGCGACTCCATTTTAGCGGAAATATGAAGTCAAGTCACGGATCACGTCTTATACGTATGACGTCCCTCTCTGATACCAATTGAAATTACGCCTTCAGCGTAGGATACCAACTTTTCGCGTAGTTGGACTTAAACACACAGTCAGCAGCTGACTGTCAAAACACTCGCACAATTTCGTAGACAAAAAGTGGAGACAAAGTTATGTAATAGTTTCCATTTCATTGATCACAAAACTTAAACTATTACACTTGTAGAGTATGGTAGGCAAAACGTTTACAAGAAGTTTCCCGAGTGTCGCAACAACTCCCACTAACTTGCAAACTAGCACACTAGTACCTAAAGCTATATCTCCTAGCTCTAATCTTGGCACACGGCGCAAAAGCTACTACACAAACTCGAAGCTCGACTATGATTCTAATAATTGGTTATTTATAGTCGGTTTTGCTTTACCTTTAATTAAAATGTTATAGTTTTTGATGTAAATATTCTAATCAACTTACATTGGTTAAGTAACCAATGCTATAGGTGTCGATTTAAATTATTGTAATTATTTAAATTAATGTTTAAGATGTAAACGTTAATTACTTTAGTTCACGGAAAAATGATGTTATTGTTATTATTTTTAAATACGGATGTTAAAAGTGTTATGTAATATACATCGGTTTGGAAAACCCGATGTTATTTACATCAAATTTTCCAACACTGATGTTACAAGTGATAATGTAATTAATATCGTTACTAAAAACCCGATGTTATGGTTACGAAAGTAATGACGTAGTCAATTTACATCAGTTGTTTAAAACCCGATGTTTTAAGTTACGATATATAAGGAGTAGTCAATATACATCAGTTAGTCTAAACCCGATGTTAGAAATGAAAATGTAATTAACACCGATTCCGAAAACCCGATGTTGTAAGTCACGATTTATAAGGCGCAGTGATATACATCAGTTATTCTAAAACCGATGTGAGAAATGAGAATATAATTAACACAGTTTCCATAAACCCGATGTTATAAGTGACGATATAAAAGGTGGTTAGTTTACATCAATTGTTCCGAACCCGATGTTACATCAATTACTTAGATGTTAGAAGATCTATATGAAATTGTGTATAGAATTCACATCAGTTATTTTATCATTGATGTTGAATGTTCTAATGTAAATCCTGTACATAATCTACGTTGGTTGAACAAAAACCGATGTTATAAGTTCCGATAATAAATGATATAAACTATTTACATCGGGTTATTTAACCGATGCGATAAGGTACTGTGTTAAATCTATGACTATTTACATCGGTTCCTAATATGTTAAAGATGGCGATAAAAATATCATATCATTTACATCGTTTCTTTTGAAACCGATTCTAAGAAAATGATAATTGAATGTAGAACGCTATGATGTTAGCCTTATAGTTATTTATATCGGTTTTATATAATAAAGCCCATGGGGGCGTATCTGTATTTGGCGGGGTAGGTGAACGGACTCGTGAAGGAAATGATCTTTACATGGAAATGAAAGAATCCGGGGTGATTAATGAAGAAAATATTGCAGAATCAAAAGTGGCTCTAGTTTACGGCCAGATGAATGAACCGCCAGGAGCTCGGATGAGAGTTGGTTTGACTGCCTTAACGATGGCAGAATATTTCCGAGATGTTAATGAACAAGACGTACTTCTCTTTATTGACAATATTTTCCGTTTCGTCCAAGCAGGATCCGAAGTATCGGCCTTATTGGGTAGAATGCCGTCCGCCGTTGGTTATCAACCCACCCTGAGTACCGAAATGGGCTCTTTACAAGAACGAATTACTCCGATGTTACAAGTTCTGACTAACGAAACAAAAGTTTGAGACGACATAGAGGAAACCGATTTATGTTCCTCTAGCTTACATAATTACATCGGCTTTGTAACCAAATATTATAGGGGCCATTGTAAAAATCATAGTTAATTTCCAATGATGTTAATTTGGTAATACAAAAATAAATAAATTAAAATTTTAGTTTAGTTATTTCAAAATTGAATGTTCATATATATTTTCATATCCATAACAAATATAAATAAATTTTCGAATTTACCTTTTATCAATACATTGAAAATGGACAGACATTTTATTGCACTCGAGATACTTGAGTACACTTATCTTATTTGCAGCCCTGTCAATTTTTTTTTTATGTTAAATACTACTTACAAAAAATTGTGGAGAAGCAATACTTTAATACTGATGTTAATACTTTAAAAAAGATGTGGACAAACAATAGTAAAACGTGCATTTAAATTACTTGAACTTGACCTCCATTCCCACAAATCACAAGGCACTGAGTACAATTTGATCCATAAATTACAACCTAGCATCCTTCAAAACAAACTAAATGTGGAGAATACACTTGAATATAGGAATGAAGCTTTATTCTATATGCTACATATATCGTATAATGTCGCATTTTTCTTAAAGGTTCAAACTTATGATCTTCAGTGGGATACGGAACATACTCGAGAACAGGATTCAAGAAATGGCATGAAAAACACATAATTTAAACAAATGAAGAAAAGTAACACACAATGAACAAAATCTGAATACAAATAAATGCTGATAGCCTAGCATTTAGCAAAACTGAGCACCACAATCATTAGCATTAAGATCCAAAGCATTAAGGTTGTTCATAAAAAAGAGCACCACAATTATTAGCATTAAGGTACAATTATTCGCATTAAGGTGTATGCATTAATGATTAAGCATCAAGAAAAGTTGATTGTTCATTTTTTGACAGCAAAACACAACTGCTCGACTTTAACTGAAAAAAGGTTCCTGAAATAGATCAATTACGTACGAGTGCATAATATAGATGACATGTACTGGGATGTATCTGTATAAACCCAACATGAAAAAAGAATAACGATAAAGACTGTAGAAAACAAGCTTAAAGAGATTAAATACAACATGGATATTTGAAAAAATATATATAGCTTATAATGTCTAAAGCATAAGAAAGAAACCATGTTAGGAAATGAGGAAAAATGTTATAAGAACTCATACTTTCTAAACATTGTTTGTGGCTTTCAAATTTTTTATCTGATGAGTATGAGGCGCTGATTGTCGAGCTAAAGTTGTATATGCCCTCAGGTGCAGTGCTTGCAAATTTTTAGTGATTCACAAATCATAGTATTCCGAGTCAAAAATGAGTATGGGACGTCTGATGAGCGAATGATGCAATATAATAAAAACAAGAACAAGAATCTATTGGATCAATTAAGCCAAGTTTATGCTGAATTACTCCTAATAATTTTGAATTCACAAGACGACACTTTATCTTGTTTGTTCACATCCGACAGCAAAGCTAGACTATGATTTCATTCAGAATACGAACAAAAAAGCAATGTCAAACATAAAGATCTGACACAACCATTCAATAACAAATAAATAAAAAATCAAAGCTCCAGACTTGAACAAGAAATTGGAATACAATTCTTAAAACAAAAAAAACATGTACCTAAATTGTCCGATACTCCAAACGACATTAAGTTACATCACGAGTCGCTTAGTTCCGAGTCCTTTCAGCCTGCACCAGCACCGCAGATAAGAGTCTAAAAAAAACCTCGGTTAAAAGAACGAGATCGTCCTCCTACACATCTTCATCAAGGCATCGCTCCAGACTTGAACAAGAAATTGGAATACAATCCTCGGTTAAAAATCTTTATGTTGGAAAATTGAAAAACTAAAAAATTAGATTAAAAAAAATCATATTCTATTTAATACTATTGTGAAAACTAAAAACTCAAGAATATAAATGCTTACAAAATCATTCTTAAAATTTGAAATCCATAAATTATTCCCAGGAGTTCAATATAAAAGAAACAACGTTACAGAAAATAGAGAATAACATTTGAAAATTATGAAATCCGTAATTTATTCCCAAGAGTTCAATATAAAAGAAACAACGTTACAAAATAGAGTATTCGTTAAAGGAGCCTTCACTTCTTTTACTGGTTCTTTGTTGTTGGAAGGAAGAACAACAACGAAGAACAAACAAACATGTATGAACACAAGGAAACAAATAATTCAAGGATAAGACAATAAATCACAAGAAAATCCCAGCTTGAAGGACGATTTAAGGACAAAACCAAAACTATGTCAAATTAAATATACCCAAATGAAACTTAAAACCCCATATTCGTGCACAATGAACTAATTGTATGGGCAAAGAACGGAAAAATTGAAGAATAAAGAAAAGAAACTCACAATCGAAATGGTAAAAATCATAGGCGGTCAGGACTTCCCCATCGTCTTTTTTGAGTTTTTTGAGAATTAGGGCATCGATTACAGAGGTTCATGGATAGATCCATCCACGAATTGAGATCAATAGTACATTCAGCGGTCCAAACATGATCATTTGTCGAGTTGAGAAAATCTCCGACAAGCTTTTGCCCCAACGATTCACCGTAATGGAGATCAATTTCTGCTTGACGAATTCATTGGCTCATCGATTTCGGCGTGTGCGCCTTTCACCACCATACCGCCTGGTTGATCTTCGACTTCCACATTGTCGCGATCCGTGGATGCGAGAACCTCTAACGCCATATTATTTGGTTAGGGTTTGGATACTGAATGAAAGAGACCTAACTATTGAAAATCGGTTCTAAGTTCTAATGCCATATTATTTGGTTACAGTAACGATTGTATGTATATACTCCGTAATACTTACATGGGCTGAGCCTGTAACAAGGAAAGCCCATAGTCCAATAGAAGAATCAAATGTTTATTCTAATATACGTCTGAAGCTCTGAAGCGTAGTAGATCGATCTCAAGATATAAAATAAATACACGATAATAAAATTTAGTCGCCCTCAAAATCTCCCGAAGAGAGTTAGATGAAAATCCCATTGAAAAAGCATGCGCTCATGATAATAGAAAATCGTGGGATTGCGGAACAACCAAATTAAATATTTTGGGAAATGATGAAAGATTTAGTTGATAGATAGAATTGCCATCAACATGGAAAAAGTCGTCAACGACATATTTGCCTCAAGAGTTGCTCTAAATTATTTGGATCCAAAACTTAAATCAATAATAATGTGGCGACAGCACTCAAAGAAATAGAAATGAGCATTGAGGTTGAGCATGACTCGCTAAATAAAAGAGATATTTTGACTCTACAGTACACACCTCAAAATATTATCCCATAAGGATATGCGTGAGTGTTCGTAAGAACAACGAGTAATGATGTGGTGAGATATAAAAGCGAGATTAGTTGCTCAAGAGTTTTTACGCAGAAACTCGATATTGTTAAGGATTTAAGTTCCGCTACCTTATACTTCTGGCAGCAACAAAGATAAATATAGATATCCATGAATGTATGATTTGACCATGTAGAACTCATTAGAAAGATACATACATGTTAATCCTAGATTGATTTTAAAATTCCTGAAATGAAAGGAAATGAAAATCAGAACATGTATAGTAACATATTATATATGTCATTATGGACAAAATTGATATTGAGACAAGGTCCCGAAAACCAGTGATTGGTCCCGAAGAAGTGATTGGTCCAGAAGACCAGTGATTGTACTATTTTTCCCTCTACTAAGTTTTTCCCACAGAGTTTTCTTAGTTAAATGTTCTTAACGAGACAATCACCACAATATAAATGTGAATGTCATGTACTCTTTTCCTCGAATATTTTTTCCTACAGGGTTTTATAACGAGGTTTTTAACGAAACATGTACATCACTCGATAATAATGAGGACATCAGAATGTTCCATATGAGTTTGTTTTCGAGATAAACTAAGATATTGAACTTGAAGTTCAAATGATTGTGAATTCATTATTGTTCATTAGTCAAGAAATGTATATTAAACACTAGACGCATCTAATATACTCCAGAAGAGTTACCGGTTGGTTATAGCAATTGAGAATGCTCTAGTCAATATAAATGTCTAGTAAAGACATGTCCTAGAATGATGAAAAATATACAATAATACAAATGAATGTGAAACTTGACAAATTCGAAGGTTGGGTCCTGAAGACAAAAATTTATATTTGAATAACTAAAATTTTCCTATATGGTTTTATTAGCTACATGCTTTAATAAGACTGATTGATCACAAATAATTACTTTCAAGAAGTCAAAGATCTTCGCTGATTACAATCAGTGGGAGCAAGCTGTACTCTTTTTCCTTCGTCGAGGTTTTATCCCACTGGGTTTTCCTGGCAAGGTTTTAACGAGGCAACAATCCTGTACATAGTCATTCAAAGGGGAGTGTTATGAATATTATTAATTAGTGAATGACTAGTTTACCCTTTCTTAGTGAACAAGACATAAACTCTACTTTGTATCCTATATAAAAGGGTCTTCCCATATAAATGAAATAACAATTATATTCTCCTCTCATATTGTCTCTCTTTATAATCTATTATTCTCTCTCAATTCTCTTAAGTTTATAACAATTTTAATTTAATTATTTTAAACAAGAGAGAATTTTAAAAAGGGTAATTATTTTACTACATATTATAACATAATCTTATACTTTGTCTAAATTTTAAAAAAGAATGATATACCAAATCAACCCTTTTAAATGTATTATACTATCTAATATTTTAAATATAAACTATATTATATAGAATCACATAATTAATGGGACAATAATACACTTTCCATGTGTGTTAAATACACTACCAAAATAAACAATTATTTCACATATCATATTACCAAAACTCTCACGTTGTACGCTCTCTCAAAAGAACCCACGTAGAATTGAGCTCCGACGACAGTGTTCTTGAAAGGTTGAGAAATTGGAACGCTCTCTGATCTTCTCCAATTCCGATAAGGTTTATGTTTCCGGATTCGCCCTATTATGATTTTTGTCTGTTCTTCGTGTTCAATAACTACCAAAATCGCGTCTTTCATAGATTACATTCATGATTTAGAGTTCTCGCATTTGTAGGTTTTCTTCAACCCAATTGAGCAATGACTGATTCGTGAAACAATCTACCGGTTGAAATTAATAGGATTTGTAGTTAAATTGTTCTGAAATTATCAGTTTTTTTTGCATGTCCGAATTTTCCTGGAATTACTACCAATAACTGAAGGATAATAGTGATGAGAACTATCTGTGGGTTGGTAGATTGTTATTGTATCCACAGATCACTTTGATTTCTAGTAATGATTTTCATCCCTTATAAATATTTGGAGAAATAACTGAAATGTAAAATAATTTTGAGGGCACTATAATTCAAATTTGAAGAGTTTTAATTTTAAAAGGTTGCAAAAAAATAGATAGTGTGGAATCTATCTTAATCGTTGTTATTTGGTTTACATTCAGCTTGTAATACCTTTTGATTTAACAATCTAGTTCTTGGATGATAGATTACGATATAGGTAGATCTCAATGCGCTGTAGACAACTCATTTAGTTTATCTGATAAATTTCCATTTTGAAACAGTGTTTCTAGAAGATGTCTCCAACAACTCGTTCCGATTCTCCGAAGAAGAAGAATCTGAATCCTGAGGCCTATTCGAGAACCGCCAAACGAAGACTGGAAAACGACTTCGAGGCAACTACATCCGAGCCCCAACGTGAAATGAATACGGTACAATAACATCATCTAAGAGGGGCTTTTGCCTTTGTACAATAACATCATCTAAGAGGGGCTTTTGCCTTTGTACAATTAATTAACTTAGTAATCCAACGCAGGTTTCAAAACGGGCTGCGAAGAACAATCATAAGCCGTTATTGATGAAGACCCAAAAGAGGAAACGATTCAACATGGGGATTAATACACCAAAAATTACTAAGAAGGCTAAGGTATATGCCATATTTTTATTTTCAAAATTTATAACAAACAATAAAACCTAATTTGTATAAAATATATTTTCATTTGTAGGAGTCTGAAGATGTAATTGTAAGTGACGATGATTTTCAGACCAACCAGCCGATTCATAAGAAAAAGAAACGGGCAAGTGACTAGTCCAAATAAATTCAATATTCAGATTAGCGGATATCAGTTTACTGAGTTTTTTTCCGATACTACTTAAATGCCTCTAATATGTTTACGACATTTATATTTTTTTGGATTAGAGTGGAATCAAGATTGGTATCGGACGTTGACGCTACCGTCGTGGAGTAGCGCAAAATAATATTTATAAGTCCTAAACTCTTTACTAATACAAGTACTAGTAACAAGTATAGGGTCGATCCCACGAGGAGGCAATTTAGCTTATAGTTTTCCCGACTTTGATTGCTCAATTTGGTTGTCACGTTTAAAAAGGTTTTTTTTTGGAAAGCAGTTGGGCACTGTCGAACCATGGCCACCGTGTTTACTTGACTAGAAAATAACAAACAACTTTAAGGAAAATAAACTAACATTCAACTTGACTACCTATAACTACTGAATGTAAAAGCTAACATACTGAGCAATTAACGGAACTCACTAAACAGATAAGAAATCAAATAAGAGAAATAAAAGTATCCATGCATCGAATCCCCTGACTACCCCCTTGACCTAGTGCTGCCGATCATTGGTACGTATATCATTTTGCTAACAGTTTCATCTTCTGGTTATAGATCCCAAGTATTAACATCCCTATAATGTCACGCATATTAATACCCCGAACCCTCATTCGCTCTTATGTTTAAGTCAGTCCTATTAGATCTCTCTCAATAGGTCTCCTGATGTTGACCAATTCGACACTATGTGACCGCATGAGTCTAAGTTGGTCAAATCGCTTTCATCCTCCAAGCAAACCAAGAATGGCCAATAGCATGCCTGGACATACCCAAGTCATACGACCAAATCTCCAGCAACGTGTTGTACTTCGCGGACGCCCAGTCTCCCGGTCGCGAAGATCTACGTACTCCTATGTTAGGCAAGTCGGGGTTCCCACTGGTCACTGTAGGATTACCCAAGTCCCTAACATGCTCAAAGTGGCTAGATATCAGAGTAACCCTGGAAAAGAACATTGGACTGCTGTAAAGAGCATTTTCAAGTATTTGCGAAATACTAAGGATTATGTTCTAAGTTACGGAGCAGACGAGCTTGTTCCTTTGGTTACACAGATTCGGATTGTTGGAAATTGATATCCCGGGCTATCAAAATTTGCGGAACCGATAACCCGATCAAAATCCCATCGCCGGAAACCGATCACGAACACCAACGAACCGGGCTCGACGAGAGAATCACCGCCGCGGGATAAACCCACGGCTAGAAACCCTAGCCGAACCCCCGCCGGGGCTCGCGATCGCGTGCGCGATCGCCTGCTCCGGCAGCCCCCGGATGGCGTTGAGTCCGGCGACTTCACCGCCATCGCCACCGGGAGGGGCGGTCAGCCCAGCTGACCACCGCGGCACGGCCGCGGCTCGCCCAGCGATCGAGCCTAGCTCGATCGCTCGCCCCGGCTCCAGCCGGGGCCTCCCTTTGCACGCACCCGATCGAACTCTAGGGTTCGATCGATTCCCTCGGCTCCCAGCCGAGGGCTCCTCTCGTTCTTCGCCGGGGATCTCGAATCCCCGTCCCCGAAGTTCGTCGTTTCCCGGATCGTTCGTTCATGTATGTTTCATGATTAAATCACATAAAATCATACAAGAGTGATTATGATTTTACCTTTGATTCGTTGTGCGGAGAAATGAAATCAATTGAAGACCTTTGACTCTTCCTACGTATTCCTTGCACCTCGTTCGAACGTCGTGTGGGCGACGATCCTCCGAACTCTATGGATCTCTTTCAACTCTCTAGAACTATCAAGTATTGATATTCTTGTCTTATGATTTATGAAAGCCATGTAGTGCTTTTATAGGCTACGTAGGGGATCTAAAGGAAGTGGAATATTGGACTTCCAATATTAATGATTAAATTGAGCCCAAGCTCAAATCTATTAATCCCATTAATATTAATTAATTTTATTTTCCACTATATAAAATTAATTGCACTCCCAATATTAAACCATATTATATCAAATAATATTCTCTCCGGTAGTATTATTTATTCCGTGTATTTAAGATATAAATATCCATGAATAAAATTAATTTATTGCTAATTAATTTATTCATCTCTTATATCCGAGAATAGTACCATTCAACCTTAATTATTATGCGGAACAAATCCACTCATGAGGTTTACATAATAATTCCTTATGAACTCATTTCAGGGATATTATCATCCCTTACGGGATACACTTTTCCTTCAAAAATTCACGACGTGTCATATATAAAATATCGTGACCCAACTTTACCGGTAATTGACCCAATATTTAAATCGGTCAATTCCTTTGGAAAATCAAAGTCACTAATATTAAATATACACACCCGCAATAATATCGGGGATTAAGAATAAAATACTCTGAGATTTAAATCGATTATCTAAGGCAATCCTAATCGATAAATCTCAAGCGATCCGCCCAATACACCAATTGTACAAGTATGATAAAATAATCAAGACAAATTATTTTCTCCCTCATACAACGACTATACCGATGGTTTGGTCCGTGTCCATCTAGGTCGTGAGCTACCGTTTGATTAAATACGAGTAACCGATAGTATGATCTTCCGTGTGACGTCGCACACCATACTAACCTTCCAAACCCTTCCGTGAACCAGAAATGGTAGAATCAATGGTGGAACCCTCTGCCAAACCCTCCCAGTCTATCAAAGAACAATGGTACGGCTTAGAAGACAAGGTATTCGAGGAACCATCTTTCTTGGCAGCCTTGGAAGAATTTGAGCGGACTTATCAAATAAATGCTAAGATCAAGAATGCAGAAGGCTTAACTCCAAGCTTCGATCTTGGATTTTCTAGCCCATCTGATAATGAAGCAGCTAAAAATGAGGTGGCTCAAGAAGAGGTCGGAACCCCAATACCGGAGAAAGATTTCTATGAGTAAGTATCGTTTAGTTTAATTAATGTTATGTTTACTTTATTGTTTCATTATTCTGTATTATTCACTTAGTAATATGTCGCTTTTTTAAAACAGAATCATATATGAGCCTGATGATGTTCAAGAATACCAAATTCAGAAAAGAGAGCCAAGGATGGTGAATAATCTGCTTCTAAATTTGAGGTCTCTCCTTTTTAGGTCTCGAATAAGAACAAGATGATGAGAGTGTCGAGAACGGAACAATTGATCTCTGATTATGCACTCATTAAGCATGATGAATCACACAAGTGGTACTACTCATACTCACGGTCATAATTCAAAATCTTTAATATACTTTTCAATCTCATGTTGCCTTTTTAATATTCATTATTATACTTTTCAATATTTATTCAGGGAGAGGTTGTTCCAATTTAGAGATTTGTTCGCAACCAGAGATGATTTTGCAACTTTAAATGATCAACAATGGTTGACGAATAATTTCATCGACGTTTTCTTTCTTAAACTGAACATTGAGAATCTAAGAAGGGCAGTCGGGCAACCTAAAAGGATCTTCTTCTCAACACTTTTATACGTAAGTATTTATATTCACTTGGTGAATTCTCAATATATTTTATTCTGCATGACTACGATACTTAGTTTCAATATGATGGTACCGGTATACCGATCCGATCGATATACCGTGTGTGCGGAAGCGTGTAAAGCATATAAATCTATTATGCTTAGATCTTAGTGCACACAAATATGTATAGACACACATATATTTATATATATATACATCCAATATATATATATATATTGAGATCAACGAGTTCTTACATGTGATGATGAAATGATTCGTCGTTGTCGATGAGGTGGTGTTGAGTCGATTGAACCACCTCAATGGATCACCTCGAAATGTTCACCTTGGAATGACCTCGTCACTCCTTTGGATCGCCCGGATGTTGAAGCCGCACAAATGGCCCGGCCTCTACGTGTTGCACACGAACCCGGATAATGAACACCTTGCTTGCTTGAGAATGAATCTCCAAGATCACCTATTTTCTCTCTATTTTAGTGGAATTTCGTGGCTAATGCTTGTGTGTGATGAAAATCAGATTTTCATCTATATAAACACACCATTATTCACACCATTACACCTCTATGTAACCTCCATCTTAATGTGCATAAAGATGCACCATTAACATGCAAAAGAGGTTACAAAGGAGGTGAAAGGTCATGCCACATACACATGCCACAATGCATTGTATGTGGTCCCACTTGCTTGTGTGGCATGCCATGTCACACTATGTGACATGCATCCATGCAAGCCATGCATCCCATGCATGTTAATTAATTCCACGTAAATATTGATTCTAAATCAATATATTTATCAAGCAACGTACATCATCTTTGAGTCCGTGTGTGACCCTGTAGGTATGATTTAATTGATCAATATTATATTGTTCCCAACAATTAATATTATCAAATAATCATTTAACATCCATAGACGACCTTATGACTTTATCGATTGCACACGTAGGATCGAAGGACATATTCCAACAATCTCCCACTTGGCCTTCAGAGCCAGTGTGCTGCCAACTTCCTGTTGTCACTTTATGTCTAAGTTTGAACTTGAGGCAAGACTCGAGTCATCCTCAATCGGTTCAAACCTTTCTTGGACTTTGAGACAGACTGTAAAACCAGATTTATCACTATGATACGAATCTGGACGTGGCCACGTATTTTCCACAGTCTCGACTCTCCAAGTGGCCGGTAAGACATATGATCCATATTAAAATGGAGGACAATCCCATCTTTGTCAATCCAAGCTCTCCCACTTGCTTCCTGATATACCCAATAACAAGTTTTATAACCTCCTTTTACGAAAGGCGTTTACTTGTATCAAAGTACACCATTTCACAATGGAATTACTCTGGACTACTCAGGTCAGAGGAAATTGCTCGACAGTCAATGAAATAGTATTATGACTCAAAATCTTAAATACTATTCCTGTCGGGTCTGTTCGATCATTAGCTCCCAGCTAATATCTATGTAATTGTACTTGATGTCCCACATCACTAGCCCATGAAGCGGCGCTATAGTACACATTACAATCTAGTTCTTTGCATCATCAGTTTGTCCGTACTTGATGATACGAACTAGGAACAATTTATGATTTAATTATATTAGTTCAACAGTTGGGACTTCATTATGTGGTAAATCGACCTCATAACCCAATTAATATAATTTAATCATTTGGACAATTCATACAATTTAAACCACAATTATATGAAGAAATTATTGAATATCATAAAAGATAAGTGAATGTTTACATAAACTCCAAAAGTAAACAATACAGTAATAGGAATCACAATCCATCTCTAAGATATCGTATCCCTATTGCAGTCGTATGAGCATCATGCTTTGACTGCTGGAGTGGTTTAGTTAACGGGTCTGCAACATTATCATCAGTTGCAACTTTATTTATCTCGATGTCTCCACGACTAACTATCTCCCTGAGAATGTGGAACTTCCTGAGTACATGTTTGGATTTGTGGTGCTCCCTAGGCTCCTTGGCTTGCGCGATAGCTCCACTATTATCACAATAGAGAGCTATCGGATGGGCCGAACTAGGTACGACACCGAGCTCATCTAAGAACTTTCTCATCCAAACGGCCTCCTTTGCTGCTTCTGATGCAGCAATGTACTCAGCCTCTGTAGTAGAATCAGCTACGGTGGGTTGCTTGGAACTCTTCCAGCTCACCGCACCTCCATTCAGACAAAAGACAAAACCGGACTGAGACCGGAGATCATCTCTGTCTGTTTGGAAGCTTGCATCCGTATAGCCTGTCATAACCAACTCTTCTTGTCCTCCAAAGACAAGAAAATAATCTTTAGTCCTTCTAAGGTACTTAAGAATATTCTTGGCCGCAGTCCAATGTGCCTCACCTGGGTTTCCTTGATACCGACTCGTCATGCTCAAAGCATACGATACATCCGGTCGTGTACATATCATGGCGTACATAATAGACCCTATTGCCGAAGCATAAGGAATATTTTCCATCCTCATTTGCTCATCAGGTCCCGAAGGGCACTGCCTTTTGCTCAGAGATGTACCATGAGTCATTGGAATGAGACCCTTCTTGGCATCTTTCATTCTGAACCTGTCAAGCACCTTATCAATATAGGTTGCTTGACTAAGTCCAAGCATCCTTTGTGATCTGTTCCGACGGATCTTGATGCCCAATATGTACTGTGCTTCTCCAAGATCCTTCATTGAAAACCATCTTCCCAGCCATTCTTTAACAGAATTAAGCATAGGAATATTGTTTCCAATGAGGAGTATGTCATCGACATACAACACAATGAATACAACGTAACTCCCACTGACCTTCTTGTAAACACAAGAGTCTTCCATGTTCTTTTGAAATCCAAACTCTTGTATGGATTCATCGAACCGAAGATTCCAGCTCCGAGATGCTTGCTTTAATCCATAAATGGATCTATTAAGCTTGCATACTCTCTCAGCCTGATTAGGATCGATAAAACCCTCAGGTTGTGTCATAAACACTTCCTCTACTAGAATCCCATTCAAGAAGGCGGTTTTAACGTCCATTTGCCATATCTCATAATCATAATGAGCAGCAATGGCTAAGAGAATCCGAATAGATTTAATCATAGCAACTGGTGAAAAGGTTTCATCATAATCCACCCCGTGAATTTGTTTATATCCTTTTGCTACCAACCTTGCTTTGAAAACACTAGGTTTTCCATTCATGTCTGTTTTTATCTTGTAAATCCATTTGCATCCAATGGGCCTAGCCCCTTTAGGCAAATCGACCAAGTTCCAAACTTGATTTTCAGACATTGATTCCATTTCGGATTTCATGGCACCCTGCCATTTCTCGGAATCTGGACTCGTCATAGCTTGGATATAGGTCGAAGGTTCATTGCTTTCTAAAAGCATGACTTCATAGCTCTCATTTGTCAGAATACCTAAGTATCTGTCAGGTTGAGATCTAATTCTTCCGGACCTTCGAGGGTTAGGTGTGGTTTCTAAAACCACTGGAGCACTCTCGACTTGGTCTTGAGTGTCCATCTCAGTTTGATCTTCTTGAACCTCGTTCAAGTTTTCTTGAACTTCGTTCAGTTCAACTGAGCTCCCACTTACTTTCTTGGAAAGATATTCCTTTTCAAGAAATACACCATCTCGAGCAACAAAGACTTTGTTCTCAGATTGGTTGTAAAAGTGGTACCCTCGTGTTTCTTTTGGATAACCAACAAAGAAACATTTATCCGATTTGGGTTCAAGCTTTGTAGAGATATTTCTCTTCACATAAGCTTCACATCCCCAAACCTTGATATAAGACGAGTTAGGGACCTTCCCTTTCCATATCTCGTATGGTGTCTTATCAACAGCTTTTGACGGTGTCCTATTCAGTTTATAGGCCGCTGTTAAAAGTGCGTGTCCCCAAAAAGATTTTGGTAGTTCACTAAGGCTCATCATCGATCGAACCATATCCAATAAGGTTCTATTCCTCCTTTCGGAAACACCATTCATCTGGGGTGTTCCAGGAGGAGTGAGTTGATATAGAATACCACAACTCATAAGATGATCATCGAATTCTTGGCTAAGATATTCACCACCTCGATCCGATCGAATGGCTTTTATTTTCTTACCAAGTTGATTCTCAACTTCATTTTGGAATTCTTTGAACTTTTCAAAGGCTTCCGACTTATGCCTCATTAAATAGATATAACCATATCTACTTAAGTCATCGGTAAAAGTTATGAAGTAGAAATAACCTCCACGTGCTTGTGAGCTCATTGGACCACATACATCAGTATGGATTAAACCCAATAGATCACTTGCACGTTCTCCTTTTCCTAGAAAAGGTGACTTTGTCATTTTGCCCATCAAACATCCTTCACATGTATCGAATGACTCCAAGTCAAAAGATTTGAGAATACCTTCTTTAAGAAGTTTCTCTACACGTTTAATGTTGACGTGGCCTAATCGACAATGCCAAAGGTATGTTTCATTGAATTCATTCGATTTGGCCTTTTTGGTATCAATGTTATATATATGATTGTCAAGTTGAAGTATATATAAACCATGTTCTAATCGTGCCGAACCATAGAACACTCCACTTTTTGAAATAGTAAATAAACCATTTATTATAGTGAAGGAAAATCCTTCAGTATCCAATACTGAAATAGAAATGATGTTCTTGGTAATACTTGGAACGAAATAAACATTATTCAATACTAAAACAAGGCCCGAAGGCAAACACAAATCATAAGATCCTACGGCTAATGCAGCGACCCTCGCTCCATTTCCAACCCGCAGATCGACATCTCCCTTTACCAAAGTTCTACTTCTTTGCAGTCCCTGCACATGTGAAACAATGTGAGCACCGCATCCGGTATCCAATACCCAAGAAGAAGAACTTGTAAAGTTTATGTCTATGACATAAATACCTGAAGATGAAGGAACGACACCGTTCTTAACATCCTCCTTGAACATGGGGCAATCTCGCTTGTAGTGTCCAACACTCTTGCAGTAGAAACACTCAGATTCCCCAGGAACCTTAGAAGCTTTCAAGAACCTTTTGGAAGGAGTTGCCACAACTTTTCCTTTCCCTTTGCCTTTCACTTCTGGTTTCTTAATCCCCTTGAACTTTTTGGTACCTCCTTCCCGAATCATAAGAACTTCCCTCCTAGGGTCCTTCTTAATCGCCGGCTCAGCAGCCTTAAGCATCCCATGGAGCTCATGAAGCGATTTCTTCAGTCCATTCATGTGGAAATTCAGCCTAAAGGCGTCATAACCATCATGAAGAGAATGGAGAATGAAATCGGTAGCCAACTCGTCATCATATGCAAAACCGAGGCGAGCACTTGAAGCAAATAATCCAATCATTTGCTGTACATGTGGTCCCACGGGTTTACCCTTTTCCAGCCTAGCTGTTGCTATAGCCCGGGTGACACCGAAGCGCTCAATCCTAGCCTGTTCCCCGAACATGCTCTTGAGCTCTTCTATGATGTCATAGGCTTCCATGAACTCGAATTGTTTTTGCAACTCGGGTACCATGGATGCCAACATCAAACATGTCACCTCATTCGAGGCTTTCTTAGCAAGGGCATATGATGCCTTTTGGGCATCCGTGCCCCCATCAGCGGGAAGCACGGGAAGGGGTTTGTCCAACACACTTTCCTTTTCTTCGTATTTGAGGACTATCCTCAAGTTACGTTGCCAATCAAGGAAATTGGTGTTGTTCAACTTTTCTCTATCCAAGATAGAGCTGAACTTGAATTGAGTTGAGACAGACATATTAAACTACAGAAGAAAGATAAATTAAGTAAGTAAACATCCACAAAGCGTTTAAACAAATAAGGTTGTCTCGCATAACTACTTTATTTGTTTCATTTTGTTCATTCGATATCCAATATCGTCGTTCCCAATTATCTTAATATCAAAACCGTGATAAATCGTAAGTGAAAACTCGAGGTTTTCTAACCAGCGATCTTATCATGCAATTGAAGCCCTATCTCTCATTAAAATGAGGGAGCCAACCAGACAATCGATTCACGCCATCCAATGGCTCGAATGTCTCTAATCTGTGTCATCGACATAAGCAAGCGCTTTGGCTCCATTCCACTCCCCGGGGTGAGAATGAGTCGAGTTGAACTTAGTCTTTGAAATACAAATTAGGCATTGGTTTTTGACATTTTAATAAATTAGAACAAAACGATCCCAAGACCCTCATCTTGCGAATCCTTAAGCCGACTGAGTCCGCACTTAAGAACTCCAAGATAGGTAGACATCCCATGTCAATGACATCCAATGTCACTCTCGGTCGATGAGAGTCCCATTCTCATCTCATGTCTCGATAGCCACGCCTGCAGTGGATCTATCGATGAGAAAACCAAACTCACTTGTAAGGGTCTAACCCTTACTCCCACTTATCCCAAGATAACAAGTAGTACCCCGCTGAGGCGGACCTACCAACTTATGATCGAGGGCTTTATGGGTGTGATGTTTTGGACAAGACATTATACTCATTATTTTGGGAACTTGCATGCATAGGTTTGTTTATATGTAAGTTGAACATTTATAACATAAAACAACCTATAACTAGCATATAAATACGAAATCGAAAGGCCCCTAGAACCTCACAACTCTCAAACGAAAAGAATTAAAGTATTGAAAGAAGCCTTGAACATCTTCTGGACTGGTCCTCGCCTTTCGTTTTAGTTCCGTGCCCTCCGATTTTGATCAAATCTATTCCGTACCCAAAAAACCACGAACGGCGCCCGTCGTTTCACAAACGGCGGTCGCCGAACACCACCGGCGGTCGCCGAACACCACCGGCGGTCGCCGTTTCCAAAACGGCGCCCGCCGAAAGGGTTTGGAAAAATCTGACCCAAAATAAGCATTTCGACGGTCGTCGTTTCCAAAACGACGGTCGTCAAATCAAAACGACGGTCGTCGTTTCCAAAACGACGGTCGTCGTTTTTCTCTGACAGCCCCGGTTTCTCCCGTTTTGCTTCGTTTTGATTCGTTTTGATTCGTTTTGCTTCGTTTCTTCTCGTTTTCGCCGGAGAGCCGAGATCCTCCATCGAACCATGGACCAAGTCCATCGCTTACAAGTAGTACAATACAAATATAATAGAAAAACCTATCTATTACAAATGATTCCAAGGGACGCAGCCCTCAAATACTACGGCCAATCGAAACGTAAAAAACGACGAAATCATTCACCCGACCACTAACGGTGGCCGGCCTTACATCTAATCACATAATCACAATTAAACAAAAAATCCAATTATGTTGATATAACCTTCGTGTCCAACACAAAAGTGTGCACGAGCCCTAGGCTCTGATACCAATTGATGGTACCGGTATACCGATCCGATCGATATACCGTGTGTGCGGAAGCGTGTAAAGCATATAAATCTATTATGCTTAGATCTTAGTGCACACAAATATGTATAGACACACATATATTTATATATATATACATCCAATATATATATATATATATATATATTGAGATCAACGAGTTCTTACATGTGATGATGAAATGATTCGTCGTTGTCGATGAGGTGGTGTTGAGTCGATTGAACCACCTCAATGGATCACCTCGAAATGTTCACCTTGGAATGACCTCGTCACTCCTTTGGATCGCCCGGATGTTGAAGCCGCACAAATGGCCCGGCCTCTACGTGTTGCACACGAACCCGGATAATGAACACCTTGCTTGCTTGAGAATG